>OX411547.1:66577254-67777254 GCA_948146395.1 Fragum whitleyi
ATACCAATCAAATTTTACATGAATGATCCTTGGGTGACCCTTGATCAGTCTACAAAATTTTATTGTGATCAGATGAAAAATATGTATTTTATGGGCGGAGGTCATTTCTCTATATGTTATATAGTGGAAACTTTGAAAATCATTTTGTCAGAATCTAACTTATAGATATCAACCAAATTTTACATGAAAGATCCTAGGGTGACCCTTTATCAGTCTACCAACAATTTTTTTGATCAGATGAAAAATATGTATTTTATGGGCGGAGGTCATTTCTCTATATGTTATATAGTGGAAACTTTGAAAATCATTTTCTAAGAATCTAACTGATAGATATCAACCAAATTTTACATGAATGATTCTTGGGTGACCCTTTATCAGTCTACCAAAGATCATTGTGATTGGCTGAAAAATATGTATTTTATAGGCGGAGGTCATTTCTCTATATGTTATTTAGTGGAAACTTTGAAAATCATTTTCTCAGAATCTAATGGATAGATATCAACCAAATTTTACATGAATGATTCTTTGGTGATCTTATATCAGTCTACTAAAAATTATTGTGATCAGCTGAAAAATATGTATTTTATTGACGGAGGTCATTTCTCTATATGTTATATAGTTGAAACTTTGAAAATCATTTTCTGAGAATGTAAATGATGGATATCAATCAAACTTCATTAGTATGATCCTTGGATGATCTATTATCATGCAACCAAAAATTATTGTGATTTGATGAAAAATATGTCTTTTATGGGCGGAGGTCATTTCTTTATATGTTATAATAGTGGAAACTTTGAAAATCATTTCAACATCAGTAGAACCCAAAATATCTAAAAATCTAGTCAAAACCTAGATTTGCTATTACAAGAAATTCAAGCCTGTGGAGCGACACAAGCCATTCATGGCTTTCTAGTTTTATAAAAGCATTCTTTTAAATCACTATCATGCGGGTTGACCAGAGGTGTGATCTTTAGAGCGAGATGAAAAATTCCTCTAAATAAGATTGTAAAGACGTCATAAAGAACAATATTCAATAAATTTAGTGAAAATATTGGACGTCAAGACTACTAGTCAATACCAATCAAGCTTCGTTTGCACATTCAAATTTCTTTAGCAGCGGCACAAAAATCTTGCTGTACTAAACCCTTTAAATTATAAATTTTAATTAGAATCTTAAGTATCTAGCCCTAACGATCGCATCTCAGGCCCTTCACCAAAACAAGACCTGTGTCACATTGTCATTTTGAATAAGCATTTGCCCGAACCTTGTTATTCTAAAACAATAAATAACCCAAACTTTGATATTCTCACTCTGTTACAAATAATCAAACACAATCAGGTAAATAATCGATATCCAATAATGAGATGGCTTGTGTCATTTACTGTAGTTGTCGGTTCGAAGGTGTGAACACAAATGTGATTACAATTTTCATCATTCAAGTTTTGGGTTAGTCATATAGGGTAAGGATAAAAAGCTGACCAACTGACTGCTGACCAGCTGACTGCTGACCACTGACCAGCTGACCAAATGGGTATAAAAAGCTGACCAGTAAATTGCTGACCACTTATTTCACCACTTATTTATAGCTCCTTAACATACCATTTACTCTACTTATAAACCAACACTTTTGTGTTCAAAGTTCATTCAAGAGATTTTCATGACATGAAAAAAGGAACTACATGTATGAATTGAGAATGCATCTAGAAATACAGAAAATGGTTTTCCTTTTATAAAAGGGAATTTTGATAATCCCTTATTTTGCTTTTATTGGTAATTTAAAGTTGTTCATTACTATCATTTTATAATTGATCATTTTATCAAAGATGTTTTTTAAGTAAATCTGATATATGTAGATAGAACAAACTCTTTTTTGATTTAGTATGTAGTAAGTATCAGCTTTAATGTTTTTTATGCCCCCGATAGGGAGGCATAATAAATTTGACTTGTCCGTCCGTCCGTCTGTCCGTCCGTCTGTCCGTCCGTCCGTCCGTCATTCCGTCCAAAAACTTTAACATTGGCCATAACTTCCTTATTACTATCAAAGCGGTGTCGGGGGCATTGTCATCTTACAGTGACAGCTCTTGTTTGTTATTTTTGTTTGTTTTTATAGTAAATTGCTAATGCACTTGGCAAATTGACAAATAAGGTTTAAAACGTTTACATAATAAAGAGTTTCTATGAAGATTTATTCATTATACCGGTATTTATTTATGATTTAAAATGTTACTCCTGCTTTCTTTTTTTTTTTTTTTTTTCAAGTTTTGACCTTTTTATATTATAACTGTAAATGCTGTTTTGAAGAAAAGGAAAAATCAGACAATGAGATTTTTATTATCAATATCTAACTTTATTATGAAACATTTATCTGTTACATAATATATGATTCAGATATCATATTCATAAATGAAAAAAAAAAATTCAATATTATACTTATACATTACCCTGAGGCATTTTAAAAACAATTAGGATGACCAAAAATGTATCCTCACTAATGTTATTTTGATATAATTTTGTAATGATGTATAAATCACAGAATTTATAATTTTGCTGATTAGTCCGCTGACCACTATCGTTTTAGATCACAGACCTTAAATATACATTGTTTGATAGCGCTTTGCATATTCCTCTATATTGACAGTCCCTGATGAGATATACAATTAACCATCTAATGTGATTTAAAGACCTATTTTAATCCTTCTTTATTTGACATCCTCTCCCCCCCCCCCTGAAAACAATAATAATAATTGAGATAAACAATTAACCCCATTGTTATCTTAAAGATCGGAGTGCATTTTTTGGGGGGATATGCACATACAGTGGCATTTATTGAAATTATTATTTTTTTATTTATTGGTTAAATTAGTTTAATTTAGTAATTATCTCATTTTATTCTATCATTTCAGGAATGTTTTTATCTTTTTTGTCTCAATTTTAAACGTGACAAAGAAAAAAAATTGTTGCCACATAAATTTAAAGACCTGGTTTAAGCCTTCTTTATTTGACACCCCCCCCCCCCCAATGAGATATGCAATTAAGGTTCATGTAAAGTGTTTGAGACCCAGTTTTAAGGGTGCTTCATTAGCCAAGAAAAAGCAGTATGTCCAGGTATATTGTATATCAAAATGAAGCTATGAATGAGCACAAGCAGTTAAGCAACATAAGACCGCCATAGCAATAGCGGTGAAACTTAAACATTGTGGAAAAGGGTCATTTTGTACAGAACAAGCAATTGCATGACGGTTGGATAAAATTGGCTCATATTTTAACAAAGTACAGTCTAAAGTACCACCCAGGTACTACTACAAACGTTGGTATAAAACTTGGTCTCAAAAGGCTTTTTTGAAACAATCAATTTCCATTTATTTTGTCAACATACTTGTCAAACCGGTTTGATCTGTTTTTCAAAATAGATGCTAGGTATGGTGCAACAGCACACCATAATATTGTGAAATACTTTCTGTGATTTATTTCAAATTATAGTTTTTGAATTCAATGATCTATAATGAATTACTATGTATTTATCATTCATTGAGATAGAAATTGATATATTGCTAGAAAACCTTACAGGTATATAAACTGTTATGTCCATTTATGTTGTGATAACACACCATATAGGTGTATTTTCAAAACTGAGCTCTGACCTAGATGTTGAGTCCATTACCATAGGTTTATGAGTAAACCTTAAGATCTAAGACAAGCACTGAGTTTCATTTGAAAGGTAATTTGTATCTTTATTATGTCTGTTTTATCTATTTTGAAAGACTAGCACGGAAATTTAACCGTTTAAGTAGATTTCACAGCTCACCGCTCAAAATCTACCTATACCTTAAAAAGATCTACATGTTTACAAAATTAGAATGACATATGTGTTTACAAAATAAGTCAAAATAATTTGCTTGCATAACTACGTTTAGGGCTCGAGTTTTATACCAACGTTTGTAGTAGTACCTGGGTAGTACTTTAGTCTGTACTTTGTTCAAATTGCATCCAACAGTCTTGCAGTTGCTTGTTCTGTACAAAATGACCCTTTCCACAATGTTTTGGCTATAGGGGCCTACCGATTTAGCTATGGCAGTCTTGTGTTGCTTAACTGCTTATGCTTAATAACAGCTTCATTATGATAAATAATACACCTGGACATATTGCTTTTTCTTCGCAAATGAAGTGTTTGAAAATTGGGCCTCAAACACTTTACATGAACCTTAACCACCCAGTGTTATCTAAATGGTTTTATGGTCCTTATCTTAATCACTTAATCACCTTGTATACTCTATGTAGAGATACACATACAGAGGCTGTCAGGCATAATATTGATTTTTACTTATTGAGAAAAGTATTTAGTTAATTATTGGTTAAATTATTTTGAAGAAATAGATATCTTTTTTATTCTATCATTTAGATAATGATTATTTACTTTTTTCCGCAATTTTTAGCTTGGCGTAGAGAAGAAAAGTGATGCATCTTTTACTTTCAATCCTTGTCAAAAACACTGATAAAAGATGCAACAATTTTGTTTTTATGAAAATAATTCTTCAATCACAAAATAGCTGTAGCTATGATATTAAGAAAACTCTTAAATAAAATTGCTTAGAAAAATTGAAAAGGGATAATTAATGTCCTCCTTTTGCTGCAATGTTTTGATTCTGCAGCAAGATTTGATGGGTTGTTACAAATTTGGATGATAAAATCATTTTTATCAAAATATTTTCTTAGAAATAAATTATTTTTTAACATTGCCACATCTTTGTATGTATATAAATTCCTACCATTAATTGATCTAGAACATTTCATCACTTTTTGTTATTTCCTAGTTTGCAGATTTTATTTCATCAGTTTTTATAAATCAAAATGAATAAAGCGTTAAAGACTTTAAAAATCATGATCTTTGCTTCAAGAACATATAAATATACTATTTTTACACTTTTTTTCAAATCAATTAATGAGATAATGATAACCAAGAAAGTCAATGTCATGTGTAGAATATAAAGGGTGATTGACCCCCTAGGGTGTTTCAGAGAGATAAACAATTAGCTTATCAGTAGGGGTCCAGAATATACAACATTCCTTAAACAAGGTCTTAACTATCAATCTTTGTCCAAAAACAAACATTATTACAAACATAATTCCTCCACCAACTAATAGCTGAAGTTATGATATTAAGAAATTTTAAATAAGATAGCCCGGAATAATTGTAAAGGGGTAAATGTTGTTCTTCTTTTGCTGTAATATTTTGATTCTTAACAGGATTTTATGGGCGAGTAACATATTTGGAAGGAGATACAAATATTGTAAACAATTCTCTTTCTTTTTATTATTTTTTAAAACATTACTGTATCAGCCTTTTTGTGTATATAAAACATACCCTGAATTTATCTAGAACTTTTTTGTCACATCCTTAACTTAGTTTATACTAATTTATTTTAGTTCGATTGCGACGAAAGCTTAAGCTTATAGAATCGCTCTCGAACGCTCAATCCTGATGTTTTCACGTCCCCGAGAGAGAGGCAGTGGTTTAAACCCACTGCTACCCATTTTTACAGCTGGGTGAACTGGGGCTGGCTATTAAGTGTTTTGCCCATAAACACACACCGGCGACAGTGGGGCTCAAACCACGGACCTCTAGGTCACGGGTCGAGTGCATTTACCACTAGGCCACCGAGGCAGTCATCCTTAACTTGATGTTGTATTTAATCACAGTATTTCATTAAGAAATTAATTAAACTTTAGAAAATGAAAATAAGAGGACCATGATGGTCCTACATTGCTCACCTGAGTCTCTTTGACCTCTGAGACATCACATCAATTAAATAGGTAGATGTCATCAAGAATGTTTTCAACAAAGATTAAGGTCAAATTGTTTCCTGCTTTTTTGTGTGTGTCAAGGATATGCCTTGATGCTGATCTTATTTGAACATAAGTGTATGTAATGAAACTATAGGGAAAGAAATAAAATCTTCATCTGGGCCCCTTGTCCTGTGAAATGGCAGGGATCTTCCCAATTTTCTAAAGGCTTCATCTTTGTGAACTTATACATATTCTGACCAAATTTCAAATAGTTTGGGCCACAATTCATGCCTCTCCAGAATAAAGAAGAAGATTGTCCCTAAGGCCCTTTTATGGCATGGATCCTTCCCATTTTAACAAGAGCCATGTCGGACATGGCCATCCCCCGCCGAGAAAGCTTGATAGTAAATTGAAGCCTAATAGATTAAGGGTTCTACTTTAAGTGATTAAGCCCCTACAAAATCTAAGTCTTAAAAATAACAATAATCTATCCACCCACAAAGTTTTAAGTTGATAGCTATTATACTTAACGAGATATGCTCTGGACAAAATCTAAGTCTTTTATATAACAAAGGGCAAAAACTCCAAATTATGCAAGCAAGAGTTGTAGTTCTTGTGCACTGCACTTCTCCTCCATGAGATCTATCCATCCATAAAGTTTCAAGTTGATAGCTATTATACTTAATGAGATATGCTCCAGACAAAATGTAAGTCTTTAATATAACAAAGGGCAATAACTCCAAAATTATGCAAGCAAGAGTTGTAGTTCTTGTGCACTGCACTTCTCCAAAAGTCTCGGAAAAGCTATTGTCACACCCTGGGATGTCTGCATCAATGTCAATGCCTTGGCCATTTGACCTCGACCTTGACCTTTTATGGATTTAAAATAACTTTAACCAAAAAACTTAACCTTGACTATTCAGGAAATATGAGCAGAGTTGAAGTTTTTTGGTAAAAGTTTCTTTTAAAGGGTCAAGGTTACTGTCTCAAAGTCATATTGAAACCCATTGTTTCTTATTGTTTCAAACATAAGTACTGGACCAATACATTTTATCAGAGCCATCAACTGCTCACCCCACTTAGGCATACTACATATCATACACTGATTAGTCACAGAGACAAATTAATCAACTAGCTTTTGTCAAATGTCACATAAAGCTTAATGCAGACCCCAGATTCAAATCAAAGTACTGAAAGTACTGATAAGTTGGAATGCGTTCGAGAGACGCTGACCTCAAGCTACTAACGAAGCTGATGCCTCCCGCCCACCATAGGTGATCACATAATACGCCTCGTCTTTTGACGGGTGTATATAAATCAATATATTTCAACAACGAGAGACGCTTAAACCTCTGAATCGCTATACAGGCCTGAATCTGATGAAAGAAAAATGATAACAAGAGGGCCAGAATGACCCTAAACCGCTCACCTGAATTCTATTGGTCCAATGGATCTTATGTAAGAAACTTTCTGGCAAAGATTCATTCAAATTTGCCTAATTGTTGAAGAGAAGATATAATTCGAATTATAAGCAGTCATAATAGACCCTGTTAACCCATTCATTACAGAGGAGACTCAAAATTAGCCCTACCCTGCCACGCCCATATTTATGGGCTAATGACAATTTTGCCAACAATATTTGTTCTGGGTCATTAAAGGAACATTCTTGTAAAGCTTGATTGAAATCTGCTCAGTGGTTCAGGAGGAGATGTCGTTCAAATATTTTGGGCTCAAAATAAGCCCCGCCCTTCCATATCCATATTTATTGGCCAATTAGAATATAGCGACAATTTTGAAGAGGGTCACATTCTGGCAAAATTTCATTGAAACTGGCCCAGCGGTTTAGGAGAAGAAGAAGTCTTAAGAAAGTTGAGGACGTCGACGGAGTCAGGGTGATCCAAAAAGCTCCCCTTGAGCTCGTTGTGCTCAGGTGAGCTTAAAAAGAAGAAAATGGTACGGACCATACAGCCGACTTATGGACGCACAGGGGAACACTTATACACTCAAAACAGTTTTTATATCATTTTCGAATGACTTCTGCTCCATTTGAGTTATCAATTACATTTTTAATTAGAAGTGTCGCAAAGTGGACCTCAACAAGTGATTTGTCCATGATGAAAAGATATTTTTGCAGGGAAGTCTCTTACTTCATGAGTTGGAATCTCAAGACAATTTTTGGACGAAGTTCAATTGTGATTTCGACCTTTGTGACTCCAAAATTGGGCACTTTCTAGGGCCATTGACAAGTTTTATGATTTGGGTCAATTGGTTGTTCAGTTAGAGTGGAAACTGTTCACTGTTTCTTACTGATGACCGTGACATGTATGACCCCGAAACAATAGGGCATTTCTTTGGGCCATGTGCAATATTTGTGTAAAGTTTCGTTATTACAGGTCAATTGCTTCTCCGTTTATCTAGTGGAAAGCAAAAGGTCAATGGACTGAGAGACAGACATAATGAAATCAATATATGCTACTCTACTTCTGAGTTGGGGGTACAGTTGATAACATCGTGAAATTGATAAGGTGAACGATTTTGGAATGATTTAGGCATGATGTTGAATGAGTGAGCGGAGCGAGTTTTGAGTGAAATTTAAGGGAGGGAATTCAGTGTCGCTTATTTTGTTCAGGATGAACCAAAATAAGCAATATATAAAACCTATATAAAATATGCATAAAAGTTCAATCAATAGCTTTCTATATCGTCAAGAACCAATCAGACGCTTTAAATTTCAATTATGTCAGTGAAATCGCGAATTGGTTCTTGCGTAATTCATTTTGAATGCAGATGTTGATCCTTTTTTTAATAACTTTGAGCGTTTTTGAATGGTTTGAGTGAGTGTTTGGAATGAATCAATGGAGCGCCGAGTGAGCGATTAAGAATGTTTTTAATTGAGATGAATGTCAATTGCACGATGTAACTAACTGTATGGTGGTGCTCTTAAACATGTTGATGTGTAAGAACGTGAAGAAAACAAGTTGAACTTGTTGGTTTGTTTCAAATGGCAAATTGTCTTGGTGATAAATGCAATTGGGCAAAGATATTCATAATTCATTTAAACAATTGGTGGCAAGGGTTTATGCTGATGAGTATTGGGTTTTTTAAATGAAACATTCATGTAGATAACTACAATATGACGAAACAAGAGTGCCATCGTCACAATATACGCCGCCACTTTGCTGCTACTTCACGAAAATAATTGTAGACACTACTTACTTTAACAGAACCAAATTCAAAACATTTGCAGACTACCTTTTAAAATCATGTTCAAACTGTTTGTTATGATTGATTGATTGAATGGGGTTTACACTTCTTTAAACTGCAACTTAATATAATAATAAAAATATAAATATCCACTCAAAAACCTGTAAGAAGTTGTGTTCACAAAAAGGTTTTTTTTATAAATATCCAGTCAAAAACCTGGAAGGAATTGCAAACTGGAAGGAATTGCGTTCACGAGGCTGAAATATCATTAAGTCCCAGAGACTAAGATTGAAGGAGGCATAACTCAGGCAAAAATCAATGAACCATAAAATCCTTCCTTCATGCACATCTACCAATTGAGGTGATAACATTGACCAAGTTTCAAGAAACTTAGGAGAAGTTGCGTTGACAAGAAAAGTGGACGGACGGACGGATGGACGGACAGACGGACGGACGGACAGACGTAGAAGATGACGCCAATATACGCCCGCCTCCGGCGAAGTATAAAAAACCGACAATATCGTGCAAAAATATTTATTAACTTTCAAAGTGTATCATCACTTTAAGAAAAGATTTTTATTTCGTAGCTTAGACAGAAATTTACAATATAACACCTTGTCAAAAGAAGGTCGTTCAGAAAGAGAAACTATACCTTTAAAGAAGCTATAACATAATTCTACGAAAAATAGGTCGCGACCTTACCAAATAAGCAGATCACGTGATTGGTCTGCGCTATTGCTACAATACTGAGAAAACAGATCGCGACATTACCAAATAAGCAGATCACGTGATTGGCTAGTGCTATTGTCAATTGCTGACCTTATTGGACTTAACTTATCACATGATTTCCAAATATAGTAATGCAAACATGAGATACTAATATATTCGCACGCGAATTTTCAATAAACATCGTTTAAAGCATTAAGTAGCGTGATAATAATATACGCGAAGTGATAGTTGTGTAATTGTACAGCATTATTACTTTTTGATGAGATAAACGGTATGTCTTTGTTAAGTTGAGATATACAAAATAGGCCGAAGTGTATTCATATCCTGTTCATGTGATGTGTGTTCTCAAGAAACCCGAAATGAAATTATCTTGTGTTCATTTTGCGGTTTTGTTAAATCTAAGTTGGAATTGCTCCGCATTCCAACTTAACTAGCAATCCTAGGCTTGACAGCTGAATGTGTAACTGCTGAGCTCATCAGTCCGTACAAGTCAATCTTATTTAGGGTAGTGGACCCTTAAAGACCTGGTTTAAGCCTTCTTAATTTGACCCCCCCCCCCCCCCCCCCAAATGAGATAAACAATTAACCACCCATTGTTATCTTAATGGTTTTATGGCCCTTATCTTAATCACTTAATCACCTTGTATACTCGATAAAGAGATACACATACAGAGGCTGTCAGGCATATATTGATTTTGACTTATTGAGAAAAGTATTTCATTAATTATTGGTTAAATAATTTCAAATTACTAAATATCTCATTTAACTCTATCATTTAGATAATGATTTTTATCAATATACCCCTATTTAAAGTCTAGTATTCCTTTTGATTGGCTTGCAAGGGTCCCAATACGCAATTTTAAACTTTACATAGAAAAGCAAAGTGTTTGTGATGCATCTTTAATTTTCAACCTTCGTCTAAAAACATGGATAAAAGATTAAAAAAATTGTTTTTAAGAAAATAATTCCTTAATCACAAATAGCTGTAGCTATGATATTAAGAAATCTCTTAAATAAAATTGCTTGGAATAATTGAAAAGTGATAATTAATGTTCTTCTTTTCCTGCAATGTTTCAATTTTGTAGCAAGATTTTATGGGTTGTAATATGTTTGAAAGGAGAAGTATTTTTACCTAAACATTTTCTTTTGGATTAATTTTATTCTTAACATTGCTGCAAGTTCAATTTTTTATGAATATAAATTTCTACCTTCAATTGATCTAGATTATCACTTTTTTTCACTTCCTAAATTGCAGATTTTATTTTATCACCGTATTCACAAGTCAGATATAAATAAAACTGTGAAGACATTTAAAAATCATTGACTTTCTGTTTCAATAAAACATAGATATTCAATTTTTTAACTCTTTTCAAATCAATTAATGAGATAATGATGACCAATATTGGTCAATGTTATGTGAAGAATATAAAGGGTGATTGACCCCCTAGGGTGATCCAGAAAGATAAACAATTAGCTTATCAGTAGGGGTCCAGAATATACAACATTCCTTAAACCAGGTCTTTAATACCCTAGGGGATAACAATTTTTGATATACCATACAGTTGCAATTAATTATTGGTCAACATTATCCAATACATTTGCACCAATAATAAATAATTGGTGGAGATAAAAAAAAAAGATAATAATTTATACATGCATAGATTATTGAAACAATATATTTTTAAAAGCCTCATACAACCTCAAAGCATTGGTATGAAATTCAACAAAGCAAACAATAAAATGTATTTGCTTCATGATTTCATCATAAATTAGATTATATTTCATATATATTTCTCATGATATTCATGGCAGATGCCTTCTTTACGCAATTCTTTGACAATGTTTGTACTACATTCCTCCTTTCTGTATAGACATACAGTCTGATCCTAGCCTACAGAATGATCCCTTCTTCTCACTAGTTTTGGAGAAAAAAACAAAAAAAACAAAACATCTGCCAGCTAGCTAGCTAGGTTGGGGTAAAAATGTTTGAAAACTATCTTCAATTTTTATAAAGATCAAATTCAGCTGGTTTAGGATTAACAGTAAATATTGAATACCTTTTCTGATGCTATAAATAGTTAATGAACTTGTGATATCAATAATTACCATAAACATTTTAATAAAACCCGATATATTCAGACGCCAGAGAGAGAGTCAAAATAACATTTCCAGACAAATGTTTAATGTTTAGCTTTTGTGTTTATTTAATGCCTTTATGATTGACTTTAGTTTTTCTTTGGTTTTCTGTGTATACTGCATCCTACATTATGTGTAAAGGCCTGAAAACCAGTCACCAACAAAATGATAAATTATATTCATATGTGGTTATAAGGGTCTTATTAGAGCTTTAACAGTTATATGTGTATTATTTTATTAATAATATTTTACAATATACTTGAAATTTTTCATCACATATCATGTAAAAAATTAAGATGCTGGTATGAGGGGAAGTATCTGTGAAAAGTAGATTATAAAGACAATAATTAAAACTGAGACATGAACAATATTACAAGAATGCATTAAATGTTTATGTTGAAAAACTAGAAATTGGGTCATGTGAATAAAGAATGCCTATATATATATTTCACCAAAAGAATTTAACAAAAATTATTATTTACACTAAGATACTGGTTGGGTGAGATAAAGTTTGAAATACAGATAATGTAGTCTGGAAGAATCTCTCGGGTAAAACTTTTTTGGGTGAACCCTATTTAATACTGCACCAGCAGCAGATCCAGGACATAATGGGTACAGGAGGACCAAAAAATACAAATAGGGGTTGAGTGTAAGGGGTGATGAATCCTGCGTTCAGGGTCACAAAACAGTGCAAGCAGTTTTGCGATTTTATCCTGATTATCACATGCACTAAGTGCATATTTTTTTCATCTTGAAGGCAGGGCTTCAGTGTTTTGACTCAATTTCTGCATGAAAATTAATAAAGTAGGTTTATAATAGAGGGGGTGTCACATTAAACAGATTTTTAATCAGACAAATCTTTAAACGGAGTGTTGTTTGGTGAAATGTCTGTTTTCTGCATTTACCATGCATTCAAATCCCTCCCAGACATAATTCCAGAACATAAGCCCTCCCAGATAAAAGCCCTCCCAAACAAAAGCCCTCCCCTATAAAGTAAACATTAGAAAATGACAGACTTGCCTTGTAAACATTGAAGGACAAGATAAAAAAGATAAATATACATTTTTTACCACACTGAATAATCCTCAAAGAACAGCTTTTTATCCTAAGTTATAATTTTGACTTAATTGGCATTACTATTTTTTTTTTAAATAAATGAATAAACCCCAATTTAAATCACATCATTGAAAAATTACGTGAAAAAGATGTTGTTTCCAACATTCTAATTTATCCTTTTCTTCCTATTTTTTGAATAATTGTCGTATTCAAACACATTTGAACATTCCGATTCTGTTTGTTGTATTTCTGTAGACATATTGTTTCAATTTATTTGGCATATTTAACAGTTTCACAGACCATTTCTTAGCAGAGGTGTTGAGAAGGTAATTGTGACACAATTATAAGACTAAAAAAATTGTCCACAATAACAATATTTATTCGTATGACTAATCAATAATACATAATCTAGTTGGTTTAAAGGATAATAATACTGGGGGTGGGGGGGTGATAATGGCCATACCCCAATCTGGATCATGCTCTTAAAATAGAAAATTTCATGTATTCATTCATCAGCTAACCTACATTCAAAACTAGCATGAGAATTACTGAATCTGAGTAACACCTATTTTAATCATTGCAAACTTTTGTTGTTTATTTGGTGTCAACAACTATGGATTGTATATTTCTATGACATTTGTCAGTTTGTTTATTTGAAAAATTATGAATCATCTTTCATTTCCAGAAAAACATAGCATTCTAAGGACTGTGCTAAAATTATATTCAGGACTGTGCTAAATCATGTTCTTTATTACACCGCAAGACTTGGTCACTAAGACTCAAGCTTTTTTTCTGACTCTCTGGTTCATATTTTGGATGTTTATGGATTTTCGGATTAAGGGATCTTATCATTTGACACTAAAACATTCAAATTAAGGTAAGAAAATATAAGCAATGCTTTGGTCAGCTTTTTTTTTTAAACCAGTCAGCTAAATATTATTCTTATTTGCTCAAGAATTAACTGCAGAATGTGGTCAGCAGTTATAATAATGGTCAGCAAAATGTGGTCAGTAGTTTAAATCTATACTTGTCTGCAAGAATGGTCAACTTCTTATTTCAAGCAAGTCAGTTCATAGTTCAATAATGGTCAGCAGAAAGTGGTCAGCAGATTAAATCAATACTGGTCAGCAAGATTTGGTCAGCTATTTTTCCTTTACCGGTCAGCTTTATATTCCCATTATTTGTTCAATAATGGTCAGCAGAATGTGGTCAGCAGTTTAAATCTTTACTGGTCAGCAAGATTTGGTCAGCTTTTTTGTCATATAATGGTCAGCAGGAATATAATGTCTTTATCTGTGAAATAATGGTCAGCAAGATTTAGACAGCTATTTTTCTCAAACCAGTCAGCTAGGAATTCAAATTAATTGTCCAATATTAATGGCAAAATGTGGTCAGCAGTTTAGAGCTATTCTGGTCAGCAAGATTTGGTCAGCTTTTTTTCTCAAACCAGTCAACTCAGAATTCAAATTAATTGTCTAATTATAGTCAGCAGAATCTGATCAGCAGTTTAAATCTACACCGGTCAGCAAGATTTGGTCAGCTTTATTTCCTTAACCGGTCAGCTTAATATTCTCTTTATTTGTTCAATAATGGTCAGCAGAATGTGGTCAGCAGTTTTAATCTTTACTGGTCAGCAAGATTTGGTCAGCTTTTTTGTCATATCGGTTAGCTGGAATATTGTCTTTATCTGTGTAATAATGGTCAGCAAAATGTGGTCAGCAGTTTAAATCTTTTCTGGTAAGCTATTTTTCTCAAACCAGTCAACTCAGAATTCAAATTAATTGTCCAATTATGGTCAGCAGAATGTGGTCAGCAGTTTAAATCTTTGCTGGCAAGCAAGGTTTGTACAGCTTTTTTTTCTCATATTGGTCAGCAGAAGTATTGTCTTCATCTGTATAATGGTCAGCAAAATTTGGTTAGCTTTTTTCTCATACTTGTCAGCAGAATATTTCTATATTTGTTAAATATGGCTCTACTGAATGTAGTTGACAATTTTAATTGATATTGGTCAGAAAGATTTGGTCAGCTATTTTTCTCAAACCTGTCAGTTTAATATTCTCATAATTTGATCAATAATGGTCAGCAGAATGTGGTCAGCAGTTTAAATCTATACTGGTCAGCAAGACTTAGTCAGCTTTTTTTCCTTAACTGGTCAGCTTTATTTTCCCTTTATTTGTTCAATATTGGTCAGCAGAATGTGGTCAGCAGTTTAAATCTTTACTGGTCAGCAAGATTCGGTCAGCTTTTTTGTCATATTGGTCAGCAGGAGTATTGTCTTTATCCGTGTAATAATGGTCAGCAAAATGTTTGTCAGCAGTTTAAATCTTTTCTGGTCAGCAAGATTTGACGGAAAGTTGTGTGATATTTTTCTCATACTGGCCAGCTTTATATTCTCATCATTTGTTGACTAATGGTCAGCAGAATGCTGTCAGCAGTTTTAATCTATACTGGTCAGCAGGATTTGGTCAGCTTTTTGTCAAATTGTCAGCTGAAATATTGTCTATATCTGTATAATTATGGTGGGCAAAATGTGGTCAGCATATTAAATCTGCACTGGTCAGCAAGATTTGGTCAGCTTTTTTTCTAAAATCAGTTGACTAAACATACTCATTATAAGTCCAATAATGGTCAGCAGAATGTGGTCAGCAGTTTAAAACTTTACTGGTCAGCAAGATTCGGTAAGCTTTTTTTGTCATATCGGTCAGCAGGAGTATTGTCTTTATCTGTGTAATAATGGTCAGCAAAATGTTTGTCAGCAGTTTAAATCTTTACTGGTCAGCAAGATTTGGTCAGCCATTTTTCCTCTACCAGTCAGCTGAATATTCCCATTATTTGTCCAATAATTGTCAGCAGAATGTGGTCAGCTGTTTAAATCTATACTGCTCAGCAAGATTTGACGGTAATTTGTGTGATATTTTTCTCATACTGGCCAGCTTTATATTCTCATCATTTGTTGACTAATGGTCAGCAGAATGCCGTCAGCAGTTTTAATCTATACTGGTCAGCAGGATTTGGTCAGCTTTTTGTCAAATTGTCAGCTGAAATATTGTCTATTTTTGTATTATAATAGTGGGCAAAATGTGGTCAGCATTTTAAATCTACACTGGTCAGCAAGATTTGGTCAGCTTTTTTTCTAAAACCAGTTGACAAAATATACTCAATTTAAGTCCAATAATGGTCATAAGAATGTGGTCAGCAGTTTAAAATTATACTGGTCAGCAAGACTTAGTCAGCTTTTTTTTTTCTTTTATGGTCAGCAGAATATTATTATATTAGTATAATAATGGCCAGCAAAATATGGTCAGCAGTTCAAATCTATACTGGTCAGCTAGGTTTGGTTGGCTTTTTTTCATACTGGCAATAGTATATTTCTATATATGTATAATATTATTCAACAGAATGTGGTAAGCAGTTTTAATCAATACTGGTCAGCAAGATTTGGTCAGCTATTTTGGTAAGTACTGAGCAGTTTTAATCAATACTGGTCAGCAAGTTTTGGTCAGCTATTTTTCTCAAACAAGTCAGCTCACTATTCCACATATTTGTTTAATAATGGTCAGTAGAATGTGGTCAGCTTAAATCTATACTGACCAGCAATATTTGGTCAGCTCTTTATCATATTGGTCAGCTGAAATATTGTCTTTATTAGTATAATAATGGTTTGGCAAAATGTGGTCAGTATTTTAAATCTACACAGGTCAGCAAGATTTGGTCAGCTTTTTCTCAAACCGGTCAGCTAAATATTCTCTTAAAGTTATAAATGTCAGCAGAATGTGGTCAGTGTTTAAATTCCTATTTGTCCGCAAGATTTTGTCTGTTTGGCTTTTTTTTCTCAATTTAAATGGTCAGCTAAATATACTCATTTAAAGTCCAAAAATGGTTGTAAGAATGTGGTCAGCAGGTTAAATCTGTACTGGTTGACAAGATTTGGTCAGCCATTTTTCTCTTATGGTCAGCAGAATATTATCTATACATGTATTTGTATAATAATGGCCAGCAAAATATGGTCAGCAGTTTAAATCTAAACTGGTCAGAAAGATTTTGTCAGCTATTTTTCCTTTATTGGTTAGCAGAAATAACGTCTCTATCTGTATAATAATGGTCAGCAAAATGTGGTCATCAGTTTAAATCTATACTTGACAGCAAGATTTGGTCAGCTAATCAAATTGGCCAGCAGAATATTCTCATTTGTTCAAAAATGGTCAGCAGACTGTGGTCAGCATTTACATCTACACTGGTCAGCAAGATTCAGTCAGCTGTTTTCTCATTCTGGTCAGCAGAATATTGTCAATATCTGTATAATTATGGTAATCAGAATGTGGTAAGCAGTAAAACTATACTGATCAGCATTATTTAGTTAGCTGTTGATGTTTTTTTTCAAATCTGTCAGCAGAATGAATAATGTCATAATTTGTCAAATAACAGACAGCAGAATGATGTCTGCCATTTCATTTGTACTAGTCAGAAGATAGAAATGAATTGAGACTTTAATTAATCTTAATTAAATTATCAATGAAGAGAGTAGATTAAAATTTCATTGAGGTATGAAACTAGATTCCTATTTATGTTCATGTATGAATCTTTTTACTGTAGGATTGATGGTTGAATATACCTTGATGAACATTATGCCTTTCTTTATACCTAAATTGTTATTTTAATTTGGGCTGAATAAAGAATAGAAAATGATATTTCATACCTATTTAGTGATCAACAAATTACCAGTAAACTTTTGTCATACTGATAAAAAACCTTAGGAAAATTACATTAGAATCAAAGAGGTGAAAGTTTTGGTTCTGAAAATATTATTGTTTAAATTTTCTTGTTCATAGGTAAAAAAGGTAGCAGAGGCTAAGATCAGACTGCACACATGTGCAGGCTGATCTTTGTTTAAAGATACCTCCTGCAAAAGCAGGAATATTCCAGATTCAGAATGGCAAGGGTTAATTCGGCATTTCGAAGTTGCTTCCTAAAATATAGTGGAAAGGCCTGAGTTTGACTAGTTAAAAGATAAATGTATTTTTCAATGTCAAATTTATACCGGTGATTCCTAACAGCCCCCACCCCCTCCAAAAAAAATAATAAATAAATAAAAGCATAAAAAAAATCTTTCAATATTTTTTCTTAAACATATATTGCAAATTTTGACCCATCTTAAAATTTGTTGTCTGTTAATGGGTTAATTATAATAGAAAGTTAGGTGGCTCCAAAAAACTGGTGACTACAATGTGAATATATGAGTGAAAGATTAGATTAAAGCTGACAATCAATAATATGAAATGAATACCACCACATTATTTTACATTCTATTAAGATACATTTCAAAACTAAGATTAAAGAAAACAAATTTAATTTTCTCTATTTACCTTAAAATAAACAAAGAATATAAAAAAATCAAATTTTTAATCTCTCTAATATAAAGGTATTTTATTGTAAAGTTTAATCACCTTCCAAAGTCATGATAAATATAAATAGTGTAAATGGTGTTCTAATTACATAGAGTAAAGGGTGTGTTCAGGGGCTAAAATAAGTGGTAAATAAGTGGTCAGCAAATTATTGGTCAGCAGTTTATACCTTGTGGTCAGCTGGTCAGCTGGTCAGCAGTCAGCGGTCAGCAGTCAGCTTTTTATCCTTACCCAGGGTCCAAAGAATCCACTCGTCCGCTCGTATTTACGAGTAAGAAATCCCAGAGGACGAGTGGAAATTCAAAAGCAGTCGTCCTCCCGGACGAGTGAAGAATGAATGGCATGTAATCATTATGTCTAGTGTCAGGATAAAATTGGATAAAATACAAAAAGAGACGCTTCGAAAAAGTTCGCAGTGATAGAAGTTCACAACACCTTGAACAGTAAACAGTCATGTACTTTGATTTCTAAAAATAAAACTTCCGGTTTTCGCATGATATAATCCGGTACCCAAACTTTGTAAAAACAAATCGATCTCACGATCAAGGAAAGTATCGAAAATAGAAATAATTTTCCCCCTGTTTTGTTAATATCTATTACTTCTTTTGTTGCATATAGCGACAATTATTGAAATTTACCCTAAAAATCCATTGTATTGTATGTTTGCAAATGAAAAATTATTTTACTGGTCTCGATCTTTTTACCGGTATTTATTGCCCGAAATCTAATGTTTTTGAATGTCGTAAAAATTGTACTCTCGTTTCGTCTGCACTTCATAATTATAATTACGTTTCCAGATACAAAACTTGGTCTTTAACGATCTTTAGGCCTATTGAAGGGCGAGTTAAAATCAAAACAGGACGAGTTACTTTTTCAAGTCACTTGCCCTGCAGGACGAGTGCCTTTATCTGAATTCTTTGGACCCTGCCTTACCCAGTCATATAGAAGTGTGAATGCGCACAAATAATGGTGATTGGACCTTAAAATTAGTTTGACGCACAGACAAATTTCGAGCAAAAGATAGCGTCGTATGGAGGTTGAAATACATATAAATAAAAAGTAAAAAGATCGGGACCTGAAAAATACTTCGATGTAGAAATAACTTCATCTTATGGACATTAGATATTTGACTGTACATACAAATTAAAACAAAATACTGACTAGAAGACACTTTAGTTAAATTCTTATAATACTATTTAGAAATTAATTCCTCTCTGGCAAACATGATCAGCTATTCAAAATAAAAGACTTGAAAGTCAAAAATTTTCCTAAGGAATTTGAGGGACAATTTTTCAGAACCAAAGTTAACAATGTATGTCTTTATTTTCTATAGATACAGAAAAAAAATTATTTTTTTTAACACTAGTTTTGCCTACCATTTCTAAGGTTTTATTCCTGCATGCAAACGATTTTGATTGACAGTTCCAAGGAATCACTTTTTTTGCACAAAAAAGGCTGCATTTATGATCTTTTTGAGGTTTGAATATGGGATTAGATTAAATTAAACTTTGACCAAATAAATAAATTATACTGAAGATTCCCAAATGCATCAGAAATTTTAACTAAAAATGCCACTGGCCCTTGACTCACTTTGCTTTTGATTGTTTTTTTTTTTTTTTTCTATTGCAGAAAAAGGAACTCAAGAGTGAAATGGGGCAGATGCAACTAAAATTAATAAATAGATTAAAAATTCAAAATCTCCAATTGACCCCAACAAACTAATGATTAAAATCGGAAAAAAATTCTTACTAGAAATCACATTGATTTTAAGTCCGTAAATAATTATTCTGTTGCATAAAAAAATCTGTGACTGTGTGTGAAATCTATCTGTGTTAAACAACTGGTAACTCGTGTCGGCTGCTTTCCTTTGGTCTCAGTTAACTGTTCCCAGGTAGAGAGGTGACTCGAGTACATCATAGCTCAGTACATGTACACTTGGGTTAAGTGATGGCATAAATATTTGGACTGGGAACAATTTTGGTTTTTGAAAGATTGTTCCTTAATTTGTTTTAGTATTTTTTATACTGCAAGGTAAATACATTTAATCATTGCTTTACCTACTGATTGCTAAATGTTGTAACGATAATCGGAAAACATCGATTAATCAATCGATTCTCTCAAAAGTTTCGATTATCGATTCTGATCTTGGAAAATCGATTAATTGGTTGTTGTTGTTGTTGTTGTTATTGTTTTCACTTTGACAGTTCACCAAGCATAAAAAAAGATGCTCTTAATAAGAGCATCTTTTATTTGATGCTTGGTAAAACTGTAACTTGAAAGAAACCAGATTGATGGATATAGGGAATTGAGCCTATTTCAATGAGAAATTTGGAATTAACTTAGTATTTTGAGTATATTCTTGTTCAAAGTAAATAAAATTCTTGACCCTTTTAAAGTTTAGAAAAAACATTTTTATGTGTACAAATCAGTTTTGATTATTAAACGATAATTGAATCGAAAGCAGTTTCCGATTCAATTCGATTTTTGATTCTAATTTTTGTCCGATTTTACAACACTACTGATTGCGCTATGACTGGCAGTTTTCTCAATATTCAGGTTTTAGAGTTTTAATTTCTTGCTTGTCCAAACACACGGGAGCCAGAATCTGTGCATCATCTTTTTGAAAACTAGCGGGATTGCAGCATGCACACTGTTAATCTGAAGTTCTGTAACTAGGTCGAGCACGTTGATAAAATTTGAGAGTCCCCATTTTAGATGGAAACGGTCAGATTGCATTATGTATATTGGACTAAAACCCTGAAAAAATGCCGGACAGTGGGACCGGTGAAGTCCCAAAAATCGTCGGTCCTTGTCAATTTTCTGGACATGTCTGTTGGACCGACGAGTTTCGGGAAGTCTGAAATATAAGAAAAATATATAGAAAATAATTCGCTGGGCTATCAAATTGTCGCATTGAACACATACCCTGAGTCCCTGCATTGAATAATTCTTAAAATACGATCTTCTACAAAAAAATCTTATTACCGGAGATTTACAATGTTATTATTTTTGTGGGGAAAGGCTAGAAAGAAGGAAATTGAAATTTTTGTTGTCGTTGGAGCATTACAGAAATTACACATTTAAAATGACTTTTTGTTTGTAGTTTAAAATTGCATCACGAAAAATTCAAATAACCAAAATCTGCAAGTCGGAAAAGCAATTCAGTGCCTGTATGACTGTGATCATGGGAAAACTTAACGTCTGAGCATATTTAAGTGTTAATTTCTTTAATTGAAATTGATATGACGATCTTTAAATAAGTAAGTAGAGAAAATGCTTAATTTGTTAGCACCCATCTCCATTGAAATTTTGCCACCAAGAATGGCTTTTTATATCGGAAAACTTCCGTAACATGTTTGAAATTTTCCGGGCACGTTTACAGGTTAACGTCCGTTCTATAACTTTTTGGTGAAATAAGTAAATCCTATTACAAGTGTCCAACACGTTTGCACATTAGACAAGATTTTCAACAAAAATGACCAACCGGTATATCTATTATTGAGGTAAAAAATCTGCTATCGGCCTCTAATTAATAACAATTAATTGCCGATTGGGCTTTCAAAATCATGAAATAATGTTTGTTTCATTCCAAAACGGTGTGAAAAACAAACTCAGGAAACATGACATAAAATACAGAAGTGAATTAGGTCGATTATTGCAAAAAACTTAGACAGGATTTGAAATTTTTTTAAATTGCTACTCGTCCTGCTATATAGAAAAATATAGTGATGCATTAATTTCATAAGTGAAATTTTAAAAAATCTAGTTGTCCCGCTTATAAAGACAAAGAAGGAAAAAATCATGCAGGATGTGCGGACAAGTAGAATTTTCAAGCCCTGTTAGATAACAGACCATTTTACCATCATAATTGTTGTTAAAGGCACTTACAGTAGTTTTTTATGATTATCTTTCTTTTTTCTAAACGCATAATAAAAGATAATTAATCATTGAACAATCGATAGGTAACCGGAAGATGGTTTATGATCGGAAATGAAATACAGTACCGGTATTCTGATTGGTTTAAAAAACTCCCGTATGGCTAGCCTATCCAGTGAGGACATGCTAGCCGTACGGGTCCATACGTTTAGCCTACAAGACTAGCCGTACAGACCTTTTGTTAAAATTGGGAAAAAATGCACAGGGATATAAATGTACAAATAAAAAAACACTTTCTTAAATAACACTTTAACTAGAGTAACTGAATAACACTGCTTCATTATGATTAGAATTTCCAGTGTTCTGTAGGGGCCCCTGTACACTTTCAAGTAAATTAGTGTAATGTCACTACACCTTGAAATGTACAAAATTTCTTTAAATTATCATCAAATTCCATGTATCTTGAGGTATTTTATTAAAAAACTGATAAATATATGTCTAATTGCAATACATAAATTTTTAAGTGGTATAATAGTGTATAAAACATGATGGGAAAAGAAAATTAGGAATTTCTTTTTCCATGATCTTTTTATTCGAAATTATTTGCATCAATATTATGCCTACCAACACATAATTTGCCTCTGCAACTTCAGATTATTTTGGGGAGAACCCTGTTTACATAGCAAAATTTCCATGATTAGATTGGGCTGTAAGGGATTAGGTCAGGGTTCTCTTTTTGTGAATCTAGATCTATCTATTTGGACGTTTTCTCAACCAGGGTGGGCTGTAGGGGGCAAGGTGGGTTCTCTTGTGATGAATCTAGATCTTTTGGCTTGGACATCTTCTCAACTGGGTTGGGTTGTAAGGGGTTAGGAGGTTCTCGACTTGGGATAAGGCTTTTGGGTTCAACTTTTCATGAGAGGTTCTTCTATCATTACTGGTTCTTCTACCGGTGGAGATTATGTTTCATGTCGAAGTTGTATTGTCGATTGTGTCTCATTGTCGGCAATCTCCTCGTATTTTTTTTAACCCCGAAGGCAAAAAGGCATTGCTGATTCTTTTCTTTGGTTGCCTTTTTGATAGATTTGGCATTATATTTACCATTTTTTCAGATAACAATATTATGGCCACTCGTTTCGAATTGTGTACAGAAATCGATATCAACAACAATTATTTTATTATACCCCTCACTTTCGAAGTAGAGGGGGGTATATTGGTTTCAGCATGTCTGTCTGTCTGTCTATCCATCCATTCATCCGTCCGTTCTTATGTTGGAAAATGGAACTTGTATTTATTCACAAATTATACCATTACGTTCTTTCCTAGTCCTGTCTGAGCTGCTATCCCACATTGGCAGACACCAGGGCTCGTGAAAATGTTTGATATTTGGGAGTCATTGATTCCTCACCTAAGAAATTCTGGTGGTCAAATCTGAATATAAAGGGGTCAAAACGATAGAAAAAGGAAAACATAAGTACAAATTTGCATATTTAAGAGTCACTTTAACTGTTTTTTTTCTTTTATATTTTTATGAAACAAGTAATAAATATTTAGAACTTTTGAAAGTAATTTGTGAAAATCTTTGGTAATTAACCATGTTTTTACCCTTATTTCTTGGGGGTCAAATTAGGATATTTCAGATTTCTGGTGGTCAAAACCCTGGTTTAAGGGTCAAACACCAGCCCTGGACACAAATGTGGAATAGAATATGTGCCACTGACAGGAATCTACCTGTTGACACCTTGATTAAAGACCCAAGTACATGTCTAAAAGTCCTAGATCTTTTCAGTGGATTAAAAAGCCCAGGGGTTGAAAATTCCACTCGCCCGCTCGCATTTGCGAGTAGAAATTGCCTGAGGGCAAGTAGAATTTTGGGTGAGCTAGTCCGACGGGGCGAGTACAAATCTAGGCTTTCAATCACGCAAGGAAAAGCTGATCTTTAAACAAATGACCATTGCAATGTAGCATCATAGTCACAGTTAATATTTCCCATTTCCAACAGCTTCTAAATTGCAGATTGTCTTTAAAAAAATAAATGTTCCGACGCTGAGAGTCGTAAACTGGATGAGCCGAAATAAATTCAGTCACCTTTCTAAAGACTATCCGTTATATTTTTATATCCACTATTTATGCGACTATTTAATGAGACTATCGTGTAAACACGAGAGAAAATTGTGTTGCTGTGAAAACACAGATGACCTCGCCCAGTACAGGTGTTCGGCGGTCCTTTTGAAGTCGGGCCATTCTCCGAGAAATTTATTATATACAGTGACTTCATATTAAAGATTGGTTTCAAAATAAATCTTATGATATTCTCACATCTTTACAACTCAGATATTTTGACAAGGATCATATTTTTTATTTTAAGTAAGTAATTTTTGTTAGTAAATTGTTTCGAAACAGCGATTTTTATGGGTTTATTCCCACTTCCCACAAAATTATTTTTCGATAAATGAATATTTTTTTCTACATTTTATTTATTTTGAAGGGCGAGCTCATTTTGTTTAAGGGCGAGTTGAAATTTATGGTTACTAGTCCTACAGGACTAGTTGGGTTTTTAAGATTTTTCAACCCCTGAAGCCTTTAGATTTATGTAAAAGCATAACACAAATTAATGTCTACTTTGAAATATTGCTAACAGCAAAATTGAAGAGTAATTTGTTTCAAAATTGTTAAGGATGTGGACCCGGTAGTTTGCTGTATGACATAGTTTCAGCTTAAAGAGATGCAGTTGCAACCTTTTTGAAGTGAAACTGCCGGCAATTATTATATATATAATGAACTGAAATAATTTTTATGCTCCCCGAAGAGAGAGCATACAGCCGCCGCTTTGTCTGTCCGTCCCCACCTATTTCTCCTTAACCACTGGGCTAAATCAAATGAAACTTACCATGTGAACTCCCTATGGTATAGTGATGATGAATCTGTGATGGTTTTTGGATTTGAGGCCTTGTCATGGGAAAAGGGGACTTAGGGTAAAAAACAGTTTTTCCCAAATTTCTTCTAGTCTAACAGTCAGAATTTAGTGAAATTTCATATTTGAGTAGCAAATCAGATGCCCTTTACTATAAAAAATTTGAAATGAATGTAAAAAAAATACATCATGGAAAAAGGAGGGGAAAAAGGAGGCTAAATGTTTGTTACCTTTAGGCTAGCGTGTAAAATACAGTTATTCTTTCATTTCTCCTAGTCTTATGCTAAGAATCTGATGAAATTTCACATTTCAGTAGCAAATCAGATGCCATTTACCATAAACTATTTGAAATTTGTGTCTAAAAATATGTCATGCAAAAAGGGGGTTTAATGTTTGTAACCTTTATGTAAGCTCTATAAGATAACACCTTATTTGAGTCCTTGCAATCTGACTACAGAGCATATCTCCTAAAGTATAATAGCTATCAACTTGAAACTTAATGGTTGGATAGACATATGGTTACACTCCTGTCTGATTTGGCCGTGTTAAATTATATAGTAAATTGACACATTTTGACAGTACGTAGCTCCTCAAAAAAAGTCGTTTGGGCTATAAAAGTTTGCAAGTCTGAAAGAAAATTCTTTGTTCTTGAAATCTATGTCCAGAAAATGCATTCATGAGCGGTTCATTTTCCCACAATTTTTAACGGCGCACAACCACCCTAAAAATTCTCATGGTACAAACTAGTTTCCTTACTTGGGAACCACCATCAAAGGTCAGGCTCTCAGAAAACATAGTTCCCACTTAGATTCATTTAAAACTATGCATGAAATGTAGCAGAGGTCTGGCACTTGGCTGAACCTCATTTCAAGCACTTTACTGTTATTTAAACATTAAAACAATGTGGCAAAAGGAGCACACCATTTTTTCTAACCGGACTATTTTAGGGTACAACGACCTCGGAAGTAATTCAAGACCGGAGCGGATCCTAAATATCAAACTTTTTTTTAAAAATTTTGACAAAACCTCTTTCAACTTATGCTTTTGTGTATTACAACATGCCTTGTTTTTAAATTTTTCAAAAATATGACTTAGAAGTGAAATGGGAGGAGAATTAGTACAAGACCTATATTTCTGAAATTAGGACCAAAAGGGAACAGATTCAGTGTCCTTCACATGATGATTAGAAATTGACATAACTTTTGAAATAAGTGATCAATTTTCATGAAATAAAAAGTGTTTTGTAAAAAAATGGCTCTTCTTTACTGTGTGCCCCTTTTCAGTTGTCTATGCTTAAAAAAGGGTTGCAAAAATATCATTATATTAAAAAAAGATTGAATTTAAAATCAATTTAAGTTTAATAATTCTTTAAAAATATAAAAACAATCAATAAAAAAAGCTCATGAATGGCTTATTTTGTTAGTTTGATATCTAAAAACTAAGTCAAAGGTGAAAAACACCCAAGAAAAGGGAAAGTACAGTTAATTGGACAGTGTTAAAAAGGGTATAGTTCAAAATAAGAATTAGGATTTGAGCCTGTAGAGCAAAATAGAAGCAGTATTAATCCTTAGTATAAGATATTAAAATCTTTTAAAAGTACTGTTTTTTGCTTTTACCCTTTTGATTGAAGAAGCTGAGCTGTATTCGATACAAAGATATTTACGAAACAATGTAAAGGAAATCCCTAACAGGAAATATCCATACAGGGCTTAGGGTTTGGAAGCTTATCATCTTCATTTCAAGTGGTCACTTAGACTGCCAGCCAATCAAATTAGTGCCGTTTTGGTCATATGACACTGACATTGCGGGGTAAGTATAAAAGAAGATGAAGATTCCTTCCAATACCCAAACCAGCTATTCTTTCATTTTCTTGACATCTAAAAACAGATTCTCATTCAGCATGATTTAAGGCAGCAGATGCAGAAGAGTAAACTATTTTCAAAAAGGGAATATGTTTCATTTATTGATAAGTAACCAACCAGGCCCTTGCAGTGAAGCTGATGAAAATAAAAAGAAAGACAGAAAGAGAAAAAAACAAGTACTATTTCTACTACAGATGACACTATATCCAATGATCATATCAATAACCTATGACAATGACAAAAACAACCACTTTTAGAATCAATCGCTTAAGAAGTAGAGCCGTCATGGAATTACAATACTGTGAGGTTAAGAATAAACAAAATAAAAGTAAAATAGAGGAATATGTTGAAGCGATGACAATCGTTATTACGCATAAACTGTCAACTACCCGTGAAATCAACAAGCTGAAACAGAGCGACCTCTCACTTGAGCTCAAAACTATGGATAAGCACAAATTTGTTGTAACTGCATATAAGTAAACTTCAGTGTACACTCAAAATGCAATGAAATAGGGGGGGGGGGGGGATATATTATATTGCAACTATTTCCAGAGAGAGAGAGAGAGAGAGAGAGAGGGAGAGAGAGAGGGAGAGAGAGAGAGGGGGGGAGGGAGACAGGCAGAGAGTCAGACAGACAATGACAAAGAGACAGATAGAGATGGAGGCGGTGGACACACAGCTGCTGTAAGGAAGATCATTCAAGCAAAGTTTGATTTTCCAACAATATTTTGTGTTTTTGGTCTTGTTGAGTTGATCTGTTGATTCTGATCAGATAAAAAATATATAAGGTCCTATTGACCCTCATTCATACCAACGAGGATTTTAAGCGGCGCATATTCTAGGGTTTTTGGCATTATCCATACCTTTTTCAGATGAAAATTTAAGTTCTTTACAGCTAAAACTTCTTTTTCAGGTGATCAAATTGTGCAGACAGCTTGTTATGACATTATGGGAAAAAACCAAAGCATTCCGGAAGGAATCAAAGTACTTAAAGGGGTGAAATCATCATTTTAATATTTTTTAAAAAAATCAAATTTAAATTTCAATTATATTGAAAGATTTTTATTGAAATTGAATTCTTGATCATATTTACTAGTTGACTGTGACATTTGAGCCCAAAATTTATGAAAACAACATAACAATCAATATTTTTGTGTGACCCCCCCTTCCTGATATAGGTTACACTCCTGTCTGATTTGGCCGTGTTAAATTATATAGTAAATTGACACATTTTGACAGTACGTAGCTCCTCAAAAAAAGTCGTTTGGGCTATAAAAGTTTGCAAGTCTGAAAGAAAATTCTTTGTTCTTGAAATCTATGTCCAGAAAATGCATTCATGAGCGGTTCATTTTCCCACAATTTTTAACGGCGCACAACCACCCTAAAAATTCTCATGGTACAAACTAGTTTCCTTACTTGGGAACCACCATCAAAGGTCAGGCTCTCAGAAAACATAGTTCCCACTTAGATTCATTTAAAACTATGCATGAAATGTAGCAGAGGTCTGGCACTTGGCTGAACCTCATTTCAAGCACTTTACTGTTATTTAAACATTAAAACAATGTGGCAAAAGGAGCACACCATTTTTTCTAACCGGACTATTTTAGGGTACAACGACCTCGGAAGTAATTCAAGACCGGAGCGGATCCATATGGAGGAGAAGTGCAGTGCTTAAGAACTACAACTCTTGCTTGCATAATTTTGGAGTTATTGCCCTTTGTTATTTTTGAGACTTAGATTATGTCTGGAGCATATCTCCAAAGGTATAATAGCTATCAACTTGAAACTTTATGGGTGGATAGATCTCATGGAGGAGAAGTGCAATACACCTGAACTACAACTCTTGCTTGCATGATTTTGGAGTTATCGCCCTTTGTTATTTTTAATACTTAGATTTTATAGGAGGCAAATCTCTGACAGTACAAAAGAATCTTTAATCTATCTTCAGTTTACTATCAAGTTTTCTTGGCGAGGGAAGTCCATGTCCAACATGGCTCTTGTTTTTGTGACAATGCCTTATTCGGGGAGCATAATCCGTCTCTGACGGCTCTTGTTATAGATCTAGTAAAAATTGAAGAGCGGGGGCTACTAGAAGGGTCAGGGCATGTCACGATTAGACAAATTTTGTAAGCTCTAAACTCTCAATGATGTGGATATGGTGAGTTGTTGCTCAACAGCTGAAAGAAGCCTAAGCAATAATGTTGTAGGAGTCAAAATTTGAAAATTGTTGACATGTTTCCTCTATTTCTAATACTGGTTTTTATACCGACAGTAAATAGCAATAACAATAATGTTATTTTACTGGGAAATACTAGCGTTTTATTTCCCATAGCACGTAGAATGATGTCATTTATTAAAAATAACATCACTCAATTGAGATTCTTATTAAATTTTCAAAGAAAAGACTGATTCTAATCCCAAAATTTTAGCTCCACTGGCTGGCGGCCACTGGGGCTATTGGCATGGTGCTGTGTCTGTCGTGCTTCTGTGCGTCATTTCGTAAATTTTTTCTTTAAAAATTGTCTCCTCAGGAACTACTAGATTTCTGTCTATATTATACAGTGGAAACTTTGAAAATCATTTTCTCAGAACTTAATTGATGAATATCAGCCAAATTTCACTGGAATGATTCTTAAGTGACCCTATATCAGTCTACAAAAAATATTGTGATTGGGTGATTTCCCTATATGTTATATAGTGGAAACTATATGAAAGTCATTTTCTCAGAACCTGATAGATAGATATGAACTAAATTTCACTGGAATGACCCTTAGGTTTCCCATTATCAGATTGCTCAAAATAATTGTGTTTGGGGGAAAAATATGTATTTATCAGACAGAGGTCAATTTTCTATGTTATTCATTTATTTTAACTTGAATTTTTCTTTTTAATAATATTTCATCACGTGACACTTAAAAAACACTTATTTACTTGAAAAAAAAAAAAAAAATCACTTTCTAATCATATCAGTAGCTTTAGGCCTGTGGAGCAAATCAGTTGCTTAAGAGCTCTAGTTTAGTTTACTAGAACCCATATTTTGATAAAGATAAAAAAAAATCATAAGTAAAATTAACAACATGACAAAAGGATTAAAAAAATAGCCAAATTTCATTAGATCCTAATCCTTCATGTCGGCCACTGTGTTATACAGTCTTCAATTCTTTCCTGAAGTTGAGCGCCAAGTATTTACAATTATCAAACATTTTCGTAACTGTTAAACAAGGACTAGCTGTAAAGGCACAGTAAAACTAGATCATTGCTCTTATAGAAATAGACTTTATCTAAAGCAAGGACTTCCAAACCTAATGAAAAGACCCCCTAAGATCCAAATGGATGAGTCCTTTGGACCCAGTTTACTTCATGTCAGACTAGAACCCTGTAAATATTCATTTTCAAAATAGAAAACAACAACAAAAATTGAAAAATTGGGAAAAGAAAGCCCCCTAATTAGGGTTTATTTTCAAGTTGTAAACCCATTTTTCAGGTTGTAAAATCATTGGACTAATAAGCAAAAATTTTACTTAAAATATGTATATTTTAGGGATGGGAACGAGTATTAGATTAATCGAACGTCCGATTATGGATTAGTAATTTCACTAATCGATTAATCGGTAAAAAAATGAAATAATAGCAAATTACGTTTCCATCTCACTTTTTCATATTTTCTCAAAATGTCGACCTTTCATATGAAATTCTGTTCAGCTTTAGATAATGTATGCAACACCTGGGCGTCTGCCAATCGCCTAATCCATCGATATTTTTCCGAATTAGCAATCAAGTGCCAACCTTCATTGTTCTTGCTGTCAAACAATACACATCATTTTGTAACTTTTCGCACCTTCAAATTTTGGTACTCTTATTAGGGACAGTGCAATTTGCTTGGATCTTCGGATCAACAGAATTTTGCAGCGTCGTACCAAAACTTTGTAACACAATCTTATCGATGTTGTAGTTACTTGGTTTTTCCCAACCGAAAGTTATATATAAAACCGATGAATATCACCTGAAAATATTACCGAGAAATGACATTCTCTAAGCATGCACTTTACAATTTTCCGTTTCTTGAAATAAATTAGCAATCATTTGTCATTTCAACAGCCCCTTTGACTGAAAATATGCAGCAAATACCATATATCTTTACGTTTGAAGACACAGAATAATTGAATGTCCTCACCTCTATCCGAGTACTCTAGTACTCGATCGGAAAGGTGAACGAGTAATGGATTAGTAAAATTGGTACTCGTTACCATCCCTAGTATCTTTACAAAAATTTCCATTTACGGTATTTATGATTCTAATTTCAGGTTTAATTGATGCTGAAGATGTATAAAGGAAATAGATTCACTTTCCTGCAGAACAGCTCGAAGCTGAAGCAGCCCATTGAGGGTAGTTTTTGCTGCTACAGCCACCGCATTTGTATGCAGAACAGACTGGAGGGGTATGAATACTGTCTGAAACACATCTTGGAGGATAAAAATGCTCCGTTTAAACAGTGTAACTACAAGTCTGTGAAGACGGGAAAGGGGTGTTTGAATGCTGCCATGAAGTCGGAAAAGAAGGATGGGTAAGTTTTGCTCCAATTAGAAGAGAGAGTGATCAGGTACAGTTAAAAATTGTGAAATTGACACACATTCTGATAAAATGAGTACCCACAAATAAGGATTTAAAAGAACACTAAAGAAATTTTTTAAATTAAAATCCAAAATACCCCCTCTGTCTGTAGGTCTGGTATGGTAAAGATAAGTTAGTGTGAAATCCAGAATACCCCCTCTGTCTGTAGGTCTGGTATGGTAAAGATAAGTTAGTGTGAAATCCAGAATACCCCCTCTGTCTGTAGGTCTGGTATGGTAAAGATAAGTTAGTGTGAAATCCAGAATACCCCCTCTGTCTGTAGGTCTGGTATGGTAAAGATAGTTAGTGTGAAATCCAGAATACCCCCTCTGTCTGTAGGTCTGGTATGGTAAAGATAAGTTAGTGTGAAATCCAGAATACCCCCTCTGTCTGTAGGTCTGGTATGGTAAAGATAAGTTAGTGTGAAATCCAGAATACCCCCTCTGTCTGTAGGTCTAGTATGGTAAAGATAGTTAGTGTGAAATCCAGAATACCCCCTCTGTCTGTAGGTCTAGTATGGTAAAGATAAGTTAGTGTGAAATCCAGAATACCCCCTCTGTCTGTAGGTCAGGTATGGTAAAGATAGTTAGTGTGAAATCCAGAATACCCCCTCTGTCTGTAGGTCTAGTATGGTAAAGATAGTTAGTGTGAAATCCAGAATACCCCCTCTGTCTGTAGGTCTGGTATGGTAAAGATAGTTAGTGTGAAATCCAGAATACCCCCTCTGTCTGTAGGTCTGGTATGGTAAAGATAGTTAGTGTGAAATCCAGAATACCCCCTCTGTCTGTAGGTCTGGTATGGTAAAGATAAGTTAGTGTGAAATCCAGAATACCCCCTCTGTCTGTAGGTCTGGTATGGTAAAGATAGTTAGTGTGAAATCCAGAATACCCCCTCTGTCTGTAGGTCTGGTATGGTAAAGATAGTTAGTGTGAAATCCAGAATACCCCCTCTGTCTGTAGGTCTAGTATGGTAAAGATAAGTTAGTGTGAAATCCAGAATACCCCCTCTGTCTGTAGGTCTGGTATGGTAAAGATAAGTTAGTGTGAAATCCAGAATACCCCCTCTGTCTGTAGGTCTGGTATGGTAAAGATAGTTAGTGTGAAATCCAGATAAGTCATCTAGCCTATCGCTAGAGCAAATTTTGATAGCTAGATCTTTCAGCCACTTTTTCCTGAAATGCAGTTTATTTTGCATTTATTGGACAGGTAAAAGATGGTCGATAGACACAGGCAAATTTGTAGCTACAAGGAAAATTAAGTAAAATATTCTTCTTTTGTAGATTTTGTATAGAGCATGCCAGAAGAACTCTGTTGATGAGACAGAGAGCAGCACGCAAAAAGAGACCCAAGGAAACTCCAGAGACACTGTTAGAGGGTCTTGATGTGTACACGACGAGATCGCTGCATCATCTGCGTGAACAAGACAGTAGAAAGTCATTGAGTGTGGCTAGTAAAGCTCTAGGTAGGATGTCTTCAGACTTCATCATTTTCATTGTTAAACCTTGACATGCTGAAAAATTCTTGGCTAAAAATTTTCATCAAATCAAAGGGTAAAAAGCACTAAAAGTACCAACCGTAGGTCGTTTTTTATTTGAAAAACTAAATCTTTTGACAATTCTGGTTTGAAAGTGAGAAACAGGTGGTGTAGACTAAAATCAGACTGCACAAATGCGCAGGCTGATGTTTGTCTATAGATCCTGACAAAGCAGGAATATTTGGGGTTCAGCATGACAAGGGTTAATGTTTTGACCAATAGCTGGGTTCGGAGATTTTAATCCTTTTATATTACAAGCAATTTCTTCTTTCCATGATACTTTTATCCCCCACCTTCAAAGAAAGGTGGTTATAATGGTTTCAAGATGTCGGTCTGTCTATTCGGTCCTCCATAGGCCTATTTGTTGCTGGACAAAGCCAAGAATAAATTGACCTAGAATCATATAGCACAAGTGTTGCCATTGACCCATGGATGTTATCCTATTGTTTAGTGTCATGAAGGTAAAGAAAGGTCAAGGTCACATTTGAACTTTGTATTAAAATTATCTAGACTCTTATTCAATAACAAATTGACATATCAGAACATTTTTCACATTTGCTGCGCATGTTCCAAGGAAGTGCCTTATAGTTTTTGGGTCGAGAAGGTCAAAATCAAGGTCACAAACAAACTTTGTCCAAAAATTGTTTCTTGTCTCTAACACAAGAAACAATTGACCCAAAATTGTGTAACTTTATACAATTGTTGCCTAAGTCCCAATAAAATGCCCTTTTCTTTTTGGGTCACAAAGATCATGGTATTAATTGAACCTGGTCCAAAAACTATTTCTGAACACTTATTCAAGAACCATTTGATCTAGGATCATAAGAATATAAACAATTGTTGCCCATATTCCAAAGGACAAGTTTTTGGGTAATGCTGGATACAAGTCCTATTTGTATCAATAGAAAGTTCTCCAAAGTATGTTTTGGACCCTCACTCATGAAGCAATGAACTCATCTGCACTGATACTACTTCTACAGGGACAAAGCACTGATCAGGGTTTTTGATTTGTTCCAAATTTGCAGAGTATGCCAGTTCAAGTGACTCCGATGCAGAGACACCAGTTATTGATCAGGCATGGCGTGGAGATGGGGATAGTGATGCTGAGAGTATAGACAGTGAACAAGAGGACCCTCTCAAGTAAGTATCTCTGTTATAATATATGAGGGTGCAGAGACACCAGTTATTGATCAGGCATGATGTGAAGATGGAGACAGTGACGCTGAGAATATTGACATCGAACAAGAAGCCAAAGACTTGCGTTATAACATTTCTATTCTAGACTAGGTTTAGATCAGCTCGTCTCTAATATGTACAGTCAATCTTGCTCCAGCAACCACGTCTTTTAAGCGACCATTTTTATTAAGCGACTGCTTTAAAAATCCCCCTTTTAAATAGTAGTTTCCTGAAAAGAAGGTATTGTTGTTCGAAAAAATATTGAACACGAATCCTATGTTGTTAAAACTCACCAGAATCGTCTCAATGAGACGATTCTATTGAGTTATAACGACATGGGATATTGAGAATCTCGCAATAATATGCATATTTAATCAAAAAGTATGTTTCTTATTTGTAATCAAAACATGTATTAAGCGGCCATTTTCTTATACGACCGCTTTTTTTTGGTCCCTTTAGTGGTCGCTTAATACAAGTTTGACTGTAGTTTACAGGCAGAGGTCAGTTCTATGTTATATAGTGGAAACTTTAAAATCATTTTCTCAGAAATTAATGAGGGGCTATTGACTTAATTTAGTTTGGTTCATCCTTTGGTGACTCCTAATTAGTCTGCAATTTATCATTGGATCAGATAAAAAAAAAAATGACTTAAATATATTTGCTGAGGTTCATACATGTTTTAAGTAATTGATCACAATCTTTTCAGGCATGCAGGTGTTTATACAGCGGAGGAGGTTGCCCTTATTATGAAAGACAAACTGATACGTCTCCAGTCCTTGTATATAGACCAGTTTAAACGTCTTCAACATGTAATGAAGGAAAAACGTCGAAAATATTTACACACTGTCAGACACGAGAGGGAGACACTAGGTAAGGGAACTGAAATATTAGCACTAGTGTTGGGCAAATGGTTTCAAATCATAATCCATAATTGGTTTTTAGCTGCAAGTGTAAATCAACTAATGATGGATTGTACAATAGAGTGTGAAAGTCTAGTTAAAACTCATGACCTAAGACTCTTTCTGCTGATTTTTCTACCAACTTCATGGATCAGCATGAAACAGTTGTAACTGCCCATAAACAAATAGGCAGTTACAACTGTTTCACGCTTAGCCATTTAACTGATGTCGGTTTCTAAAAAACAATTTATAATAGCTTTCATTTTTGTGGAAGAACTAATTAATCGGTTATGAAATTTATTAGTCGATGATCACAATCAGAAGCCCAAACCAACTAATTATAAATTATCATCAATTAATCTGCCCATTAATTAGCACACCCATTAATAATGATTTTGTGACTTGTCACATAGACTATTTCGGAACTTCTTTTATTACTTTGCTATTTGAATTCCACAACTTAGTAACTACAGCTTCATTCTAGCTGTGCTACAAGGTTTTAGAATTAAGTAAATGAATAATACATGAGCATTTGAGAATGATCAGATATCTTGAAATGCTTATTCATATCTATTGTTTGTAAATAGGACACATGATGGGTTGATAACCTGAAGTTGGGCCCCCTTGGTCCTTATATTAGTCTTCTCTAAATAAAAAATTTAAAAGAATATAAGTGTTACTGTTTGCAAATTCTCCGTTCTAGGTTTATAAAATATTGTTGAAAGAAGAAATTGCTTGTTACCAATTTTACTTTCTTGCAATATTTTTCACTTAGTAGAAAATCATATGAATATAAAATGGAAGAACTGTAAGGGAGGGGGTCAACAGAAAATGGAAATATTTGGTTGAACCATTTTGCAGGTGGACTAGGGCAGTATGCTAAAGATCACAACAGTCGAGAAAACCTGGCAAGATTTAATGCAATGAAGAGATACCATAAAAGATTTGGAGTGGTAGGTTGTACAGTGGATATTGGTCAAGCGACCATGTCTATTAAGAGAACAATTTTATTAAGCGATCATTATAAATAGTCCATTCAAAGAAGCAAAAATTTTGAAAAAGTGGGTGTTTTGTAACAAACATTAATGTTTATTATTAAATCTTATGTTGTTGAAACCAACTAGAATCGTCTCAATGAGACGATTCTAATGGGTTTGAATATCATAGTTCTAATTCAGTTAGCCTTACCAGTCTAACTTTATATCAAAAATGCCTGTTTTATTTGTCTTGAAATATTGTATTAAGCGACCATTTCTATGAGAGACCATTTTGTGGCAGTCCCAAAAGTGGTCGCTAAACACAAGTTTTACTGTATATGTATCACATAATCCCCAAATATTTCTTGCTGCCTTGTAAGCTTATGGTAAAGCTCTAAACCTGGGGTCTCTAGTACAATCCCCAGCTTGGCAAACTTTCATCAGAAATTTGAGAAAAGTCATGACATAGTTTATTGGTCCAATGTGTGAATGCATCCGCACAGTCTCATCAGAGTAGTCACCATGCGCTCAATTCATAGCTATGGACTTATAGTCTTGATTCCCTATCACAGAACATTTCAAAAAGATTGTGTTTGTCATGGCTACTCAGTTCATGTCCATTGCACACACATGCAATTGTTGGCAATTTCAAAGGGTCGGCATGCTTATTTTTTAGCTCACATGTGCACGTTGCTCAAGATGAGCTTTTTTCATCTCCTTTTGTTCATCATGTGTCAGAAGTCGTCAACAATTCTTGAAATGTCTCCTCAGTAAACAATGGACAGATTCCAACCAAACTTGGTAGAATGTTCCTTGGGTGACCCTTCTCAAAATTTATTTGTGAAATTTTCGATTGAGCCCTAGTATGAGCAGAGCAGTTATTGATCCTAATATCTTTAAACATCTTCTCCTCAGTAACCAATTTGCGGATTTCAGCCAAACTTAGCAGAAATGTTCCTTGGGTAGGCATTTTCAAAACTTGTTCGTAAAATTTGATTGACCCCCAAATATGGGAGTGGCAGGTCTTTGGCAGTTTTTGACCCTTAAATGTTTATTAACCTTCTCCTTTGTAACCATTGGGTGGATGTCAACAAAACTTGGCAGAAATATTCCTTGGGTGGCCCTTCTCAAAACTTATATGTGAAATTTTGATTAACCCCCAAATTTGGGCTTCACAGAATGGACAGTTTTTGATCCCTAAATCTTAAAATATCTTCTCAGTAACCAATTTGCAGATTTCAACAAAACCTGGCAGAATTGTTCCTTGGGTGACCCTTCTCAAAACTTATTCGTGAAATTTGTTTGAACCCCCAAATATAGGTGTGGTAGGATTGGGCCTTATCTCATTTTGAAATTTGTGAACAACATCGCATACTAATCCAAAAGACTTTTTTTGCCAGAATGTATGTTTGATGACCCTTTTTATACGTCGCCAGAGGCAGACGTATATTGGCGTCATCTTCTCCGTCTGTCCGTCCGTCCATCCATCCATACGTCCCTCCACTTTCTTGTCATCGCAATTCCTCCTAAGTTTCTGGCTGGATCTTCTTGAAACTTGGTCAATGTTATCACCTCAATTGGTAGATGTGCATGAAGGAAGGATTTTATGGTTCGTTGATTTTTGCCTGAGTTATGCCCCTTAAAAACTTAGTCTCTGGGGCTTATTGCCTCAGTTATACCCCCTTAAAATTTAGTCTCTGGGGCTCATTGAAATTACAGCCTTGTGAATGCAACTCTTCCTAAGTTTCTGGCTGGATCTAAATGAAACTTGGTTGATGTTATAACCCAAATTGGTAGATGAGCATGAATTAAGGATTTTATGGTTCATTAATTTTACCCTAAATTATGCCCCCTTAAAACTTAGTATCTAGGGCTTATTGAAATTGCAGCCTTTTGAACGCAACTCCTCCTTACTTTTTGTCTTTATTTAAATGAAACTTGGTCAATGTCATCACCATAATTTGTAGATGTACATGGAACAAGAATTTTATGGCTCATTTATTTCCCTGAATTATGCCCCCTTAAAACTTAGTGTCCGGTGCTTATCGAAATTGCAGCCTTGTGAAGGCAACTCCTCCTAACTTTTTGTCTTGATTTAAATGAAACCTGGTCATTTTGAATTTGGTTCTGTCAAAATAAGTAGTGTCTACAATTATTTTCGTGAAACAGCAGCAAAGTGGTGGCGTATTTTGTGACAAGGCACTCTTGTTCAATTTTTTTGGAACATTCTGATTGTTCAATATAATGGCAGGTGGGGCTTATTTTCCCTTTGAATTCTTTGAATAACATCTCCTCAACAACTAGGCAAATTTTAATGGAACTTTACTAGAATGTTACTTTGTTGAGATCCACTTAACCAATAACTAGGGACATTCTGGCTCCTTTGTTGATATATTGTTTAGGAATTGATAAAGTATATTAGGGTACCTGTAATTGTTGGATAGGATGTCATTTGATATGTGCAAGGAAGTCCTGCATTTTTGCGATTGAAATATGTAAACACAAACATCCTTTGGGAAACCAGTTTGTAATGGTGATGAGATGAAAAATTAATTTGTATTTTTTTTATTCAGGAAGCCTTATTACACCGTCAATCTAAAGAACGACGTATTGCGTACTCAGATGGCAGTAACTGTCGACCACAACCGATTGCCAAGTGTACACATAACCATCTGGGACACAAATGTACCAACAGAATCTTACCTCTGTCTAAATACTGTCTAGATCGTATCTTTTACACAACTAATAATTACCATTAGTAAAACTTCATTTAGGCTAAAGGCAAACAAAATATTTTAAATGCCCTCTAAGTAATAAGTTTAAAAAAAAGATTGTCTGCTTTCATCTTTCTTTTCATCTTTCTTCACTGGAAAGAAAAAGGCTAAAGATTCTTGAGTTAGACAAGAAGGGTTTTGAATCTAGTTGAAATTAGAGTTGAAAGCAATGAAGCAAAATAGAGCATTCAGAATTATTGCAATACATGAGTTTGAAAACCAGAATTAGAGAAGTCATTCAAGACAGTTTCAAGCGCATGTATTGAGATTCTCTGTAGTGATAATACTTTATTAGCTCTGGTCTACTGTCAGAACAAATATATTTTCTGTTATTCCTCCATAAACAATTCTCATTTATGAGGTAAAGTCCTATGAAAAAGATTGCTTTTGAAAATGAAGTGTATATTATCATGTGCTAACATAGGAATATGAGCATTATGGATTCTTACCAAGATTATGAGGATGACACCTCCATCAGAAAATCAAGAAATGAACCTTATGTTTTTTCACCCAAAATATTATGTTACATGATTCAGGTAGTGGACCTGTATAGTTCTGCAATATTTCGGAAAGATGAAACTTAACAGTGTTAACTGAGGTTTCCTAATGATTTCATTAGGAAACCTCAGTCTATATTGTGAAAGACCATGACTTCTGTAATGATGCAGAACCAATACGGGTCCACTACCTTAAAGTGAATAAAAATCCCAAGATGATACTGTTGTATGGCAATTATATGAATTAACTACTCCTTGACTGAGTATTAGATATAATGGACGACCCTCACCAAGTCCTGTATCAACCATGTATGTTTGGTGAAGGAGAGTGTAAAAAACCTGTAATACAGCATAGAGATAGTCCGTACTGTGATCTCCATACACAACCACAATCATTTCATCCTCGTATTGGAAAACAGGTACATTACATTGATATAGCTGCTTCAAATATCCATCTCCTGTCTTTAAAGGCTGGAGGTATTGGAGGAGGTCATACATTTATAATACATACTAAATGTTTTGTATGAAAAAAATATCTAACGATGATTGGGGAATTGATAATTGTCGAGGCTCTGTTCATAACAAGACCCGTGGGTCATATTTGGGCTTTGCAGGGGTGCATCCCTTTATCTCTTATGAGCACGAAGGGTAAAAAAATGAAAATCTTCAAAAATCTTCTTCTCTGAAACCAGAAGGCAGACAGCTTTTATATTTGGTATGTAGCATCATCTAGTAGACCTCTACCAAGTTTGTTCATATCAAGACACTAGGATCATATTTGGGCTTCACCCAGGCGCAACCCTTTTTAAGCTCACCTGAGCACAAAGTGCTCAAGGTGAGTTATTGTGATCACTCACCGTCCGTCGTCCGTCCATCGTCCGTATGTCCGTCCATCTGTCCGTCAACAATTTCTTTAAACATCTTCTCCTCCTAAACCACTGGGCCAATCAAGCTGAAACTTGGCAGGGATGTTCCTTGGGTGAAGCTCTTCAAAAGTTGTTAAAAGAATTTAAATCTATAAATAACTCTGGTTGCCATGGCAACAGAAAGGCTGAAAATCTCAAAAAATTAAGAAAAAATTCTTCTCCCCCTATACCACTTGGCCAATTAAGCTGAAACTTGGCAGAGATGTTCCTTGGATGAAGCTCTTCAAAAGTTGTTAAAAAAATCTAATTTCATCAAAAACTCTGGTTTCCATGGTAATGGAAAGGTTGAAAAATGGCCCAAAATGGCCGAAAATCTTAGAAAAAATTCTTCTCCTTCTAAACCACTATGCCAATTAAGCTGAAACTTGGCAGAGACGTTCCTTGGGTGAAGCTCTTCAAAAGTTGTTAAAAAAATTTAATTTCATCAAAAACTCTGGTTTCCATGGTAACGGAAAGGTTGAAAAATGGCCGAAAATGGCCAAAATTCTTAGAAAAAATTCTTCTTCTCCTTAACAACAAACCAATCAAGCTGAAACTTGGCAGAGATATACCTTAGGTAAAGCTCTTCAAAACATGTTAAAAGAATTTAATTTCATCAAAAACTCTGGTTTCCATGGTAATGGAAAGATTGAAAAATGGCTGAAAATCTTGGAAAAAATCTTTTCCTCCTAAACCACAAGGCCTATCAAGCTGAAACTTGGCAGAGATGTTTCTTGGGTGAAGATCTTCAAAAGTTGTTAAAAGAATTTTATTTCATCAAAAACTCTGGTTTCCATGGTGACAGAAAGGTTGAAAAATGGCCGAAAATGGCTGAAAACTTTGAAAAACGTCTTCTCCTCCTTAATCACTAGGCCAGTCAAGCTGAAACTTGGCAGAGATGTTTCTTGGGTGAAGCTCTTCAAAAATTGTTAAAAAAAAATTAATTTCATCAAAAACTCTGTTTTTCATGGTAACGGAAAGGTTAAAAAATGGCTGAAAATGGCTGAAAATCTTAGAAAAAAAATCTTCTCCTCCTAAACCACAAGGCCAATCAAACTGAAACTTGGCAGAGATGTTTCTTGGGTGAAGCTTTTCAAAAGTTGTTAAAAAAAAATAATTTCATCAAAAACTCTGGTTTCCATGGTAACAGAAAGGTTGAAAAATGGCAGAAAATCTTTGAAAAAACTCTTCTCCTCCTAAACCACTAGGCCAATCAAGCTGAAACTTGGCAGGGATGTTTCTTCAGTAAATATCTCTAATAGTTGTTGAAAAAATTTAATTTCATCAAAAACTCTGGTTTGCATGGTAATAGAAAGGCTGAAAAATGGACGAAAATTGCTGAAAAATCTTCTTCTCTTCCTAAACCAATGGGCTAATTAAGCTGAAACATGGTAGGGATGTTCTTTGGGTGAAGCTCTACCAAAATTGTAAAAATAGTTGTATTCAATTAAAATCTTTGGTTTACATGGTATTGGAAATGTTAGAATATTGCCAAAAAATATCAGAGAAGGTTAATCTTCGCCTTAACTATTTGGCATATCTTAAACATGGCAGGGATATTCTTAAGGTTTAGGTCTACTAAACTTGAATTCAATTCCATCATTGATAACTTTGCAATTAAATTGAAAATCAAATTGCAGTAGGAGGAAAATAAACTCTGTTTCTTTTAAATCCACCCTAAATGTACATCAGACAATTTCTGGTATTTATAACATTGTTGACAAGTTATGAGTTGACTTACTCAGGTGAGCGATATAGGACCATCATGGTCCTCTTGTACATAGAATCAAAAAGCGAAAAACTTTTAAAATTTTCTTTAATCGAAACCAAAGGGCACACTGCTTTCATTTTTGGTATGTAGCATCATCTAGGGGCACTTTCACATTAAATTAGAGAAAGTAGTCTCACAGGGGGGTGAAAAAAAGTACCCTTCTATATGTTTTTTGTATGTTTTTCTTAAAAGTCTATATACTGAACTTTGCAAAAAAACATTTGACCTCCAGATTATGTCTGTTTTTAATTTTTGGGTGTGATGTGAAATAAAAAAATGTGTTTTTTTTCAAAATATTTTGAGTCCATATTCAAGAATGGACTAAACAGGACATATGTAAGATTTTGCATCGGTAATTCGGTTCAAAATGAAGATATGGGTCCCTTATGTATTTGGAAAGAGGTTTGAGCTGGCAGTGCCTACAGTACTTCTTACAATGAAGCTTGGAAGTATGTGCCAGTGCTTGTTTTTTTATTTTACCTCCTTATATTACTTGTAACTTCCATAACTTGGCACTCTGACCAATGATTTTTCATTTACTGAATGTGGTCGATCAGGTCTTGAAACCTGCAAATCATTTTTGATTAAACATTAATGGATATCAAACTGGAGAATGTCCCAAATTGGTGTCCTCTCCAGTACAATGTCCTGGATAGGACATCAATGAAAGACACCTAAGAAAACAAAAAGCTCATGAGTTTGACATTTTAAAACTTTTTTTTCATATAATATGAAATATCTGGAAACAATAAATCTTATGAAATAGTCAAATAATTCATAAAATTTACATAGTTTGTTTGTTATTTAATTCAGTGGAAGAAAATCAATTAAGCAGGTATAAAAACTTTCCCCATATCATTTTTTACAGAAGTGTAATGGGTTTTATTCAATCCAAGTACACAGTATTCAATGTAATGGAACAAGTCTGGCAAGATCAAAATATTTTTCAGGAAAAAAAACAGTGCTACACTGCGTATGTAATTTTGTACTGGAGAGGACATATATTTTGGGACATGCATATCAGACTCTTAAGTTTTACTTTGTCCTGACTGGGAAAAAGTGGATATGCCTCTTACATTAAAGATGTGATTATACCTGTTGAAAAATTTACCCAATTCAGATAGATATTTTAGATTATCATGTTAAAATAAGGCATTAGTACATAAGCTTTGTTTTTTAAGTCTCAATGATATTTACAAAACTTTTCTGGGTAAAAAATAAAAATTGTTGTTTCATCCATTGCTATAACAAGGGTTCTCATTAAATATGTATTGTTATGAAAGAGTTTTCAGGATGTTGACATTTATTTGTTTAAACAGCAAGTGTCCTGGAGTGGACATTTTTGGGACATAGGAAAAGCAACATTGGAAAAAGTAAAGTGAATATGAACAGGTCACACATTAACAGCATGATCTAAAATCTTGACCAAATTTCGAAACTATTAAGCAGTTTGCTCACACAAAAAAGGCATAACAATCAATTCATATTTATGTGAAGGAATGAAGTAACATATATCCTTACATATTTGATATTGACTAAAGATTTCTATATGCTTTCTATTTTTGACCCATAAATGATCCATTCCATGTCTGAAAACTGTGGTTATAGCTAGGATTGAATACTGTAAATATCCACATTTGCATTAATCCAAAATAAGCATTTACCTTTTTGTCCTGGAGTGGACAGTCCTGTGGGACGAGTTATTAAAATTGAATAATCTCAGTGGAAAGAAATTATTTTAGATTGTAACACAATGGCAAAAAAGATAAAGTGTACACAGATAGCTCCTTTAACCTTTTGCATATAACTCCTCCCCATCAGCTTTTATTTATGGTCACACCAGAGTGAAAAAGATATTATTTCATAAATGCATCTTTGGTAGAAAATCCATATGGGACATCAAAAAATGGAAGAAAAAATAACAGGAAAGGAAGCACAATTTACAATTACTCAAGGTATGTCATATGCAAGCAAAAAATGTTTGAATTAAAGTTTTCTCATGATGTAGTAGATATACACCTTGTCTGTAAGAATAGGTTTCATTCAAAGTCAGACTGCAAATTTCTGTTGCTGCCCACTGGTCTTAACACATTGTTTTTAGCACTGCCTTAATTTCAGATATCAGATGGTTCTCATGATACATCTTCTTTCTCTGGCCAGAAGAACATTCACTATGGTATTCTGCATATATTTTTCACTCATATATGTTTGTAGAGTTCATTGTCCTTTTCCAGAATATGTGCAACAAAGTGTTTTGACATGCCTCTGTTGCTAACTAAAGAGAGCTGAACAAACTGGCAAAACTCTGGGCAATAGGTGTTAAACTAGATGATGCAACATCATCTTAAATTTGTTAGGGATAAGTAGATCTAGCATGAAAAAACATTTCACAGAAGACAAAATATGGGGTAAAAAACTAAGTAGTTACATGTATTAGGAAAACATCCAGGGAAAAGGAAGTTAGGTATTTTTCAAATAGCATTCTAGTCTTTATAAAGACTTGAATGCATGCTTCAAATAAAGCTACTTTTCTTAGTATAGGCTTACCCGATACATACATATTATTGGCCAAGACAGTGATGCTTCCACAAAATCAGAATTAGAATTATAGGTCAAAAAAAATGCGGATGACTTAATTTTAAATTCAGTCACATGATGAAATATGTCGTGAAATTGCAGCAATTAAATATTTGACGGTGCAACTGTTAAGTGACTAGTTTTTGGAAGAATTTTCGATAGTATTTCTTCTTTAGAATATTATAGCTGATTGATCAGTCCCTAAATTGCATATTATTAGTGACATATATGCCCGGGAACACATGTCTCAGACTTATTGATTTGGGCATGATATTAATACTTTGACGTTTGATAGGCGAAACCGTATCATTCGTTTTAAAGACATAATGTACATCATACAGGATTATGATTTTGATCTCTCTAGAGCATGTCTATATCTATACATTTTTTCTAAAATAATTTTTCTATAGCTAAATCATCATGTGCCAGAACCCTATGGACTGAAAGGGAAAGCTGGCAATGAGCTATTAGTGCTCTATTTTCATGCAGCCAGTAAATCGACGGTGCAAAATAAATATAGTGTCTGTGATAGCATGCAGGTTAGGTGCAGCATGCATGTTAGTAGCAGAAACTAAGCTTCTTATGCCAGGAAGTGAAGCAAAACAAAGATTAGGCAGTCTAAAAATATAAAATAATACATTTGACAATAGGCACACGAAGCAGGAGGCTTTCAATTTAGATAGAACAAATATGTCCCACAAAAATGTCCTCTCCAGGACGCATCTTCTCTGCATCTGTATACTAATATTTTCACTTTAAAAAAAGAATGCCACTTGTCTTTTAGGGTCACACAAATCATTTACAATGGACAGTAGAGTAAATATCATTTTTTACGAAAATAATACATTTTAGCATTTTTTGATGATCTTTGTGCTTTTCTCTACTTAATCTGCAGTGGCATATTTAGGTTTAGGACAAAGATGAGCAAGAAAAACCTCTGATTTATATCCTATAATATTTTTGGCACAGAAAAAGGGTCAAACATTATAGCTAAAGTAACTTTTTAACAATTATTTTTTTAGGTTGATCATTTCATGTAAGATGTCCTGGAGAGGACATTTGTTGTTTTCAGTCTAAATATCGTGTTTATCTTGCTACACATAATAGCCCCTACTATTAACCATCAAAGAACAGGTACCAAATCTCATTACTTATTGCTCTCTGACCATAATTTGATTCAGAATCAATGGGCCCTAGAGAAAAGCACATGTCTGGAGAGGACATTTTTGAGGGACAATGGAGGGTAAGGCTATTTTAAGCATCACATCATGTTACCAAAGGTGTTTACAGAAACTAGGCTTATATATTTTTGCCAACAACATGTTTAACTTCCTACTGCATGGTTTATCTTCTGTTCAGGCTATTATTATATCCCTATCTTGAACCCCTTGTCCTGGAGTGGACAATTTCGGGACAAATTTGGTAAATTGGAAAAAAATGTTTAAAAAAAATCTCAAAAAGGTATGTCTACATTCTTGCTCCCTTTTAAACTTTGTCCTTAGGGCTACAATATATGATATATTTTAGCCATCAATTATTAAGACTTCACTAAAAAAAACTAATTTTATTTTGTGATTTTTCAAATGAGACTATTTTTTGTCCCAAAAAACAGACATTTTCTTTTTTTTTTCAAAAACTACCAGACCGATTCACATAAAATTTTTACTGATTGTGCCATACAACTGTATGTATTAATTGGAAGTTAAATAATGAACAAGGAAGTTTGTTCTGCTAAGAATTTGACCTTAGAATGATCATTTTGGAGTACCTCTAATTTAATGTGAAAGTGCCCCTAGTGGACCTCTACCAAGTTTGTTCATATCAAGACCCTGGGGTCATGTTTGGGCTTTGCCCGGGCCCAACCCTTTTTACATAGAATCAAAGAGCGAAAATCGTTAAAAATCTTCTTCTCTGTAACCAGATGGAAGACAGCTTTAATATTTGGTGTGTAGAATCACCTAGTGGGCATCTACCAAGTTTGTTTATATCAAGACCCTTGGGTCATATTTGGGCTTCACCCGGGCTCAACCCTTTTTACATAGAATCAAAAAGCAAAAAACTTTAAGAATTTTCTTTAATCGAAACCAGAGGGCACACTGCTTTCATTTTTGGTATGTAGCATCATCTTGTGGGCCCCTACCAAGTTTGTTCATATCAAGACCCTTGGGTCATATTTGGGCTCCTCCTGGGCGCATCCCTTTCAGCTCATCTGAGCACGATGGGTGAAAATGGGAAAACCTTCAAAAATCTTATCTGAAACCAGAAGGCAGACAGCTTTCATATTTAGAATGTAGCATCATCTAATGGACCTCTTCCAAGTTTGTTCATATCAAGACCCTTGGGTCACTTTTGGGGTCCACCCGGGTGCATCCCTTTTTACATAAAATCAAAGAGCAAAAAGGCATATCTGTATTGCTCTTCGCTGAAAGCGTTCCATGGTATTGACCTAAGGCAATTATCTTCTTTTTGACATCTGCCTATCTAATTAATGAGATGTCCCAGGGGTCATAGAGACTCAGGTGAGCGATCTAGGACCATCTTGGTCCTCTTGTTACCTTTTTTTGTCAGATGCAGGTTGCGAGGGAAGATCTCCTTTGATACTGAAACAAAAGAAATTTAAATTAGGGGATCAGACGTAATTCATACAGCTTTGACCAATGTAAATTAAAAAAAAAAAAGATAAGAATAGATCTTCTAGTAAATGAAAAAAAAACACGCTACCTGAAAACATTTCCGAAATGTAAATCAGCTGTCCTCGTTTATAAAAGGCATCTTCAGAGAAGGAGAAATCCCGATGACGTCATTTAAATTGTTTGCAACAAAATGTCCTACAAGAGATTTGGAATGACAGTTTTCTTGTCTTCAATTTTCCGGATATTATGCGCAAGATTAATTAAGTTAGGATTCAATAAACTCCCGGTACATTTATTTGCACACAACCTAGAACGTTTGGCATCCTTGGAACAACAAGGTGAGAAAAATGAAGCTGCGTTGATTTCTTTGGGCTCGATTTCCGTAATAGCACCGGACACTTAAACATCGTAACTACGATTTTAGTAAGCTGCATTTCCCAGCCCACCACGCAAGATACGTCTAAGGACCGATTCTGAATCGAAACTCCACAGCTTCTCATTTTATTTTTCATAATTTATTTAATGAAAATAACTAAAAGTCACTGTACAACCAAAAGATCATAACTCCAGTTAGGAGTTAAAAGCTAGGAGTTTTAACACTTTGCAGTCCTTTATTATTAAAGAACTGCCCAGAATGACGGACTTAGGAAGTAAAAATGAAACTTATTTTAGCAAGGAAACAAGCATTTACAAGTGTGCAGGAAAAGGAAGGTGTGTTTGTTGGGGGAGGGGGGTAAAAATTCCTTAAGTCTGAAAAAAAAATCCTTAAATTCTAAAGGCATTTTGTCATTATTCTAAGAATATCCAAAACTTTCACATATGTTTCTCATCATGATTCTGTACATAAAAAAGGCCCTTTGTTGAATTTTTTTCTGTGGTAGTACAAATTGTGACTCATGCACTATTAGACTACCCTGAATTAGAAGAGATTTCAGAAATCAAAAGTGGGTGCAAAGTAAATGAAACCATCATATGTGCTTGAAAATATTGATGGTAAATAGAAAAAAAAAAATAAATAAATAACATGCAATATTTTGTCATTCTAAAATATTTTCTAAACTTTGATCTTGCAGTCCATAGTAATTGACTGCTGTAGACAAAGATTTGGCAAACACTTTAGATTTATTTCAGCCTGCATTGACATTGTAAATTCACAGACAGCTGAAAAATGTCATCTACAACTTCTTTGAAAAAGAATAACTAAGTAAAACTATTGCTGTTTGGTAATGAGTTAAGCCCTATATCCTTTATCGGCACTTATTAACCTATATCTTGCTGAATTAAGATTTTGTAAAAAAAAATGTGCAGATTGATGGCTCAGCGCAAAACAGTTGTAACTGCCTATATGTTTATAGGCAGTTACAACTGTTTTGCACAGAGCCATCTATATGTCTCAATCAGCCTGGCTTAAGTTTTTTCTTCAGAAAGGAAGAAGTTTAGACTAACATCAGACTGCATTGCTATGCAGGCTGCTCTTAGGCTTTCCTGTCTGCAAAAACTTTATGTATCATAGGAATATGATATGAACAAGATGCAGGTTTAAATAAAAATACTCGGTTGATCGAATCGATAGCTCAGGGCGATACATTTGTAACTGCCTTTAGGCAGTTACAACTGCTTCACACAGAGCCATCAAAATACAGTCAAACCTGTCTTAGGGGCCACCTGTATTCAGCAAGCAACCTGTCTTAAGCAAGTGGCCACAGAGTTCCCAAATGAGCCAATTGCTCTGAAACTGAACTGTATTAAGCAAGTACCTGTCTTAAGCAAGCACTTTTTGAATGTCCTGTGGTGCTTGCTTAACACTTTCCTGTTTTACAAAATTTTGGACTTGTCCAAATTCAAAGGTTTTGCAGACGAAAATTTAAAATGGATTTAATTTGAAAAATAACCATTAAGTAGGGTAGAAAATAGTGTGGAAAAAGAAGAAATTGCTTGTCAGAAGCAATTTCTTCTTTTCTCACAATGTTTTCTCAATCATAAAATCACAGGCAAGTTAAAAGCAGGGATTAAACAGCAAAGGGTTAAGACAGGTTTGACTGTATGTCATTAAATGTTTTACAGAAAGAGACGCCAGCTGATGATGTCATCGATGTAACCAATGAGATATCCATGGAAACCAGTGAGAGTGTGGCTGGTTCCTCTACCCAAGACACGTCAGATATCAGAACTGGATGTCTGGATCCCGCTATAGAGGAGGCTTTAATGAGGAAGGGAAAATATCTTCTCCAACATTTGAAGAATTTGGACTCGACAAAAAAACCAGATTGATTTAAACTTTGTTGCTATTATTTGTGTATTCCTTGAAGATCTATCGATTTTTGATGATATCAATTAACAGTTTTTATTAAGATAATTCATTCTACAGAATGAAAAATTTAAATGAAGATCTTTACCATTTTCTAAAATATGTCCCATGTTTCATTTCCGATGACGGACCTCGCCCTTTCTGACTAGTTATCTTCCACTGATGGGTTGATAATCATAGACCCTATAAAACCCCATCAAAGCGGCATAAAACCCCATTCAAACAAACAAATTTTCTCAAATATTTTATGGACAGATAAAGTTGGGTAGGACATAATGGTTATTCACCTATACTTTAATTGTTATGACCATCCATGGATTGATCAAGGACATATTGCCTTGTCTGTTTCAATGGAATGTTAATTAGCAAAAGTTTTACTATTCTACCTTACTATTTTCAAATTTCCTATTTTTCTTATATAAAGAAGTGCTGATACTGGAATAAATGTGCTTTAATACACAATTTCTGAACCGTTTTTGTATCCCTAGAATTAATATAATCAGGAATCGGCACCAGCACCAGTCTTCAGGACTAAGGCCTATCGATTTCAGGGAGGATTGGTAAAACCTACCTTGGTGCAGGTGCTTCTGGCCTTTAGTTAACCCTCGTCATGCTGAACCCAAAATATTCCTGCTTTGGCAGGATCTATAGACAAACATCAGCCTGCATAAAAATGCAGTCAGATGTTAGTCTACACCACCTGTTTCTCACTTTCAAACCAGAATTGTCAATAGACTTAGTTTTCCAAATAAAAATTGACCTACAATTGGTACTTTCAGTGCTTTTTGCCCTTTGATTTTGATGAAAAGTTTTAGCCAAAATTTATTCAGCATGACAAGGGTTAATAACCTTACTATTCTCAATCTGTCCAGTTTTAAAGAAATAAATTGCATTTCCAGTTAGAATTCCGAAAGGCCAGCAGGCTATTGGACTCGACAAAAAAAACAGATTGATATAAACTTTGTTGCCATTATTAGTGTATGCCATTAGGTCCTATTGATTTTGATGATAACAATCGACAACTTATAAATAATTCATTTTACTTTTAATGAAAAAATGAAATGCTGATCTCTTTTATTTTCTAAAATAGGTCATGGGTTTGATTCTTGACTTTGGCACTCATCCTGTCAGACTATTTGTCTTTCAATGGTTTGATAATTGTAGACCTATGTGGAATATCAGTTTGAGACTAGGAAAGGATGCAATGGTAGTACATGTATAGGTGCGAGAAATACCAGGAATCCATCATTAGGTGCTTCAGCCACCACAATATAAGTGAAAGATTGTTGAAAGAGTTGTAAAACCCCATTTAAACAAACAAACAAATTTTCTGAAATATTTTCAAGTAGAGAAAAAGTTATGACATTATGGTTATTCACCTATGCTTTACTTGTTATGGCCATGTATGGATTGATCAAGGACATGTTGTGTTATGTCTGTTTCAATGAATTGTCAAATTTCAAAAGTTTTACTATTCTCCCTGACTATTTTCAAATTTCCTTTTTTTCTTATATAAAGAAGTGCTGATACTTGAATAAATGTGCTTTAATACACAATTTCTGGATCAATTTATGTGCCCCTAGTATTGATAGACTTTTATAATACTTTTCTAGTCTGTTTGACTTCTATATGGACCAACCTTTTCATCAATTACATAAAATTGCGTTTCAATGAAGGATTTCTATGTTGTAAAATTTTAATTTCAGCTTAATACCATTCCAAAGAATATTTTCTGGAAACAAAATGATTTTAAAATAATGATTTTGTCTATCTAGTAAATGATAATATTTTTGCATTTTCTGATCTTAATCATGAGGGGTGATGAAGGCTGTTTAGTTGTAAGAAAGTGTAAAAAAAAAATAGAAGAAATACGTGGTTTTATAAGCTCCACTGGCTGAAAGCCACTGGGGCTATTGTCATGGCTTTGTGTCTGTCGTGGGTCTGTGCGTCGGGTCTTAAACTTTTTCTTTAAAAATCTTCTCCTCAGAAACTACTGGATGAAGTGCTCAAGGTGAGCTATTGTTATTGTACAAATTCTGTGGTGCGTCATCCACAATTTCTTATGACATCTTCTCCTCCTAAACCGGTGGGCCAATCTTGATGAAACTTGGTAGAGTGTTCCTTGGGTCAAGCTCTACCAAAGTTGTTCAAATGAATGAAATCAACCCTTAACTTTCCTTTTACCCTTAACAAAAAAGGGAAAATTTTCTTCTCTGAAACAAGGGGGCAGATGGCTTTCATATTTGGTATATAGCATCATCTAGAGGATCTGTACCAAGTTTGTTTATATCAAGACCCTGGAGTCATATTTGGGCTTTGCCCGGGCGCATCCCTTTTAGCTCTTCTGAGCACAAAAGGTAAAGAAATGAAAATCTTCTTCTCTGAAACCAGAAGGCAGACAGCTTTCATATTTGTAGCATCATCTAGTGGACCTCTTCCAAAGTTGTTCATATCAAGACCCTGGGGTCATATTTGGGCTCCACCTGGGTGTAACCCTTTTACATAGAATCAAAGAGTGAAAATCTTCAAAAATCTTCTTCTCTGAAACCAGATGGCAGACAGCTTTCATATTTCGTATGAAGCATCACCTAGTGGGCCTCCACCAAGTTTGTTCATATTAAGACCTTTGGGTCATCTGGGCTTTGCCCGGGTGCATCTCTTGGCTCTTCTGAGCATGAAGGGTAAAAAAATGAAAATCTTCAAAAATCTTCTTCTCTGAAACCAGAAGGCAGACAGCTTGCATATTTAGTTTGTAGCATCATCTAATAGACCTATACCAAATTTGTTCATATCAAGACCCTGGGGTCAAATTTGGGCTCCACCCGGGCGCAATCTTTAAGTTTTTTTACATAGAATCAAAGAGCCAAAAGGCATATTCTTCTTGCTCTTGGCTGAAAATATTGCATGGTTTTGATCTTATGCAGAAATTATCACCTGGTTGACATCTGCCTATTTAATTTATGTGATGTCCCAGGGGTCAAAGAGACTCAGGTGCGCGATCTAGAACCATCATGGTCCTCTTGTCCTAAACATTTGACAGAAGAAATTTAATGTCCATTATTCCATATTTGGAAAAGCTAATTAGCATACCGATGGTCAGGACATCTTAAACTTAAATATCCTGTGATTTGTAATGTTATAACTCGCTTGCTTATCTAGTTTTCCTTGTGAAAACCCTAACATCTTCGTAAAATAATCCTTTTTGATTGGTCTAAATAAGGAAAAAATGGGTTCATTACAGAATGAACTAGAACTATTATCTATTATCTGGTCAAACAGTTTTTCGTAACAAAAACAGAATACACTTAGATTTGATATCCTAAGGAAGTTAAAAAATCTACAAAATTAATTTTAAAAAAATACTCAATTTTATACTAAAACGACTTGCCAAAAATGATACATTTTTGACTCGGCCCCTATGCAAATCAGATCTATTTTTGGATGGATAATTCGCTGTTCCGTTTATTACAGACACAAGTAGGTATGAAAGGCAGAGAGTTAACATGTAGAGGGACGGACAAAATCATTATTACACCTTCAAAAATTCTGAAAAACAAAATTCTTCATGTTATTAGTTGGAAAATATGATATGACAAGAAAAAAATACGCTTCATTTTAATACGTTTTCAGATTTTCGGCATCTGAGATAAAAGTTTTTGAGGTGAGCTACAGTGATTGCCCAATGACTGATGCTGTTGGAATTGGCATGTGTCTGTCTGGTTTCTTTTAACATTTCCTCCTAACTAATGGCCCTGCTTTGATGAAACATTGATCATTGGGTGAAGCTCTACCAAAATTGTTCAAATAACTGAAGTTGACTGTTAGCTATGGTTGCAAAGGCAACTGCAAAAGGAAAATTTTAAAACATTTTTAAAAAGATCTTCAAAGCTGTTAGACCTATGGCATTCGTATTTGGTTTACAGCATAACCAGGTGATAGTAATTGAGCCCTCTTGTGTTTAACAAGACATATTTGTCACTATGACAAGTCAGTGTATATGCGTAAGTTAGTGAATTAGAGTGTTTGTCTGTCTGAATTTGTCCAATCTATCACTCCTACATTTATGGCACAGTTATTCTACATTATGAGTAATTCTGTAATTTGAAAGAAAATTTCTGATGGCTCTAAGGGCATGGCTTAAGGTCAAATGTTAAATTTAGCTTCTCTGGAGTATAGGGCCTATTTTTATGGTTCGTGTATAGATTGAAAAATTAATTGGCACAATTATTCTCATGAGTTGGTGTGTCATATGATAGAAATCTATGGAAAGCTCCAAGGTCAAGGTCACGGCAAAACTTTTAAATTCTAATGTGGAGCATAGCTGCCATTCAAATGGATGGATTCCCAAATAATTTGGTCAACTAATCTCTCAAGTGTAGATGTGCTATTTGAAATAAAAGTTATGAGTTTCTAAAGTCAAGGTCAAAATTTGAAACAGTTTTTAATCACGTTCCTGGTCAAGTATAGTTTTACACTTGACAGCAGTTTTCCTGGGCCCACCATATAGTCTCCCAAGTTTTAAGCTCACCTAAGCACATTGTGCTCAAGGTGAGCTTTTGTGATAATTGAATGTCCGTCGTCTGCTTGCGTCGTCTGTCGTCCGTCGTCCGGCGTCAACAATCTTAATGTTTACACTCTAGAGGCCACAAATATGGCCCAATCTTTATGAAATTTGGTCAGAAGGTTGGCCAAGCCACAAGGATGATTCCTATTAAAAATGGGAAGGATCTGTGCCATATCACGGGAAAAGGGGCCTTAATGCCAATTTTATTTGTTTACTCTCTAGAAACCACAAATATGGCCCAATCTTCATGAAACTTGGTCAGAATGTTGGGCAGGTCACAAGGATGAAGCCTATTGAAAATGGGAAGGATCAGAGCCATATCACAGGAAAAGGGGCCTTAATGACAATATTCTTGTTTACACTCTAGAGGCCACAAATATGGTCCAATCTTAATGAAACTTGGTCAGAATGTTGGCCAGGTCACAAGGATGAACCCTATTAAAAATGGGAAGGATCTGTGCCATATCACGGGAAAAGGGGCCTTAATGACAAATTTTAGCTCCACTGGCTGAAAGCCACTGGGGCTATTGTCATGGCGTTGTGTCCGTCGTGCGTCCGTCCGTGCGTGCGTGCGTGCGTGCGGTCGTAAACTTTTCTTTAAAATCTTCTCCTCAGAAACTACTGGAAGGATTTCAACCAAACTTCACAGGAATGATCCTTGGGTGACCCTCTTTCAAAGTTGTTCAAGAAATTTTGATCCAATGAAAAACCTGGATTTAATGGGCGTGGCTAATTTCCAAATATGGTAAAAAGTTAGTTTTCTCCGATTCTAATCAATGGATACCAATTAAATTTTACATGAATGATCCTTGGGTGACCCTTTATCAGTCTACAAAAAATCATTGTGATCGGATGGAAAATATGCATTTTATGGGCGGAGGTCATTTCTCTATATGTTATATAGTGGAAAATTTGAAAATCATTTTCTCAGAATCTTATTTTTGGATATCAACTAGATTTCACTGGAATGATCCTTGAGTGACCCTTTATCAGTCTACAAAAAATCAATGTGTTTGGATGAAAAATATGCATTTTATGGGCAGAGGTCATTTCTCTATATGTTATACAGTGGAAATTTTGACAATCATTTTCTCAGAATGTAATTGATGGATATCAACCATATTTCACTGAAATGACCCTTTGGTGACTCTATATCAGTGTACCAAAAATTATTTTGATTGGATGAAAAATATGCATTTTATGGGCAGAGGTCATTTCTCTATATGTTATATAGTGGAAAATTTGAAAATCATTTTCTCAGATATCAACTAAATTTCACTGGAATGATCCTTGAGTGACCCTTTATCAGTGTACCAAAAATTATTTTGATGGAAAATGTGCATTTTAATGGTGGAGGTCAATTCTCAATATGTTAAATAGTGGAAACTATGAAAAACATTTTCTAAGAATGTAACTGATGGATATCAATCAAACATTTTTGGTATGATCTTTGGGTGACCCATTATCATGCAGCCATAAATTATTTTGATTTGATGAAAAATATGTCTTTTAATAGCAGAGGTCATTTCTCTATCTAGTTGAAAACTATATAGTTGAAAATCATTTTCAACATCAGTAGAACCTCAAATATGTAAAAATCTAGTCTAAACATTTATTTGCTTTTACAAGAATTTCAAGCCTGTGGAGCGACTCAAGCCATTCATGGCTTTCAAGTTTGTTTACACTCTAGAGACCACAAATATGGCCCAATCTTTATGAAATTTGTCAGAATGTTGGCCAGGTCACAAAGATGAACACTACTGAAAATGGGAAGGATCTGTGCCATATCGTTGGAAAAGGGGCCTTAATGACAATTTTCTTGTTTACGCTCTAGAAGCCACAAATACAATTCAATTTTCATGAAACATGATCAGAATAATGGCTAGGTCACAAGGATGAACCCTATTTAAGATTGGAAAGATCCATGTCATATCACGGGAAAAGGGGCCTAATAGACTATTTTCTTTTTATAGGCCACAAATATTGCCCAATCTTTATGAAACTTGGTCAGAATGTTGGCCAGGTCACATGAAACTTGTTTAGAAAAGGATAGAAATTTATGCAGCGATCATAAAAATAGAGTAATGTTTTTCTTTGAAAAATTTAATGATCATTTAATGATCTTTCAAGCATTTAATTTTGCTAAGGGAGAAGTCAAAGAGACAAAGGTGCGTGATATAGGACCATCATGGTCCTCTTGTTTGAGATTATGCTACTGGGGTCGAAAAACTTCACTTCACTCCTCCAAACTCAAAACATACTGTTAGTACATTCATGTTTACTATGCAGCATATAAAAAGGGAATTATAAATAGAGAATATAGAATGAGAGGTCACTAAATATTGAATTTATTAAAACAGTTTTCTTTCAAAGATAAAAATTAGACAGTGCCAAGTTATAATCTGTTTTATATGACGAGATTAATAAATTTGATATTTCATGAGCACAAATATGATATTCTATTTATAGTATGACTGAACTTTTGCTTTAAAGCAAGGAAATTCCAGAAATTGATAGATTCTATTTTTTCCGCGAAAAGTATAATGCATTTTCCAAATTGTCTTCAGAAAATGCATTTTGAAGTCATTTTTACAACATAAATGTAAGGTTTCAATACGTTCTTGACTCATTTGCGTTGTTATTCTACTATTGTTATAACACCCTTGTAATACAAAAAATATTCAATAGGGTTTTTTCACTCTTGCAACGGAGATCTGTTATAAGCCCATTTAGTCTATATCTCTTAGTCCCGACTTCAAGTGAGCGGCATTGAATTCATGTAACAGCATTAAAAGATCAAACAAAATATGACTTTCTCTCTGTTTCTCTTTGTGCAAAAGAATCACATCTTTAGCTCACCTGAGCACAACATGCTTGAGGGGAGCTTTTAGAGTGATGCTGAGTCCTTCATCCATCGTCGGTCGTCCGTCGAGAACAATTTAGAAGAACTTCTTCTTCTCCTGAACCACTGGGCCAATTTTAAATGAAACTTTGCCAGAATGTTTCTTTGGTGACCCTCTTTAAAATTTGTTCGCTAAATTCTGATTGGCCAAAAAATATGGGCATGGCATTTTTATGATTGAAAGATCGGCGGCATATTGTTTTACCGTTGTCCGTCTGTCCTTCTGTCTGTCCGTCCGTCCGTCTGTCTGTCTGTCGGTCTGTCTGCAAAAGTTAACCAAAAAACTTAACATTGCCAATATCTTCAAGCCTATTCAAGATTCAAGGCTCATATTTGAGATGATGATAGATCTCGTTGATCTGCATCTGCTGATACCAATTTCAAGGTCATGTGACAAGGTCAAGGTCATCTGTCAAGGTCAAATAACTCAAAAAGTTAATCAAAAAACTTAACATTGCCAATATTTTCAAGCCTATTCAAGATACAAGGCTCATATTTGGGATGATGATAGATCTCGTTGATCTGCATCTGCTGATACCAATTTCATGGTCATGTGACAAGGTCAAGGTCATCTGTCAAGGTCAAATAACTCAAAAAGTTAACAAAAAAACTTAACATTGCCAATATCTTCAAGCCTATTCAAGATACAAGGCTCATATTTGGAATGTTGATAGATCTCAATGATCCGCATCCGCCGGTACTAAAGTCAAGGTCATGTGACAAGGTCAAGGTCCTCTGTCAAGGTCTAACTTTGAAAAAAAATGCTGTTAGGGGGGCATTCGTGTTTCACAAACACATCTTGTTTCACTATGAAATCTTTGAACGACATCTCCTCCTTAACAAATGGGTTTATTTCAATCAAACTTTAGCAGTATGTTCCTTGGGTGAACCTTTTCAAAAATGTTTGTGAAATTTTGATTGGCCCATAAATATGGGCGTGGCAAGGCAGGGCTTATTTGAGCCCAAAATCTTTGAACCACATCTCCTGAACCACTGGGCCAATTTCAATGAAATTTTACCAGTGTTCCTTGGTGGCCCTTTTCATAAATTGTTCGCACTATTTTGAAATGCACATAAATATAAAACACATTGACTGGATTTCAATGACACTTTGGTGAAAGCTTCACTACAGATGCACATATGTTCAGGGTTACCCAGTTTGACCATCAAATTTAGAGTCACTGCCCCTGATTGGCGAGCCATAAATGTACAGAGAAATATTCCGTTGAAGTTTCATTTCCGGGCTATTTCTTGGAAACCATAGACTGGATTTTGGTGAAAGCTTCACTACAAAGAGGAGATGCGCATATTGTCAGAGTTACTCAGTTTGACTATTAAATCAGGAGTCACTGCCCCTGATTAGTGAAGCTATAAATGTACAGGGAAATATTCTGTCCAAGTTTCGTTTCTGCGCTATTCCTTGGAAACACTTGACTGGATTTCAATGAAACTTTGTGGACAGCTTTGCTACAAAGACGAGATGAGCATATTGTCAGGGTTACCGGCTAAACAGTTAAATCAGAAGTGACTACCCTAGTTTGTGAAAGAATGTACATACAGAGTAATATATATTTTTCCGTGCTATTTCTTGGAAACCATTGACTGGATTTAAGGAAACTTTAAGGAAAGCTTCACAACAAAGAGGAGATGCACACATCGTAGGATTTTCCTGGTTTCGAGTATTAAATTTAGAGTAACTACCCCTGATTGGTGAAGCCATGTCGTCCTGCCGCCAGAGTTTCATTTCAGTGCTATTTTTTGGAAACCATTGATTGGATTTTAATGAAACTTTGTGGAAAGCATCACTACAAAGGGGAGATGGGCATATTGTCAGGGTTACCTGGTTTGAATTTAGAGTAACTTCCCCTAATTGGTGATGCCATATACATCGAGTAATATGCGTTTTCATTCATCTTAATTATAAAATCTAATTTTAACTTAACTGCATTTATTCCTTTTCTCTTAATATTTTTTGGGCTTTAATGTTCTAAAATCATATTTCCACTGATATGAGATTTCTTAAATTAAATGACTGATAAAGGCTAGGTTTATCAGACAAGTGATATCATGTCCTTGGTTGATTTAGATATTCGATAACCTGTCCCTAAGTTTGATCTATATCAATTCAAGGAATTCGCTTGTTCATATTTGGCCATACTTATCAAATTAAGAAGTAATTTATGTACATGTTTTGTGATGTAATGACTATGACGTTATGAATGACGAAAGCGAAAATGTTAATTACGTCACTAGCACCCCCCGCGTTCTTGTTATCTGTCGGCTCTTTTTGAAAAGGAAGATCAAACACAATCAAAGATCAAACACAGAAAAAAGGTTTGTATATACACTTTAAAGATATATCTTAGATAGAATTTACATCGGCTTTTTATTAATTTGCTGTTTATAATACGAGTGGGAAAAAAAAATATATGAAAATGCTTTATTTTCAAAGATTTCTTTTAATGTCCGAATTTCCCATACTATAAATACACAGACTTAAAAAGTCGGACACAAGATAGTCAATGGCAGATTTAGCAGGAAAATAAAGATTTTTAGAAAATAGGCTCTAAGAGACAAAGAGTTAGATATTTTCGATGTTGCTTCAGATATCGCCAAATTCGCATTTAGTGCGAAAATGGGTTTAATCTAGACTGAGGGCGTAATTATTCGTACGCACGTGCGTACAAGTAATAACACCGTGAAATTGATAAGGTGAATGATTTTGGAATGATAGTGAATGAGCGAGTTTCGATTGAAATAAGGAGATATAATACTATATCGATAATTTCGCCCTTTTAGACGAAATAAGCGATAATTTATTACTCCCCGCCTCCTTATTTTCCTGTTAGTGTAGCTGGTAGGTCTAATCGTACGCTTTTGAAACCCATATTCGACTTTCAGTTCGGCAATAATTTGGTCTTTTCGAATGAAATGTTGATGAACGATTTTGAAGCGCTTTTGAACGATTCTGGAGCGTCTATGAGTGAGTGTTTAAAATGAATTAATTTAGCGCCGAATGGGCGATTTTACATGGTTATGATCGGAATATTATCCATTTGGCGATGTTGTTGACTTTATTAAGATATATTAAAACAAATATTTAAAAATCATTCGGGGCCTTTTGTTGGAGGTTGTTAATTTAAGGAATTTAAGGTTTTTAAAGAGATGCGCTTGAATTTCTGATTCAAGCTCAAAGATAATTCCTGCTCAGAATACCGTGTGCAAAATATCTAATTTAGGCAAATATAACGAGAAATTAAGCCTGATTTACATTTGCCACTGTCGCCGTACGATATCGCAGCCTGCGATTTCTTGTATGATATTTTTGACATCGTTCGATTTTATTTTCTACAGTGTATGTGTTCACAAAATCGTGCGGTGTTCGCATGGGTTTTCATAAAACATTGAGAATCATTGAGGTGTCCGTGCGACGATCGCAAGTTAATCGTGCGATCCCCGCACGGAGACCGTGCTATTTGTCAACCTTCTACACTGTAAACCGTGCGGCCGGCCTAATCATCGTACGGTACCCGCGCGGGGACCGTAGGATAATCTGTTCAAGATTTAAAGGCAAAGCATCGCCTGGTGGCCGATTTTTGAGAACTTGTATTACTATTTTTTTTATACCAAATCGCAAGGGTCCACGCCACCCGCAAAGCCGTGCTATAATCGCACGGAGACCGTGTGCCGCCGCACGGGCACCGCACGATTTTTGGGTTATTGCGAGTTACGGGCGCCGTACGGGCTCCGTAAGCCAAATATGAACAAGGCTTTAAGAATACATGAATACCTGGGGAGAAATTGCTTTGTTTTTTTTCTCACATGTAGCAGGTTTCAATGAGATTTCTGGCAAAACAACGAGATTTAGAATATCTCAATAACTTATCCCAAAATGTGATTTAAATCGTAAAAGGCAATGCTTTAAAAATGCGAAAAAAACAAAACAACAAACATGATTAACTAAATTTAATGGATGATATTTTTAGCGCATGTAGATATTGTCGGCAAATGAAGCTACATAGGCTATCTGTAGCTTCATTACTCTACGTTCTGTCTAGTCAGGTCATGTTTTGGTTCATTAAAGATGGCATATCGTCTTCAATAACCTAAGTAATCGGTTTACTTTTGATTTAATATGCTTGTGTTAAATATAGAGAGAGCGGTTTCATTGACCCGAATCTGACCCCTGCTGTTTAAATGAATAAAAATCTGATTATTCCTACTCGGATTTGCACATGCTTTCATAGGAATGAATTACAAACGGTATTGAACGTAATACATATTTTGTTAACTGATTAAACATGCCAAAAAATTGTTATCTAAGCTTTTTTCCACAGAAGTCAAATTTGGGTCAAATAAACCAAGGTATATATATCTGTATTTCTTTAAATTGAGTCTAATCGTTTATTTTAGGATGAGTTTCATGAGAAATTTAAGAAACCGGGAGGAAATAGGAAAATTTGCGTCCAGGCCCGATTTTCTATATAGACAACTCCAGTCGAAACTTACAGACCTTTACAACCACGAATGCATCTTTGATCATCCCGAAATAGGATATCTCTTATTCTGGTTACGGCAGAAAGCAGAAGAATTTGAATTGATGCCAGTGATTTATGATTTATACGTAGAAATTCAAAAAAGTGATTGTCCGAGTGTAGTCTTTTTAGCAAAAGAACTCGCATTAAAAACAAACGATGAAATTATTTTAAGTATTGTGGAAGAAATAAGATATTATTCCATGTAAATAAAGAATAAAACAACAATATGTAAATTTAATCAAGTTAAATTCTTTCAATCCTGATTTCATCCTTTTTACAGAAATATAAAATGCCCCGAAACTACCAACATAAAAAAAGAGGTAAAACGCTGAATTACGACCCCAAACAACTAGAGAAAGCACTGGAGGCCCACAACAACGGGACATCTTTCAGAAAAGCGGCTTCGCTGTACAATGTCCCGAAATCTACCTTAGCAGACCGAGCAACTGGCAAACTGCCACTTTATGCAAGACATGGTAGGCCCACAGCGATACCAGATGAAATTGAGAAAAAAATGGTAGAAAGTGTGAAGGCTGCTGCGGAGAAAGGCATAGGAATAAGCAGGAAACAATTGCTTCTGCGCACAAATATTTTGTGCAAAAGAGTTAAGGTACACTAACTGTTACAACGTAATTTCACTTCGACTGCCTAGGAAAAGCGTTAATATATATTACAACTTACATCCGCTATCGTATGACGTATCGTATCCTAAGTCCTCTTTCATACAGTTAATAACAGCAGGCAATTGACAATTATATCAATCAATCCCATTCAAAACCACTCGCTCAGCACTCCAACCATTGATTTCAATCACTCGCTCTTGTCGCTCAAAACCACTCCGAAATTGTTCAAAACCATTCCAAAATCGTTCAAAATGAGCAACGTTTCAGTCAAATCGGTCAAATAATTTCTTTATTTTATTGTCTAGTGTCAATTTTTAACCGTCTGATTTGTCCGTGAAGACACAATTAGGCCAAAATAACCATTATAAAACTTGCTCCTCACTCTTATTCATTCACCCTGTCAATTTCAGGTTGTTATTAACTCTAGACTAGTTATATGGGATACTGACGGAGGTGAACAGTTTACGCTCAGTTTATATTAAAACCATTCGATTGATCAATCAATTTTTAATTGACAGCGGCAGATATCTGCTTATATTTGAATGCTACAAAATGATTGGTTCATATAGCCTTCAACAAATCCTCCTGTCGCCGTCATTGCGCAATTAATGGCGGGTCTGACTCCGAATTACCGGGAAACCGTGGTAAGGAGCTCCATCTGACGTAATATGACTGAACAATTGTTCAATAAAACAAATTTTACTAAAATTATTTCTTTCGGTTATCAATAACTAGTAAAACTAAAAACTTAATCAAATAAATATACATAGCATAATCAAAAGCAAAACATGTTGATTAGGTCTTAGTTGTATTACACTGACGTTTCTCACAATCCTGGTAAAACATATAAACTTTACGTTGGTCGAAGCATTATCTTTCATATTCCAGAGTGATATTACTTAAACACAAACACATTCATGTATATGATCCGTTATCCAGGGAAAACAGGCTAAATAATAATGTAATTGCCAATAGACATAGTTACAGTTGCAAACATCGTTAAATTGACAAGATGAATGATTTTGGAATGAAATTGAATGAGTATGTGTAGCGGGTTTTGAGTGAATTTAAACGGAGGTAATCCAATATCGCTAATTTTGCTCAAGATGAACAATATTAGCTATATTTATTACCTGCCTTTAATAAAATATGCATACAACACAGGTTCTAACAATGTCTTCATAATTTTTTCAAGAACCTGAAGGACGCTCATGATTTTAATTATTTTATCTAATTAGACATTTTTTTCTTGCAATGTCTATTTTCAATGAAGTTGTTGATCTTATCTATTAAGTGATTTTTGGAGCGTTTTTGAATGGTTTGAGTGAGTGCTTCGATTGAATAAATGGAACGCTGAGAGGGTGGTTTAGAATGATTTATCGGGAATGAGTTTCAATTTCACGATGTTTTCAACTGTAAATCCTATTTATTTTACATCGATTGGGAAATAAGTTCTGACAACGCAGATCAACCAATCTAGATGTCCGCTCCCATGGAATCGAACTCAGGGATTTCTTGACTATGACGCGTTTTCTATGCGGTTCAGTATATGTTTCAAAATTTAGTGTTGCAAATTTCACTTACAGGTTCATCCGTCTTACCAGAACTTTAAGGCTGGAAAGAACTGGTGGGAAGGTATGAAACGACGGCACAATTTATCATTAAGAAAACCAGAGAGGCTAGGGACCACCAGGTGTCGAATGATGAATAGAGAGGTTGTGAAGAGGTATTTCGAGAGTCTCGAGGTCACAATGAAGAATCTTGGTCTCGATAACAAGCCAGAGCAGATATGGAATTGTGATGAAACTAGCAAAAACTTTGAACATGATCCAGTTAGAGTTGTTGCCGGCACCGGGGTATCGGGGGTATGCGGAAGGACGAGTGCCAAATCAACCAATATAACGATAATGGCATGTGTAAATGCTGCGGGTTCTTCTATGCCCCCAATGTTTGTAGTAAAAGGTAAAACCCCCCGGAGCCTATACTCCTTCAATACCCAAGCTGCTCCAGTTGGGACAAAATGGTCTTTCCAAGAAAAAGGATGGATGACTGATGTGATTGGCGAACAATGGTTCGACAACATATTCCTTGAAAATTGTGGTCCAAATCGCCCGCAATTATTGATTCTGGATGGCCATAGCAGTCATGAGTCTTTGGCGATTCTCCAGCGTGCCATTGAAGAAGATATCCATATTTTCGCTTTGCCGCCTCATACAACCCATCATTTACAGCCCCTTGATAAGGCTGTCTTTGGCCCTTTCAACAAGGCATATAATTCTGCCTGTTCAGAATTCTTACAAGATCCCATGCATACTGTTAATAAATGGTCGTTTCCTGTCCTTATAAATAGAGCATGGGAAGCAAGCTTTACTGAGGGCAATATTAGATCTGGATTTGCAGTCTGTGGAATATATCCATTAAACAAAAATGCCATTCCATCACAAGCCTTTGCTCCAAGTATACCTACTGATAAGCCTTTTATTTCCGGGGATCATTGTCAGAATCAGCCGTCAGAAACACGTGTAGATCTGAACAAGCCTACTCCGGCTGGAGATAACAGTCCTCTCAATACTCTTGCCGCTTCTGGTAGTACAATCAATAGCAGATTCGAATCAAATCCTTCGTTGTATCAACGAACCATTCCAATTGAATCTCCTATTGATGATAAAAGTATCACGCATGTTTCTTCTTTTGCCATCCCAACTGCAACTTTGAGCTCAGCTACGGATGCTACTGATGTTTCAGGTTCTACCATTGACGCGTCAGTTGTACTAGAAATGTTGTGCGACGGGAATTTGTTAGTTGAAGAAGATACTTCTATTATTACGAGTGAAAATCCTTTAAATGACGTTGAAATTCCACCGACTTCATTCCTGACATGCAATGAATCCTTAAACAACACAATTGTTCCATCCAAATGCTTAGAAAACATCGTCGATTATTCTACAGTAGCCAACTGGAACAAGGCTGTTGATGATATTTTTCTACCTCCATCCTCAAATGTATCTGAAACAAAAACCAAAAGAAAATCTATTACATCCCATAGACTTCTAACAAGTCAAGAAATTATACAAGAAAAAGTTGCCATGGAAAAACGTAAATTGCAAAAGCAAAACAAATCAAAAAAGAAACTGTAAAATGATGTTCTGTGTACAGTTAAACAGAAACATATTTATGCATATGATCCGTTATCCAGAGAATAGTCTAAATAACAATAAAATTGACAATAAACAAAGCTGCAGTTAGAAACGTCGTAAAATTGACAAGTTGAATGATTTTTGGCTGAGTTTGGAACTAAATGAAAGAGTGTGAGGAGTGAGATTTTAAAGAAATTAGGGGAGGTCATACGGTTGCTTATTACGTACAGTTGGGCGAAATTAATGATATTTCATCACCACCCCCCTTCCGCCCCTATAAAAAAACATCTACTTGTCTTGAGGCATAGTTGCCGATTCTGTAGCATTTTCGATTGATTGCGGTCGTTTCTGAATGGTTAGAATGAGTGTTTGGAATGAATGAATTAAGCGTTACTTGAGCGATGTAGATTGGAATGAATGTCAATTTCATGGTGTTTCTAATTGTAGTGGCCTGTACCAAATTGAATTAAAAAGTGTATAAGAAAGCTGATACTGAAGAGTTATACACAATGTTATTTAAAAAAATCAAACTTGTGTTGTGTTGCTTTTTGAAAACTATATAGGGTATCCGGTTGAGGTATCTTGGACATCTTTTAAAGTCAGGTTAATACTTTTTCAAACTAATGACATAATCCCCAGTCTACTGAGAAATACTTTATTTTAACGAGTCCAGGATGTGCTGTTGAAGAAAATGTTGAAAATAGAAAAATGTCCTTTTCATGATCAACCATTTGACAATTTATCATAATGCTTTCTGTTTTAAATACCTTTACATCTAAGTTACGTTTAATCTTGATTTACTCAAATCATGAAGTGTCGCGTACAACTTCTTTGAACTTGGATCAGTCTAAAGATACTCAATACCCTGTAAATTACAATAAATACTTTATAATTTTGTCAACATATCTGGGAAATGTAGAAACCGTCGTAGACACTATGGTATCTCCAAAACATCCATTTACATCTAACAAGTCAAGACAGTTAACATACACACGCACGAACGTACGCACGCGCGAGCGTGCGTAAACAATGAAAATCATATTGAATCCGTGGTTTTAAAGAGTGCTATTAAACAGACATACTATATAATATGCACAACCAAGCCGGGAGAAAATAATCTCTAACTTACTATTTTATCATTTTTACCTCCAAGCATAACTGAATTCAATTCGTCGTCTGTGTCGGATTTGTAATTCCTTCTGTGTGAATCGATGCCAATTTAATTGTGTTGACCCTAATTGGTTATGCAAACGCACGCGTCAATTCACGTGACCGAACACCTAAACCTAAACCAGAGGTGCGTTCGTCAATATTTAGATTTTTTTAAACAAACTTAATATTTCTAACCAGGATATACCGAGCCGCATTGTTGAATTTGACTGAGTTGCGCGAGATATCCCGATTTGAAATCTTAAAGATTTTTAAAAATCTTAACTTACGAACGCAGCTCCGCTTGTCAGTAAGTTTGAAGTCAGAGACGGCTTTCAATACAATCTACGTATTCTAATATCGAAACTGAGTATTGCTAAGAGTTGTATCGGCCGATGTTCAGGTTTTACCGGACGACGGCCCGACAATTCGGGATCACCGAATATTTTATAAGGCGTCTTTGTGACGTTTTTATTGCGTCCTTTGTTTTCGCTATTCGAATTCTATGACTTCGGAATGTTAAGAAGCTACCCGCCGGAGTTGGTCTCATTTCAAAACTGTGCATGACAACGGCCCGCATTACACTTTCACGACCAGAATCTACGTAACTGCAGTTTCGAGGATGGAATTGAGGCCGACGACTTGTGATTTTTTAGGGTAATAAGGTTAGAAATTTTGGAAATATATCCTCTTTTTGATTTTGAAACACCCTTACTCTACAACATGAATCAAATATAACCTTCGTACGATCCACGTTATTACATCGACGGCTTACTGCGAGTTTCAGGTGCACAAATGTTTAGCCTTAATATGAGTGCAAACAAATTCACAAAATACTCTTCAAATTTACGACACGCACTTGACAAATATACAACACTGAGTCAACTTAATATAATCTAAGGCCCTGTTGTTTATGAAAATGTCTGGGAAATTCGGACACTAGTGTCCGAGTTTCCCATACCTTTGTCCGAATTTTGAGTATACGTGTCCGAGTTACCCCGTCTTTACTATCCTATGAAAAAACAATCTGTGGCACGTATGACCTCGTTTTCAAGTGTAAATTCGGTAATGTAAACCCAACAAATAACAACTGAACCACAAACGGGCGTGTCCACGAAAGACAACCCAATGATATGTGTTCATTTTGCGTAGAAAAATTCTTTTTCAAAAATCGTCCGAATTATGGTGGATTTACCCTACCAAGCTAAATGTCATCTGGCATTTTCAAGGTCATCAGCAAATCAATCTTCAAACAATCTGAACCAATAATGTTGCATTTTCTTTTTTTTTTATCTGTAAAGTTTACATAATTTAAAATGATGATGGATCTTGTTAATACTCTTCTTCTGATTCCAAGGTCAAGTGTTGGGTCTCTGACAGTGGCACATATTATTTCTGACATTTGTTTTCCATTAATGGTCGGATAATCCAAAAGGTAAGTGGGACAACAGCGCTGCTGCAGGTTGGAAAAGAATGTTATGGTAATGTAAGTGTGTGAATTCCAGGAATCTATTTAGCTCCACTGGCCAAAGGCCACTTAGGTGTCATGGTGCTGTGTCTGTCGTCCGTCTGTCAGTTTGTAAATTTTAGTCTGTAAAAGTTTTCTCCTCAGAAACTGATGGATGAATTTCAACCAAATTTCACAGGAATGATCCTTGGATGACCCTGTTTTAAAAGTTGTTCAAGGATTTTTAATCCACTGATCATTGGCCGTGACTTTTTTCCATATATGATAATATGTGACTTTTCAGAATCTAACTTATGGACATCAACCAATTTTCATTGGAAAGATCCTTGAGTGACCTTTTATAATTCTTCAAAAGAAAAAAAATGTTATCAGATGAAAAATATGTCTTTTATTGGGGGAAATCATTTCTCTATATATTATTTAGTGGTAACTGTGAAAACCATTTTCTCAGCACCTAGTTAATGGATATCAACCAGATTTTGAAAATCATTTTCCCATCACCTTATTTATGGATATCAACCAAATTTCACTGGAATGAACATGGGTGAACCTTTATTAGAACACAAAAAATATTGTGATTAGATGAAAATTATATCTTGTATGGACAGAGGTCATTTCTCTGTGTGCTATAAATTGCAAATCTTGAAAATCATTTTCTCAGCAACCAATTGATTGATATTGACCAAATTTTGAAAGTCATTTTCTCGGCACCTAATGGAAGGATATTAAACAAATTCCCCTGGAATGATTCATGGGCGAATCTTTATCAGACTGCACAAAATTATTGTGAATTGATGGAAAATATGTTTTTAACAGGCAGAGATCAATTTTTAGCTCACCTGAGCAAGAAGTGCTCAAGGTGAGCTATTGTGATCATACAATGTCCGTTGTGTGAGGTCCCTTGTGCGGCATCCCTGTGTGTGTCGTCCATCGTCCACAATTTTTTAAACATCTTCTCCTCCTAAACAAGTGGGCCAATCTTGATGAAACTTGGCAGAGATGTTCCTTGGGTCAAGCTCTACCAAAGTTGTTCAAATAAATGAAATCCACCCTTTACCCTTAACAACAAGAGTGCCATCGTCACAAAATACGCCACCACTTTGCTGCTGTTTCACGAAAATAATTGTAGACACTACTAGTTTTGACAGAACCAAATTCAAATGCAAAATGACTAAGTCTCATTTAAATCAAGACAAAAAGTTAGGAAAAGTTGCCTTCACAAGGCTGCAATTTCAATAAGCCCCAGACACTAAGTTTTAAGGGGACGTAATTCAGGGAAATAAATGAGCCATAAAATCCTTGATCCATGTACATCTACAAATTATGGTGATGACATTGACCAAGTTTCATTTAAATAAAGACAAAAAGTAAGGAGGAGTTGCATTCAAAAGGCTGCAATTTCAACAAGCCCTAGATACTAAGTTTAAAGGGGGCATAATTTAGGGTAAAATTAATGAACCATAAAATCCTTAATTCATTGCTCATCTACCAATTTCGGTTATAACATCCACCAAGTTTCATTTAGATCCAGCCAGAAACTTAGGAAGAGTTGCATTCACAAGGCTGCAATTTCAATAAGCCCCAGAGACTAAATCTTAAGGGTGCATAACTGAGGCAATAAGCCCCAGAGACTAAGTTTTAAAGGGGCATAACTCTGGCAAAAATCAACGAACCATAAAAATCCTTCCTTTATGCACGTCTACCAAATGAGGTGATAACATAGACCAAGTTTCAAGAAGATCCAGCCAGAAACTTAGGAGGAGTTGCGTTGACAAGAAAAGTGGACCCAGAGACTAAGTTTCTAAGGGGCATAACTCAGGCAAAAATCAATGAATCTTTCATGCACATCTACCAATTGAGGTGATTACATTGACCAAGTTTCAAGAAGATCCAGCCAGAAACTTAGGAGGAGTTGTGTTGACAAGAAAAGTGGACGGATAGATGGACGGACGGACAGTCGGAGAAGATGACGCCAATATACGTCCGCCTCCGGCGGCGTATAAAAAGGGTGAAAATAGGAAAATCTTCAAACTTCTTCTTCTCTGAAAGCAGGAGGCAGACAGCTTTCATATTTGGTATGTAGCATCATCTAGAGGACCTCTACTTGGTTTGTTCATATCAAGACCCTGGGGTCACATTTAGGCTCCACCCGGGCGCAAGCAATTTGGTATGCAGCATCATCTAGTGTACCTCTATCAAGTTTGTTCATATCAAGACCCTGGGGTCATATTTGGGCTCCACAGGGGCGCAACCCTTTTTAGCTCACCTGAGCACGAAGTGCTCAAGGTGAGCTATTGTGATCGTACAATGTCCAGCGTCCGTTGTCCACAATTTCTTTAAATATCTTCTCCTCCTAAACCAGAGGGATAATCTTAATGAAACTTGGCAGGGATGTTCCTTGGGTCAAGCTCTACCAAAGTTGTTCAAAAAATTGAAATCCACCCTTAACTTTTCCTTTACCCTTAACAAAAAGGGTGAAAATATGAAAATCTTTAAAAATCTTTCATATTTGGTATGTAGCATCATCTTGTGGACCTCTACCAAGTTTATTCATATCAAGACACTGGGGTCATATTTGGGCTTTGCCCGGGCCCAACCCTTTTTACATAGAATCAAAGAGCAAAAATCTTTAAAAATCTTCTTCTCTGAAACCAGAAGGCAGACAGCTTTCATATTTGATATGTAGCATGATCTAGTGGACCTCTACTAAGTTTGTTCATATCAAGACCCTGAGGTAAAATTTGCGTTTTGCCTGGGCACATTCCTTTTAGCTTTTCTGAGTATGAAGGGTAAACGAAAGGAAAATCTACACAAATCTTCTTCTCTGTAACCAGAAGGCAGACAGCTTTCACATATTGTATGTAGCATGATCTAGTGGACCTCTACTGTTATGTTTTCTTGTTTGTCTTCAAATGTCAATCACTCGTGTGAAAGGCACACAATAAAACGATGTAAAACAATAGACGTGTACGATATGAAATTTAATCAAGAACTGGATAATGGGTTATGGAGTATATACATTTTATACATGTGACGCATGCAACATTTATCAAATTACAATAGTTAGACCCCCATTACACCCCCAGTCCATTACACCCCCTTGTTTTGACAGAAAAGAAAAGTTAGCTACATCCTGCTTCTTATCAACAAGTTTATCAAAAATCAGTAAGAGACTGTTTCTTATTTGCAGATGACAGATTAATTAGTGAGGTCAAATAACGTAGAACAATTGTTTATGTAAACCCCAGTAACGTAAACATTAAGCGACTATTTTAACAAAAAAATTGACATTTTCTTTGGTAAATCCTTTTTCAGTCTGGCATTATTTTTGATCAGCAGTTTTGGGAAAACAAGATTACTTTATAAAGAATGAAGAATTTATAAACAAACACTTTGGTCACAAAATTAAGAAGAGGGAAGACGATGATAAGAAATCGTTTTCTGAAACCGATAATCACAATAAAACACAATTCAGATTGATCATGGTATGTAATGAGAGAAAAGAGAAACCGACAATTTAAACACAGCAATGAACTTGCATGGGGAACTTCAAAGAGTGCAAACTCTATGTTTGGGTCACAATTTGTCAACACCTTGGTATACGGAATACGAATCATTGTAAAATCAAATGTAGCTAAGAAGGTAAGAGTCGCCTCTTACCTATACATATCTCCTTTTTGTTTAACAACAATATCAATACGTTGAATCAAAGTCATTATATTTTTTATATTAAAACATATCAACAAAACGTGATAAACAATTAAACTTGAAGTAATGTCATTACTAGCTTGTCAACTCATTGTCTGGTAGGGGCTAATTTGTGAATGGAATTGTTTACATCTATCAGATTTGGAATTTTGATTTGCAGGTGGGGAATTTGAACTTTGATATTGTTTTGGGATTTACGCGCGGTCTGGGAGGTGTTGATTTAGCTGGGACAGTTTCCCGGCCTAGGTTGAGTAATCGCCTATTGCGTCGATATTTCGCATCATCCTTATCCTAAACAATGTATGATCTATCATTATAAACATCCGTGATTTTTCCTGGTTTCCAAGTCTTACCTACTTGCATATATACCTTATCATTCTTTTGGAGAGGAGGAAGAGGTTTTGACGTTTTGTCATGATACTCCTTTTGCTTCTCTTTTTGACTTTGTTTAAATTTTTGCATTTTATTTTGATCAATTTAGTAAGTTTTAGATTTTAATCAGTAGCAGGTAGTAAACATTTTGTCCTTCTACCTATCAGTAACTGAGATGGGGAGTAACCACAGCTTAGAGGTCTATTACGATATTCCATAAGTGAAATGTAAGGGTCTTGACCAGATTCTTCAGCTTTGATCAATAGCTTTTTCGCAATCTTAACGGCGTTTTCGGCAAGACCGTTCGATTGTGGATTTAAAGCCCTTGAGAATGTTTGAACAAAATTCCATTCTCGTGAAAAATCTTTCATTAACTCCGAAGAAATTCGACCAGCATTATGTAGCCTCTTACCTACTTAGCTACATTTGATTTTATAACGATTCTTATTCCATATACCAAGGTGTTGACAAAATGTGACCCTATCATAGAGTTTGCACTCTTTGAAGTTCCCCATGAAAGTTCATTGTTGTGTATAAATTGTGGAATTCCCTTTTCTCTCATGTCATACAGTAATTAATTTGAAATGTATATTATTTTGATTATCTTTGACAGAAAACTATTTCTAATCACAATCTTCCTTCCACTTCATTTTGTGACCAAATTGTCTGTTGATCTGTTTTCATTCTTTATTAAGTAAGCTTGTTTTCCAAAAAAGCTCATCAAAATTGATGCCAGACTGAAAAAAAGATTTACTAATGAACATGTCATTTTTTGGTTCAAATAGCAAGTGTATGTTTACGTTACTGGGGTGTACATAAACAATTGCTTTACAATATTTGACCTTACTAATTAATCTGTCATCTGCAAATAAGAAACAGGCTCTTAATGATTTTTGATAAACTGGTTGATAAGAAGCAGAATGTAGCTCAGTATAGGTAAGAGGCGACAGCCTCTTACCTACTTAGCTAAATTTGATTTTATAACTATTCTTATTCCATATACCAAGGTGTTGACAAAATGTGACGCTATCATAGAGTTTGCACTCTTTGATGTTCCCCAGGAAAAGTCATTGTTGTGAATAAATTGTGGAATTCCCTTTTCTCTCTTGACATACGGTAATCAACCTGAAATGTGTGTTCATTTTGATTATCTTTGACGGAAAACCTTTTCTTATCACCATCTTCATTCCACTTCATTTTGTGACCAAAATGTCTCTTTATATTTCTTTATTCTTTATCAATTAAGCTTATTTTCAAAAAAATGCTGATTACAAATGATGCCAGACTGAAAAAAGATATACTAAAGAAAATGTCATTTTTTAGCTAAAATAGCCGGTGTATGTTTATGTTACTTGGGTTTACATAAACAGTTGTTTTACGATATTTGACCTCACTAATTAATCTGTCATCTGCAAATAAGAAACAAGCTCTTAGTGATTTTTGATAAACTGGTTGATAAGAAGCAGAATGTAGCTAACACTCTTTAAAGTTTCGGGAACACCGAATGTTGAGAAATGTACTTTTAATTTTCTGATGACTACTGCTTTTTAGATCGGGTAGTCAATTATAAAGTAAATACTTTAAGCGTCTACAGTCAATAAATAGTCTTTGTTGTCGAGCGTGAAAATGTCAGTCGACACGTGTTGCCATGGACGTCCTGGTATGTCATGCTGAGCTAACGGCTACTTAGCGTGTGACTGTCGGTTACAAATTACAATAGCTAGACCAGTCCACTACATCTACCAAGTTAGTCCATATCAGGACCATGGGGTAATGTTTGGGCTTTGCCTGAGCACATCCCTTTTAGCTCGTCTGAGCATGAAGGTTGAAAAAATGAAAATCTTCAAAAATCTTCTTCTCTGAAACCAGAAGGCAGACAGCTTTCATATTTAATAAGTAGCATCATGTAGTAGACCTTTACCAAGTTTGTTCAAATGAAGACCAAATGGGTCATATATGGGCTCCACCCGGGCGCAACCCTTTTTACATAGAATCAAAGAGAGAAATATTCCATGGTATTGATCCTATGTAGAAATTATCTCCTTGTTGACTTCTGCCTATTTAATTATTGTGATGTCTCGGGGGTCAAAGAGACTCAGGTGAGCGGTCTAGGACAATCATCGTCCTCTTGTTTGACTTACGCAAAAATGATCGTAAGATGTTTAGTAAAGCAGGCCTCTGATTCGTAAATCAATTTGGAATTTTTCACAAAATGATGATATAATGATGTTAGAGTTGATTCGATGAAGTCATCTATTAAGTGTTCTAGGAAAGCTTTTCCGTCGAGAACTTGCGTTTTTTTTTCGTGTGTGTTTTTTTTTTTTTTTTTTTTTCAATCCGAGTGCTGGCATAGGATCTTATATATCTAATTCAAAATATGCAACAACAGACTCTAAAAATCTGCTAACAACTTTCAGACAGTTTCATTAAAACGTGATTACATTGACTGTACACATTAATTCCGTCAAAGTTTGATGCACGAAAAAGTAAAACCATCGAAATTCAAGGTATTTTGGGACTTAAAATTATTGGAGATTTCTAAGATATTTTATTTCTAGATTAAACAGTCTCTGAAAAACTATCGATCATGGTTAACACTTGTCTGGTAGTTTAGAGCCAATTATATCCCTAAAATCCTGGGTCAAGATCACTTTCAAAACTAATACGTCGTATTTTAGTTCCAAAACATGTCAAGAACTAAAGATAACAAAAAACTATGATCATCTTAATGTCTTGAACAACAGCAACACTTACAACTCATATAAGTTGCAAAGAAATGTGATTACTATGCTATGGGAATTTTTATATATGGTGTTTTAAATATTCGTCTGATAGTGACCCATATACACCAACGGTAACTTATGTTGTTTCATATTCCGAGCGATGATTTTAAGACATCACAAGCTCTCAATCCGGCCTTAATAGCATTTTCTGTGAATCTCCAACCGTAAATAAGAGCGGCTGTTTTACTACGACTTTCATCGTGGAATTCCATGAATATATTATTAACTTCATCATCAGATAGACCAAGGCGTTCTGAAACTTCAACTGGGTCCATTTTTATCAGAAGAATGATACTGTCAATCATTGCGTCGTTCAGGGTATCTGACAGAAGAACGATAGAGTAATTTTTGTTTGGAACTTGCTAATTGAGCCTGTGCGTGAGATATCCAACAATTTGAAATGTATTTGAGGTGCGATCATTGAGAAGCTTAGACAGCCAACTACTGTAAATAAAATGTTACCTGATGGTGTACAAGTAGGCCTACATTGAGACCTTATCTATCTACGAAACGCATAGTGAAGACTCTGGTCAGACTGTGCGGATGCACAGGCTGGTCATAGTCTTTGCTATGTACAAATATGAAATTGTTGAGAATCTCTCGCATAGATTCAATTCATTATCGAGATTTACCAATACATCATAATTGTTTTAAATAATCAACATATTTGTCATTATCATGAACGCAGAGTTTTGACAAAATTTGGTCCAGCGCCTTTTGTGCGCGGATAAAAACGGCACAATCCGTCCATTGCTATCTTAAAGGGAAATATAAGAAAATCACTTATTGCTTTCACATTAATTTCGTTTATAGTTGATAAAATTTATTACCGCCCTCAACTTTCATTAAAAATTTGCTCTTCTTACTGTCATTGTAATTCTAAATCATTCCAAAATCATTCACAATATTAATTTTTACAATGTTCTTAACTGTATTACCTGACCATGGTTAATTATGAATCCGCTTATTTTGTTTTTATTTTGGGTTTGGAATTCTGATCAAATCAACTAACGAAGTATTCTCTTGAACTCTTAAATAAAGTTTAATACCTTTGAAGTAATTAACGAAATCTGTACACGGAGCCGCAAGTTGGGGATACCCGGATGACACGAGGACATTCCTAATATGGGCAAGCTAGAATGTTAAAACAAATTCTGAAACAATTATAATTGGCAGGTACAGTAACCTATAAATCAAATTTAAAATTTCTGGTTGAAAGAATCGGGGAACAAACAAAAAATATCATGAATAAAGTTCTTAGAATCTTTAATGTTAGCGTTATATCATTTAAGGATGTGGAATTAGAAGAAATGTGAAGTTTTGGTAGATAAAGCGTTATCATTACTGAAGAATGGCTTGAAATAATGGTTACAATTACTTTGTAATAATGTTCGAAGAACAAAGTAAGGTTACAGTCAAAGTATGGTTTTAGTCAAAGAGCAATCTTAAACGACTTAAATAATTAACACTTTTTTCTCTAAATTTCCGGTTTAAAGCAGCTTCGAAAAAAAGGCTTACCCTGTTAAACTTTGTCTTTGAATTCATCCAGTCCACAATTATTCGTCTGCATAGCTCTTGATCGCTCCATGCTTCAGTGCCATCCTCTTTTATGGGAGCTGCCTTCATCGTTATATCTTTAGATGCACCAAACATATTCGTCTGAACCACATGCCATCCAGGACAATTATCAGTCAAAAGTATTGACAGGAACTTTGCAAGACCTATCACTATGATTAATAAATAAGACATTTCATAAAAATATATACGCGTAGCAAGTGAAGTAACATACCAGTATGTATATACGGACATAGTGGCCTGACGCTTCATCTGCCTATGCAACGAAAATTATAATTAAAGTTAAGGTACCGAATTCCTGCTCATGTAGGACACTTCAAATAGTCATTTGCTTAATGTCTTCTTTTGATTTTGATTGGTTGCCTCCATCCTCATGACCGGACAATTATTTTCAGCATGACAGAGAAGGATTTGGCTACTAAAGTTGCCTATTTGGCTACTTCTCTTGCGTCATAAGTCAGAATGCAATCAAAATCAATAGGGTTTTTTCCCTTATGACCATACAATCAGCCTGAGTAAGTTTGAGAAAGAATTGGGCCAAATTTGCGACATGCCTAATGACAGGAGCTAATAATATCATTTCTTCTTAAAAAATATTTCATGGGCTCGGATAAACAAGTTTAAATAAGAAAAGAAGTAAATTAAAAGAAACAATTTGGGTCATGAATTTTTGCTAAATATGGAAGACCCTATCTTTTGAGGTCTGTTTTGAATCACCATAGAAAATTAACTGTTCAAATGCAAATCATTTTACATATTCCAAATTCTCTTATGATTACTAGAAACATTGTACTATATCCATTATCTGGCTTTAATTGATTGGGTTTTTTTTTATCAAAGGAATGTTTCTCTCGCAATTTTTCAACCATAGGGACAATGCATTCAGTTTACAGTAACTACTGATGACCATTCCAAATTTCGTCTTATAGTGAAGTTGGTATCAGATTATAAAGCCGATTTGAGTTGCTCATTTATTGTGTTGCGACTTATATTTAATAATATGTTTTAACGTTCTAATGTGACACTTACTTTCAGAAGCCAGGTTGCGGACAGTTCGTTGAAGTTCAATGTCTACCTGTTTATGTTAGAAAATATATGAGTTTAGTAAAAAGACTATACATAGAAAGGAGATTGGGATAAAAATAAGTAAAACAAAAGCGGTCGTAGAGGCATTATGCTCCCAGAATACGGTTTTGTTATATTTTTTTTTACTCCTTTACCCCTTAATTGGGCGTAGAAATTCTTATTAAATGCTACTATTGTTTCAGACTTGTACTCATAAGAAATGTAAAGTCTTAAAAACATTGAAGGAATCGTACATGCGAGAATCTACAAATAATGATTACAAGATAATAATTAGGGGTTTCCATACGAAACTCGAAATTCAGTGCTACCACTCTTTCAGAGATATACTTTGAATACTTTTTTTTAAAAAAGCTGCCATTTCACAGTTTTTCATAGAAAAAAATACAAAACTTGGCCTTAGATTTGGAAATGTGTGTATTTCTACACGATTAAGAATGTCCCAAGGACATTGGCACTTAAAAAACATATTCAATAATTTTGTAACTGATTTTTTTTCGAAGAGGCAAGACCAGTAACGTATCCAGGCTATTTATTTCGTCTATAAATTACAAAATCGTTACTTTCCGTGAATCATCTGTGATTTTTGCTTGTAATGATATGAGATTTCCAGCTCTCAAATACCTTTACCTTTATCCTTGAATGAACAGGACAAACATACAGAATTCACAATGGTTGGCTCGAAATTGAAGATAATTTTTAAGGAGATAGTAATTGATTTATTTTTCAGATTAATTTTCGTTAAATTCAGGAATATCAGTATTTCTTTACTTGCAATACCAGATTGAATCGTATTATCTTAAAGGCTTCAACATGATGAGGTCCTTACTTCCAATTGATTTTACGAAAAATTCAAAAGTCACATTTTCAAGATCTGTGAAAGAGCAGATTTAAGATCCGAACATGGGGTAAGGGATAACCACTTTACATTGACCACCAACATGTGTGTGTGTTTATTTTCATAAGATATATCAATGCCAAATGCCTTCATACCAAAACTGAAGTCCGAAAAATGCAAAAGCTATATGGCAAAAAGCCTCTTTTAATAACTCGAATACGGTATTGTGACTTGCGGTTACAATACATTTGCATACAATCTACTAGTCAGAAAAGCAAAATCTACTTATAGCATGAGGCATTTTTTATCGAGTCATAATGCAAAATAAAGATTACCTTATTGAACAACATTTATGTGAAGCTACTAAACATTTTGGCAATTTGTAAAGGAAATATAGTTGAAAATTAATGACATTACAATATATCATTGACCGATGATTTTGGTATTTGTCGGAAGGTCATGTCACAAGTACTTTTGAATTATGAAGGCTATATTACTTATCATTACAAACTCATTGAGAATGTACAAGTTTGAATTTTTAGAGTTCTAACCTTAAAAAATGACCTTGGCTTATGGCCTTGACATTAGTACCACGAAAAGGTCTTATCAAAAGCAATTCACATGTGAAGTATGAAGACCTCTCTTAACAATTAAAAGATATGGCTTATTCAAGTTTTTTCACAAGGAAACGGAAAGCTTACGTAAAGCTAACACCATTAAGCTTCCTCTTCCTTGGTGCGTTTTTTTAATTCGCATTTTTCAAATAGATTATGGTCAAGACATCTGACTTGCAATTTAATCAAACAATTTCTTTCAATTCTGACCATAACTCTTTTTTTGTTGTTTTTTTTTTTTTTTTTTTTCATTTGGGCTCCCTTTTACGTGCCGAGGCCTCACATGTAGGACAAATTTTCTCCAAGCGCATCATTTTGCACGTCATTGCTATGCAACGTTCATGGGGTAACGTCACTAATTTGTCTCCTCTTAGATGTCGTCTCAGATGAACGTGTTTGTTAATTTCACTGATAAGGGGTTATAATCCTACCGCGCCATGGTTAAAATATTTCATTTTTTAACATCGAAACTTTTTGAAGATAAGAAATATCTTTTTTTTCTTTGATTCTTTTTGTAAGGGCTAAGGGGACAACGCGAAGAATATTGCTTGTAACGTAATTTCTTTACTTGTCTGGGCAGTATTTTCTTAAGCTCGTCTCAAATGTGGCACGATGGTGGAACGGATGATAATGAGCGTTAACCTTGGGTAGAACAATAGTATGTCTTATGGTACTCATCATATCTGACAATCCATCTAATGATCTTCCGCGTGAAAACTTGTATATAACCCCTCCACTGTAGCAACTGTACTCTCTCTCGAAATACTTGTTTATAGCTTCAAGTTTCACCCTTCGCGAGGCACTGTTCATATCAGCGAGGAAAACTAATCCAATCTGTAATAAATCTAAATTATTTCACTTAATCAGTAATATTCAGCAATACAATAATATTGAATACTTTACGCATTAGCAAAGGTGTGGGCTGAAAAAGCTCAATACTAACAAGATATGTATATAGACTCGAAGCGGCTCCCAACTTAAATAAATTGTGGCGAGTTTATGCAAAAAGCATTTTCAACGAGTCTTACCACGCTACTTTTCCTACTTTGCTTGTTAAACCCGAAGCAGACGAAATTTGCGGAACACTGCAGGGTTTATTTACCAAAAAGCACTATATCCTATCTCATGTAAAATTCTTTAGTATTTGTAAACTTTACATTACACACTCAATAGTTCTAAGGACTCTGAAGATTGTTTTTATGATAAATTCTTTATATTTAATAAAAAAAAAAAACCACAAGTTTTACATCATGCGTTCGTTTTAAGATTTTAATAATAATAAAAAAAAGCGACTTATTGGAGCCACCTAGAAATACCTTTTGCTCTTTGATAAACTGCACATTGCCGAAACAGGATATATCTATCTTTGATCCTTCTTGAATGAAAAGCTCACAGCTGACATCTGGTCCTAGAAATGTATGAAAGAACAAATTTATGTCAAAGCCACAGATAGAGGGGGGATTTTGGATTTTAGATAAAAGTATTTCAATAATTATAGCACAAGCCCTATGTTGTTGATACTCATTGAAATCGTCTTTTTGAGACATTTGGTCAACCCTCATCAAGCTTAAGATAAGTTTTAATTATAATAAATTATAATGACATGAAACAAACCTTGGTCAATGTATTCCCGCAAGAATTAAGGAGAACCTAGGCAGTGAAGACTAAAAATAGACTGGACGTCCGTACATTCTTTATCTAAACTGTCTACCAAGGCTTTGCTGTGAATAAGTAGACTGGCTAATTTCAATGAAAAAGTTAAAGGCGCTATTAATAATTTTTGAAATACTTTACATTAATTTTAAAATGTTTATCCCGAATCAAAGTTGTTCTTCGAGTAAAACAAAGTAAAATGTAATTTTCTCGAACATTAATTACAATATTTTAACCTACCTTGATTCTAGTTGGCACTTAAAATACTAGTAGATATACATGTACATACCCATACTGTATCCAACTACTAGAAGATTTTGTAAAACATTTTCCTCGAGAGCACTGTGAACACACTGTATGATCGCATCATGGGGATCGTCTAAATTCTGTTTTAAAATCATTTTCACGGGAATACTATTTATACGAGTATGAATTGCTGCTGCAATATGTAAAGCTTGATCACTTTGTATATCTTGGGGCATGTCTACTTCTATAACACTGAAAGTAAGTAAGATTTTAAAGGTTAACAGCTTTACAGAGAAGTCAACAATTATTTGTCGGTTATGCATATTTTTTCTTTATTGATAATCAAACAAAATATTGTGAGTTGGCTTCGAATTGAACTGTTTTCTATAAGTAACTTATTTATAATATTTGAAAAGAAACTCATCTAAGCCAAAGGCATGAGTAGATTTCGGTTTAATTTTCGTAATTGATAAGTTTAAAAGAAACGTTTTTAGGAATGCCTGTGCCAACCGAACAGACAATACCTGTTTTCTAAACATTAAATGAACTCAAGTAAAATGCTGGTAAGGTACCTATAAAACTATACAATCAGAATAAGTCTCAAATATGAACAACTTTACAATAATTAAAGACGTAACTAAAGCATAAAAATGTATTACGAATATTTTCTTTTCTGAAGGGGTAGCTCAATAGAATTAGTGTTTTCTTTCATTTCGGCATCTGCAAACTTCCATGTGTCACCCGTCTTAATTGTTGTATACTGTACGTTTTTAGTCGTCGTTGAATCTGAAATAACAAAAGATTTTTTATCCAAGATATAACAAATATTATTTAGTTAAAGCTTAAAAGGATATGTCGTATTATTTAAAACGTGTCGCGCAATTTCTCTGTCAAATCCTTTTTCCGTTCAAGTTTACATGATCAACAGAGAAATATTTTGTGAAGAAGTTTTATCTTCAATGGCCACAGAACAATGAGGCTCATGTCATGACCAATCGTGCATCGTTTACTTTACTTCAGTTGACACCTATAAATTTGAACAAGCTGTATACGAGCGTACTTTCGATTGAAGTATGCTTCTTTCAGTACTATTAAGAATTTGAAATTGAAAGGGATATTAAATTATTCGTTAAATTATTCGTCCCTGGATACCCTCCCCCCCCCCCCTAAAAAAAAGGGATAGAGAAAGATAGAGAATCACTTGACGATTTTATCTGAAATACGTTGGCATTTTCATCTAGTATCATATCCAAGCCATTGCCTTTAACAGTAGGTCTGTCAATAGTATAACACATATCATACATCATGGATCATCAGCGTTTATTTTGAATTTTGATCAATTGTCAGAATTTGAAGGATAAAAACTGCGACTAAATCACTGAAGAAGGACCATAAAAAATATTGCTCTTCTAACTTTGATCGTAAACCTTCTACTTGAAGTTTTATTCTAATCTGCATCCTCTCGGAAACATGAGGAATCTGACATTTTGTCTGGATATCTTGAGACTGCTTAGACGATATTTCACCTTTTGTCTGGATATCTTGAGACTGCTTAGACGATATTTCACCTATTGTCTGGATATCTTGAGACTGCTTAGACGATATTTCACCTTTTGTCTGGATATCTTGAGACTGCTTAGACGATATTTCACCTATTGTCTGGATATCTTGAGACTGCTTAGACGATATTTCACCTATTGTCTGGATATCTTGAGACTGCTTAGACGATTTTTCACCTATAGGTCTATGAATTTACCGTTTAGATGTAAATATCTATAGTTTTGAATCATTTATTTTTCTTTCTAATTATCATTTCGTGCTTTGCAGGGCAATTTAATATAAACAATTAACAATCGTTCATCATAAGTAAATTTGCAGGGCCGCTTAAGGTACCAGTGGAGTGGTACTACTCCGTTCGACTTTTCTTATTTTTCGACGATTCGCCCTTCCTTACCCATGATTTGCCTTTCTACGTCTAATGTAAGACTTTTATTCGGTGGCTGTGAACAATAAATCAAGATAATGCGGGTTACTTTTTCTCCTTTTTTCAAAACAGAATCTGCAGCTTCTTTAGGAACTGATTGTATCTGAAATTGATAAGAAAAGCAATACTTTGGTGCAATATGTTATGAAAAGTATTTCGATGTGATCAACAATGTACCTCTTCATGAAAGCTTTCAACTGCTCATCATTGATATGACGAATCTTTAAAAGATTGCAATACATGTATAAGCATATGTACTCGAAACACCGAAAAATCGTAATATCTTCAAAAATTTATGTTTGAGAACTCTAATCAAAAGATCCGTCAAGAAGCGAAAACGACAGATGCTTATTGATGCAACAACATAAATCTTATAGTAAAAAAACATGCTCGGCTAAACATCAATACCGAAAACAGCTTTATTGACGAAGTCCACATTTAGCATTTTTGGCTTTTATTTATTGGCGGTGATTTATTTTGGCGCATCTTTCCCGCTTCCAAAGTAAAAAAGATGTAGAACATTCCGTTTTAGAATATTCAAAGATGTCGGAATTGTGATAAAGACAGGTTTCTTTACTAAATCTAAATAAAATCATTTCGAGGATATTTTGCGCTTTGCCATTTCATGTATTTCTTCGAAGACATTCTAGACTCGAATAGCACCGGGAAATCCTTAAAAGCATAGTCTTAACTCCTTAAAGTTAATGTTAAGCATATCTGACATCTTTTCTATGTTGAACGATTTTCTTTTGCGAATGTTTGTATGAAATATTTACGCGATATCTTTTTTTAAAACTAGACAACAGTTTTCAGACCTATTTTAGGAATCTGATTAGTGAACACTTCTTTAACACATTTAAGTCAGATTTTCATCACAAGTTCGGGACTGAATTGAATTTTAAAACTTAAATATGATTTTCATAAAAATTCTGAGCTTAAAATTTTCTTGGAAGACACTTTTATTTCAATATACGCATCAATATAAATTAGTTTTCGTTGTACATATTTCTGATTTCGTATACATTTATAATTACACCTGTTCAATAAGCTTTTAATGTTTCATCAATGTTTAATTCAGAAAACACATATTGGCGTTGAATTAATTTGGCGCATCTGAGATCGACCGTCAATAGACTCCAAAATAAAACCACCGCCAAAATAACCCCATTTACAGTAGATAGGACTTTAAGTAGAAAGTCTTTAAATTGAGCCTGTAAGCGACATTTCCAACAAGTTCATGTGTGCGTGATGGACATACATTGTGCTGCCTAGTCAACCACATAATGCCTTAAAATTTTCCTTTATCGTATGATTAGAGTTCCACAAATTATTTATAGACACAACACATGAAAAGGCTCCGGAAAGACTGTGCGGCTACACGTGTTGTCAAGACACTTTGCACACATGCGGAATCGTTGGAAATGTCACGCATTGGTTCAATGGTTATTGTGAATTTCGATTTAATAATGGCAATATGATGAACAACGACAATTCGGGTTTTTTTTTTACAAAAAATAGAATTTAGCAAATCGTAGAGTACAGTTATGGATAAGTTCGATATTATTTAAAACCAGATGGTTACAGAACAAGTCACCAAAGAAAACGTAAGCTTGCCTGGGTACTTTACTATCTTAATTTTACCTGAATAACTTACCTTAGCTTCAAGAACTGTTTCTGCCTTGAACGTTCCCCTCGGTATTACGACATTTATTATCCCATCATCATCATCAGAAGACAATAATTCCCGTCCTCCAACTTCGCCGACCGTAATTCGCTTCCGTTTCTCTCTTCTAACAACCACTACTCTCAGATTTGTGAAGAATGGTACTTCCATTCCAGTGATATTGTCATTCTGTTTGTCGAAACATACAAGAGAAACAGTGAGGTAGGAAATATATCGCAAAGAGAGAATACTTTTAGATAAAATTCTATGCATTGAAAAAATATGAACATCATACTTATATTTGTAGACCTTATTTGATATTTGTATAACATTTTTTTTTGTTTTAAACGGTCGGTGACTTTCAAATATCTTTATTGTGAAAATAACTTATTGTCTAGTTACTTTGAACAGGACATATGACTACCAAATTCTGATTGCCATTGATGCCAGGCGATGTCGCAGCCTGCGATTTTTAACCCCATGTTGATAGATCGCGGGTATATTGTTTTACCGGTGTCTGCAGTTCCGCGTACAGTTAACAAGATCTTGAAATTGATAAGATAAATGCTTTTGGAATGATTTTTAAATTAAATTGAATGAGTGCGGTGAGTAAATTTGAATGCAATTAGAGGGAAGTAATCCAATATCGATTAGTTTGTTAAGGATGAATGAAATAAGTGACATTAATTAACCCCTTTAATAAAAATGTGCATACCAGTTCTATATATAGCTTCTTAATTATTCAAGAACCAATCAGACGTTTAGAATTTCTATTAGGTCAGTAAAATCGCGCTTTTTCCGAATTGTTCATCTTACGTGTAATTGTTGAACTTTTTTTTTTTGTGTGTGTGTGTGTTTTTTTTTTTTTGGGGGGGGGGGGGCGTTTTTGAATGGTTGGAATTAGTGTTTAAAATGAATAAATGGAACGCTGAGAGAGTGATTTAGAATGACTTTGATTGATATGAATGTCAATTTCACAATCTTACTAGCTGTCGCCGAAAATATAATCTTTGAAATCGCTTTTCGATTTAAGCATTTCCGATAAACGAAGTGCTCAAGGTGAGCTTTTGTGATTGTACAATGTCCGTCGTCCGTCGTCAGTCGTCCGTCGTCAGTCGTGCGGCGTCTACAATTTCTTTAATGATCATCTCTACCTACCGGTGGGCCAATCTTGATGAAACTTGGCAGGAAAGTTGTTCAAATAAATGAAATCCACCCTTAACTTTCCCTTTATCTTTAACAAAAAGGGTGAAAATGTGAAAATCTTAAAAAAATCTTCTTCTCTGAAACAAGATGGCAGACAGCTTTCATATTTGGTATGTAGCATCATCTAATGGACCTCTACCAAGTTTGTTCATATCAAGACCCTGGGGTCATATTTGGCTCCAACCGGGCGCAACCCTTTTTACATAGAATCAAAGAGCAAAAATCTTTTAAAATCTTATTCTCTGAAACCAGATGACAGACAGATTTCATATATGGTATGTAGCATCACTTAGTAGGCCTCTACCAAGTTTGTTCATATTTAGACCCTGGGGTCATATTTGGGCTTTGCTAGGGCGCACCCCTTTTAGCTCTTCTGAGCATGAAAGGTAGAAAAAAGGAAAATTTTCAAAAATCTTTTCTTAAAGCAGAAGGCATACAGCTTACATATTTGGTATGTAGCATCATCTAGTGGACCTCTACCAAGTTTGCTCATATCAAGAGCCCAGGATCATATTTGGTCTCCGTCCGGGCGCAACCCTTATAACCATAATCAAAGAGCAAAAATCTTTTAAAATCTCCTTTTTCTAAAACCAGATGGCAGACAGCTTTCATATTTGGTATGTAGCATCATCTAGTGGGCCCCTGCGAAGTTAGTTCATATCAAGACCCTGGGATCATATTTGGGCTACATCCGGACGGGTCCCTTTTATCTTATCTGAGCACGATGGGTGAACATAGGAAAACCTTAAAAAATCTTTTCCTCTGAAACCAAAACGCAGACAGCTTTCATATTTAGTTTGTAGCATAATCTAATGGACCTCTACCAAGTTTGTTCATATTAAGACGCTGAGGTCACTTTTAGGCTCCACCCAGGTGCATGCGGTTTAACATAGAATCAAAGAGCGAAAAGGCATATCTGTCTTACTCTTTGCTGATCTCATGTACAAATTATCTCGTTTTTGTTATCTGCCTATTTAATTTATGTGATGTCGAAGGGGTGAAAGAGACGCAGGTGAGCGATATAGGACCACCATGGTCCTCTTGCTGTTATAAAACTGTTACAAAAACACTTTTGGTACCCTCACGGCAATCTCAATGTAACCGTGCAATTCTCGCACGGACACCGTGCTTATCGCAACTATATATACTGTAGACCGTACGGCTGGAGCACGGTCTCCGTGCTCTTAGATGTCCGTGAGGCGACTTTGCTGTGCATTCACGCGTCTACGAACTAAGGTGTCCGAGCGACCATGCTATTCTTAGAAAAAGTGTATATCCTTTGATATACACAATATCCCAAGGACTAAAGTCCCTGTTAAAACCGTGCGATTATCGTGTATGCCATTGCAAGTGAAAATCACGATTTTGAGGATTCAGCGATTTTATGAGCGCCGTACGGCCTCTGAAAGTGAAATGTAAACTAGGATTCACTTAATTTCTTTCCGGAGGCGGACGTATATTGGCGTCATCTTCTCCGTCTGTCCGTCTGTCTGTCCGTCCGTCCGTCCGTACGCCCACCCGTCCGTCCATCTGTCCGTCCATCCGTCCGTACGTACGTACGTACGTCTGTCCACTTTTCTTGTCAACGCAACTCCTCCTAAGTTTCTCGCTGGATCTTCTTGAAACTTGGTCAATGTTATCTCCTCAATTGGTAGATGTGCATGAAGGAAGGATTTTATGGTTCGTTGATTTTTGCCTGAGTTATGCCCCTAAAAACTTAGTCTCTGGGGCTTATTGCATCAGTTATGCCCCCCTTAAAATTTAGTCTCAGGGGCTTTTTGAAGGTGCAGCCTTGTGAATGCATCTCTTCCTAAGTTTCTGGCTGGATCTAAATGAAACTTGGTGGATGTTATAACCGAAATTGGTAGATAAGCATGAAGTAAGGATTTTATGGTTCATTAATTTTACCCTAAATTATGCCCCCTTAAAACTTAGTATCTGGGGCTTATTGAAATTGCAGCCTTTTGAACGCAACTCCTCCTTACATTTTGTCATTATTTAAATGAAACTTGGTCAATGTCATCACCATAATTTGTAGATGTACATGGATCAAGGATTTTATGGCTCATTTATTTCCCTGAATTATACCCTTTTAAAACTTAGTGTCTGGGGCTTATTGAAATTGCAGCCTTGTGAGGCAACTCCTCCAAACTTTTTGTCTTGGTTTAAATGAAACTTGGTCATTTTGAATTTGGTTCTGTCAAGTAGTGTCTACAATTATTTTCGTGAAACAGCAGCAAAGTGGCGACGTATTTTGTGACTATGTCACTTTTGTTTGTAAATAAAGGAACAAAGGATTGTTGATTAACACTTACTTGTATTTTATTCAATTCCCTCACTAACTTTACTGGTTTAATTGGGGGAAATGAAATCCATTCATTGCCATTTTCAGAGCATTTTAAGACGGTTTCGTCATCCTCGTTGTTTACGTAAATATGAGGAAGAAATACTTGTGTAGGTGCCTAATCAAATACAAAGAAAAAAAGACGTAGTAAACAAATCATACATACCTTCGAAAAATATCAAACGTAAAAACAAACAGACAAGTATAGTCCGTTTGACTTCTATATTTCGCCCCAAATCTCAGATACATATTAACGAAACGCAATTTTTTCGTCGTATCGTATACGAGGGATGATCCAGAAGATCGGAGAATAGGCTTATAACTTTCGAAATTTCCAGCTTGTTCAGTATATATTTTGGTCAATTTGCAGTTTAGTAACTACGGAGCACATTAATGTTATAATTGTTGCAGAATTATCTTTAGCGGCCTTAGAATATCTTACCATAGGAACATATGTATGCAAAGGCGGGGGAGCGTGAATTGATATTGAAAATCTGTTAAATAAATCAAGTTTTCTGAAACTTTGGTTGGAATTCCATGGCTAAAATAAAAAGGAAGCAAAGAGAATTTATTTGTTATTTTTTAAAGCTATTGTGACACTTTAAACGGGCACAGAATATATTTTAATAATTTTTGATAAACGAGGGAAAAGTGACAAGACGTCAACACCTAAATTTAAATGACTTTTAATTTTCGAATTTTGACATGATCTATGCTATTCACCAATCGAAACATTTCAGATTATTTAGAAAAAATGATAAAAGTTTGCAGAAGAGGACTTTTCCTAAAGCTATTCCGGATGTCCGAAAAGGGAAAGGCTTTAGAGGAGCTTTTAGAATGATAGAATGAGTTTCAACAAACGAAAATATTCCAATAGATTCTCAATATTTTCCAAAAATAAATGTCCTACATTTGGCTTTCCACTTTACTAAAAATACCTTGAATATAAAAGATTTAAACAAAATTGATTCAAAATGGGATGTTGATAATTTTTGTAAGTGGACGTATCCGGTTCAGAAAGGCATGATTTATGTTTTGATAGTGAACTTTTCTGATGATTTAAAACCTCATTTGGATCAACCCTCGAATTCCATCTTATACCGTGAAAATTTCTTAGAATTTTTGAAAGTAAATTAATGATTTTGTCTGTCCGTCTACATGTTAACTCTCAGCCTTTTAAACCTACTTGTGTAAAATGTAACATCGAAATGACCTTCCAAAATAGATCTGATTTGCATAGGGATCGAGTCAAAAGTGAAGAATTTGTAGTGATTTGTTTTCATATACAATCGATTATTTCTTTAAAAGTGACATTTGTTGAAGCTATTTGCATCTCGGGGATATCAAAGATCAGTTATGTGTCTTTGTACAACAACAACAACAACAACAACAACAACAAAACCGTGTTGTTTTTGAAATTGAAAATCATTTATATCATTCAGAGATGAGCCCCGTATTTATTCATTCAGACTAATCAAAATGAATTATTGAATGAAGTCGTTGAAGTTTCACGAGGAAACCCCAGTAAGCAGGCGAGCAATAGCGGTATAAATCACGTGATATTTATGTTTTAAACGACATGAACGTCCATATGCTTATAAGCATCTCCAAATAAAAAATAAGGGACATTTCTTCTGTCAAAAGTTAAGTTTAACACCAAGTGTCTTTACGTTTTCTTACATCTAAACAGCCTTCATTATCCCCCGTGTTTAAGAGCGAAAATGCTTAAATATCATTATTTACTTGTTTTTAATATTCTTCCATTATTTTTCTTTCAATATAGATAACATAATCCGTAGACCTTAATATGCATAAAATTGTTAAGATGTTCCTGTAAAATTAAATGAAAGGAAGTATTCATTATGTAACCGTTTTGTAAAAATTCTTCAAAATCAAGTACTTGCATTACCTCGGTCTTAATTTCACCCCGTTCACTTTGAAGATAGACTATCGGGCTAACAAGTCTTTCGTCATCCTCCGTGGGATTATCGAAGTCCGTACATTCAACACCAAAAAAGGTACATCGTATATCAGCCTTTCGAATATTACCATCGGGAGCAGAGATAACACAACATACATCTGACTTTTCATATCGCTTACCACTTACTTCACTAAAACCGGTTGAGTTATAATTTTGTTGCATACCACCCACTTCGTCTGACTTTAATCTATATCTGTAAAAAATATATAATTTTATAGCATCATATCAAAAAGTTTTGATATACTATTATGCTTTCAAAAAAGTGCATTTTCTTTACTTCCGAGAAGAAAAATGAAATTGTCTACCACAAATTGGTGGGTAATCGTGAACCTAAGTTTGATAGCAGCTTGGGGCTAGAACGGTGTAATGGAATTATTGGTACGAAAAATACCAGGGCTCCTTTCGCCGGATATGACTAAAAAGTGTTGAAAGCATCGTTAACCCCCATTCATACAAATAAATTTTAAGTGAATTTGTATTTTCTTCTTTTTTTTATTGTTTAGATATGGACAAATAGAAGACCACGATTTTTTTAAATAAGAAAACTATCTTTGCTTTCAATTAAGAGAAAACATTTTTGGAAGTTCATATTTTCGTTTTTTTAGAAGGTTTGGTTTAAACCTATTTATTTTACATCGATTGGGAAACAAGTTCTTACAACTTAGATTAATCCCTCTCGATTCAGCTTCCAGGAATATTCACCAGTACTTGCGCCGGATGCGTGGGCCTATGAAATAACCAAGATCGATAGCCGCTCCCGGGAATCGAACTCAGGATCTTTTGGTCAAGAGGCCGACGCTCTACCTCTAGACCAAGGACATTACGCTGTTTTAGAAGAACAGTGGTTTGACGAATCAATGCATATGACAAAAGAGCCTGTACGTGAAATTTCCAACAATTTGAAATAATCGTGAGGTGCAAACATTGAGTTGCGTAGACATTCACACACTGTAAATATAAAGTTACCCGATGTTCTACAGATACTTTAAGAACTTATCTATTGACTAAACGCATAGTGAAGACTCTGGTCAGACTGTGCGGATGCAAAGGCTGGTCGAAGTCTTTGCTTTGCGCATATTTGAAATTGTTGGAAATCTCACGCGCAGGCTCAAACTATTTTTGAAGATTAATTGCAACATTTACTTTCAGCCTTGGTGGTATTTAAAGAGACTCATGGCAGAAAATGTCTGTCATCTTTACTCAATTGTCTTTAAAGCGCATCATTAGAAGAATATATCTTACACTATAAAACCCCAATTCCTCGGATCTAAATGTTTCCTTCGTTCCTCTTCAAGTTGCTTTCTATATTCTTCTTCTTTTCGTCTTTTTTCTTCTTCTAGCCTCTTTCTTTCTTCTTCTTCCTGTAGCAACATTTGTCTTTTTCTTTCCTTTTCCTCCTCTCGCTTTTTATTTTCCTCAAGTTCTTTCATTCGTTTTTCCTCTTCCTCTCTCAACCTCCCTTTTTCCTCTTCTATTTGACTATTTTTTTCTTCTTGATTTTGAAATTTGTCATCATTTTCATCCTGATCATCACTATTATCATCATCAACATCATCATCATCATCGCAATCGTCATCTATGTAGTCCTCCATCAAATCCTCTACTTCGTCAACTTCTGCAGGTTCTTCAATATTTTCCACCACCTTGTCTTCTTGAACCTCCGGGTCTGGTTGCTTAACTGAACCGCCATTATCTTGTTGGTTAGCTGTCAATTTATCAAGGTCATTTTGTCTCTCCCTTTCCTCTTCTCCTCTCTTTCTCCTTTCAACTACCTTTTTCATTTCATGCTCTGACTTAAACGCTAAATCAGCTTGGTCTTTCCACTTGAACAAACGTTCTATAATTCAAATGAATATCAACGTAATTTGCAAGGTAGTATTTCATGACATGTTTGTTCCAACAGAATACAAAAGTTTGTCAAAGAATTGTTAATAATCAAAAATGGTGATTATCACAATAACAATAAAGCATACTACATTGCAGTGGTCTTTCTATCACTGTTCCCGCGTTGATAAGCAAAATATAGATTGTTCCGAAAAAAAATTGGCAAAACAATCGAAGACTGATCGTTTGTGCACTATCTACCAGACAAAAAATTACTGAAGATTCTCAGTAAACGAGAAATGTAGAAAATGTAACTTTTGTATATCAAAAATATATTTACTAAGAAATTGTGCATTAGACACAGAAAAAATGCAAAATGAGGTTTCTCATTGCTGTTGGAATGATAATTACCCGACGACCAGAATATCATTGTTATCTCTATAACGGTTTCTAGCTTTAGTCATTTTATTTTTCAACTTTCTGAAATTATGCAAATTAACCTCACAAAGATTCTTACTAATGTCACAATAAAAAAAATCGAAATGTTAATTCCATTGTTACTCAATATTTCCGACGATATTTGTATTCTAATAAGGTATTTCACAAATGGCTTAAATGACAGATGAGATGAAGTTTTTGTTGTTTGATTACTTCATAGGATTAAATAGGAATCGACAATTGTTAAATATCACCTATCATCACATTTTATTCAATGTTGGGGATACATGGGAATGGGTAAAAAGCATATTTTTAAAAAGCTTTTCTGTATTTACTTTGTGTACAAAATCGTTCCGCACTTAACATTTTTTTTCATTTGAATGGTGGCAAATATTTTAGGCTAATTGGATTGATTGAATTATTTAATCAATTAAATTATCATTCCTACCTTCCAATGCATTTAAATCGGCATCTGAAATATCTGTTTTCCCACACACTTCCTGGCTTTTAGCTATGAATTCTTGCAAAAGAACGTGCTCTTTAGCTAAGTTTTGTAATATCATAAGATTTTTGATGTTGCTATGATTCCCCTGCGTTTGTTGTCCGACGGGTTGATTTGATGTTATCGAATATAGCACTATAGACATTTGTCCGCTCCTTCCACCACGAGTTATTCCAACATCGGCCTTTTCTTGCTTCTCCAAAGAATATTCTGTGATGAAAAAATAACAACCTCTAAATAAACTGATAATTACAACTCATCAAATTAAAAGTAGTTCAGTTTATAGATAAACTTTATGTAAGGGGGAATTGTTGAAAGTGATCTGCGTTTCGATTATTTGCTTGAGCTTTTAGAAAGTTTGTTTAGAATCGTCATGGAAATATTTCTTAACAATAAACTATCAATTAGAACCTACAATTAAAATGCTTGATTGTGTAGTTTTCATTCGATACATATACTAGAAGCTTCGTGTTTTTGTAAATCGAATGGTTATTTCTCAATTGAATTTTGACTTTAAAGTTTCTGTGTTATGCGATTATTACACATCTCGGTCTCGGACCTTTCTGCTGTTTGAATGCTATGGTATACGTATAATTGCAGTGAATTGATGGATTGCTGGCCCAAACCCTTTACACCTGTCATGAAAAATCCATTAAATATTAAAAAGTTCTTTGTCTTGAAAATATACAGTAATAGAAATTAAAGAAATATAGTTGAAGGGCGACCTGACGTTGAGAGTACAGGTTGTTCAAGCTGTAGTTACGCCATTTGAGCCTTCATTCTACGAAAATGAACGAAAGTAAATGGCGGAAAATGTTATCTCATTTTAAATGAGCGTTTGATTTGTCGATTATATCGATAAATGTTTTTGTCGAACATCCGCGGTCTCTTAATTTCAACTCACGTTGTTTCCGGATTGTTTCCAGCGCCTTTGTCATGGACTCCTCAATGGTCTTATTCAAGTGATGCAAGCTTTTTAATATATCTGTAAGTTTATCGTTGACAGCCTCTATGTACGAAGTGACCTTAGATATAGTGTCTCTAGTTTTGGCCATCATCTGTGACAAAAAAAACATGATCTGTTAATCCGATATATCGAATGTCTACTGTAAAACTTGTGTTAAGCAACCACTTAGGGGACAAATAAAAAGTGGTCGCTTATGAGAATGGTCGCTTAATGCAACATTTCATGTAAAAATGACACGGGTCATTTTGATAGTGTTTGCGAATTGTCACATAATTTATACTGAATTTGATGGTGTTCGACCTCAAAAGAATCGTCCCATTGAGACGATTCTAATGGGCTACAACATCATAAGGTTCAATAAAAAGCAATTGTTGTTTTAAGAATGTCCACTGTCTCAAAGAGTTTGCTAATATTGAAGGGACTTTTGAAAATGGTCGCTGAACAAAAGTGGTCGCTTAATAGAAGTGGTCTCTCAAGTCATATAAACTGTATTTGAATACAAACTACATGTACAATGACAAGAAGACTTCACAGCTCGCCGTCTTTAATCGTGAAATTATGTGCTGGTTATAGTTATGAAATAGCCACTGTTTCAAATGAAACAAAATTGAAAAAAATGTAAGATCCACCTTTTTTATTGTTTTTTATTCTCGGAATGAAATTCCGATACAGAGTAGGGAAAGTCTATGGCGAAACCTTAGGATTTTTCAAAACCTGCAGCGGAGCTTCTAACCGAGTAGTATTTGTCATAGGGTATTTAATAACCTTAATTAAGTGACATTTACAAATTATTTTTGAAACAAGTTCCAACAGAAATGGCTTACCATAAGCAATAAACAAGTAAAGTATAAAGACTGTCACTAACAGCTCAAAATTCATAACAAGGTGAAGAGTCCCACTACAAATTGGGCTATTTTTTAATTGAAGGACAATAAATTTATGAATAAAAGAAAAAAATAACAATCTCCGATGCAAAACAAGATACTATGCTGGTCCATCGTGCAAATTTCTAACATCCTCTGATTGGAATTGTAGGGGGAGTTGAGCTCACAAGAAATAAGTTACTTATTCTATGCCAAGAGCAGATAATTCAAGAATACTTGGGAGGTTTGAAGTTCAAAAATCTTATGTAAGTGTTATCCAAGTGCAATTGTAGGAGAAATTTTGCACACATCTCTTTAATTTTCAAGTCGGGCTGTGAAGCCCGAGTTATTTATACTGTTTTCCAGACATCCCATCAGTTGGACCTGTTACATTTTTACCATTATCAGCTGAGCAATTTGTTCGATACAAACAATGTGTTTTCAAACACAGAAGAAACGGCCTTTGCAGTCACAATCTACAAACTTCTTTTTATCTTATTTACTTTTGCGACAAATAAAGAAGAGGCTAATACAAAATTTGATGTAATTTTCGCTTTTAGTAATTACCAGTTAGTATTTTCAGTGTTTATACAAGATTTTCGGTTGAGTAAAGGAGTTGAAACGTACAATAGGTTAACTGTATAATAAATTTGTAGCAGTTACAATATTACTGCTTTGATTTTTTTTTTCTCGAATGGTCATTTAGGGCCGACAACCAGTCAAGTTCTGTTATGATTATCACGTGGTCAAAACCCACGCTTACCGATGCTGGACACTTACATTTTGCGTGTTATCCACTGAGCTATGTGTTCAAGACAAACAATGCAGAAATGGCTTTTCAGTAACAATTTACATTTGTTATCTCTTTCACTTTTGCGACAAATTAAACATAATTTGGTGTTATTTTCTTTTTTAGTAATTACCAATTAGTATTTATAGCGTTTTTTACAAGCTTTTCGGTTGAGTAAAGGAATTGAAATGTAAAATACATGTAGATTAACTGTGTTATAAATTAGTAACAGTTACAATATTAATGCCCTGATGTATTTCTTGAACCAATGGTAGATAGACTAGGATTACCGTAACGTTTGGATAAACTGTCGGTGCTGTTATAAAATATCGTAACTACGGCTTTACTCAAGCCGTAGTTACGAGATTTTATAACAAATCCTACGAAACAGTGTTTGTCCGATATTGCGTCATAGTTAACTGGATAAAATCGTTTCCCATAGTGTTCTAACTTTTAGCTCTCTGCGCGAAAAAGGGCTTGACCAGTCCACTGGACCAAGGCTAAATAATTTTGTTGAAATTTCATGTGCAATTTTGACATCTCTACTGTTACTGTGCATATACACTGCAGAGACATGATCGGGATTTGCCATTATCTGCCTCTATATAAATGCTTCTCTCAGGCATCAAATTGATGCTGGTTCTACACCCTTGACGTCTGACCGTATAGCACAGTTGGTAGCATGTTGGATAATCAATCTTAGTTGAACTGGGTACAGTCCCAAGTTGAATAGAAAGGTTTTGTGACATATCTCTCAAGTTGAGTGGATATATTCCGTAAACTCCAGTTGGGTGTGCTGGCGATGTCATCGAAAAGATTGAGTGTTGAGACAAAAAACCCAAAAATTGGGCAAATATTTTACCAACTTTTATTGTCCAAATTTGAGCACTTTTGATTGACGAACTATTGCACTATCCCAGCCTCTAAATGATGCCCGATTTACAGTGCTGACAGCACTTTGATTAACTATTTTGTTAAGTGTTGGGCAAATGGATTCCTGGTATTTCTTACACCAGTACTACAATTTCATCCTTTCTAGCTTCCAGTTGCTGACTCACATATGTCTACGATTATCAACCCATTGGTGGTAGACAAATAGTCGGAAAGAGAAGTGTCGCCATGGTTCGGCGGAGTGATCGAACCTTTGCGAACGCATCTAGTTTGTCATACAGGTTAAATACAAGACAAACCATCCAACTCGTTTAAATTCAAGCACTAGCAGTAGTCAGTTTGTTCAGACTTTCATTTTTCTAAGAACTGGATTCAATTTTCTTTATTGCTTTTTGATGGTTTGTCGAGAAATAGTGGTAGATTATCACTTAATTAACTCACTGCTTTACCAGTGAAATCATCAAAAACTTATACCCGGATTTCGTTCATTTCATGCTATCTTACGTCATCTAAGCAGAGTCTAAACACTTACTATGAACGATGCATAGCAATCACTTGCAAAATGACGCGCTTTAAAGAAAATTGCCCTTAGAATTTCACATTTTTTGTCAATTTTTACATTAAAGAAATAGAAAAATCGTTTATGTTTCGAGTAAGATCGATCGATATTTCATTTCGTGAACAAGTACAGCTATATTGTGAAAATATAGCTTCTATTGTTCACTCAATGAAATATAAATCGAATTCACTCGCAAACAAAAGATCATCCTCTATGAAATTGATTTTACGATTTTCCACAGTGAATTTTCTTTACGCTGGTAATTGAATGACGGAACTTGGACATTTACAAGAAAAATATGAAAGATTCATACTTGGCGAATCTGTACATTTTGGTAAGTTATATGTTTCGCGGAAAAACTTGAATCGATAAATTTCTGCAATTTATTAAATTTATTGGAAAAAATAATGCTATAATGATTTGATTTTAAATGATTCCACAAATCTTTGTGCATTCTGATTGGCTGAAAATTGGTTTTATTTCGCAATGAAAGCAATTTTGAATACGCAGCTATTTTGTAAGCTTCAATAAAAAGTAGTCCCGTAAAAAATGCTTTCACTATTAATGAATCTTACATTTTTGCTTCAAGATATTACATATTTAGATAATAGATTTCATTTCATTATATGGAGATATGTAAACTTAAACCCTTATCACACTTATGTATGACTTAGCTAACGACGGTAATTCTAATTTTCAATGCATAAATAAGAGAAAATGTGAACATATGAAGACAAATTTTCTTACAGCGTTCCATTTTGCACATGATATGCAAAGTTCATGGTGATGTCACTTTTTGGGCACCGCTTAGATGACGTCAGATAGGGTGAAAAGAACGTAAGCGTTTTTTTTTTTTTTTTTTTTTTTTTTTTTTTTTTTTTTTTTAAATTTATTCAATTATCAAGGCGGTGAGTTTATCAAAATGATATCTACCGTTATTCCTCGATGAACCACCGCAAAGCATTTAAGACGTGTTGAAAATTTGTGGCCTACCTTTTTACATTTTTCTGAATATTTCCCTGTCTTCTGTGGCGAAAAATTATCTGGAGGCTTGTCTAGTGACTTGATATTTTTCTCGACATCTTTCAGGCTTTGTAACGCTTTGAAATCAGTCATACTGCCACAATGATATGATCCCACGAACCTTCGAGAAAAGAGTAAAACGTAATCTGCACGCTCATTTATCTTATTAAGGTGCGCGCAAATTTACAACGTAGTCGTAAACTTCAAAATTTGAATGAAGAAATATTTCAGTCAATGATAAAATTTTAATTTGATTACCCACCCCCTTTTTTGCAAAAATAAAAAAAGGCCTCTGCCAGACCCCTTTAATAATCTATAACATCCGTCAGTCAATTGAACTACTTCAGCAAGGGAAATGGGATTGCTCATGGCGGTGTATTTTTTTCTTTCGTGTAACTTAATCAAAGAAAGATTAGTAACATAAAAGTGACGGGTAGCGCATATATAGGTCAAAGTTTGTGTGCAAGTTTTCCAAAGTACCTGAATGGGCGTCAATAGGTTAAAACTGCTATTTCACAGTTCTTCCAAGGAAAAAAATCAAAACTGGTTCTTTGATTCGGAACTTTGTGTATTTTTAAGATGTTTAAGAATTACATGTGGGTATGGCACTAACAACAACTTGTTTCAAAGAATTTTGTAGCTTGAATGTTCGAAGCGTTAATGTCAGTCGGATCCAGTCTATTTAAATCCAGTCTATAAATTATGAAATTGATATTTTTCATGTATAATGTTTCATTTTTCATATGAATCGATATGAAGTTTCCAAATTGACAACTACTTCGACCTTGGCCTTTGATAGAATGAGACAAACAGGCGGAAATGCATGCGTAAATAGATGGCTGAAAATTTAAGAATAATCTTTAAGGTGTTAGTAGTTGCTTTATTTTTTTTTTCAGAATGGAATGCCGCTTAATTCAGGAATATCTTCTTTTTTTCCAATTTCCTTTTGTTCTCATATGCTTTATAAAAACTGACAATATTGACCAAGCAGAACGGAAATCCGACGTGTAAAGTATGTAGCAGGGATGTAAAGCGGATGTTCATTGGAAGCCTAGTGGATGATGGCTCCAAAGGGGTAACCATGTTTAATTGTAAGGAATTTGATAAGCGGAAAGAGTGGATGCATAGCGTATTGGCCGTATGTACAGTTAGTAACATTGTGAAACTGACATTCATCTCATTTAAAACCCTTCTAAATCGCTCGCTCAGCGCTCCATTTATTAAATCCAAAGACTAGCTTAAACCATTTAAAAACACTCAAAAGAATGTAGTTGTTGACCTTATCTTTTTAGCGATTTTGAGTGGTTTGAGTGACTGTTTCAATGAATGAATGGATCGCCGAGTAAGCGATTGAGATGAATTTGATTGAGATAAATGCCAATTTCATTATGTAACTTACTGTTCCAAAATAGTTCCGAAACATCTTTAGGTAGATGCTAATTCGAACAACAGAATATTTTTAAAATTGGATTGTATTTTATTTTAAGATTAAAAATACTGAATAGGATTTGAGTTAGGAAGGATCCGTCTACGTTATGCTACAAAATAATCTAAGAAAAATTTAGAGATTACCAAATTCAGACGAATACCATTAAGAATATCGGAAATTGGGTCATTGACTACACCTATCTTCATCATAAAAAGAAATAAAAGAAAGAAATAATTAATGAAAGAATGAAGGAAAGAACATTTTGAATTTGAAAACAAAACAACAACAACAAAAAAAAAAAAAAAAAAAAAAAAACAAGAAAAAAAAAAAAAAACACGAAACGGTGAATTAGTTATCTGATATATAAAGAAACCGCATACTTAAAGTATTTATTTAATATACATCCAATCTTGTTAGAGAAAAATATTTCAATCGTATTTTTCCAATGTCCCTTACGATTATATTCTCTCTAACTGTGACACGGCAGGTGAGAAGGAACCATCTGGTTAGTACATTCATTCGGAACATAGCTCGGACTTTTCCGTAAACTCGTAAGTACCTCGGACCATTCAGAACATTGCTCGGTCTTTTCCGTAAACTGAAAAGAACCTCGGACGTAAGTGTAGTTATTTTTGGCCATTTTCAGGTAAATAGACTTCTGGTGGTACTTCGGTTAATACGCTTGTAGAAAATCACATTTTGTTAATTCTCTCCGATCGCCTTTTGAGATCTCGTTGGGCATACTATGATTTGATGACAAAACGCAGTAAAACATTGCGTTTTGTTATCAAATTATAATATGTCCACTGTTATTCTTTCGTTGATTTTGTTTTATGCAACGTCATCCTTAGCGTGATCGTTGATGTTTGTGACGTCATACAAACCCGCGTGCGAAATGACGCGCCTTCATGGCTGCGTCCTTATTATTCCCGAGGTCTATTCCGTAGAATCGTCTAGGGTTCCCGATTGCCTCGGTCAATGTAATAATTTGGGTCATTGTTTAGGTAATACGGCTTCTGGTGGTACTTGGGTCAATATGTGCTTCAAGAAAATTATTTTTTTTCTAATGCTTTGCGATCGTCTTTGTATATTATATTTTGATTACAAAAACGCAGTTAAACATTGTGTTTTGTAACCAATTAAATTATGCACAGTTTTAAACTTTCGTTGTTTTTTTTTTTTTTTTTTTTTTTTTTTTATCAAAGTCTTCTGGGTGTTCGTGACGTTATGTAAACCCACGTGCGAAATGAAGCACTTTCATGGCTGACGTAAGTGTAGTAATTTTTGGTCGTTTTTTAGGTAATTCGGCTCTTGGTGGTACTTTGGTTAATACGCTCGAAGGAAAGCAAATTCCTTAAATGCTTCTATGGAGACCTTTTGGCAAATTGTGATTTGAAAGCAAAACGCAGTAGAACACTGAGTTTTGTTTTCACACCATAATATGTCCAATTTTTACCATGCGTTGATTTTGTTTTTCGCAGCGTCATCCTCAGTTTTGTTTGTGACATCATATAAACCCACGTGCGAAATGAAGCGCTTCCATGGCTGCACCCGTAATATTCCGTAGAATCGCCGATGGTTCTGATTGGTGTCAGACTGTGCGAGTGACGCAGGCTGATCGGGGCCGAAACATTTAACACTAGGCTGATTTTCTTAAATATAATATGACCTACGCCGCGGGAGTGAAATAAACCCGTTGAATTTTTTTGATATTACACGGGTGATATTACACTAGTGGAATAACTATGCAAATGAGCTCAAAGCGAATTGCAACGCTATTTTGTTACTGCGAAAATGACGTCATAAGCTAGGTATTGTGACGTCAGTTTTGAACGGCTTTATAAGTTTCACGGAAAATTGAAATGTTGCATTTCAAAAATGTTGACGGTTTTTCGCAAAAATTAGGGTCATATTATGAATAGAATATTAAATTTGTGCTCATAAAATACCGAATTTATTAAACTCGTCATCCATATACAGATAAAAACTAGGCGCAACCACGTTTTTATTTGTTTATAGATGACTCGTTTAATAAATTCGGTATTCCATGACCAGTTATTCAATATCCACTAAATCTTAAATGACAATTCTGACTTTCTGTATAACTATTTTTTTTAAGCGACCTCCGGTTACCCTTCTATGTTACCAATCTCCCTTTGAAATAATTATTTGACGGAGTTCCAAGGTGGTCCTTTTTTCGTGACAGGTCAATAATCTTTTGATTGTCGGCTAAACCGCCCAGCTTTAGCTTATTTTTATCTAAAGTTACGACAATTCATTCATCTATTGATAATCTGCTTGAAAGCTTTGAGATGTAAAATTTATTACCCGGTAGTTTCAAGATTTCGAAATCAATTTTATCTATTGGAAAACACTCATTTGAAGGTGCATATTTACAAATCCTTTAAAAATCTTGATAAGAAATCGTTTTGTTTAAGAAATCATATAATATTTTGGATGTTTTTTTTAATTCATTTCTTACATTTGATTATTCCTTTGTTATTAGCTTATTGTCAGTGGCAATTGATATTTCATATAATTCAATTTTGGTTGTTGTACCAACCAAAAATGTTGTATTCTGGTCGCCCGAAAAAAGAAATTCATACCTCAGTGAAAAGAAAATCTAGTATACAGTAAATCCGTCCCAATAGAAATCTCATTTACTTCATGATATTGAATTATAAGTTACGACAAGAATCGGGGTTTTTAATAATAATAACGTTTTCACGCTTAAAAGGGATTTCGATAAACGCAATCAAACCAAGTAAAGGCCTCTATTTTCATTCCGTCATGTATTGTAAAATAAACAAGAAAAAATTGACACTTAATCTTTTAGATAAAGATACATTTCAAAATTTCAATTATTAAGTTTCGCTTGCGATGTATTTTGAACTTCAAAACGAGATACACAATAGATTATGCACTATTATTATTTTCAGTGATGAATGGACAGCACTTTGCAATGATCAAATCTTAAAAAATGACTGTCAGAATACAGGAATACAGATAGCCTCATGCAACACAGTTGTCTCAAAATAGCCATTCATCAATTTGCCGATTTTTCGCAAAAAATATGATAATAATAATAAAAAAGGGAAAACATATTAAACTTGAAAATTAAATTCGTTTTCAGGAAGCATAAGGCATCGGCTGCCACACTCTAGCAACCGGAAGCGGGTATTTGTTTATTTTCTTTTTTGTGTCATAGGTTTCTTAAATAACGATTGGCCTTTCCAAAAAGTTATGTATTTGTGGCATTCTCTCTTTTAAAATAACAACAAATTAGTAAATTTTTTACGTTTAAAGCATATAATGCAGATTATGCAGGGTATGGATGAAATAAAAATTTGATTGGAAATGGTCATTGACTACATGTGTTACAATGTATATCAATAGGAACGTGCCCGTGGCCACATAGCTTAAAGATAAATGCAATTTTATATCTTTGGGGGTTTGTCGTAAACGTTATAAGATAACTATTCTGACACTTACTTTAACACGTAGCTTTTTTTATATAATACAGTGCTAAAACTAAAGAAATAGATCTAGTGATATTATGAAAATCCATCGGATATAAGCAATGAATAGGGCTTGGAAACATATTGAAAGAAAAAAATATACCAAATAAAAGCAAGGGAGAGAACCGATTGGAGCTTCTTATTGTTCCAATCGATTTCTTTCCTTGTTTATATTCGAAATTATTTTTTTCAACAATACTTTAAGCATTGCTATGAAATGAAGTCACTTCTGAACCAGCATTACGGTCAGGATAACTAAACGTCCACCAGCGACAAAACGATACCTTGCTTTACCTAGGGATCATACATGTAACAATTAGGAGACGAAGAGAGTATTTATTGATTTTATGGAAAAAAAAAGTTTGCTGCATGATATTTATATTTTTTTTAAAATTCTTAAACGAATGCACAAATCGTTTATTTGCTGCTGAATCATCCAATCTCAGTCTGTTTTGGACTGTAGTTTAGATGTTCTTGTGACAAGTTAACCGCTTTTTCGAGAAAATATCAATTATCACGAAATCGCGTTATTTATTTTCCGCTATTTTATCGTAACGTTAATGACGTTTATTTGTTTTTCATTATTATGTACTCTGAAGAAGGCGTATGCCGAAACGTTGGTACTTAAAATAATAATAAGAAATATACGTGTTGTTGTAGTTATTTTGAAAATTATTAATCGACTTTATGGAGGCATGAAACTAACAACCTAATCACACCGTATGAATACGCGAATCGAATTCAACGATTATTCTCTTCATATCTTGTAATTTAATATCATGAAGCAAAAATGTAAGATTCGTCAATAATGAAAGCAATTTTCTACGGGACAGCTTTTACGGAAGCTAACAAACTATCTGCCTACTCAAAATTGTTTTCATTCGGATATAAAACCAATTATTCAGCCAATCAGAATGCACGAAAATTAGTGGAATCGTCTTAAATTAAACAACATTACTATATATTTTTCATTGCGATGCTCGAGAGTACTTCGCTTTCTGTTTGCAGCCCTTAGTTCAGGATGAACAAACGGTGTAAAAAGTTTTCCATTCATATCCCGCTTTGCACGTGCACTTGCGTGCAAAGCGGGATATAATTTTAAAACTGTTTGCACTGTTTTGTTATCCTGAACGCAGGGCTGGTTACTGTTGTCGCATTAATTGTTTCCATAAGGTTCATCTGCGCGGATCCAGGTTTTGTAAGAGGGAGAAGTAAGGCTTCCGGCCCAAAATGTACTGTTTTTGATATTTGACAAGCACAGCGGGAGCATCTGTGAACCACGCCCATAATTGGTGCACCTACCCACCTCTGGCAACTTTATTTGTTGGTTAGTCGAAGGATATTTTTTCATAAACTATATTTGAGCCTGTGCGTGACATTTCCAACAATTTGAAACGTTCATGAGGTGCAAACATTGAGTAGCGTTGACGGCCACATACTATAAATATAAAGCTACCTGATGGCCTACAGATACTCTGAGACCTTATCTATCTACTAAGTGCATAGTGAAGACTCTGGGGCCTGTTTCATCAAGCTGTTTAGGACGTATTTTTGTCTTAAAAACGTCCTAGGACATTTTAAAGACAAAAATCGGGTTTCATCAAACTCGATAGATTTAGGAAGTTCCTAAATTTTGTCCCAAATGTAGGACACCGATTTCGGTGTCTTACGCAATATTTTTTTCTTAAATATTGTATCTAAACAAGATATGGATGTTGTTTTCCAAACTGTAGATGAAGAAAAAGAAAAAGATGATTTAGTGAGACTAAAGGGAACTAAAATATTATGGCCGGGCGGGGATGGGAGTCCTAATGGTGTTCTTTTTGCGATCCAAAAGTTGCTAGAGCTGTCTGAATATGTAGTAATATCGGCATTGCAATGTTTGGTGCAAGTATGCAATTGGAGCACCGACCAAATGTGTAGGGACAGCACAGAACGCAGATCGACAATGCCCTCTTTGAGTTTTACGAAACAGTACACGCTGAGGGTGATGTAACAAGTCCAAAGTAAAAGCATCCCGGTATCGACTTTGCAACAGACATGAGATTCTCCACCTATACACTGAGACCATCTAAGCGCGAAACGATAACTTTGGTCGAGTGCAGTAAGAACATGTTTTGCAGGCGATAGCCCAACATTCTGTGTACATTGATTACGTCGATAGATTTATTCTATTGCGATATAGAATATAAACAAGAGCACCAACCTCGGCTATTATGTACTCGAAAGTGGACAAAATCTCTTGACATAATCTATAAGAAAATACAGTTAAGCTTACCCTCTATATTAGTATAAGTAGCCTTAATCATGTGTTACAAGTTTCAGCTGATAGCCTTCAGAAATACAGAAAAAGGAAAACATCAAAGATGACGCTCGCCAGCGACGACGACGCAAACGATCCGGAGGCCGTATCATTACCTCGAATTTTTCTTCGAAATCAGTCGAGCTAAAAGCGTAAAAAAAGAATAAAATTTGTCATTCTTCTTCTTTCTAACTATAGGCCCATGAGAGCCTAGGACTGGCTCAAATGGCATGACAAGTCTGTGTTAGATTCAATCACGTGTTATTTGAAAGTACTTCCGGAAAAAACCATCCCGCTGAAGGCAGTCAAAGGTAAAGGGATGGGAAAATGTTATCATATTTTCATAAGGCCCTTTTACTGTAGCCCTTGAAGGACCTTACTAATTTTTAATAGGAACAAAAGTAAGTGAAATCATTCTATGAGAGCTTGAAGCAAATCGGGTGCAACTGTTTAATATATCGCGAAAAAGATATTTTAACTTCTATAAGCCCGCGATACATCAGGGACATGCGTTTTTAAATCGTACTGCGAAGCAGTAGATTTATATCTACCGTTTTTCAGAAATCCAGTCTGTTTGACCCAGTACATTTTTACCTTTATCTTCTGAGCAATGTGTTCAAACCAAATTATGTGTTTTCAAACACCGAAGAAACGGCCTTTTCAGTCACAATCTACAAACTTTGTTTATACCTTATTTACTTTTCGACAAATAGAGAAGAGGCTAATACAAAATTTGATGTAATTTTCGCTTTTAGTAATTACCAGTTAGTATTTTCAGTGTTTATAACAAGATTTTCGGTTGAGTAAAGGAGTTGAAACGTACAATAGGTTAACTGTATAATTAATTTGTAGCACTTACAATATTACTGCTCTGAACTTTCTCGAACGGTCATTTACCAGTTGTAGGGCTGACAACCAATCAAATTCTGTTATGATTATCACTCGGTCAAAACCCACGCGTAAATTCAGACCACGTGTAAATTCAGATGGACATCGTCTGCTCGAAATGTGTCAATTAACTTGTTTGTCATTAGTCAATAGTCGTCTGCACTCAAACAGGGAGCGTGGGAAGTTTACTTTTTTTCGCATGTGTTAACAAATAGAAATAATTTTGTTATTTTGAAATATTTGATTTCAATGAGCACTCTGATCACGCTCCAATCCTATTTTCATTAAATTCAAATTTGAGTATGAAGAAAAATTATTCAAAAATAAATAAACCGACAAAAACATACGATAACTGATATAGGGGTAAGTTCATATCGGACTCGGTTTCGACCCGAGTTAACCGGGTTTCCATCAGAACGGCCTCGGTTTCGACACTAGTGATGTCATTGTAACCTTTCAACCTCGACGCTTCTGATCCTGGGTCAGGCCGGTGTTACTTGGGTTCCAAAATGGCGTCGAGAATAGTGCACAACAATTCGATTACAAAAAAAATTAAATATTCTCTATTACTTTAAATAACAAATACTTTTTTCTTATTTTATATAGTATTTTGCACGAGTTTATCACATTTCTTAATGGGATAACGATATTTCATGGTAAATTAATTATTGTAGCGGTAAATGAGAAGTTTGTTTACTACCACCAGTGGGTAACTCTGTTCACCTGAATGTCTTTTCTGCGCATGCATATTACAGTCAATTTTAGATTATTACATCATCTCACGCGTCTCTCGGGCTGCCATTTGAATTTCCCCTAGGATAGCAGCAAGAGCGATCTATTTTTAGAACAACTCATGAATAATCATAGAGTGCTGCTAGATTTAATCGATTGGTCAGAAACCAAAGATATAAATAGCATAGTTGGCGATTTCACGTGTTTCTTGAGGGAAAATGCATTTACAGTATTTGGGAAAACCCAATGCTTGAAATACAAACATGTTGGTAATCAAAATTGTAAATAGTTTAATGAAAAATGTTTGTTGCTAAACAGGCTTTTAAACTCTATAGAGAGAGGAATAATATTAACAGACAAGCTTTTAGCTTGGCGCGTGCTCATTATAACAACGTAAAAATCTGCTAAGAAATAATTTAGACTAGCAGAGGGCTATCGAATCAGCAAACTTTCAAAATCGGACCCACGAGGTTGGATGAGCTGGCGATGTCCTCGAAAAGATGGATTGTTAAGACAAAAAAACTCACAAATTTAAAGATTTTACCAACTCTTATTGTCCAAATTTGAGCCCTTTTGATTGGCGAACTATTGCACTATCCCAGCCTCTCAATGATGTACGATTTACAGTGCTGACAACACTTTGATTTGTTTTGTTTTGGTTTTTTTTCCAAAAGGAACGGTCATTATGATAAGTGAATCATTCTGTAAATTATTTAAAGCAAATCGGATGACAAATGTGGAATCTATCATGATAATTATGTTTTTTATCAAATTTCCGTTAGCCCATAGTTTCGCTATACTTGACGGACCTGACATATTTTCTAAAGGAATCGATTTGATGATGGTGATACAATTATTTCGTTATAGTTTGAAGCAAATCGGATGAACGTTTGGTTTAAAGAGGGCAGTCGTTGAATATTTTGATGGGTAGAACGGATAACGTGAAACGTACAATTCATGAATGTAAATTATCAGAAACTACAAGAGAAATAAAGTAGAAGAAATAAAGAATGATTCGTGTTTTATGACGTTATCTTCCGATAGGTGGCATTTTTCAAATACTGACCTATCTGATTTGAGCATTCTGGGTAGTGTTATTTGTGACAACTCGGCCGATTCCGTCGAACTACTTTCAAAATGTCAGCGGTCATGAAATGCTTGAATTTTATAGGTTTTCCCCAAAATCTATATTAGGAAACTGTGTACAGTATAATTAGATCTCAAGCAAACAATTTTTTTTTAAAAAAAAAAATACTTTCGCAATTAAAAGCAATATATTTGTCAATCATTTGAAGGCAAAATTAAGTTTGATTTCCACAAATATGAAGTTTTAATTGAAATTCTTCATTTACTACTTTTTGGCGATAGAGTACGGAGTTATGCGTACCAGGCAGTACTATTTATTCCAATCTGGATAAGTGATACGGTCCCGAAGACATGTCAATCTTCGATGAATATGACATGCGCAGGCAACGTGTTTTATGAAGATAATTTTTGTCAATGAAATTTACATGCAGTAACATGTAACATTGTCGGGAAAAAGGCTTCGAAAGAAATAAAGAGCGTTAGCGTGTTGATTTATAACGAAAGAAATCATTAAATTCAAACTACATTAGTACCGGTGTCCCAGGGTAACCTGTCCCCTGGGTAACGTGTCCCCGGGGACTGGTTACCCCGGGGTAACCTGTCCCCGGGGACACGTTACCCTAGAAATCAGCCGGGGTAACCTGTCCCCCCCTGGGGTAACCTGTCCCTCCCGCCCTACAGATATTGTAAACCAATATTTAGTCAGATTTCTTTTACCAAGATATTTTTATTCTATGCATTACAAGTCTCTTTCTTTGATCTGTATGTAATTTCAATCTGTTTTGCGAACTGTTTCTTTTTTTTTTTTTTTTTTTTTCATGATAAGTATTATAACAATCCAACTTGGGTTTTTTTAGAAAAATAATTGTTTAATGTCATCATGATTATGACCATATCTAAGAATGATCTTGTCTTTAGAAAAATTAGTCAAAGCATGATTTTTTTCTTTGTGTGTATTTTGGGGGACACGTTACCCAAGCTGGGGTAACCTGTCCCACCCCAAAAACTGCTGTCAGCAATGATATATGCAAAAAAACCCCCATATGTTTCCAATTATTTAATAATATTTCAAATTGGTTGGGAGTAAGGTTTCCAAAGCTGTGCTCATTTGTCTCTGAAACATGTTACCAAGGCCTGTTAACCCAGTGAAAACACAAAAAATGTTGTTAATGAGGATTTATTAAAAAAAAACTTGCAAATACATTTTTCTTTATTTGAAAACTGCATGATAGTCTCTGTTATATCAAAACTGTTATACAAACTAGTTATTCACTTATTAGAAATTTTATTGTGAGTGTGTGTGTATGTCTGGGGGGGGGGGGGGGGCAGGTTACCCAAGCTGGGGTAACCTGTCCCCGGGGACACGTTACCCAGGCCTGGGTAACCTGTCCCGCCCCTAAAAAGGTTGTCAACAATGATCTGTGCACAAATTTACCAAAATATTTTCTTTTTCTCATTTATTCTAAATCGTTTTGAGTACATGTAAGATTTTCCAAGCTGTAGTTACTTTGCTCTAAAAAATGTTACCCCATGGCAGCCTGGGAAAACATTGCTAACATGTTAACCTGGAATTTTCACAAAAGTTTACAAAAACAATTTCTTTTCTTTGAAAGTTATTTTATAGTCTTAATTATATCACAACTGTTCTTACTACAAAAATTATTCACTTATTAGAAAATTCATTGAGAGTGAATGTGTACGTATTAGGGGGGGACACGTTACCCAAGCTTGGGTAACCTGTCCCCGGGGACAAGTTACCCTGGCTTGGGTAACCTGTCCCCCTTTCAAAAGAAAACAGTTTTGAATTATTTTTCATGTTGTTTTCTTATCAAAACTGCCATATTATTATTATATGTTCATAAAGCTTTGTATCATTCAAACCATGGACTTGGAAAAAATTGAAATGATGCAAATAAAAAGAAAATTGCTCTGGCTAAGAATCCTCTTGAAAAGGGACACATTTCAAAATATATTTTTACATACATATTCTTTGACGGAATGTTCAAAGTATATCATACCATACATTCTTAATTAAAAAAAGAACGAATGGAAGGTGATATCTTTAATGAAAAATAGCATTTTGAATTGGGGTCAGGTTACCCCGGGGTAACATGTCCCCTGGGGACAAGTTACCCAGGCTTGGATAACATGTCCCCCTTTCCAAAATAGGAGTTTTAAACAGTTTGTCAATTGACATGTTGTTTTCTTATCAAAACTGCAATACTGACATGATAATTGTGTTTTTAAAAGCTATTATTCAATCGAATAACAGACTCTTAAAAAATTGAAATGATGCAATAATAAAAAATATTCAAGTGCTAAGATTTTTCTTTAAAAAGGTACAAAAAAAGAAATATAAACATACATATCCATTGAGGAAATTTTCTAAGAATATCTTTCTTAATAAAAAAGAATGACTGGAAGGTGATGTCTTTAATGAAAAAAGTATTTGGAATAGGGGGACAGGTTACCCCGGGGTAACCTGTCTCCTGGACCCGGGGTAACCTGTCCCCTGGGGACATGTTACCCTGGCTTGGGTAACCTGTCCCCCTTTCAATGATTGATTGATTGAATGGGGTTTTACGCCGCTTTCAACATTATTTCAGTTATATCGCGGCGGCTGGAGCACCTAACAATGGGTTCCTGGTGTTTCTTTCACCAGTACAACCACCACATTCTTTCCTAGCCTCCAGCCGCTATCTCACATAGGTCTACGATTATCAACCCATTGGTGAGAGACAAATAGTCGGAAAGAACCCCCTTTCAAAAGAAGAAGTATTGAATGAATTTGTCATGTTGCTTTCTTATTAAAAAACTGCAATATTAACATGATATGTTAATAAATACTATTTATCAATCTAAATATGGACTTGGAAAAAATTTAGATATTACAAAAGAAATATTGCAAAAAATCAAAACATGCAAGCGCTTAGATTTTTCTTTAAAAAAAGCATCATTTTTTTAAAAAAAAATAATGGATATTTTTCAATGAATATCATATGATAATTTCTTAAGAAAAAAAATGACTTGAAGGTGAAATCAAATGAATAAAAGCATTTTGAATAGGGGACATGTTACCCCCGCGGTAACGTGTCCCCCCACTTAAGTTTTTTTTTTATTTTTTTTTTCATTAAACTTTCAAATATTTGCATTTGCATAAAATACCAAGATTGACTACTATAATAATAATAATAATAATAAAAAGGAAAATTGATTTGATTAGATCATCATAGTAAGCAAATTATATTTTGGTTTGAAGAATTGAAAATCACTCAAAAATACGGATACACTTTATATCTGTTTTTTTTTTAAATTGATTTAGAGTTATACAAAATAGCATTAATGAAAAATTAAAATTTTGATAAGAAATAATGTTTTCCATGGGGGGACACGTTACCCAGGGGGACACGTTACACTGTTACACCAGAATTTAATATAATGAGTTCTACTAATAACAAAAGGAATTCTATAACAACGACAACGTTGAGGCACATTTAACCGACCAAAAACCTGATTTCTGGTGAAGACGTTAAATGAACTCTTTTTTCCAAACCTTATTATGAAATACATGGGTTTTTTTTTGGCTCAGATCAACCTCTTTTCTGAAAATAAGTCTTAACTCTGATAGAGTTGACTACAACTGCGCCTCTTTGACGCTTACAAGCGATGATGAGATCTTATACTTTTTGTCGACCTTTTCAAGGTAAACCTACAGCATCTCCCCCGCTCGATTATCTTTAATAGTTATCTCCGATTACCGATATTTCACATATGAAGGAAAAATCAATCTTTACGGCTATAATTAGCTTGCACGTGATTTTATCACATGCGTTTTGGGGCTTTTTAATCGAGCATGGTTAAATTAGGACAAAGTTTGATGAAACGCAAATGTACGTCCTATGAACTTCCTAGGATGTTTTGATGAAACTGACTTACGAACATCCTAGGATGTGTCCTACGACACTTTTAAGACACGTCCCAGGACATTTATTGATGAAACAGGCCCCTGGTCAGACTGTGTGGATGCACAAACAAAGACCAATCACAACTGCTCACTTTGAACAGTTCGTGCTCTGGGGCCTGTTTCATCAAAAAATGTCCTGGGATGGGTCAGGACATATCCCAGGATGTTCATAAGTCAGTTTCATCAAAACGTCATTAAAAGTTCCTAGGACGTAAATTCGCGTTTTATCAAAATTTCTCTTATTTTAACTATGCTCGATTAAAAAGCCCCAAAACGCACGTGATAAAATCACGTGTAAGCTAACTAAAGCAGTGAGTTTATTTCCCTCCAAATTTGAAGTAATCATTAAAGAGAAACTATTTAAGATAATCGAACGGGAGAAAATAAAGGTTTAACCCCAAAGGGTCTACAAAAAGGTTTTAAGATCTCATCATTCCTTACAAGTGGCAAAGAGGAGGAGTAACGATCAACGCTGTCGTTAAGAATTAGTTGGCTCAGTAAATTCTCTTTTCTAATATGTATTTCATAATTAAGCTGGGGAAAAAAGAATCTGTTGAGTGTCTTGACCAAAAATAAGATCAGATAAATATGACTTAATATTTTCCTTTTTGAAGATTTTCTTTTTGCTATTTATATATTTTCTTTCATTAATTTCTGGTTATTATGTAGTTAGAATTTCATTTTTTCTTTCTTCATAAATCATCACATTAACTTTCTTAATTTCTTTCTACACCTTTATCTTGATAATGTTAATTGCCTTTTTTTCATTATAATTTCACTTTCATAGAAAAAAAGCATATTATTTTTTCTCAATTTCTACAATTTCCGATAATTTTCTTTCATGGGTATATATTTCAAATTACTTTCTGGGTTCTACATGTAGCCATCAAAGGACCAACTTTTCAACGCACATAAGTAATCGAGAAAGCGAATCTTAACGATCTGTACATTACTTTGGTAACGTTGTAGCATTTCGTTGCCCTTCGATTTGCTGAGAAAACTTTATGACTATCATTTAACAAAATCAATGTCAAAAAGAAAATGTTCAGCAAAAACCGTAAAATTGCAGCGTCATCCAGGGAATAAAATGACTGATTAAAAGACTATCAGTCAACTGGACTTCTCAAGCACTTCTCACAAACGATTAAAGTAGTTACTTTTTAGCTCTACTGACTGAAGGTCAGAAGAGCTGTAGAGATGGAGTGTATGCCGTCCGTGCGTGAGTCCCCAAAAAGTCTATAGTTTTCGAGATAGAGCTCACAGTTTTCATCCAATTTGCTTCAAACTCTCACGAAATAATTGAATCATAAGAATGGTTCCTTTAAAAATGGATCAGGTCCGACAAGTATTTGGAAATAAGGACTAATGAAAATTTGATTAAAATATCCTCATTGTCAATTTAGACATCCACGATTGTCATCCGATTTGCTCCATTTTTTTACAGAATGATTAAAAAAACTTTTTTAAAATGGTCCAGGTCCGTCAAGTATCACGGGTAAAGGGGCCTTATGGAAAGTTGATTAAGTTATCCCGATGGCGATCAATTAAGTAGTTTGAATAATTGTACCAACATATGGTATGATCCTTTTAAAAATGTGACAGGGTCTTCAAGTATTATAAAAAGGGTGAGGGCTAATGAAAATATTTTAAACTATTTCCTTTACTTTAATGCCTTTAGTGGTATGGTATTTACTTAAATACTCTCAAATAACACGTAATTGTATCTTACACAGAGGTGTTATTCTATAGGTTTTCTAGGGAGTAAGTAGAACGTAACAGTCACTCGGTGGCCTCTTGTTAAATAAAAGAGAATGAAAACTTTCATTCTCTTTCTTATGGTGGCATATTTCTGCCAAGAGATACAGGAAATCAATATCGTGATAATTTAAACAATATCTCTGTAAGATAACATTTCCATGCTATTTTATCTCGTGAGTTATTTTTATCAATAATACTTGCGTGATATTTGTACCTATTATCTTGACTTTTGCTACGATAATGCCCACTACTGACACCACGGCTTTTCCAGTATTTCAACCAGGATAAAAATTATCCGAATGAGTTATTTGTAATTTGTTTTTACCGTTTTGTATCAAAGAAATATTTAGCGAAGTTGGGTGAAATGATAATTGTCGTGGCTCTGCCGAGACAATTATCCATTCCCTTAACCGATTTAGATATTTTTTCATTCAATACACTAAATACAAAATGTATTCAACTTATAAATTCTGTTTGCCTCGTTTTTTGTCGATGTTTCTAAAAAGATTTTGAAGTCTCTAAAAATAACCGCATTATGTCATTGTTCTAAAAACACCATATGATAACAATATGGGATGTTATCACACGGATTTTTGTATAGTTATAAGATAATTTTATTTACAGGAGTCGAGATTTCTATCGTAATAACTTTACCTTGATGTAATTAGTGGACGTTAAACATTGAAAAGCGAGATAACAAAAAAAGCATCACACTTTTTAAGAAGAAAATAGTAATAATAAAGAATTTTTCTTTTATCATGATATATTTCAAACTATCATGATACTACTACCTTGTTCTCATGGCAGAAATATGCCATCATACTTTCATCGTGTTTAGCTCGGCTGTTGTCGGAGAAAAGCAGAGTTAATAGTACAGTCTCCGTTTCGTCTACGTCATGGTCGTTGTCGAGAGTAAACTTTGATATTTTGTATTTTCTGAAGCAATTCACTTGAATTTCGTAAATCATGGTGAAGGCAATTTATTCTACCAAGAGGATAAATCTTAATACATTTTTGTACATATCATATCCCCGGTATAAATACCAATTCGTTTTATTTCGCTGGTCTTTCATCTTCGTCCTTTTCTTCAACTAAGATACTAAAGTATTGAAAACAGCAGCCATTTGTCCTTTAGAAACATAATTTAAGACAAAAGTATCACTTAGGACGCCAAAATCGGTGTCCTACCTTTGGGACAAAATTTAGGAACTTCCTAAATCTTTCGAATTTGATGAAACGCAATTTCTGTCTTAAAAATGTTCTAGGACGTTTTTAAGACAAAAACACGTCCAAAACAGCTTGATGAAACAGGCCCCATGTATATTGAAACTAAGAATTGTCTTCCTTAGGACACACTTTTGGGGCCCGTTTTACTAAACCTCTTACGAAGAAATAAATCGTAAGTCATAATCACAAATCTTAACTGGTGTTTTCATTCATTGTTAGATTTTGCATTCCAATAGACGATGCCAGGGAGATGATACATGGCAGATTTCCACATTTAGTAGTTACCACTGTAGAAGCAAATTTATTTTTGGTTAACGCCAAAAAAAAAAAAAAAAAAGATATTTAGATGTTTAGTAAAACGGGCTCCTGGCAACGATGAAATGGTGTTCACTATTAAAAGCAAAAACGCGCGTACAAAAAGGCGTACAATATCAAGAAGAGCGTTGACTACTTTGGTACAATAAAGACAAATAATTAATCGTCGTAAATATTTATTCATTTCACTTTTCATTTCTCTCTTTTTTCGATAAAGTTTAGGAAGTACAAGAACTTGGACTGTAAACACATCTTGAACATGTTGAATATATCTCTTAAACGATATCCTGAACAGTAACAATACACTTGCCATATTCGAACACAGACGTCTTCCTTTAGTAAAAGTAAGAACATTTTATATGATATAAAAACGGGACAAATTCTGTAAAAAATAATAATTTTTCAAGACTGTGGTGTTCATGCTACCTATTTGTAAACTCATGTAAGAGGATAATTGTTTGTTTCAGTGTAAGATCGATTTATATTCATTAAGTGAACTACAAAAGCTATATTTTCACGAGTGGCGGAGTCACTAGTGAAAATATAGCTTCTGTTGTTCACGAAATGAAATATTAATAGATCTTACTCGAAAAACAAAACTTTATTTTATTTCTTTATTGCAAAAATGAGACAAAATGTAAAATTTCTAGGACATATTTTCGTAAAGCGTGTCATTTTGTGCAATTTGCTATGCAACGTTCATTGTGACGTCACTTATTTCGCCCCGCATAGATGACGTAGGATAGGATGAAATGCACAAAAACGGGGTACAAGTTTTTGACAATTTCACTGCTTTTGCGGTGAGATAATCGAGTGATAATCGAGTGATAATCTACCATTATACATCGATAAACCACCAAAAAGCATTAAAGAAGACGCAGCTTTTACCACACTAGTGTAAAAAAATGCATGTGTTGACGTCATCTTAAGATGGCGAACTATTTAACGCGTACAAATTTAGATTGATGAATTTAAAGATTTTTGTCGATTTATCGCAAAAGTATGGGTCATATTTCAAATAGGGTATCAATATTGTGTTCATAGAATACCACATTTATCAAACTCGTCATCTACAAGAGATAGCCTCCAAAGAAGTCTCGTTTTATCATTTATTGAATACTCATTGAATAAAATCAGCATAACATAACCGCTTATTCGATATATTTTTGAGCGCCGCGGTGAGGAATCAAGCCATAGAATTATCGACATCAAAAACGTAGGCGATGTTTCAGAAGCTTATCGTAGCCATTGAATTCGCTATATACGATCTATCTTGAGATTTTGTTCGTGATAAACTGATAATCTCTGATAAAACGCCCAGTTGTTAAATATACCCCTACAACGTGCCTTAGATGACGTTGTTTTGACTGACTTGATTTAGAATATTGTCCAACACATGTATAAGACAAGGATATCTCTCATGACTGTTGTTCGTTATAAAAGACAAAAGGAGCTATATGTAACTTTTCTACGTAGTTGTTTTTATATATCGCCAACACTCCCATGTCGCCTTAGAGCCAAATATATTTTCGCTAAACCTTTATCTACACATTTTGCTAGAATTTCGTTTTGCGAGAAATGTATTTGATAAATATTTATTTATCTATTTAAAGAAGGTCTTTTAAAAGTTTTCAATAAATTAGGAAAAGTTTTGCATGGTTTGGGATATGAAACTGTATAAAGAACGCTGTCACAGCCACTTGGTCACTGTTCGTCTAAGGTAAGCACTGATTCTGCCGACCGTCGGCCTCTGTAAGAGATAAGGGGAATAATTATTTTCTTTCATATTTTATATATAAAATAAAGCGTTTAAAATGTGGATACCATAAAATATTCAATATTTGATTTAAAAAAGTCGATTTTATAGTATTGAATTGAATTCATATTTCACTATACTTGTATGTACACGCTTCATAAATCGTTTTCGCTTACTTTCGTATATGTTGAAATTACATGTAGAGTTAAAAGGTTTAATATTAATCAACAAATACAGAAAATATATTATTTTTTCGTTTCCTATGAAACTGTCAAATGAATTAACTCATCGAAAAAAAAATCTTCAACCATAAAGAAGTCAAACAAAATGATCAAACGTATTCTGTAATTGAAATAACTTTATGGCACTATTCTATGCGCAACGAAATGATAAAAAAGTTCTTTTGGTATCGAAATACTTCCGAAAAGAGTTTTCAGTCGATGAAAACTCACAAATTTGATCTACACTAACGAAATTTGAGCATATGCGTGACATTTCAATCAATTTTATTAAGCGTCTAGTACAAACATTCTGTAGGCCAGACAACAACACAATTCCATACGAATATTCACTTACTGTACGAAGAACGGTTAAGGCTGCATCAATTTACAGAATGCACAGTGAAGCCTCTGGCCAGTCTGTGCGGATGCACAGGCTGGCCGGAGGCTTTGCTTTGAGCACGTGTCACTGTAGGAAAAGCTACGCACATGCTCATATAGGAAAGAAACCTATAACTAAAAGAAAGTTCCCCACCTATGACATCGAAATACACCCGGTACTTTCGTTTCTATACATATTCGTCCGCCAATGAAAGGCTGTCTCGTCGGTAATGATAGCAAATCAGAGGGCAGATTATTGTAATAATCACTCATGACGTCACTGTTTGAATTCACATTCGGACCTTCCATAAATAGTGGCTCCAAATTTTCATTTTCGTCTGATACTGAAAATAAATTCAAAATTAATAAAAAAGTTTAGGCTTTGCTAAATAATAATGGATTTATAAAAAGGTCTCATACGAAGTAAACGAGTCTTCGGATAAATTAGAAACAACGATAACATTAACAATATTATGACCCGGCAGGCGAATAGGGACCGTTTTGGTAGAGCGTAGAGGATCGGATCCCAGCAGGACTACGTGACCTTCGCAGGCTGACTAGGATCGAGACTTCTCGAACACGATCCAATACTAAAAAGATCGTTCTACCTTTCTGCTTAAGCTAAGTTGACCTATGCTTGGCCTTATATCTTTCCAGATATTCATTTTATAGAGATTCTTTTTCTTTTTTTTGTGATTCGCTAATTTTCTGATAATTTCATATTCCGTATTAAGAATTTTTGAAATTCGACCAGCCCTGTGTTCAGGATGTAAAACCTTTTCGCGGGCTCTTTGAGATGATACCCTGCTTTGCACGTGCATCTACGTGCAAAGCGGGGTATCATTTCGAAAACGCTTCGCTAACGTTTTCATCCTGAACGCAGGGCTGGAACCAATTTTTTCAGATGTTTGTTTTCCGGAGTGACTTGCCATGCGTTCAAGATGACACATCGGTGCAATCAGTTTATCAATTTTACCCCGCTTTGTACGCAAGTGCAAATGCAAAGCGGGGTCAAATTGGCAAACTGTTTGCACCGTTTTGTCATCCTGAACTCAGGACAGATGAATAAGTCCTTTTTAATGTTGCGGGTCACACATTTTTCAGAGTTAAAGTATTACAACCACATTCTAACCTGTCTGAAGGGCTGCCATTATATCGGAGTTTCTAGTATTTGTAAATCGTTTGCCAAATCGTCCTTGAGGCCTCCACTGCGGTGCTCCGTTACCACTGGAAAATGTGACGAGGAAGATACTAACAAACACTAATAGGGCCTCCACGGCTTTCATTATCTGAAAATATACAAGGTAAATATACAAGGTAAGAATATATTATTCGATATATATTTGCTGGTGTGGAATTTAAAGCGTCTGATTTGAGCGTTAAGACACAAAAACAGAAAAAGACGTACATTTTTTAAGAGGGAGGGGGGGGGGGGTAATAAAATATCGGTATTTCGTCCCTTTTTGACGAAAGCATCGATATTGTATGACCTCCCTCAATTTTTATTCAAAACTTGCTCCACGCATTCATTTAATTCCATTGCTTACTTATTTCAAAACCATTCGTCTTGTAAATTTAACGATGTTGTTCACAGTGCTTGGATTGACTCATCGAAATTATTCCTTTTTGTAGTATTAATGTTTTTTGGGTTTTTCTTTTGGAAAAAGTTCAGGGTTTTGAAGAATAAAAACATCAAACACAGTCTGGTTTAAACAAACATTCATGCAAAAATTCGATTTCTATATCCCCCAAAAGACTTACTATCGTGAGATGCACAGTTGCTTAAACTGTTTTGTGAAAGAGAAAATGGGTTTCTTTAATTTTATGGTGAGACTTTCTAAGTTTAATCATTTTTCATATATGTTTTTGCTGTTAAGCAAAAGTAGGAAGTTATAGGAAAAACTATGGCTACCTTTAGATTGACAATAGGTTTGCAAAATAGTGTACGAATAATTTGATGGTAGGATTTTTTTAATTTTATTGTTGTTGTCTTAAAATTGTATTTGTTTTTATTTGGTTTCGAATACATCTTTGATAACTTACAGTTAGTAACAACGTGAAATTGACATTCACCTCTATAAAAAACCATGATTCCAAACACGCACTCAAACCATTCAACATAGCCACAAAATCGTTCAAAAACGCTTTCCAACGATCAACTTTCATACAAATCGATCAAATTAGATTACGTTTTGTTATCGGCTGTGAATTGGACAAAAAAGATACATAGACAGGAAAGGGCGTTTATTTTTTAAAGGGAGGAAATAAATTATCGCTAATTGGATTACCTTCCTTTAATTCATTCAATTTCAGAATTTAATAACTGCAAGTATCATCATCGTCCTCGCTTATATTGCTTTGTACTCTGGTACAACCGAGTGATACCTCGAATATAGGGTTTAATTAACAGGCTTTAATTTACGTTTTCGAGGGAGTAAATAATTTTCAAAGACCAAACAACAGCAACAACAACAATGGTAGCAACAACAACGCTAACTATGAATTGTTTGTTTGAATTGGGTTTTACACCGCTTTCAACAATCGTTCAGTTATATCACGGCGACTGGAGCACCTAACAATGGATTCCTGGTATTTCTCACACCAGTACCACCATCACATGCTTTCATAGCATCCAGCTGCTATCCCACATAGGTCTACGAAAATAGACCTATTGCTGGTCGACAAATAGTCAGAAAGGATGAGTGCCGCCGTCGGGGATCGAACCCGGGAACTCTAGAGTGACAATGCGACGCGCTACCTAAGTACTACGCTAAGACGGCGGTAACACCAACTATGATACGACATTTCTAAATAACCGTTACTATTTTTTAAAAGGTAACTCGTTTTGAAGATAAAACCTTGGGTTTAGGAAGACAATACGGTGCAAACTATTTACAAATCATACCTAGATAAACACGCAAGTTTGCATGCAAAGCGGGGACTAATTTGCAAGCAGTTTGCACCGTTTTGTCATCCTAACGCAGGACCGGTGTTTTCTGTCCACCGATTCAACATTTCTATGTGTCAACGAATTAGGTCTTCATTCAGTCTTTCATTTGAGAGCGTGTGGTTTTGAGTATCTAAAATTCCGTAAACAACGTTCAGTCTAGACGTACTAAAGTGTTGCTAAGCAACAGGATATGTCAACGTAAATGTTCAAAGCCCTTTGGATAGACCATGCGGAGATTGAACAGCGAAATTATTATTCGTTGTATAAATGTATACTTTAATCTTAGTAGGGAGTAAAATAACGTTAACATTATTTAGTCATTCATTTATTGTCCCTTTGACACGTGCTATTCAGAACTTTGACACTCAACAATGGAATATTATTGCTTTAGGCAAAGTCTTAGAAAAGAAAAACTAAAGTAGATCATAAATACAGTAAATAACACCATAAAATTGACAAGGTGGATGCTTTTTGAATGGCTTCGAATTTCGGATTGAAATTGAATGAGTATGAGGAGCGGGTTTAATCAATTAATTGAAGAGGATAAAATATTTTATCTTATAACTATACAAATACCCGTATGATAACATCCCGTATGATATTTTTTATGATATCACATAGTTATTTTTAGAACATGATATAATGTGGTTATTTTTCGAAACTTGCATTTCAGTTAGAAACACCGACGAAAACAAGACAAATATAGGTTATAAGATAAATATAATACATACTTAGTGTATTGTATGAAAAAAATATCAAACTCGGTTGTGAGAATTGACAATTGTCTCGGCAGAGCCTCGACAATGATCAATTCTCCCAACCTCGTTAGATATTTTTTTTCATATAATACACTAAGTATGTATTATATATATATCACTCCTTTCGCTAAATATGACGGAATTAGCGATATCTTATTACACCCATTTAATAAAATCTACTGGTCGATTTTTGTGTCTTCACAAACCAATCAGGCCTTTTAAATCCACACAAACCAATAAAGTCATTGAGTGATTCGATCAATTTGAATTAAGTTTTGATCGTCTTGCACGATTTCGGCGCGTTATCGAAGAAGGTAAAATCGTGTTTTGGCCATGGATACATCGAATGGAGCACTGAGCAAGCGGTTTCGAATGGTTTTGGTTAAGGTGGATGCCAATTTTACGATGTAACAAATTGCAGTACAACAAACGTTTTTTACGATCCTCCTTAAGAACATTGAGAAATTGAAACTTTTCACGTTCAAACTCATTTTAAATCGCTTGCTGCACGTTACTTGCAAGGTTTTATTTGGGGTCGTATAAAAACGCTCCAAAATCGTTCGAAACGATAAAAAACTGCATGGTGTGTAATTGTCTGATCGGTCAACGTATTCAATCAATATCATTCCAAAACAATTCCCAAACCATTCATCTTGTCAATTTCACGATGTCTTTAACGGTACAGCCAAGAACATCGTGAAATGACAAAGGGGATAATTTTGCAATGATTTTTGGCTTAAATGAATAGGACGTATCATTAATTATGAATGATTTTAAAGGGAGGTAATATAGTATCGCTTATTTCGTTCGGTATGAACGAAATAAACGATATTCTAGCACCTTCCTGTGATATAATCTACCTGCTTTAATTTACATAGATTTGTATGCTTTCATGGACGTCGCCAAATTCACGGTAGTTAATAAAATCATGGATTTGATCAAATAAATAAAGTATTTTATATTTTTTGAACGATTACGGGGGCATTTTTTGAACGTTACTGGAAAGTTTAAATGGCGTGATATTTTAAATACATTAGGTGGATAAACATTGAGCGAGTGATTTACAATGGTTGTGAACGGAATTAGTGCCAAATTCATGACGTTATTAATTGTATCAAGAGAAAAATAATGATTGTGTAAGGCTGATAATGTTTGGACGGCTACATCACAAGATTTTTCAATCTTTACCTCGTAATTATTCGGAACAAAATTGACAGAGGATTTAAACTGATCCAATAAAATGGGCCCAGTCCATAAATTATAAATTGGCACTTAAAAACTACTATGGTTTAGGATGAAAAAAACTTTCAAATGAGCCTGTGAGTGATATTGTAAACCATTTCAATAAAACGCCAAGCAAAGTATCTGGCCAGTCTGTGCATCATCAAAATCTGTCCAGGATCTTCACTTCGCTCTTTATAGGTAGACAAGGTCTCAAAGTATCTGTAAACAGACAGACAATCTTCTAATTGGAGTACGTGAGTGTCTAGGTTGATCAATGTTTGGAACTCACGCACGTGCAAATTGTTGGAAATGTCACGCACAGCTCAAATTTTAAAGAGCCCACTATTTTTTCTCGTAAAGGGTACAATATTTGTGTGTTATCTAGAGGCTTATCAGAGCAAAAAGTGAAAAATTATCAAATGATAAATTCCGAACTCGGTGGAAGGTATTTTTGTTTACAAATCGATAAAAATAATCAATCGAAATATAGGTCAATAAAATCCCCATGTCTACATGTACTTAATTAAAGAGGCCTGTAGTGGACCTGTGTTGCCCCATTTGTACTTTCTGCTGGGCAAATCTATGGCGAATAAATGATAAAAATCAGAAAGTAATAAGCTCGGTTATGATTAATTTGTAAGCAAGTCATCGTCACTGGCTAATGTGAACCTGACGGCATGTTTCAAAAGCAAAATGATGCAGAAAGGGTAGCAAAATGAGGGTCATTTCATGAAAGTTAATATGTCCATGAATGTAGTAGAGAACATGAAATTTAACATCATTAGGAGCCATTTTTCCGTGACAGGAGAGCAGATCACCATACAGCTACATGTATAATCCTAGTCTAGTCAATTAAGGGGGAACACTCTGTGAAATCTTTTTGGAACATCCACTCGAAGAAGGCAGCGTATTTACTATGAAGTTAAGTGGTGACTCAATGCAGACTAAGACTGTTTGAAAATATTAAAATTACTTCTTTTGTTGGAGGTGATATTTCAAGGTGAACAAAATAAGCGATATTTATTCTTTCCCCCCCCCCCCCTCTTATATAATAAATATACACACAAGTTCAGTAAATAGCTTTCTATGTTTTCACGAACCAATCAGACGTTTTCAAAGCGCATTTAAGTCAGAGAAACTGTGGTTGTTCTATCGATTTTTATATTGAAAGTAATTATTAATCTTATCTTCGTTTGTGATTTTGAGCGCATTTAAATGGGTGAGTGTTTGGAATAAATCAAATGGGACGCTAAGTGAGCGATATAGATTGGTTTTGATTGAGATGAATGTAAACTTCAGGATGTAACTGTATTTCCAAGATTTTTCTTTTGAAGAGTCTGATTTGGTTGTGATGACACACAAACAGAAATTTATGTATTCTTTTTAAGGGAGGTAATACAATATCGATAATTTTTTTCTAATTGGACGAAATAAGCAATGTTATAATCATAATCTTCTTTATTTTCATTCAAAAGTCACTCCCAAACTCATTCAATTTCATTACGATATCATTCTCAAATCATTCAACATTTCGATTTCATCGTATTATCAAGTGTTTTTCAGAAATACTTCAGTACCTGGAGTGCTTTGATTTTGTTTCGTATAACTGTAAATATAACTTATTGTGCATTCATTTTCATTATTTTTATTATTATCGATCCAAATTTGTAAGTATAAAGGTATCGCATTCTCATTAAGTTTGCATTCACGTTTAATATTCGGTAAGTGTACGATTTAATTATTCCAGGTGTCAAAGAAAGCGAAAGTGGTCGCAATGAAATTTAATTGAAAACCAGAAATTTTTCCGCCTTGGTTTTTATACTTTCATAGAATTCTTGGGGTTTTTTTTATTCATTTCCTTACATATATTTGACCAGTCACGCGAAAATGGGTCATCTTGAAAATGCGAAAAGTATCTATAAGTTTTATTTCTTTTGGCTCCCTTTGAATGGCACCTGTTCTATACAAAAAAAACAAAACAAATTAGCATATAGTTTCGATTCCGCCCGCCAATTCGGTACAGTAAAACGTTTACAAGACCATACCAGTTTTTCACCAAAGAACACAAGCAAACCAGGGTACTATGATGTCCAACGTTTGGCGATTTTTTTTTTTTCATTTTGAACGAAGGCCTAGAACAATGTAGGCCTGCAGATAATGGACAGGTAATTTAAAATCATACTATTCACTTTACCCATTTGTCACTTTTTGATTAACCGTACCCGTGTATCACATAATCGTTATCAGTTTTTTCATATGAAATAGTTTTATGATAAAGAATGAATGTCTATCATCAAACTTCCTTTAACAACAACAACAACCATCACCACCACCATACACACGCCCACAAAAACTAATCAAAATTGTATTTTGTTTCATTTTATTGTTTAAGGTAGTGGACCCGTAATAGTTCCGCCAACGTTTCGGAAGTATTGAACTTTAACCGTGTTAATCGAGGTTTCCTAATGATTTTCATTAGGGAACCTCGATCAACATTGTGAAAGATGACGAATTCCGTCATGTTGCGGAACTATTATGGTTCCACTTTTTAAAAAGAACTGCTGTTATACAGCGGAAGTTGATGCACCTACCCCTGGTTCCCTGTCATTTTTGTACATGTATTAGTGCTTTCATGCATGAGCGACCAGCGGTTCGATCCTCTCAGAAGTTTTACTTATCAAACGCCCATTAGTTGGAAACAAATAGCGCTCGTTAGAAAGACTTTACAAAGTAAATTGTTATACATCGGATAAAAATAGGCCAAGTAGGGGATCGAAGTCTTGACCCAAGGTATCAAACGATTGAGATTTCAACGCGTTAATGTCTGAAAACCCTGTTTTCTATTCAAAGTCTGAATTAAACGAATGAAGGGTGTTTTTAAATGTTAAGTATTGATATTACGTATTAACCATTCATGTAGGCCTACAGTCTGTATTGATGATCAAAAGGTTGTGATATTTGATAGTTTAATGTGTCGTATGTATAGAACTTTTCATATTTGTAAAAGCATAATATTACAGAACACAAATATACGATTTACGTTCAAATACTGTCTTATAAGAAGGATATTTAAATGTGTAATAGATAATATTTTGTATAATTTAGAGAACAATATATTAGTGTTTTAAGATAACAATGTTAACTGGTCGAGGTTGGGAGAATTTATCATGACGAGACTTTGCTGAGTCTAGATAATTTCTCACAGCCGACATTAAATAACATTGATATCTTAAGACACTAACATGTTATTCTATTAATCATCTTTCAGGGCTTAATTATAATAAACCCCTAAAGCTCAAAGAAATTCAGGTGAAAGAGTGTACATTTGTCTAAAATAGACTGTCTGACACCATATTATGTTATCGGACAGGTGACATCAGGACAATACTTGATTCATTGCAAGATAAAAATAAATATTTGTGTATTTTTTTGACGAGTTAGATATATATATAGAACCTGTTTCAATGATGTGACCAAGTTAATTAAAGGCATCAGAATAACCAGTGATTTATGTGAAATGATCGGAGAATACGAAATTATTGAAAGCTGCAAGATAGGCAGAGGGAGTTTCGGACTTATTTACGCAGTAACAGGTCCAGGAAATAAGGTAATGGTTTGTCTGTCTATTATGCCCAAAACAACTCAGTAAAACTTGTGTTAAGCGACGAATAAAAGCCACTAAAAGTGGTCGTCTATAAGAATGGTCGCTAGATACAATATTTCAAGATAATAAAGGTCATTTTTAAAGCTTATATATAGATTATCGCATAATTCTTACTGAATCTAGTGAAGTCTGAACCCACGAGAATCGTCTCTCAACATTAAAGATTAAATCGTCAACAATTTGCAGTTAAGAATGTCACCTTTTTCAAAGATTTTGATAAATGTGACGGGACTTCTAATGGTGGTCGCTCAATATAAGTGATCGCTTAATAGAGGTGGTCGCTCGAGCAATATTTTCTGTATTAGCCCACACCTGACACAAGAATTCATGATTATGATTATCAGTCTTAACTCAAGTCATATTTTCTTTTTAATATCATCTCTTATTGTCCGAGTTCGAGCACAAACAATGGGGAAATGGGGAAAAACCTGTTCTAATTTACTCGGGCTACAGTGAAAAATATTTGGAAAAAATATTGCTTAAAAAGAAGTAAAGTAAATAATCAGATGAAAAAAGAAATTTCATTTCATTTCCTTTTCCATATTGTTTTATTAGTCATTCTTTCTGATCTTATTTTAAAGTATCATATCTAACTTCCATCATCTTTGTTATTTGTGAAATATGCCTTATTAGCAGAGTCTCCCTTTCAGGTCAAATTTCAAGATCATTTCTAAGAAATGTGATTTCCATAACGCATTCCATTTATTTGCACACTCGTTTGTAACGAGTCTAAAAAGTTAGAGCCACAGTTCAATGCCAACATTTGAATACAACTTTACGACCTACTTCGACACAAAAGTATTTAATTTCAACCTTTGTTGATAGAAAAAGTTACATTATTTATATGCGTTCAAGGTCAGGTATCAAGGTAGAAGTACAAAATGTACCAAATTAAACTAAAGGCATAGATACTTTTAGACAAAATAAACATAAACAAATTTTAAGAATAAGATTGAAATTGTCTTTACTTATTTCAATCAATTAGAATTTTCTTTGTGAACAGATGAAGTCCGAGGTAATAACATCAAAACTTGTAGAATGATCAATTTGGGACAGTTTCAGACGAAATTAACCCGTTCTCCTATAAACAATAAAGTTAACAGTTACTTTCATTTGATGTGATATGATTTTAAGCTGATAGGGTCTCGCCAACTGTTAATTCATTTCATCTACAAATATTTATATGAATTTAGGATGAGATTCTTGCCTTGAAGAAGATCAATTTACGAAGATGTAATGAGAAGGAGAGACGCCATTGTCTGGATGAAGTGAAGCAGTTACAGTCATGTGACCATCCAAATATCGTCAAATACGTGGACTCCTTTCGAGATGTGAGTTAATACTTATGTGTGACCAGTTGCGCAGAAAGAGACCGGTCTAGAAAATTTTATAAAATAAATACATCTATTTGAAAAGAGATTTTGGCCAGTACAGGTCCACGGGAGATCGCAATTTTTAACAAAAAGTATGAGAAGATAGATTGATCTTTCTTGATGCAAACAATCTGCTTTATACGAAAAGAACAGACAAGCTTGTACAGTCTGACCATGTCGATACTTTTCTCACTTGCCAGATATTATTTGTCATGCGTGACGGCTTACACGGAGGTACAGATAAGAAGGGGGGGGGGGGCGGACTAAGATCTTTGTTTCTTGATGAAACCTCATGCTCCAATATATTTTTTATCAATGATACAGTTCGATAAATCTTAATATCTGCTCTTTAACTGATTAACAAAATGGAATGCCATGTAATTCGACATTGACAAAAAACCTAACAATGACTACGAATATGAACTGAGATTTCTTTTTTAATGATCAGTAACAAATCTTACGCACCCGTATTTGTATTCTCGATTTCTTATTAGTTACTACCTTATACGTAGAGCAAGATCGTTTAAGTTATTTCTGCAATGATTGGTTTAACAATATATACTATCTAGGGACCCGTCCTGTGTATCGTTATGGAGTACTGTAAAGGCGGAAATCTACGTCAGTATATACAGAACCATGGGTGCATTCGTGAACAAGAATTCCTGAAGTTATTCTTTCAAATCTGTGAAGGCATCAAGGTATAATATGACCAAGACAAATGCAATTGCTTGATAATCCTTTTTTGCTATAAGGTTATGTTATGATAACCCTTATAACAAGAAAAATCGTTATAAAACAATCATAGGGAAGAAGGTTGAGCTGCAGGCATTGAGAGTTGACATTGAATATCTTATTTAATCGTAAATTGCTTTGAATTGTTTTGATTGGGAAAATGGATAAACAACAACAACAACAACAATATGAATTGCGAGCCGGCGACTTAACTTCAACACGTGAAAAACAAAATGTAGAAAGGCTCATTCTCCATTTCAATAATTTCTTGTAAGTAAGATTAGCCTACAAGGAAAGGATACAGATCAATTGATTTCTTTAAAAAAAATCTTTGAGCTCAAATTCATTGATTTTAAAAGCTTTTCATAATAAAACAATGCTTTTACTAAGTTTTTGAAGTGTGTTTTTGAGAGATTAATAGTATTTGTTAAGGTTTACCCGCCAACCAGCCACTTTGAATCGCAAATCAGCTATCAGGGATTCGCAGATCAGTTGCTTTGATTAACTAGATCGACTGTGCATCTATTCTACTATCAAATCGAGAATGCCATCCTATCTTTACTTGTACAGCCTGCACTGCTATCAAGATGATAATTTTCGAAAAAAGTTTGAGAATTGCTTGTTACCCAGCTTTGGACATAATCCCGTGAGAAAATCGCGTTATACTCGAAGGCATTTGCTTCCTAAAACGCGGGGCAGCTTCGTATTGGATAAGATCGGGTTCTAAATGGCTTAAAATATCATGTCTATGCTCATCTGTATCCCGCTTGATCGTTTCAGTACCTACACAATAAAGGGATCGCTCATAGAGATGTGAAGACAACAAATATCTTATTGAGTGGAAATCACCAGATTATCAAAATAGCCGATCTTGGACTAGCAAAGTAGGTAAACCGTCAAAATATGCATGATCGTTGTCAGTGATTGTCTGAATCAAACATTTTTACCGCACCCCAGCACAAAGTGCTGAAGGTGAGCTATTGTGATCACTCACTGTCCGTCGGCTGTCCGTCCGTCAACAATTTATTTAAACATCTCCTCCTAAACCACTAGGCCAGTGAGGCTGATTAAACTTAGCAGGGATGCTCCTGGGGTAAAGCTCTTCAAAAGTAGTTAAAAGAATTTAAATCTATCAATAACTCCGGCTGCCATGGTGGCAGAAAGGCCACAAATTGCCAAAAAATTTAGAAAAAAATCTTCTCTCACTAAACCACTCGGTCAATCAAGTTGAAACTTGGCAGGGTTGTTTCATGGGTGAAGCCCTTCCAAAGCAGTTAAAAGAATTTAAATTGATCAAACACTCTGGTATCCATAGTAAGAGAAAGACAAAATTGGTAAAAATCTGAGAAAAAATGCTGAAACATGGTAGGGATATTCCTTGGGTGAAGCTCGATCAAATTTTCAAAAGAATTTAATTTCATCAAAAACTCTACTTTCAATGGTTATGGAAAGGCCGAAAATTAATTACATTCATCTTCTCTTAAACCATTTGGCCAATTAATCTGAAACTTGGCTGGGATATTCTTAAGGTGTGATCTACTACAGTTGTTAAAAGAAGTCAATTCCTTCAATAACTCTTATTGCCATGGTTACGTATAGGTTGACAGTAGGACGAAATAAAAATCCGTTTCTTTGAAAACCACCCGTAATGCACACCAAACAATCTTTATCAATTACAACATGGTTGACAATTTAATTTATGAGTTAAATTACTCAGGTGAGCGATTTAGGTACATCATGGTCCTCTTTTTTACTTTTAAAGGACAGTTGAATAAATATTACACCACTTTCCTTCTTTTTCCTTGTAATGAATCTTTTTGTATTCCATATCTAAGTAAGAAAATTCAAACATTTAATAAATAATTTGACTCGATGTAAAAAAAAACTAGCCGTCCGTATGCATTTCGTCATAAGGTGTTTTTTACTAGGGGTTAAAAGCCGCTTTTGACATTTTTCCAGTCAAAGTGCTGCGGATGGATCCCCTTACAATGGATTCCAGCCTTAAGTTCAGGATGACAAAACGGTACAATCAAAAAGCGGCAAAGCGGGGTATAATTGACAAACTATTCGCACAGTTTTGTCATCCTGAACGCAGAGCTGTTAGTTATCTCGCCATTACTGTTTTGACTTTCTTCCAAGCTCCAATCCGCTCATCCTATATAGGTTAACGATTATCCAACAACTGCTGGGAGACATTGTTTTGGAAGATTTGTGCCGCAGTCGGGTATCGAATCCGGGACATAATATTTGGATGACCGACGCACTAACAACTGCTCCATTAGAACGGCGTTCCAGTTTTGGCACAAGTTCATACTTGTGTTAAGGTACTTGCAATAAGACTTGTCGTAACTTTCTGAAATTCGAGCAATAAATTTTCGATGATAGGTGCATAAATAAACACATTTATACATGACTAGGATGATGATGGCAAAACATGTCCAAAGGCGTAGCTAGAATTTTGAAATTTATAAACACTCAGAAGGCGACCGACATAGAATATATGGGATATAGGCGATATGTGGACTGTGACAAAAGATGGATCTTCCGCTCCCCTTTTTAATGATTTGAGCGTTGGTGAAAAATCAAAACATCTTAACTACAGCTTAAAGAAGCTGTAGTTTCGATGTTGTGATCATTCATCAACGACATTGTTCGGGAGAGAATTTATTTCTATTACGCAACTACGTAATATGCGTAATGGTAGGTACGCCCTTGATGTCTTGTGTTTCACGTTTACATTTTTTTATGCTGAACGTGTGGTTGAAATGTTTAGCGAAGCTGAAATATTACGACATATCATCCAAAGAATCCCAAGATCGAAGCGTTTAAATAAAACTTTTAATAGTTTTCCATCAAGGTTAAACTTAAATATTGGCATCGATTCAAACCTTTTTGTTTAGGGCAGATATGAATAGCTTTATTCAAATTTTAACATATTTTATGCATTAATTTACACTCTTTATGAAATGTGGTTCGACTGTTCAAACACCCTTTTGATTGACTCTAATCAACCTTAACTTTGGTCTTCGGTAAAGTTTTCAACATGCGTTATACAAAATCCCTGTAATAAATACTTCAAATTCGCATGACATCAGACCAAAGAAGAAAAAAAATGTAAACGGCTGGGGAGTTTTATGCAAAAAAAAATGCCATTCGGCCGGCGAAAGTAATGGTTAGAAAACGTTTTCGGACGTCCTCCTTCGATCAAAGTTTGTATAGATTGTGTTAATGGAAAATACAAGGAGAGAGATAGGGACAGAAAGACAGAGAGAAAGAGAGACAGAGAGACAGAGAGAGAGAGAAAGAGAGGGAGAGAGAGAGAGAGAAAGAGCGAGAAAGAGCGAGAGAGAGAGAGCGAGAGAGAGAGAGAGAGAGAGAAAAAGAGAGAGAGAGAGTGAGTGAGAGAGAGAGAGAGAGAGAGAGAGAGAGAGAGAGAGAGAGAGAGAGAGGGGAGAGAGAGTGAGTGAGAGAGAGAGAGAGAGAGAGAGAGAGAGAGAGAGAGAGAGAGAGAGAGAGAGACTGAACGGGTGGGGGGAGAGGGAGAAAAGGAGAAGGCGATAGAGACGGACACAGAGAGAAACATAGAGATAAAAAAGGGCCATAAAACAATAAAGTGAAATGTTTCAAAATACTCTTTTTCATACAGGACACTGGAGACGGTTTCAGAACCAACAAGGGCAGTCGGATCTCCCTACTTTATGAGCCCCGAGATGATCAACGGCAAGCCGTATACATTAAAGGTTAATTTGTTTTTTTGTTTCAATAGAGGTTTTCGCCGCTTTCAACATTTTTTTTCAGTTATATCGCGGCGGCTGAAGCACCTAACACTGGATTCCTGGTATTTCTCTCACCAATACTACCATCACATCTTTTCCTAGCCACCAGCTTCTATCTCACATAGGTCTACGATTATCAACCCATTGGTGAGAGAAAAGTAGTCGGAAAGAATGAGTGCCGCCGTCGGGAATCGAATAAAGGTTATTACTGTCACTTATGAAATCATTTGATTTATGCTGAAGTCATATGAAAATCTTCGAAGCTGACACGTCGGCGATTCCCATTTTTCGCCGGCCTTTGTCAACGGTGGTGTAAGGATAAAATGTTTAATTTTTCAGTCACATAAAACCACCATTCGGAACATCACTCAGCCATTTCCGTAAACTGCAACAGACCTCGGATGTATGTAAGTCGGATGGGTATGTAACAAAATTGTGCAATTTGTTAGGCGGAAACAGTGTAAGAAAAACTAGCACTGTTGATTCATTTCTATGACAGTAAATAACGGCTGAAAAATCTTAATTTTTGAGAATGACGAATCGATTCAAAAATTAAGATTTTTTCAGCCGTTATTTAAGAATCTACAGATATTTACATTAGGATACGATTGTTTCACGTCAGTGATTTAAACGAGTAGCGTCAATTGTTTTCACTCACCGTTTCGAGGGCTAACGCCATTTTAACTGACGTCATCGAGTTTTTCCAAGGTGTTCCCGTAATTTTTAAAAATAGTCCGTCTATGTTCATCCGAGCTTGATCGTGAGATTGGCCGAGTGGTGTTCCGAATGATAAAACCACGTATGTGGCAATGTCTTATTTCGTGATAAGCGTTTAGACAGAACCGGAGTGGTCGATAATAAAAAGCGAGCTGACGATGCGCCGGTGGGATGGCGTCGACTTGACTATTCGATATTAAATTACCTCCGTTTAATTTCTTTCAAAACTCTCTTCTCACATTTATTCAATTTCACATCCGATTTTTTAAACAGTCATTCAATATGCCTATTGCATGATGCAATAAAATGTGGCAACATTTATCTTATAACTATACAAATATCCGTGTGATAACATCCCATATGATATCTTTTATGATATCAGATGGATATTTTAAGAACAATGACATAATGCGGTTATTTTTAGAAACTTGTATTTCCGTAAGAAATATCAACGACAACAAGGCAAAAAGAGGCAATAAGATAAATATAATACATACTTAGTGTATTGTATGAAAAAAAATTATCTAACTCGGTTGTGGGAATTGATAATTGTCTTGGCAGAGCCTCGACAATCATCAATTCCCCCGAACCCCGTTAGATTTTTTTTCATACAAAACACTCAGTATGTATTATATTGTCCTGTGCGTGACATTTCCAACAAAATCATGTGTGTGTAATGTGGAGACATCGAGCTTCCTTGAAAGCCATACAGTGTATTGAAAATGTTCTGCAACTGGGAACAAACAGAATTGTAGCCCTAGCTACTAATTGAGTGCGTAGTGAATACTCTGTTCAGACTGTGCAGCTGCACAGGCTGATCTGAGTCTTCACAGATGCGCATGTGAAATTGTTGGAAATGTCACGCAGAGGCTCATATATTTATGTTCTTTAACACAGACCGATATTTGGAGCCTGGGATGCTGCATGTATGAAATGGGAACTGGAACTGTCCTTTATAAAGCCCAAAATACTGCTGCACTGGCGGATCAAATAAATGATACGAGGGTAAGTGTCCATACCTGGTACACCTTAACTTTAGGAAAACAATATAAAGGAGCGAGAAACTCTTACGTTGTATTTCCATCGAGGTCAATCCATTAATCCATATTTTACTTTTGACAGGGAAGCAATGGATTCTGACAACTACTACCAAATTTCATATCTGGTTTTACTTGCGCTTTTTTGTAATAAAAATTCTTGACCTTTGTACCCGTCTCCGATGGGCTCAAAACCTATCGACAACAAAGCCAGAAGATTTAAGGCAAGATCGCGACAACGACACTATAGGTAGATTTTGTGCGGTGAGCCGTGAAATCTACTTCTAACGGTTAAATTCCCGTGCTATTCTTTCGAAATAGATAAAGCAGGTTTAAAAATACATGAGGAAGATACTAGTTATACCTTTCAAATAAAAAAAATTGCTTGACTTAGATCGTAAGGTTTACTCATTCATGTACTTTCAAAGTTGAAGTGAAGGGATCACATTTAATTCCTATCATATGCTTTTTAAATATACCCGATATACCTATGGTAATGGACTCAACGCCTACGCCAGAGCTCAGTTTTGAAAATACACCTATACAAAATCATAACCGAATCTTTATTGGACGGTAAAGCGCATGTTTCTGTTGTTTGTTCTTTTGTTTTTGAAAATATTTTTTTTTCAAAACTTGCGAAATGATACAACCATCGAAAATAATACTTTTGTTGTTCTTTTAATAAATTCCAGATGTCTCACTTCATAAATAACTATACTATTTCACGTGCAACTTTAAAAAAACATAGTTGTTTCGTGAGTCAAAACGTGATTTTCCGCGGATCCGTTTCTTGGGACTACTTTTACTTAGAAAGGCGGATTTCTATTTCAGCAAACTGAGAACTTGGCTAAACAATTGCCTTACTGTGAGACACTGGTGAACTGTTTGACCTTCATGTTGCTTGGTGAACCAGAGTGCAGACCTGATATTGATCAGGTTATATTTAGTCTAAAGCCAGACTTTCATAAACACGGTACTTCGTCAACTGAAGAAAGTGTACAGGTAGTGCGGAAGAAAATAATTATACAGAAACAGGTTACAGGTAAGCGGACAAAGTCGATGGATCACTTACCTCGCCATTCGACCTTTATCAATAACTCATCAACTTATTAAACGTTATTTTTCTAAAGAAATCAACTGTCATCACATTTTTGATACGTGTTTGATTTGGCAATCGACATTTTATTTCCCAGCAGTGATCTCTTAAAATCGAAACATGCCCTGCGTTCAGTATCACCAAACGGTGCAAACAGTTTTTCAATTATACTCCGCTTTGCTCGTAGGTACACGTGCAAAGCGGGGTTCAATTGGAAAACTGTTTGCACCGTTTGGTAATCCTGAACGCAGGGCAGGTCTCAGTTTAAGAGGACGAAAAATAAATTTTAAATTTGTTGACCAAGGAAGTATGTTGAAGCAAATAAGGGGATAAAAAAAAACTTTTTAACGTACGGGTCTTGAAAGCCTTAACTATGCAACCCAACTGAAATATATTTTGCAGTACATTCAATTTCAGACATTTGTTCAAACGATTTCTTAAACTTGTTCTAATAATATTTCCCTTTTTCTACTAGTCAATTTTCTAACGGGAAGCGGCTTTATCTTATAACTGTACAAATATCCGTGTGATATACATTCCATATGACATTTTGTATGATATCACATGGATACTTTAAGAACAACAATAAATGCAGTTATTTTTAGTCAATGAATGCGTTTATCATTCATGATTAATGCCCTGGCAGGGCGGAGCCTAAGCACAACGGGTCGTTGCACTTAAGGTTAAGGGAAATCAGCTTTTATCTAAAATAACCTTCTTCTAAAGAGAGTCGACATAAATAACTCGAGACCTTAAATCGTAGATTGGTAACCAAATCCTCGTAACTTCAGCTTAATCAAGCCGAAGTAACGAGGCCTTGTCAACCAAACCATGAAATGTGTTCACTCTCTCAAAGCACGTGAATCCTTTAGGTTTTAAGATACAGTTATTTGCACGCGTTAACGATGATTACCGACTAAAATTCGAAAGAACCCAAACGATTGAAAAGTAAACTCGCCAATTTACGTCACTGTTAAGCCCCGCCCTGCCAGTTCATTAATAACGCAGAATAACCTCACTCAAACAAACAAACAAACTTCCACCCAACAATGTCTCCAACAATTATTATTTGTGTTATTTTGGTCTAAATAAAAGAAGCTGACATGATGAAGCTGCGCGCACTCTGTATGGGATAATAGATGACTGACGCAATGTTTGAATTGAAAATATGGCATTTAATAATATGCCGAAAATCAAAAACATAATAAACACATTTCATATGTAAAGACATGAATAAATCCCATATCTGGGCGACAAAAAACCGCATAAATGTTCATGTAGACTATTAACAAATTGAATGGTAACGTATGTCATACTTTAAAAACCGATCCAATCAACGAGCTGAACACTAAACTAAGATTAATGATAATTGACGTGGCGGAGGATGGGAGGAGGTGGTTTAAAATTGTCGTGATGTGAAAATTGATATTGGAAAAACTATGGTGGCTAAAAGCTTAACAAAGAATGATTAACTCTCTCCGTCCGTTGGTCAGACAAGATGCAGGCAAGAGATGCTGATTGGTCAAATAACTCGCTTGATTATTGGTCAAAAAGATATCCTGAATAGTTCGTTGATTGGCTCGAGAAACTGATTACTGATTGGTTCTTGTAACTATCCGTTTTTTGGCAATCTCGGAAAGTATCGAATCCTCAATTAACACAAATTATTTTACTCTCATAAAATTCATTTGTGTTATTTTGGTCTAAATAAAAGAAGCTGACATGATGAAGCTGCGCGCACTCTGTATGGGATAATAGATGACTGAAGCAATGTTTGAATTGAAAATATGGCATTTAATAATATGCCGAAAATCAAAAACATAATAAACACATTTCATATGTAAAGACATGAATAAATCCCATATCTGGGCGACAAAAAACCGCCATTCCACCGCCCAGATGGGTCCGAAATGGTTTTTTAAATTTTTGATTGTGTTGAAAGGTCTGTGTTTGTTGTTGTTGTGGAGCTGTTGCCAAGAGCCAGAACTCTGTATGAATAACATCCCATTGAAGAGGTTGATGTTCTCTCAGCATTCTAAATTGGAAATCATATGATTCCCAAGCATTTGAATTGACGCGTGCTGCCAGTGTGCGAACAATTTCAGCATATTTAAGTAATTGTGGAGCCTCTTGTGGAAATTTAAGACAGTAGATTGCAGCGAAGCGAATGAATGCTGATGTCCATTGTTCAATCGACGCGATCGGTTTAGACTGCGAAGTTGGTGAAACCAAAAACCCCTGGAAGGACCGATCCATTTCAAGGCGATACCTCCCAGACGGCTTTGGCTTACTACCTGGAAGCAGTTGAGCAAAATCTATGTATTTGTTTTTCCCGATTTTTTTCTTCAACTTATCGCTTATTTGAGAATCAATAGATGCGGACATAGGAGGATTCATCTGCATTGTATTACCTCCCATTAATGCATTAGCGTGGTTGTTTATCACGGCGTTAAAGGAGGGTTCATCATCATCAGAGCTTTCAAGCGAATCTGAGTCCGAATCTGGAGGCTGCCACGGCATACTGTCCGGTGTGACGAAGTCGTCTGCGGTAGTGGTATTTCGTGACGTTCCTGGTTGGTCTTCTTGCGTGGTTGGTATTGTCACACTGTCATTAGAGGTGGTTTGTTTTTCATGGACTACTGTTTTACGTCTTTTTTGTTTTGAAGTCTCACTCTGACTGTCACTTTGGCCCTTGGTAGTTTGCGGTGGTTGTAGGTCCAGGTTGCCAGGGGTTTTGTTTGGTGAAGACTGGACCAGTTTGGCTGGTTTTCGTTTTTGTCGTTTGTTCATCTGAAAATATCCAAATTCCTATTTATATAACTATCATATCCTTCCTATTACACAGATAGACCGATTAGTCCTGTGGATATGGTAATGTCATGACAGTAATTAATCAATATGAAAGCAGCAACGTTAAAATTGTAGAAATATCAATTATATCTAAAGAAACTTAGAATTCATTTGAGACAAATACAGTTCGTTTACATTACCATAAACACATGAAGGGACAATCGGCTTGTTACACATTATCTGTAAATGACAATTCGTTCTTTACAATTCAAAAATTATTGTAGGTAAATGAAATTGTATGATGAATGTATGCAGCCACAGATCAATGAGCCTAAAAAGAATTCTTCAGCCAATCACTCCCATAACCGTGATATATCAAACCTAGTGTAGCACATACTGAACCCCGAAACAAAACAGGGGTAAAATTTTGTTTAAAAATGATTTGAAAAGATGTCAAGGCAGGAAAATGAAATCACTGCTACAATAACATCTTATAAATAAAGTTGTCAGTCATGGCTAAATAAAGCAGTTTGATGAAATTTGCACTATGGACTAAAGTCTCATACAGGTAGTTACAATTGGGAGGAAAAAACAAGGGCTGATAAGAAATACAAAACATAAACATAGGCATAAAGATTGACCTGTTAAATTAAGCAACTCTGGTAATATTACCCTGATACCATTCATCTATTTAGCCGTACAGGTTTACTGTTTAAAATGATTATTGGCAATAATCTGTTAATTATGAAAGCAATGATAGATCCATATTATTGTCAACTGTAATGTACTAACAAGCTGATAGCGTTACAGTATTAATCCACTGGTTTTACTAAAAATTCAACTCTATTACTAATCAAAACGATTAGGATTTACTATCACATTGAATCATTAGATTCTTCTGTTTTTTTTTTTTTTTTTTTTTTTTTTTTTTAAACAGAGAAAATGTGTATCATACAATAATATTTTTTAATTAAATAATTTCTTTTTCATTTCAAGATATTATTAATAAATTTATAAATGTATTATCATTATTAGTATCATTGTTATTTATTATTATTATCATTATTATTTATTATATCATTATTATTTATCATTATTATCATTATCATAATGATAGAATAGTTCACTTGATGTTATTTTGCTATAAGCTTGCAACATTGCAAAAAATTAAAATATATACATATCTGATAATAAGATGGTCTTCATCATAGCCACTACCACGGCTCGGAGGTTGAAATATAGTTTCATATTGCCCCGGTGCGACAAGTGTACTCCATCCTCGGACAGCGTTCGAATTCGGGCTGTGTTTGACCAAAACCCATAGCATCGCCAGAAAACGTAATCTTGGGAAGGGCGTAGTGTCATGGATAATAATCGATTTAATTGTCCCACACGATCGTTGAACCAATCATGATCAACCGGGTACCTACAACGTATTTGCGGGGGGCGACGCATCATGATAGGAAACACTATCACTTTAGACACATGTATATCGTGTTTAAGCCTGGAACACAATCGTGTAATGTCCTCAGCAACAGTCTGTGGAGTATTCGAACGTTTGTAAATGTCGTTGGTTCCGATCAACAGAATCACAAAGTGCGGTTGAAAATCGCTGATCACTTCCAAATTATTTCGTAAGCGTTCTATTGTAGCTCCCGGGAATCCACTGTATTGAATCATAACATTTGATGCGTCCAAATTCAGGTTAAATTTAAAATCCTCATTTTGACGAATAAAGTCTTTCAACCGATTCACATAGGAGTGTCCAAAAATCTGTACTCTAACCACGCTGTCCGACATCTTTATTTACACAAAGGCACCGTCAACACACCGAGCCGAGTAAAATAAGCAATACACAAACTTATGTAGAAATGAAAGTAGAATTCGTTTACCGTGAAAAGTGTCCAAATATAGAATGCGCTATATATAGAAAATTTAAAATTGTCGTGATGTGAAAATTGATATTGGAAAAACTATGGTGGCTAAAAGCTTAACAAAGAATGATTAACTCTCTCCGTCCGTTGGTCAGACAAGATGCAGGCAAGAGATGCTGATTGGTCAAATAACTCGCTTGATTATTGGTCAAAAAGATATCCTGAATAGTTCGTTGATTGGCTCGAGAAACTGATTACTGATTGGTTCTTGTAACTATCCGTTTTTTGGCAATCTCGGAAAGTATCGAATCCTCAATTAACACAAATTATTTTACTCTCATAAAATTCATATATGTACAACCATAATATTCGACTTCGACCTTTTTCTCTCTCCGCCCCCATACAATACATGATATTAAAATCCCTTATTTTTCAGATGAAAAAGTTGACAGTGGATACAATGATAGTTCCACAGCAAGCATAGTAGAGAAAGGTAAAATTTAAAAACTTTCAAAGTGGTATTATCCATTATTGATGCCCTGGCAGGGCGGAGCCAAAGTAACGGGTCGTTGAACTTAAGGTTAAGGGAAATCAGATTTTTTCTAAAATAACCTACTTCTAAAGAGAGTCGACTCGAGACCTTAAATCGTAGATTGGTAACCAAATCCTCGTAACTTCAGCTTAATCAAGCTGAAGTTACGAGGACTTGGTAACTAAACGATGAAATGTCTTCACTCTCTCAAAGCACGTGAATCCTTTAGGTTATAGGATACAGTTATTTGCACGAGTTAACGATAATTACCGACTAAAATTTGAAAGAACCCAAACTATTGAAAAGTAAACTCACCAAATTACGTCACGGTTAAGCCCCGCCCTGCCAGTTCATTAATTACGCAGAATACCAGATAAATATTTTAAATGAAAAAATAAAATAATGAATAATGAATAAATAAAAAAACTAAATGAAAACATGAAACTCGCAATTACTGAATTTACCATATCATGTCGACGTATTTATAATAAATGAAGTGAATTGAAATGCTGAAAAGCCAAACATTATTATACTCTTGTTTGGTCTCACAATTATTAAGGTCTCCCTGTAAATGTTTTCTCGTAGAAAACTATTAAAAACGCTTTAAGGTTGAAATGGACAGCTGCCTCCCGACTCTATAAACCGGAAGTGGGGTTTCGTTTATTTTACGGCTCTTTTTGCGCGTTGTTTAAAAAGGCCGTTCTTTAAGTGATTCTGCATATGGAAATAACGTTTTATAATGATAATAAAACTTCATAACTAGGCTTCAACATTTGATATCAATTGAATGACTGGATCATTGAATTTATCAATAAAAAATCGTTATAAGTGCCACTCAGTTAGGAGGTGTCACTATTAAATAACGAAAAACTTTCTTATTTGCATGGAAAGTTATGCTGAATTTTTTATGGGTAATTTCTTTGAAAAAAAGGTTTTTGTGACATTTCACTCTCTTTCACTCTCACACTTTTGAAGGAACCATTATGCAAATGCAATTGATCAAATAGGATCTTCTTTGGCAACAGTTCTTGCGTACATGTATAAGATTATCAACACGTTTTTTTTCTTGCATTCAGATGGTACTGAGTTAATACTAGACCTAAAACGAATATAAGCGTCTTACTGAAAAATGACCTGTACCCCATCAAGGGCAGATAACTCTGGAAAGGCACCTTCAAATTTTGAAGTAATGACTATACAAAATAAATCAACAACATATGCGAACAAGAAAAAAATCATTCGGCGGGAAAAAATGACATCATGTGTCCATTGCTTCCTTAAAGGCGATTGAAAATGCTCAAAGAGGAACATCATTATATTGAATATTCTACAAACTATATTCTTCTTTCATAACAGAAAACTATAGGGAGAAGTCACCTAGAAAAGAACAATCTTTAGCTGGTATCAAGGAAGATTTGAAAAATCATAAAAATGAGAAGGGAACACAAACGACAGGAGTGATTGACAAACAGCACCTTTCTACAGATAAATGTGAGAATTGTACCGATGATTCAATCTTTTCCGGCTAGTTTGAAACGAAAACTTAGTCTATTGATGATTCACTTATTTGTCCTTAATAGAAATGACCAGTAACAGCAAATAAACACTACCTCATAAAATACATATCGCTAAACCTTTTGGGTCACAAGCATGTCATGATTGAAAATACTGCAACATCATAGTAACATAACACCCTATATGCAAACAATACAGTTTCATAACCACCGAGAAACCTTTTTCTTACATAATGACAGAAAATACAATAACTTTGCGAGTAAATATTTAAATGACTCGTGTCAACATATTCAGTAACTATTTTAAAAACATATAATCATAATTCAATTTCAAATCCACCAAGTGTTTGATCTGTTAAACTGTATTCTAGCTTTAGGTAGTTACAGTAGAGAACAAGCTGAACATTATTGGGAACAGGCACTTGAAGCTGGAAGTGATTCGGGAGTGAAGGGGCTTCTTGATGCAGGTATACTACCAGCATCGTCATCAATGGTCAACCGAGTGTGCATTAAGTGGCATAGAAGATCTGTTATTGTTCGATGTATGTGTAACAAAATTTGCAATTGGATCAGAGAAAGGTGGGACTGTGAAAAGAAAGAAGGACAGTACATGCATATATCGCCAGTGTATAGAGCATCAAGACAAGCACAGATTCGAATTTTCTTCCTTCTAATAATGAATGACTGTGAAATTGAGAATACAATTAAAGCCTTGGATCTTGAATATGATATGATTTTCAAAATGCAAGGAGTGTATAATGGTGAAGGTGGATATGTGAGAAGACAGGAAAAAGAGCTAAGCTTGTGTTTAACTGAAAGTGATGTGTATAAAGTGACACGTTGCTTCAAAGAGCACAATGTAACGTTAATGAAATCTCATAGCAACCTACAAATGATATCAGCTAGTCTTTTGAAATCAAAGAAATACAGAAACTCGAGTAGTACACTTACGAAGTGTCTTTGTATTGTGTTCTTTGTTACTAAAAAGGGATATATTCCACTACAAGAAAAATCACTCCCGACTAAATTAGATGGTATCCAAACAGACGTAAGAGAAGGTGGTTTCGAATTTTTTGCCGGTGCTAATGAATGGCATGAACAATTGAAAATGGGGTGCCAAATAAGCGGTGACCGTATATCACATTATGGTTCTCTCGGTGCGTTTTTGAAGAATGGCGCGGACATCTATTGCTTGACGTCCGCACATGTTGCATTTGGAGAATTGCCGGCCAACTCCTCGCACCACCGATGGTGTCCCGGGGAGGGAAATATAAATATGTATCAGCCTCGACACAATCCATCGTCACATTTTCCTGCTCAACCATTTGGAGAAGTTTGTTCGATGATTTTCAAATCTGGTGATTCATTAACATCTGGTATGGAGGTAGCGGTTATCAGAATAACAAATCGCCATCCGGTTTCTGGGACTTTTCCAGATAATGTCGCACGCTCATCGTATACTAGGATTGAATCTACAGCGTCAGAGGAACCTGGTTCACATTGTATATATTCACGTCTAGGTAATTTCAACCATGATTTCAATTCATGAGTTATTTTCACGGACCCTAAATGAAAGAAATATAACGGGTATTGTGTTTGTAAAGCGATAGTTCTTTGGATTTATTTCGAATGATATTGCTTGGGTGGTTAAAGAATGTTGGCTATTTCAAACAGCTGAAAAAGGTGTTAACATTTACCTTTTTTCTAAATAAAAAAAGTTCACTTTTGAGATCCTTAAACTTATATTTGTAGTATGCTTCTTTGTTTTTTTAAAAAAAAGGCCTTCGTGTGAACCCTTAAAACCATTGTTAAGAAAAAAAGTCTATGATTTACTGTCATTTTTATTATTCTGTTACAGGTTGTACTATGGAGTATAGTTCTGGCAAAATTTGCGAGAAAGATTTTTTTGAACGGAATAATGGCGTCGAAGTAATTAAATTTGGGTGCGAAACTGGGGAAACGAGAGGTATTTTCCAGTTGCATGGAACAGCCGTGAGAAAGCAATATTTAAAGCAGGATAATGGAAGTGTTTTATTGTTCAATCAAATAGAAATATCTAACAGTATAAATGGTATAGAGTTTGCTAAACATGGAGATTCTGGTGCATTGATTCTAGTTCCCTATGCTGGTAACAGAAACGATCTTCGTGCTGTCGCAATTTTGGAGGGAAGGTCATCCGACGGAACAATACTTGCCACACCGATATGTGATATTCTAGACGAACTAGGAGTAATGGACAGAAGGCTGATGCAGTTTAATATACCTGGTATATATCACTCTGTGAGTGTCGATTCGGGTACTACGTCACCTGGCACACCTATAGCCAGTGGTTCACAGGGTAATGACTTTCATTATCCAACGCAAGCGTCTGGAGGTCAAGAAAGTGAAGTTGATTATAAAATAAGGCTTTTGAAAGAAAATTACTTGGTTCCGACATTTAACAAAGTGGACGAAAGTTTGAGGGATAATAAGGCAGAAATTGCCTTAGTGAAAACAGGAGTGAATACTCTAGTAAATATGGTCCAAGGTCTTGTACAGAAATCTAACACTGATAATCATCGGAGGTCAAGTTCCTCGATGAACATTGATGATCACGACAATGACTAGCTAGATATTGCCTACGACATTGAGGATAATCGTTCGTTTCGGTGTAACATCTGTTTATTATTTCATTGAGTGAACAACAAAAGCTATATTTTCACATGTGGCAGAGCCACGAGTGAAAATAAAGCCTTTGCTGTTCATGTTAAGAAATAAATAAAACGATCTTACACCGAAGCAAACGATGATTCCATTTCTTTCATGCTTAAATAAGACAAATTGTTGAAAGTTTGGTCACATTTTCTAAAAGCGCTTCATTTTTCACGTGATTATTATTCAACGTTCATGATGGCGTCATTTCTTGGGATTCGGATACATAACGTTAGATAGAGTGAAATGAACGAAAGTGGGGTATTCGCTTCTGATAATGTCTCTGGTTAGGCGGTGACTTTATCAAATGATAATCCCTCGATAATCCACTGAAAAGCATTAAAGAATACAAAATATCCCACTGTTGTGAGCCAATTAGTCGAGAAAATCTTTACTTAAAAGGTTATTATACTCACATACATGTGAATGCTTCTAGATATACTCTTCTTGATAGAATACTTGTCATTGACATTTTTGATACTTAACATATGGTCCAGGTGTCAAGCAAATACCAAAAGATCTTCCACAGAAATTATAAAGCACCAGAGGGTTTTTCAAAAGAACTAAAACGGGGACGATGGTGAGTCTTCAATGTTTTTTTATCGAGCATTGAAGTCTGTATTGACTTGATAACATTATCATGATAATTTGAAATATTATCAGGTCGATAAGTTTTAGAATCAATTTGCATATTAATGGTGTTAACCAGAGAAAAGCCAACCCGAATGTTTTAATATATTTCTAATGTTTAAAAAGGCCCTATTCCCGAAAAATGATAACATGACAAATAATCTAATTAGTAAGTTTATCTTATAACTATACAAATATCCGTGTGATAACATCCCGTATGATATTTTTTATGATATCACATAGTTATTTTTAGAACACATATATGATGCGGCATTTCTGTTGGAAACATCTACAAAAACAAGGCAAATAGTGGTTATAAAATAGATATAATACGTATTTAGTGTATTGTATGAAAAAATATCTAACTCGGTTGTGGGAATTGATAATTGTCTCGGCAGAGCCTCGACAATAATAAATTCTCCAAACCTCGTTTGATATTTTTTCTTATACAAAACACTAAATACGTATTATATATTTCTCGAAATGTCAATATTATCTTGTCTTATTTGAGCCTCGAAATAAGTTCTCCAGATCTTGACCAGATGTGAATAATTTTTCATGAAACTGGCATATTATTCTGTCTATCTCAAATTTGCTTCAAAACAGTCGAGCTAGTCATAAATGTATAGCTAATTCATAGGTACAAATAAGAGGGGGTAAATTCAGTCTAAAATCTTTATTTCTCCACGAAACCCTATGCTGTGGGTACTCATTTGAACTGTCTTAATAAGACGATTCCAATGGGTACCAACAATGTAGGGTTTTTGCTGATATTATCAAAATACTTTGATCTTAAATCAAAACTCCGCCTTTATCTGTGTGTCAGTAATTTAGGTTTGCAAACATCCTTAGGACGAATCGTTGTTGTATGTATTTAACTTCAATGAGTTTGCTAAAGAATCTGACTTCGTTTACTTTACTAAATCACTTGCACAGCGCTCCAATCTTTCATTCCAAACACTCACTCCAATCACACAAAAACTTTCAAAAATAGTTCAAAAAGGCTTCGAAAGCCTGCAAATTGATCAGTATATTATATCAAAACGACCAATAATTGCATGATTTATTGGCTGGTGTTGATTTTCAAACGGCCGGTTTGACTGGGAAGACACAAAATACGAGGGATGATCATGAAATTCGTACAATGGGCTTATACATTTGCATATCTAGCTTATTCAGTGGATAATTTATTGATTATACATTTTTCCATTTCTACGAAGATCATAAATGTTATGTAAAAAAACGCAGATTTTATTAAAAAAGGGTGTGTGTGTTAACAATTATTGCTAATTTTGTCCATTTGGAAATCATTCAAAACTTGCTCTGCACACTCATGTTATTGCAATAAAACTTCATTCAACTTGTCAATTCCGCGATTTTCCGAACTGAAGTTGCAATAAACAATATGCTTTAAAACAATCTTCTTACTATTAGAATATACCTCAAGTAGTTGAACGAAAGACAGATCACCATATTCACATTCAAATAATATAATTTTGGTTCATTTCTTTGTGTATTTTAATTGCCTGAAGAATTAGTTTCATTCCCCGATCGAAACAATTTTCGCAACGCAGCTATTGTGTAAGCTTCCAAACAAAGTGGTCCCGAAAGGAATCTGTGCCATTTGGAAAAATATTTACATTTTTTTATGATATTAAATCATTAGAAATGAAGAGAGTATTTTTAGATATCATGGTGGTATGAAACGAAAAACCTTAATATCACTCGAGTGTGATTAAGCTTTTAATTTCATACTACCATGATATCAATAAATACTCTCTTCATCTCTTAATTGTTAACATTTATTATAAGTCTTTATACCACAAAGAAAAGCTTTTAGGGCGTCATGATTTCATAACATTTTCAAAAAACGCAACTTCAATATCAGAGAAAACATATTATTGCACTGATTCTAGAAACTAATAAACTTCTTGTCCATCAACACATATTATCTATTCAAATCGGCAGTACTTGTCCTAGTCCGCCATTGCTTTCTCAGCCTTTTTATCAATATCGGGCAATAGGATATAACAAAATAAACGTAAACAACCTTCTTAATACTGCAGATATGTGTAAAACTGATAACATCTTAAATAAAACTTTAGATCGTAACTTGAAGCTTATGACTAACGAAGAGAAATGTCTAAGTATTATCAAAATGTACCACCGAAGACATGTTGGTTGGGAGCAATGAAACATCCATTCTCTCAAACTTGGCCTTTCAGCCATGAAAATGGTCCACATCTAGTTTAAGGTTGTACCTACCAAATTAGAAGTTTGAAAATCTGATTGATGGCGGAAAGTAAGTAAGATTTTCATTAGTTTTACTTAACCCTTTGCTGTTTAATCCATGCTTTTTACGTGCCTGTGATTTTGTGATTGAGAAAACGTTGTGAAAAAAAGAAGAAATTGCTTCTGACAAGCAATTTCTTCTTTTTCCACACCATTTTCTGACCTACTGGATATTTATTTATTTTTCAAATAAAATCCACTTTAAATTTTCGTCTGCAAAACCTTTGAATTTGGACAGGTCCAAAATTTAAAAAAAAAAAAAAAAAAAAACAGGAAAGGGTTAATTGCCATAGAAGTGTTAAAATATCATAAGTGTCTGTACAGTCAATGCATGGACACTTATGATATTTAGTCAATCGACGATGATTGACGTAGTACTTTAGACTGTACTTTGTTAAAATATGAGCCAATTTTTCCAACCGTCATGTAGTTGCTTGTTCTGTACAAAATGACCCTTTTCCACAATGCTTTCGCTTTACCGCTACAGCTGTGGCGGTCTTATGTTGCTCAACATATTGTGCTTAAAAATAGCTTCATTTTGATATACAATATACCTGGACATACTGCTTTTTCTTGTATAATGAAGCGCCCTTAAAATTTGGTCTGAAACACTTTACATGAACTTTAAGTTATTACCAACCGAATTAGAAGTTTTAAAATCTGTTTGATGGCTGAAAGCCTGTAAGATTTTCATTATTTCTTACTTAATTGCCGTAGATATATATATAATACATACTTTGTATGAGAAAGATATCTAACGAGGATGGGAGAATTGATAATTGTCGAGATTCTGCCGAGACAATTATCAATTCTCACAACCGAGTTAGATATTTTTTTTCATACAATACACTAATAACGTATTATATTTATCTTATTACCTCTATTTGTCTTGTTTTCTTCAATGTTTCTATCTGAAACGCATGTTTCTAAAAATAACCACATTATATCATTGTTCTAAAAATAACTATGTGATATCATAAAAAATATCATACGGGATGTTATCATACGGATATTTGTCTAGTTATAAGATAAATTGAAATATCATAAGTGTCCGTACAGTCAATGCATAGACACTTACGATATTGAATCAATCGACGATGAAATTACTGGAAGGACTGGAATATCTAAAATGCTTAATCTGATAACAGTAAGATAATAACAACCGCGACTGAAAATGGGAAAATGCATGCATATAAATGGCAATACAAAAAAAAAAGGTCCAAGTTTAAAGGTAGTGCAGTTATCATAGGCGTAACAAGGATTTTGAAATTTATACGCACTAAGAAGGCAACCAACATATAATATATAGGATAAAGGCGATATATGGACTGTGACAAAAGATGAATGTTCACCGTCCGCTCCCCTTTTTCGTTGATTTGAGCGTTGGTGAATGATCAAAATGTCGTAACTACAGATTTAAAAAGCTGTAGTTTCGATGTTATGATCATTCATCAATGACATTTTTTGAAAGAGGATATATTTATATTACACACATGCGTAATGTGCGTAATGGTAGTTACGCCCTTGGTTATGAGAGAATGAGAGAAATTTGGAACCGGCTCGTTGTCGAAAGCTGATTAATAAAATGTTCCCGTAGTTAACATCATCGTCGTAGCTTTCGGAATTCGCTTGGACATTTCCGTAACCTAGAAAGTACCTCGGACGTAAGTGTGGTATTTTTTGGTTATTTTAAGGTAATTCGGTTCCTGGTTGTACTTTGGTTTTTACACTTTTTGTACTTGAATAGCAAATTCCTTAAATGCTTTCCGATCGTCTCTGGAGATCTTTTTGGCTTGGCATGTTATAATATGAAAGCAACACGATTTAAAAAAAAAAGAAAAAAAAATATGCCCAATTTTAATCTTACGTTGATTTTGTATTACGCAACGTCATATTTGGTTATGTTTGCGACGTCATATAAACCCATGTACGAAATGACGCGCTTTCATTTCTGCGCCCTTATTGTTCCCGAGGTCTATTCCGAAGAACCGCCGAGGGCTCTCGAGTGCGTCGTAACAGTACTGTTATGTCTATACGGAAAAAAAAAACCCGAAACCATCAGAGAAAGCACGAGTCATGCCGATTTCCTTTTTCGTTAGGGGTTGACTACCTTAAAGAGAGTACCAAGCGGTCACAAACGATTGCGGTTACACATTCTTTAGTGGGGCAGATACTTTATACTATTTTCATTTTTTTTTTTTGTTGGGTAAAAGAAAGCCAGCGAAAAAGCGCTTCATAGTTTTTACGAAGCCGTAAATGTACAGAAGGAAGGGGGTGTTAAACTGTTGGTAAGGCGAGGAATCACGTGATACACATTTTACGATTCTGTCAATAATTCTGTTAATATCTGGCCGAATTGAAAAAAGTTAGAAGCACTCTGCAGAGAAGACGGAAAAACGCAAGGAATTTTCCGAATGTGGATAATCTTTCGAAAGGATTTTTTTTTACTTTGTCGTCAATAACCTGTTTATCGGCAGATTGTTTAAAAATTCCTGGTAGTTTTTCACATTCTCTGCTTCCAACCAAATCCAAATTGGTCAAATATTGGCGGAAAAATTGACGAGTTTCAGAAATTGTTTAGTCAGGTGATTCTCCGCCGTGGTACAGTTAAAATAACGTGAAATTGACACTCATTCCGATCACAATCATTCTACATCATTCACAATCACAATTCACATCCTTTCCTTCATTCCCAACACTCACTCAAATGGATCAAAATCGCTCCGAAATCATTAGAAAACATTTCGAAAGCGTTGAAGGCAATTGACTTTTAATTCAAATCGATCAAATTATTCTACGATTGTATTGGCTCATGTGGAATTTTAAGTGTCTGATTGGTCCTCGAAGACACACAAACAGTAAATTACGTTTGTTTTATTAACGGGAAGTAATAAATATCGCTAATTTTGTTCATTTTAAACAAAACTAGCGATATTTGATTACCTTCCTTTATATTCACCCAAAACTCGCTCCACACACTCATAAAGCCTCATTCCGGAATCATTAATCTTTTCAATTTCACGATGTTGTTTACTGTATGTGTAGAAAGCAATTTGGTTGGATAAAAGCATTTGAATATGAATTTAAAGATATTTTTGCCTTGTACAATCTTTATCCGTGTACCTTTTTCTCCCAAATGGAAAATATTATATAGATGACATAGCTTCATCTAGATGTAAAACAGTTCAAAGATATCGTGGGCTCGGCGCAAAACAGTAGTTACTGCCTATATATTTATAGGCAGTTACAACTGTTTCGTGCTGAGTTATCGATATTATCATTCTGATTTGTATTGATAAGAAATGAATCAAGATACCATCATCGATTAACTTCCAATATCCATATAGATGGCCAATGGTGTTTTGCTCTTTGTACTTTATGGCCCTGTCACACCTCAACGTTTTAGCCAGCGTGTGCCTAACGCGTTTGAGAAAACGACTAAGTCCACAAAACGTCGGCATACGCTGACCTACATTTTCTTTTTGTCAATTCACGACGCGCTTGTAGCGTGTTCATAGCGAGTTTGAACGTGTGAGTAACGCGTGAGAAACGTGTCCAGAACGTGTTGATAGCGTATGTCAGCGTATACCAACGTTCTTGAGCGTGTGTCCAACGTTCTCGTAACGTCCTCAGAACGTGCATAGAGTGTTTGTAACGCGCTTCCAGCGTGTTATAACGTGTTCGCAGCGTGTTTTGGATGTAAATATAAATTCTGCAAGAAATTACCACTTTAAATTCATTCTTTTGATATATAAACAAGCCACCGGCCACTACACATATTCAAATTCAAAGTATGTTGGTTCATGTGAAAGAAAAATAGGAAAAGACGAAAAGAAAAATACACTGGCACCTGTTACATATGAAAACATGCATATAACAAACTTATAAGATTACAGGCTGATTAAAGCTTCTAGTACTTTTCACTCGAAAAATATTGCGAAAGGGTAAGGAACTTCTTGTCATAATGCACTCCTTTCTTCCTCCATATGCTCTACCATGTAGGATGACTTTCTACAACCTCTCTTAAGGGGTAAAAGGTGTACCAAATATCAAACTTGTAGTACATAAAATAGAATCAAATATTCTGAACAGAGCAGAATAGAGTAAACCCCGTCTTGTATTATGTCCACTAGGTACAACGATGTACTTGTCTTTTTGGTATATTGATAATGATCAAATGAGACGAATGAATGTTTGTATTTTCGCGAACGTATTGTTATTCCAACCAAAGAGCAGACGCACTTGTAAAGCTATAAATGCAATGTTTATTACACATTTAGGCTACATTCTCCACCTCGACAATCTAAGGAATTAAGAAAATCCGTAAAGGATTTATATGGAAGAAAAGACAAGCAGCTTATAACATAACAAAACATAACATAAGTTTTATTTACATGACTTGAACGAAATCGTTCATCGTCAAATATAGAGAATGCTACCTATTATAGAGTTTTCAAATCATTCTTAGACTGGTCATGAGGAAACATGCAGATATGAACATGTCAAAAGGGTCATACACACGTACATGCACAAATTCATTTATTTACGAGAAGCTGGTGGTAGAAATTCAAGACAAACATGCAGCGGAACTTTTATATTGTCATTGAAAACTGAAGCGCTGTCATACGCCAGAAACACGCTGTGAACTCGCTGGCAACGCGCTAGACACACGTTCAGTACGCTGAAGACACGCTATGCACACGTTCCCAGTACGCTGGAGACACGCTAGAAGCACGTTAAACTTTTGGCGAACGTGTTTCTAGCGTGGCCGTAGCGTAAGTGAACGAGCTCCTAGCGTGTCTCTAGCGTGCCGAGCGTGTTCGGAACGTGTGCGGAACGCGTGCGGAGCGTGTTCCAACACGTTCGGCACACGCTGAGAAATTTTAAGCATGCACAAAATTTTATGAGATACTCAGCGTATCGCAACGTGTGCCAACGTGTTACAGCGTGCTGATAGCGTGTGCGGAACGTGTCCATAGCGTACCCGACGTGTTCGCAGCGTGTTATAAAAAATCCAACACGTTCCGCACACGCTGGCTAAAACGTTAAGGTGTGACAGCCCTATTAAGTATAAAACATCTAGACAACCTTAATACTGATTTCTGATTTGATATTTCTTGAATTATTCAAACATGTCGTAGACTATAACGGAACACGTTTGAAATACTGTCGTGTGCAAAGACTCGTCATGATAAATTCTCTCCAATTCGGCCAGATTATGTTGCATTTTAAAGACTGTAACAATTTATAACCTATTCACCAAGCTATACTGTTATCTGTTTCTCTTTTGTTTGCCTATTCTTTAGATGTTGAAGCTGCCAAGACTTAACTGAAATCCCATTAAAAATAGAAACAGAAACAAACAAAACCCCAAAACAAACAAACAAACAAAACAAAACAAACAAACAAACAAACAAAACCTTCAGCACTTGGACAATCTAGTTTTTCTTTTTTACCTATAACTTTGCGGTCATAATAACACCAATAATACCTTGACTTAAAAGATTGTATTTAAACTTTTTGCATAATTAAAAACATTGTATCGAGAACGAGAAATACCAACTAAATGTGCAGAAAACTAGTCTAGTAGCCATTAAAAGTAATAAAAAAAGAAGAACTGCACGCAGTGGTCAAATTCATCAAACCTTCTAAAGTGACACCAAAACGTCAACAATATCTTCATTTTTCAATTCCCGACCGAAGTTCTCAACAAAGGAACAGCTTGATCCCGGTCTCGGAAATGTAGGCTTGTAGAAAAATATGCTGAACTTTAGGCTTATCGTATTTTTATCATTTTATCCTAGAAAATACGGATGTTATGTATCTTAAACAAATACTTTCTTTGTGCAAGAAGATGATTAAGACATTATTTCTCACCTGAAACGAGTAAAGCAACGATTCTGGTAACCTTGTATGGCCTTTGCAGACATAGTCAGGATCAATAAGCATCACTTGAATTTAAGTTAAATGCTAAAATACGATCGATTATCTAAATATATCAGTACGTTACGATTTGATAATTTAACCACTATAGCAGTGAAATTACAACAAAAGTGACCTATTAGTTCATTCATCTAAAGCCTCAGTCTGCGTTTAATGTAGAAAATTGCTGTTTTGTGAAAATTGTTTGAATATTATTTCTTGATCTAATCATATGAAAGATAAGTTAAATAAAAATACAAAATAATCGACAAACGGTGGCTTTTTCGTGAAACGCATCATATGCCGTATAAAATAGATATGTGAATGAGATTTCGGTCACGTGAAATACGACCACGTGCAGAGGCGGTAATGGAGCTGTATTCAAATTGGAATCCAAAATGTTGCAGGTCATAAATATTCAATAAGTTAGGCCTATACTTAGACATCGCGTCATAATTATTTGCATTACAGAATATTGGAATGACAAATTCAAGCTTATCATTGAGAATAAAGGTCTAGTTCTTGTGTACAAAGTCGTCTAAGATCATTGTCTTGCGTTTAAGAAATGTTCACGAACACAAAGGGGGGCTTTAACTCTACTTAGAAGTTATGTAAGTGGGAATCGCCCCTTTTTTCTCAAAAATCGCGAAAATTCGTAACTACGACCCCCTACGACCTCCGCACAATTCCATTGATCAATTTTTGATGATTTCACGAATATGCTTTCAAAGAAGCAAGTGATATAAATTAATGGACAAAATTATTATCCGGTTTTGGAAACATAATTTGAGCCTGTGCGTGGGATTTCCAACAATTCCAAAAATGTGCAAAGCAAAGACTCTGACCAGCCTGTGCATCTGCACAGTCTGACCAGAGTCTTGACTATGCGTTTATAGATAGATATGGTCTCAAAGTATCTGCCGATCATCATGTAACTTCATATTTACAGTTTGTGGCTGTCTATGCCACTCAATGTTTGCACCACACAAAAATTTCAAATTGTTGGAAATGTCACGAACAGGCTCATTTTTTTTTATAGAATTCAGAACATTGATGAAGGTGATATCATTTTAGAGGCAGCATTAAACGCCCATGGTAGTTTTGCAGCGTTGTAGCGTTGAACCTGGCCTAAGAAAAAATGTCAAACGATAAAACAGGTTTGATTGGCCGTTTACAACTTTCTAGGGACGGGCAAAATTTAAGGTTATAAAATTGTATATCATAGTGATTTTAGGCAATGAGTCATTTTGAGAAATTATGTGCACTCAAACGTAGTTCTAAACGTCTACTTGGTTTAAGCTCTAAAAGTCATATGAGCCTGTGCGTGAGATTTCTAACAATTTCAAATATGCGCAAAGCAAAGACTCTGACCAGTCTGTGCATTCGCACAGTCTGTCCAGATACTTTACTTTGTGTTAAGTAAATGGATAAGGTCTCAAAGTATCTGTAGACCTTCAGGTAATTCTATATTTACAGTATGTGGTTTACTACGCTACTCAATGTTTGTACATCACGAAAATTTCAAATTGTTGGAAATGTCAAGCACAGGCTCAAATATCCTTTGATATAGTAAGGAGTCGAATTGTGCTCAAAAATCTTTTGGAGAAACACTTCAATGAATAACGACCCTAAAAGATTTGAAAGCAATGAATTTGAGAGGAATTCAAGGGTACCACTGTTGGGTCATATTTGTAACAAATCATATATGTAACACATTTGTTACGTACATGATCACATTCGTAACAGATAAAGTGTGTTACAAATGTGTTTGTCCGAAATGGAGGTTGACATGAGAAGCATATATGTAACAGGTTTAGTTGTCTATTTGTAGTCAAACAATTAACAGCAATAGCAACATCATTCTATTCTTTACACTATTGATTTCACGGGGGGTGATGTCCATAATCGGAGCCACTGGCTCCGCTTTCAAAATCATGTGTGGAACTTCCGCTCCACGTGCGTCTCCGATTATGAAGATGTAAACATTTCATTTTTGGACTGAAAAAATGGGATAGGTGTCGGAACTTTCTCATTTATACCGGATTTTATTCATTAATCATTAAAAAGTCGAATGCTATTCGACCAGTTATACATTTTGCCACGTTAACGTACTCAAGAACTGTAAAAACGCTCGTTGGTTTTTGTTAAAAATGATTTCTTCTCAGAGCAATCTTGAGCCAGGAATATCAAAACACGTGGTTTAACCTCCAAAATGCAATATTCTGGACAAGATTAATAACGTATACTATTGTTTTCAGTATGCACGAGTTTAACAAAACAACCACAATACTCTACCCCGATATACTTTCCTACAATATGAGATAAATCAAAGAAAATAGTTTGGTTCCGATTATGTGGATTGGCTCTGATTATGTATCCTGGCTCTGAAGTTGTGGAGTGTCTTAATCTTCTTCCCTAACCTCCTTCGATATGAAGTTTCTGCTGGTTTCATGGTGCGACTTTTCTCGTCGTTCCACGACGCTCGTTGTCTATATTACGTCTCACCTTTTCGTGTTTACTTTTATTATAAAATTCCGGTGACTAGACAGTCAGCTACATTAATTATTACTTAAAACCGTAGGCGAAAAAGAGAATCGTATGAGTATTATTAAAATAAAATTTGAAAAGAGATAAAAATTTCTACGGAACCTGCCAATAGTTTGCCATGATTATCATACTTCGCACGTTTAGCGTTCCTGTTATAACAACGTCACTACTGTCGCTCTTTCAACGTCGATAATTCCATGAAATTTAGGTATTATAGCGGGTGGTATCAAACAAATTGTCACAAAGTTCGCGCTCGGATTCAAAGTTTTAAGAAATCAGATTTATATATCCTACACAAAGGACGCAATGATCCTTAAACCGTCCGTTTTTTATGTCTCTCGTACCATTTACTTCGGAATTTTCGGAAAGCTTTAAGCATACGTTTAAATTCCGATTATTGCATAAAATGTACGTTTTCAGGTCATCATTGGCATACGTTAACCGACAAAACCAGGGCGTTAAAGGGAGAAAGCGTGTATTAATAAGTAAATTCACGTGCCGTTAAGGCCCGTTTTTTTTTTTTTTTTTTTTTTTACTTAAATATCCTCGGCCCAGGCCTTTACACTGTTGAATGGTGTTTTACGCCAGTATCAACATCTTTAAGTTATATCGCGGCGGCTGGAGCACCTAACAATGAATTCCTGGTATTTCTCCCACCAGTACAAGCATCAAATCCTTTCCTTGCCTCCAGCTGCTATCTCACATAGGTCTACGATTATCAACCCATTGGTGAGAGACAAATATTCGGAAAGAATGAGTACCGTCGTCGGGAATCGAGCCCGGGAGCCTATACACTGAATCAGTTCCTTTGTTCACATTAATTTATAGCACAAATAAAAACGTCGATTCTATTCCCGCGTTAATTTTTATGACGTCATTGATTTACCAAGCAACGTCGGTTTAAACAAATGTGACGGTGCAATGCATAAAGCAATTTTTTCGACACATTATCGGTTTTGGTGATAGTTTTACAGCTAGTTCCTACGAATGAATTTACAATTTCTGTTAAAATGGATACTACAGTCTTTCTTTTTATGCAATAATAGCGTCAATTCACGTTTTTTAGGTGATAACATTTGCAGAGACTCTCAAAATGCTTAAACGACCCCGTGCTTCGCACTCGGCATTAAACTATTTTTCGGGAAAGCTTAAAGTCCACCCTAAAAAATAATCGCGTTTGCAAACTTTTTCGTTTCGAAAAAAAATGAACGAAATTGAATAACTATGTAGGATTTTTAAACAATATATATAAGGCATTAAAGTAAAATTCTTTAGATAATCAAAATACAAAAAATATTGAATAGTGCGACATTTTATTGGCGGTATCGTTTGTCTCCATAAACATTGTACACGGAAAGTGTGTGATTTTTCTGTGAAGTGGTTTATTACTGTTGAGATGACTTAAAATATTGATGCATGAAGTTGAAATAAAAAATAGTTTCTAACATTTTGTAAAAAAATAGTTTATGTGTAAGTAAAAGATATATATCTGAATTAGGGTTTTCAGATGTTTCCTATACAAATTACAAACGTGCGTTTTTGCGACGTCAGGTTGATATTTGAACACTCATCTACGCTCTCTTCATTCCAACTTTATGTACAAAACCATATATTTAAAGAATCCATAATAAAATATTAATATTTCTTCTACTAAAGGAAATAAACATTGTAATGTTGGTCTTAAAATTGTCCCAATGACGCGTTTTTTTTTTTGTTGTTGTTTTGTTTTGAATGTCATGTCATTTTATAAGTAGTTCTTAAATATTTCACGATCAGGGAACCTTACAATACGGTTTCCCTTCAGTTAGGATTTTGCATTCAGTGGTTTCCGTATCACTGCTCTCGCGAGTATAGTATATTGAATGTGATATAAATCATATTTCTGGAATATGTTAACATTTTTTACTTCAGTAATAACTTGCTTAATATTGTATATTTTACAAATGACTGGCGGAATATAAACTATTTTTGTTGCTTTTCCTCGAATCTTAATTGAAAACCATTCATTATACGTTATTTATAAAAGGACGTCATTTGTCACAGTCGTGACCGCGGCCAACTTTTGCCGTTACGGCTTAACGTGCGAAGTATAATAGGCAGGCAAAAACCACTGGCAGGCTCCGTAGAAATCTTTATCTCTTTTCAAATTCAATACTAAATGATAGCCATATAATTATCTTGTACGTACATGTTCTAAGTAATATAAATGTAGCTGACTGTCTAGTCACCGGAATTTCATAATAAAAGTAAACACGATGAGGTGAGACGTAACAAAGACAAATTGCATCGTGGAATGGCGAGAAAAGTCGCACCATGAAACCAGCAGAAACTTCATATCGAAGGAGGTAAGGGAAGAAGAATAAGACACTCCACAACTTCAGAGCCAGGATACATAATCAGAGCCAATCCACATAATCGGAACCAAACTATTTTCTTTGATTTATCTCATATTGTAGCAAGTATATTGAGGTAGAGTATTGTAGTTGTTTTGTTAAATTCGTGCATACTGAAAACAATAGTATACGTTATTAATCTTGTCCAGAATATTGCATTTTGGAGGTAAAACCACGTGTTTTGATATTCCTGGCTCAAGATTGCTCTGAGAAGAAATCATTTTTAACAAAAACCAACGAGCGTTTTTACAGTTCTTGAGTACGTTAACGTGGCAAAATGTATAATTGGTCGAATAGCATTCGACTTTTTAATGATTAATGAATAAAATCCGGTATAAATGAGAAAGTTCCGACACCTATCCCATTTTTTCAGTCCAAAAATGAAATGTTTACATCTGCATAATCGGAGACGCACGTGGAGCGGAAGTTCCACACATGATTTTGAAAGCGGAGCCAGTGGCTCCGATTATTGACATCACCCCCGTGGATTTTATTCTCGACTGCAAAACAATAGTTAGCACATCAGAGCGATTGAGGCTCACTCTAACTTGAATCAACCTCAGAAAGAGAGAGAGAGAGAGAGAGAGAGAGAGAGAGAGAGAGAGAGAGAGAGAGAGAGAGAGAGAGAGAGAGAGAGAGAGAGAGAGAGAGAGAGAGAGAGAGGGAGAGAGAGAGAGAGAGAGAGAGAGAGAGAGAGAGAGAGAGAGAGAGAGAGAGAGAGAGAGAGCAAGAGAGAACGTATGAAATAATGATTTTTTGCCTAAGGTACCAGTGCATCTCGAGCGCGCACGTGAGTGTGTCCAGCAACATCCAAACAGCAAGAAAATTGATCTGCAGATTGGAACTCAAGGCAAAAGACACATCATATAGATCAGCCTGCGCATCTGCAGTAGTAGGAGATCAGTGAAAATTGACCATGTCCCGTCTTGATAATGTTTGCGAAATTTCCAGTTTTGTGGCGTGAAGGTGACAGCCTAGTGGCTTTAAGTTGGCATACTAGCAGGCATGTGTGGTAGTAACATGTGACATATATGATTTCATGTCACATCAAAAACCGGCATCGATCATATTCGTCACAAAATATGATTTCCGAGTCATATATGTAACATGTGTTACATATGTGATAATATGTGTAACAGGTGTTACATATATGATTTGTTACAAATATGATCCAACATACCACTGATTTCAAAATTAACATTGTCGGATCGGGTAGTTCTAACATTTTATGCATGTGAGAGAAATACAGCATCTGCAATGTTATTTCCTTCAATTCTTTAACTTTCGCACGAAAAAGTCAACTAAGTTTTTCATTTATCGGATTTATTTCGAGAATTTCTGAGACCGAATTTCAAATTTCCTCTAAAATGTGCTACTTTTGTGAATTTTGCATAGGAGGCTTTAACCATTTACCACAGACGTCAAGAACAAAAAATTAAATCCAATCTTCTTTCGGAATACGCCAAATTGAACGGTCATTCATATAGAAATATAAATTACTTTATCAATTGACTACAAATATGTTAAAATCTAGTAAATACAAGGTGGCTGTTTAGAAATAAGTTTAAGTGTATTTTCTATCGACCTGGGCCCTCGCAAATTTCGCGTATTGATGTCCGGAAAAGTTTTTTTTTCATTCATTTCTTGTCGCCATGCTGGATAACGCTTTAAAAAAAGGAAATATAAAGCGAATATGAACAAAAAAAAATCCATTCTTTGGACGTACCACAGTTATAAGACGAGGAACGAAAATAATATGGTCGAATCCTACACTTATTTGGAATATCACTCGGCCTATCATTCTCAAAATTAAGATTTTTCAGCCGTTATGTAAAGAATCTAAATATATTTATATAAGAATACGAAAATTTCACGTCACTGAATTAAACGAGTAGCGTTGGCGACGTCGAATGTTTTCACTCAAAGTTTCGAGGGCTAATGCCATTTCATCTGGCGTCATCGAATTTTTCCAAGGTTTTCCCGTATTTTAACTTTTTTTCCGTCTATGTACATCCGAGGTTGATCGTGAGATTCGCCGAGTGGTGTTCCGAATACATCCGAGGTTGATCGTGAGATTGGCCGAGTGGTGTTCCGAATGATCCTACACTGTGCAGATTTAAGAGCTAATCTTACATTGCGTAGATTAAAGAACGACAACAATGTCAGCGATGTAACCATTGTAACACCTGGGATTCTTTGGAAAAACTGACTGGGTACCGAGATGGACATAATGGAAGAATTGTGCGGTCGTGGTCATTCAATCTCCTGAGCTGAACATTTGAAATCAGCTGCTTGAAAAAAATAGTTCCTCCAATGGAACTGAAAAGTGTTTTCGAGCACAAACCAAACAACGTTTACAAAAGTATATCAGTTTTCTACCAATTCTTGTTGTGTTTTTTATCTTGGATTTAAGTAGAGCGGTCTCAATGCATTACTATGTTATTGCTAATTCTGCATGAAAAATGGAATACGTCATCAACGGCGTTTTGACAAAATCATCGTCATCTATGATCAAATGCTAGTGAAAACTATCACTCTGTTGTTTTTTTTTTAAACAAAAGGCTGTTAATATCTACAAATAGTTTCAAAACGTTATCTTTCAGAAGTAAATGATTATGATTTTAAAGAAGTTAATACCGGACCAAACTTGTGTCCTTATGTATATCATCAAATAAGAAATCGTTTAAAAATTTCGACAAAAATCATGACGGTATGATGGAATCTTTCAATAAATGGCCTACGTTTATCAGACATGTCCGTAGGATTTAACATTCTACATCTAACACTGTATTGTTTAGTTATAACAAAAGGCAAGAATGATAGGAATCATATTGTAGATATACAATAAATATACTGCTAGAAGTGCTCGTGGCGGCCTTTAATTAAGATTCTATAAAGGAAGTTCAAATCAATCGGAATATGTTGAACATTAAGAAACGATAAGTTTGGCATTTAGCCTACCTAATGAAAAGTATTCATACGTAAATTATAAAAATAAAAGTAACCTTTTTTTTAGTTCAACCCTCCTTTTCCATCAGCATTATTGCTACATCTAGGATGCTGATAAACTTCCTCAAGGCTTCCTGTCGTGTATCACTACTACAAGATTTCTTCCAAGCTACCGGGTGCCCATCCCTCTAAGGCGTGCGACTTATAATTTTCAAATTGTTAATAAAAATGATACATGTCAAAGTATTTTTGTCAAACTTGGTTGAGTGAATGATCGAAGCAACATGTAAAGTTTTCTCCATAATGAGACACATTGTTTTTGGTAGAACACCGTAAAATTGACTGTGAGTTCGATCGTAATTACTCAACCAGCGCTCCATTCGTTCATTCCAAACACTCACTCAAACCATTCATAAACGCTAAAAAATCTCTTAAATTGATAAGGTCAACAACTAAATTCAAAACATCAAAACCGATAGAAAAATCTACGAGTTCACTGAGACGCAGAACCCGTATGAATATTTTAAAAGGAGGTAAAACATCGCTAATTTTGTTTATGTTGAACAAAATAAGAGATATTGGATTACCTCCCTAAAATTTCACTCAAAATTCGCTGAAAATACGCATTTAATTTCAACCCGAACCCTTCCATAATCATGCATCTTGTCAATTAAACGATGTTCCTAACTGTACTTTATTCAAAGGTTTACAAAAAATGCTTACTCAAAAATGTTTTCAATAAGGAATTAAAGAATCAAATACATGAGTCTTGTTGGACACAATCTGAATTAAGTTATATTAATATTTGGTCAGGTCAGGGTGCAGATGAAAACTGTTATTGTAATACATGTAGTTAGACTTTATTGTACAGTTACTTATATCGTGAAATTGGCATTCATCTCAATCAAAACCACTCTTAATCGCTCACTCGGCGCTCTATGCATTCAATCCAAAGACTAACTCAAACCATTGAAAATCCAAAATTACTAAAACATACAAGATCATCAACTACATTCAAAATAAATATAGATAGAAAAATCGAAATTTCACCGACATAATTGAAATTGAAATTTTAAGCATGTGATTGAATCATGAAGAAATAGTAATCTATCCATAGATCTTGTAAGCTTATTTTATAAAAGGGAGGTAATAAATATTGCCTAAACAAAATTAATGATGTTGAATTACGCCCCTTGAGTTTCAGTCACAACTCACTCTTCCCACACACCCAGTTTCACTCCAAAATCATTTTTAAAAAAATTGGAAAATTAATATTAATGGTAGTTAGTTTTCTTCTCGTGAGAGTACAAAAAACTTTTGATACATTAAAAATAAGTCTATATGTTGTATTTTGCATTAAAAAAATCGTTCACAAATTTATCAACTCTGGACTTTTTTGGTTTGGCTGAAAACTCGCATTCTTTACAAAAGACGATGGGCCAAATGCATAACGAAGGCTTAACGGTAATCTCGGATTAACCATATAAATGTTATGATTATCCTCGATGTTACAGCCAATCTTTCGTTATATATATGCAATTGGCCCATCACTCAGCCAACGTTGCTTGCGTCTACGTTAAACTTTAAGATAATAACGCGATATATGTTACGAAGGTTGCTGGATTCTCGTAATTGACTTAGATCTCGGCCAAATAAAATTTTAGTCTTAAAGAGTATCTACAGCAGATTTACACTTTTTAGTAAAATCTCAAATACATATTTTTGGTTGTTTGTCTGTAACCCATGAACATTTGAATAAAAGACTAACGAAGTCGTTTGCTTCAAGTCATTCTGCTAGGCATATAAAAAGAACTTACCTTTTCAGATAAAAACTAAATGGGGTTGCTGGTAATTTCTCCGATAATGATTTATCGTGGTTTTTTTCTTTTCAAATGTTTTATTCCCTTTGCTATTTTTGAAATTACAAAACTCGTCCTATGATTCTCTGGTATTTCTTTTTTTCTCTTATATTTGTTCAAAGTTAACAATATGTTATCTTCTTCACAAACTCCAAACAAACTAGATTTTGTCTTGACAATTTTCAATCCTCCAATGAGTTGGAATTATAACGGCTCTTTTCAGTCATAAACAAGGCCACGTTAAGATGTTGAACAGTCGAGCAGTGATATCGGACTTGTCATGTCCTTATATAGTCATCAACTTTATTAAAGGAGTCGCCTTTGTAAAGGAAACTCTAATAGACAATTGTTCCGCTCCTGTCTTCTTTATGACGTTCATTACGGCGTCATAGGGCGAGGATAATTACCTAATGTCCAAGGATGAACAGGTATCCTTAACGCTTTACGTGATTGCAATTATCTCACAGATGTTTTACTACATATAGGTAAGTAGTTAAAGAGGTGATCCATCGCGTGAAAAGGGGCCATCTGGGTAGTACGTAAAGTATCGAACCTTGTCAGACTGCGCGGATTGCGCAGACTGACTAGGGTCGAAACTTTTTGTACTCCACTAATTTTCTGAATCTAAAATATTCAATCTACCTTTCTTTCCTATTCGCGTGACGGGTAACAAATAAATGAAGACAAAATTCAAACATATTTAATGCAGCAAAATACTAATAAATGCATTATGTGAACAATGTGAAATATCTAGCTCATGTGGGCTTTTGTGATCGGCCAGTTGTAGGGCGTTCGCCCGTCTGTCTCTCCGTCCATCAACATTTTTTTTCAAAAATCTTCTACCACCACAAACTATTCATCAGATTTCAACCAGACTTAATTGTATCTATCCTTTTAAAGTACTTCACAGAATGCGAAACAATACGGAAAACTTGTTGCAAAGACAAAATGAAAAAAAAAAAAGAATATTCTCCTCCCAAATTGTTAGGCATAGAGTTTTCATATTTGGCATGAACCATTGCTTGATAATTGTACCTTGAAAATTAGCTCTTGGCTGTGGAATCGAGGATTTTTTCATAATAATAGAGCACAATAATCTTTAAAAATCTTTTAAATCCAAACCAAAAGGATTAAACACATGATATATGGCATGGTACATTTTCATAAGACCCTTTACCAGAACTTCTTATTATTTCACAAACTTAAATATCAGCCCTTTGTAGTAGGATTTAATATTGTACAAAGAAATGAAAAACAAATTCTATAACAAATCTTCTACTACCAAACTATTTAGCTTAAAAGACTGATATTTGGCAGCACACTTACACTTGAGACTATTTAGCATAAAATTCCAATTTGGCATGAACCATTGCTTGATAATTGTACCTTGAAAATTAGCTCTTGGCTGTGGAATCGAGGATTTTTTCAAAATAATAGAGCACAATAATCTTTAAAAATCTTTTAAATCCAAACCAAAAGGATTAAACACATGATATATGGCATGGTACATTTTCATAAGACCCTTTACCAGAACTTCTTATTATTTCACAAACTTAAATATCAGCCCTTTGTAGTAGGATTTAATATTGTACAAAGAAATGAAAAACAAATTCTATAACAAATCTTCTACTACCAAACTATTTAGCTTAAAAGACTGATATTTGGCAGCACACTTACACTTGAGACTATTTAGCATAAAATTCCAATTAGAGCGTAAATTTAAATATTAGTCTCGTATTGTTCGGTCTCGGATTTAACATAGAAATAAAGATGAAAGTACCAACGAAATTTCTTTCCAAACAACAAGGCGTGCTTCTTTCAAATATAGCTTACGGATTGTCATGTGGCCCCGAATGAATACTGAAAATTGTGTTTGCTCAAAGTTAAGCCTGTGTTGTTGCGATTCTTTCCTATAGCCAGATTTCAAGAATAAAATCTTGAAAAAATCTTTTCCACTCAAACAGTTAGGCCTGATACTTTCATTTTCTACATTAACATTGATCTTTTTTTTTCTGCAAAATGGGTTAAAATAATAGCCCTAAATAGAAATTAAGCCTTGAGTTGTAAATGATAAGAGAAATAATTTTTGAAAAAGGGTCATTCTAATCTTTAAAGATACAATTTTCAAAATTTTGTTATTTTTTCGGATCGATCTACCAAAATGTTTCACATGAACTTTCGTTCTTGTATTGGAAGTTTGGAAGTTATATAGCCCTCTGTGGTATGATGCCATATATATCATGAGAAATTGAAGATGACTTTTTGAAAAGCATAGAACTCATATACTCTGGTGAGTCATATAGTTACATCATTGCCCTCTTGTTTCAAGGAGGTTATTCCCGTTTACATTTGCCATGGACGTCATACAATACATGCATTGCAGTCTACAAATGATTATATCATATTTTTGAATTCGGACGATTTCATTTTTTAGGGTCTAATTGTTCACAAAATTACGAGTCAATCGCCAGATTTTACATTAACCTGTCCAAATAATCTTCCAGGTGACAGTGAAGCAATAAAAAATCGCAGGTTAATCGCGGATTGGCCGTAAGCAGACTGGGAGGTCAAGAAAAAAAAAATGTAGAATCACAATAGACCGTTCTATCTCCGTACTCTGATCATCGCATGAGGTCAGTCGGATGCACCTGTAAAAAGTTCAAGCAAAAAACGTACTGCCACTTTGGATGTCCTTGCAGCTAAACTGCGATGCCCTTACGATGTGTCTATGGACTATATCCCCGTACTTTTTAAGATTTGATGTTTGTTTTTTTAGACGAAATTGCAAGATCTATGGCATACGTAAAACCGTAAGATTTTGACACATCGTCGGACGATGCACTGACACTGCAAGGTTTTAAGGTTACAGCGACTTTACTGGCGCCTAGATTACACTTGCCAAACATTACCCGTAAACTCGCCAAAACCTCCAAATCTTGCGGCGCCTAATGGTGACAGGGCGATTACTTCGTTGGAGCCATAAGATGTACAAGTTAATTAGTATATGAACAATCGCAATGCATATGGAGCAAGTAGTCTGTAAACAACTCATAATAGCTTTGGATGGCCGCCGAGGAGACATTTCACGGCGATTGTGTGCTTCCTCGGCGTCAATACGGCCTACAGCAGATCCATATTTCTGATCTCACTATTTCCATTTGGGGACCGTACGATCACACAATTCGGGCACCTGAATGTTTCTTATGACATGCTCATGAAGACCGCACGTTGTCCTGAACACAATCGTCAGAGAAAAAAAATCAAGGTGTCAGTAACGCCATAAGAAATAAAAGTTTAGACAATAATCAAGTCCCCTTACTGAAAAGGTCCGAAGGTCCAACTTACAAAATAGCGCAGTCAAGTTTGCAAAGTAACGCCATAAGAAATAAAAGTTTAGCCAATAATCAAGTCCCTTTACTGAAAAGGTCCGAAGGTCCAACTTACAAAATAGCACAGTAAAGTCAACCAATCAATTTTAGGAAGAAAGCATTGATGTTCAAAGTCTATGTTGCATCCTTTAGAAGATAAGCGGTGGAACGGATTCAAGGAAATACCGAATGAAAAATAATTTTCTTTTCAAATATAATTCCTGAGTGTTTAAACTTTTATTCTTGTAATTGACCGAACCCAAAAAAGGATATTAGAAATTGAATGCAAAATAGTGTTTGGTCTGGTAAATTATCACACTTTGATTAAGGAACACTCTCGCATCTTTGTTTTTAACTTGTAGATGGCATTTAAACTTTGTTAACGGATATTACATGTTCTTATATATGCAGATCTTTTCTTGAGGGTGGGAAAGGGTCGAAAGGCTTTTATAAGCATCCTGGTCTTTACCCATACCAGATCTTGCCATGCACCTACAGAGAGATTCAATGGCAGAATGGGTTCTAACCGCTGCCACACACTCTTACAGCTAGATCGACTGGGGATTTGGCTCTACCCCCAATAATTTCTCGCTCCCGGTGGAGCTCGAACCCGCAAAAATCAGATTATGAGTTGAGCATGTAACCACCCGACCAACGAGCCGGTCAATTTTAGTAAGATCTATCTAATAAGTATCTAATGATATCGTCAGAGTGCATAAAGGTAACCATTTGAATTTAGGACGATATGTTCAAAGTACATAGTGCATTCCCGAGAAAATACGGTTAGAGTGATGAAAGGAAAGACGTGTAGCCAACAGAGCTACAGTTGACAACATCGTGAAATTGATAAGGTGAATGATTTTTGAGTGAATTAAAGGAGAGGTTATCCAATATTGATTACCTCCCTTTAATAAAATATGCATACACGTTCTTTAGATAGCTTCATATTTCTCCAAGATCCTAATAAACGCTTACAATTTGAATTATGCCAACGAAACCGCGATTTTTCTCTTTCCAAATTTATTTTGAATGACGTTTTTGATTCTATATTTTTCAATGGGTTTTGAGCGTTTTTGAATGGTTTGAGTGAGTGTTTGGAATGAATCAATGGAGTGCTGAATGAGCGATTTAGAACTGTTTTTATTAAGGTGAATATCAATTTCCCGATGTAACTAACTGTAAAAGGCTCGGTTCAAGGAGAACGAGGGCCCTCAACCTTGATGATTATTGCATCGAACTATTTATTACTTTAACTTTAGAGGGTCTGTATACTATCTTTCATTTATCAGTCATTCTATATGAAATTCTTATTTACTTTAAACCAATAACGATATCATCATTCGTTTTAGTAGGACATCTCCTTCTAATTCTTACTACTTCGACTTAATTCAAGTCTCCAAACAAAATTTTCCTTAAATAAGAATTTCCATCTTCTCCGCTATTTGAAGTTAATTCATTTTTGTTGAAGATTTAAAGAAACGTTTATTTTAAACTGTACGTCTGGGAAAAGCTATATGAATAGACAACACCTGTGTCGCAATGTTTAAGTTGGAAACACGCAAAATCTCTTTCTTAAAAACAAACCATTCGATTGTCATAAAAAAACAGATATAAGAGTAGAATGCTAAATGCACCACGACATATTTACGTTGCAACGAGGAGAGTGTGATTTTTATCATACAATGAAGCCTTTATTGACCCGATATTTCCTGCTTGATAACATAACATGGTATCAGACAGTCTATTTTTAGAAACAATTTGCATACACTTTCATGTGAAATTCTTTGATTTTTAAGTGTTAATTAAAATTAAGCACTGAAAAATGATAGCATGATAAATAGAATAACAAGTAAACGTCTAAAAATGATAAATTCTCCCAACGTCGACCAGATAACATAACATTGTTATTATGGACACTGACATATTTTTCTCTATCTAACATGATTGTAACCAATATGTCAAAAATAGACGATTCTCTAGGTAATCTGTTGAGTTATTTTGAAATTTCATATATCTCGAGAATGAATTACATTGTGTACCATTCTAGATTTAGAAAATCTACCGAAAGCGAAAAGTTTCAGCACTGATCAGCCTGCACAATACGTGCAGCGTGATCTAAGTCGGAACCTGTCGCTATTCTAAGGTGATCCTTTGTCTCATATAATAAAAAGGTCAATCAAATAAAGATACTTATTAAAAGTCAGTACCTGTATTATTCAGAAGAATACATCAAAGAAGGACTGGCCTCAATATGGACGATTCATAGAAGCTAGATATGCAAAAAAAGTACACAGAAAAATTATGTATACCGAATCTTTCTACACGATAATAAGTAAAGGCACATGTATAAGTCAATTTTATACTAAGATTAAGGTAAGTTTTGTCAAATCTATTATTGACTAGAACGAAATGTCTGTATAGATGTATTTTCAAAACTGAGCTCTGACGTAGGCGTTGAATGATTTACCACAGGTATATCGGGTATATTTAAAAAGCATATGATACATTTGTAAGATAATTTGTATCTTTTTGGTAATTTTGTTTAAACCTGTTTTATCTATTTTGAAAGAAAAGCACGGGAATTTAACCGTTAAAAGTAGATTTCAAAGCTCACTGTGCAAAATCTACCTATACCATTATAGGCTACATTGTAATTTATGATAAACTACACAAAATTTGAAAATGATCACTTGTTAAAATACGGTTAGTTTTTACCCCGGAATGAAAAACCAGAATTTTTGTTTTGATTTTTGAAATATGTTTCTTTGATTATAATTATGTGCTAATACAACAGTAAAATGATGACCCTTGAAGTGTAACAGTGCTTTAAACTTGGTAGGGGCAACAATACGGAATATCACGAAAATGGGAGTTATGAAAAAAAAAAACACAGAATTTGACTTAATTGGATTGTGTAGAATTGCTTGTGTAGGCTATTTTGTTGATTTTCAGATCATGGTTAGCTTCTCAGACTTTAAACAAGTCTTCTTATGATATTGAAATGGGATTTAAAAAAGCCCGATCGAGTTTTGCCTGCTGTAGCCGCAGAACCATGATTGACTCGATCCGGATGAGTTCTGTTGCAGTCTGCTGTATGTCACGGTGAAATGAAATAAAGTCTTAGGACTTTGGTAGACAGTCCATTCTCTTCGAGTTGCTTTCTTCGGATGTACGATGATGAAACCCTGTTTTCCTCAATGCATTGCCAAATGTCATTAGAGTAGACTGTCCTTTGAAACAAGTCAGAAACAGTCAAAATAGAACCTTTTTGACGACCTAAAAACACGCATTCTAAATCACCTTAAGCTAAAATAGCTATGTAAGTGTCAAACAGTTGCGCTTTAACGGAAAATTTGGATTGAATAAGTGTGTTCTATTTCTGGTTTCTGGGGAATCCAGGTCATGCAATAACGCTTTTGCTTGACATGTATGCTTCATGACTTCCACCAAAAAGAGTCTCCATATCCATGTTCGTTGTTGGTCATGATCTTTGAGTACGTAATCAGTGACGGTAAGGATTGGTAAAAGCATGCAAAGAACAACGGACCTTCGAATCGTTCAAAAGGCACGGTGATTAATGCCTGATAGACCATTGACATCGTACATGTGTATGCCCTCCTCTGGAGTTATTTCCTAAGTATTAATTCCTTTTAGCGTACTAAAATATCCGTCAAAAGGAGGCAGGGGTCAACAAAGAGTAGACTACATTTTAAGAGAAGGAATGTATTCCATAGTAGTACGAGGACAGTAATATGCTTGCTAATGTAACAAGCTGTAATATTTGCCTACTTAGTAAAGTCAACCAAAATTCTGAAAGTGCAGTCATTTTCACCATATTATTTACTGTAGTCAAATAGTATTAAAAAAGTTGTTTTTTTTTTCCAATACTTGAGCTGTGACCGTCACCTTTCAACCACATTAATTTATTCTTATTTTTTATTTTTCTTCAATTTGCACATTTACTCATGATTGAAATTAATTAGTCAAGCTGTTTTGAATCTATCCATAAATGTTAAGGCTATGCACAGGAAAAGTCAAGTAAGCCCGATTAGCTCAGTTGGTAGAGCACCGGACTTCAAAACAATTCCCGGGCTTGCACACTGACATACAAATTGTCTTTCGGATTAGACGCGAGACGGTGCTTTACACCTAGCACGTTAAAGAACCATGGCGGTTCTCGGCAGTAGTTTCGTGATGTATCCTTGGACTATCCCCCGTATCAACTAACCGTCTTCTGGAGGCGTCGCTCATATGGGCAGGTGCTACGGTAGCGATGATAAATAAACGGAAATACACAAACAGGAAAAGTCAAGTTATAACATTTGAACTTAAGCTGTGACATTGTCCTTAGATGTTTCCGAAAAGGGGTAGTCCGTAGACATGGACTAGAACATAAATATCATATGTAAGGGTTTGTGAAAACCACACGTGTACATTAATCTATTATATGGCCTACGTCGCGGGAGTGAAATAACCGCGTTGAATATTTTTGATATTGTATGGGTGTTATAACATTAGTAAGATGACTATGCAAAACAGCTAAGAACGGATAGCAACTTTATATTGTCATTTTAAATTTGACGTCATAATGGAATTGATGACGTCATCTCCCAAACGGCGTTATATGTTTTGCGAAATAACTTGAATCGATGAATATCGAAATTTTCACGTTTTATCACAAAAAAGGTTTATATTATAAATAGAATATCAAATTTGTACTCATTAACTACCGAAGTTATTAAACTCGTCATCTTCGCACCCTCGTCTTTATCTGTTTATAAATGACTCGTTTAATAAATTCAGTATTTAATGACCACCCTTTTTATATCCTCTAATTATATCCAAGGTATCGAATTTTAAGTTTTCAAAATGGAGAACATTTGTGATGAGTAATTTGAAGATCCGTTGATGAAGGAGTTTTAGCCCGGGCAGACGGGTAATTCGGACGAACAGATCAACGTACTGTCTCATATACATCGACTTGACAACTTTGTATCACTTACCGCAGACGTGCTTGACAAAAACCTAGTGTTGTCAGTTGTCATATCGTGTCATGTGGCACTATAATGTCCTGATTACAGTAGCTCCCTTTTATTCATTGCTAATTAGCATTCAGTAGTCATTTAGAGTACTAACAATTAAGGGGTTATTTAGAAAACCATCTATACAACTTTAGTACGTCCTCGTTATATAAATCCCACTTTAACTTTTATGACCTGTCAAGAAGACAATCAAAATTAAGGTCATGCTGACCTTCGCAGTAATTAAAACTTTTTTGTCTATAAAACGTACGACCACGGGCAAAAGTTATGGCCATCACGGACGAAAAAGTCTAGGAGTAACTAAAGGAATTAAGTCCAAGGATACGCAATATTGACTAATGGATCAAATTGGTAAACATGGGATCGAACTCTTAGCTACATTAAAAAAATATTTTCAACAAAAGTCGGAGTAAAAGACTTGTGTTGGTACATTTACGCATTTGTCGTTCTTCAGCAATGCTCTTCAATTTGATTGGGCTAGTTATACAAAGATTTCCACATGGATAGCTATTACACTTAAAGAGAGTATGTGTTGTACCGTGCGTCGTCTCCAATAAAGCAAAGACATTGACCTAATTGTAAGCTTGTAAGATTTACAGTTCCTGTGCTATCTACGTCTCCTGAATGATTTCGAGCTACCCATGAAGTACCATGTTGATATATTCTTGTAGAAATACGCTCCGGACAGAATTTTGTTCATTGAAACAGTAAGTGTCAACAACTCAGCCGTATATATTGATCTTGCACTCTGCACCTACTTTAATAGGTCTGTCTATCCATGAAGTTACAACTTGATAACTGATAAATACTTCGAAAGAACATGTCTAAAAAAAAACTTAATCCTTTTCAACATTTAAAGGGAAATAATTTTAAAATAATGCAATATCTTTTTTCAATCTGCTGTTTTCGGGAAAAAAGTGATGTACGAGTATTGTCACCAACTTGGCGTTATTGAAAATGATATTGAAATTTTGAAATCTTCTACTGGCTTGTTCGCCCTCCAAAACTTATATGCATTATTTTGGCACATTTTTTGCATTTTATATAATTAACAATTGGCCATATTATTTATTGATAATTCCGTAGGTCTGCAGGCCAACTTCTGGGAAGGGAAGTACAGTTATGGTGCTAATCCATGCCATCCTTTGTACTCTAGGATAACACGACAAAGGATCGAGGGACTATTATGTCCACCATGGTCATAACGCATACCAGGTCTTGTCGTTCACATACAGGGAGGGAGGGGGGGGGGAGAGAAAAAGAAAGAGAAAGAGAGAAAGAAAAGACAGAGACAGAAAAGACAGAGACAGCGGGACAGAGAGGGACAGAGATACAGTGATACAGAAAGAGGGAGACGTCTCAACAAGACTTTTTCAACTTAATGGCCCACGTATGAGCTATCAACCCAATGGTTTATTAATTTAGTCACGTAAAATATCATCTCTGTTTGAGCTTGGCCGAATCTTATTACTCTTCGAATACTTGTGAAGCTGAGTCCTTAGATTGATCTTTTCGCAACATCTTCACAGAAAAGAATAATGATGTAAAAAAAAGCCTGGATAAAACTATTTTAAATCTCTCCATCCAAAATTCAAACCACTCAACAAAATCAATGATAAAGCTCGAAAATTAATAGATATCATTTAAAACATTCAAAAGTTTCATTGGCTGTGATGGAGACACACAAATATATACAAAGCATATTAAATCGTTTTATCAGAGGAATGTTACAGCATATTGTGCTCATTTTGTAAAAAAACACCCGAATATTTTAAACTCACTCATCTATCTGATCCACATTTCCTTCATAAATAAAAAGAAATTATATAAACGATTTTGTTATAAAACGCATTGATACAATAATGATAAAAGGAAAAGCGCAATTATGCTATTGGTTGCCACAAGACAAACACAAGACGTCTCTTTGTTGTATTGGGGAAACTCATCTCAAACCTTTAACGTCGATATAACGGAGTTATGGATGGAGCAATTTCAGTCGTATCCGTAATAACAACAATCGCCAAGGACGGCGAGTGTCAAGTTAGTCTTAACCAACATTAAGATGATGATCTTTCTACTACTTTTATCATTGCAACTGACAACAGCACTGTAGAGTGAAGTTCTTTTTTGATCGAGTGTACCAAAGTTTTACCTTCTATTTAATTCATTTAACAGATAAAATGCATAGTCTTATTTGTTAAGTCTATATTTATCAACAAAGAATTTTAAGATTACATTTATGTTCGTTGAGAAATTAAACTTTAGACCATGTTCATCGTACTCCGCAAAGATTTATACGGCCGTGAAAGTTAATCATTCCGAAAATTTCCATTTACTTTGTTTACTTAATATTTTAGTTTACTTTCAGAATGTTTTCTCTCTGTCAGGAAATACAGGATGGGATTCCTTGACCATTTTTACAATTGAGTTAGATAAGTCTCAAACTTCGTTTTATTCACGTGGTCTTTTACAGGACACAGTTTTGTCCAATCATAAAGATTGAGCCAAATTATTTCTGGCCCGGCTGGGTCCAGTTGTTGTCTTTTTCAGTCGGAAACCAGCCCTGCTTTCAGGATATAATTTGAAAATTTTCAACTTCTTTCAGCCTAAACACAGGGCTGGTTTCCGGCTGAAAAACAATAACAACAGAATCCGACCGGGCCTGAAATAAGTTGGCCCTAAAGAAACTGTCTGTGTCGCTTATGTGACAGGATAAGGATTCCACACACCCTGTGCAGAATGACATCGATACAAAAGAAAATCCATTTGTTTCACTACAGGACGGTTAATGAATGGCGGGGTAAGGTTAATTGTGACGCCTTTGTCATATCCCCGATGGTTTCCAACCACGCTATGTCGTAGTATAATTAATTAGACAAAACTGAGGTCCACAGGGACCATCTCAAAATGAACCGATCATGCGAAGAGGGGAATATTTAAGAATCGTCTAGACTTCGGCTTGTTCTCGGTTTAATGCACTCATTAACAGGTTTTCAATTTGTCATTATATCACAAAACTCCTTTTCATTTAATGCCCTTTTGAGAAAAAACGGTAGTTTTCACTTGATTATCTCAACTCCAAAATTACTGAATTAACAAAGAAAATCTGCTTTCCTTCATTTTACCTTATTTGAAGTTGTCTAAGCAGAGTCAAGTGAAAAATGGCAGTTATGACGTTGCATAGTAATCAAGAGCAAACTCGCACATTTTCAGAAAATCCATTTAAAAATTTTCTTAAAATCTCGTCTCAATTTTCCATAAGTTATATAGAATTATCGGGGGGGGGGGGTGTGTTGTGTGTGTGTTTTTCGTTCATTTCTTATATATTTCATATTTTAACTAGAATATAGCTTTTTCTGTTCACCGAATGAACGATTAATCCATATTAATTTCAAACGAACAATTTTCTTCAATGTATCACACAGAGTCCCGCATTGAATAGCTTATTTGAAGAATTAGTTGATTATGTTGTTGCTGTAATTATTTAGCTATTTGATCCCTCAATTCCAATAGATGTTTTCTATTCCGACACTGCTAGATATAAGTTCATAGTATATCAATTCCACATTCGCTAATGAAGATCTCATGACAGATGCCATGTTAGCTTTGTGTATAGCTTTGTACATTCAAACAGAAACAGTGTTGCCCGTAAAATGTCCGTTTTAGAATCATCAGCATACGATGAAATTCGTTTTCACGCCCCAAAATGATAGAAAAACTTTCTCTTACTCAACTTAGAATGAATTCAAAGTTTAAAGTGAGATGAAATATTTATTTTTGATAAAAATACTATGGTAATCATGAAATAAACGTTGGTATATAGTTTCTTAATTTCAAAGATAAAACAATAATTTGTAGTTTTAGTTTGTTTGTTTGTTTGTTTGATTTTTAATCCAGAGTGATGATTTGGGTTTTATTTTGATAAAATTGAAACATTTAACTTTCCGTGGTCAAGAATCGTTTGGTCGATACATGTTAAGCGGTCACGAACTCAGACGGAACGTTACCCACAGTATCAATGAATAAGTTTCACACCTGACGTGTTAATGTTATTCTATGGCCTCTTGTTATCGAGTCGGATCGATGACACTCACTCTCACGATTATCATATTTTACTGATAAACGGCAATATTGAAATATAACGTATTTGCAAATTAATGAGATATTACTAAGGTCTACTCTTCTTTGTAAAAAAGTAACTGCATTCGTATTTCTTCGTATCACAACACATTTTGAGGCAAGGAGATATTCCCCTCTGACAGGTGCCCTATAAACGGCTTTAGTAGTTTCGAAAATTACCAAAGTTTTCACGCTGTAACTGCCTTACTTGTAAGGACATTCCGCACTTGTATAATAAAATTTATGACAAAGGCAAACACAGCATCTGTTATTTATGCCAAAGTTGGACCAAAGTTGGACTTCACCGTAAATATATGTTAAGGCCAATATGTATATGACATCTAAAACCTAAAAAGTGGAACTCGAAATTTAGCATTAATCCATTGGATGACAAAGCCGCGATCTTCAAATAAATCATCAGGCGAGGTGAATTTTACATCATAACCGGTTGGTAGACGTTTTATTTATTGACATGTTTCCATACATACAAAATAACACAACAATGGCACAAAAACCCAACGAGATATGTCCAAACAAATTACGTGTACATTTTATAAAAATTGCAAGCTGCCATCTAAAAGAAATTGCAAGAAAATGAAAAATGACACTGAACCAACTCGTCTCATGTTTAAGTTTTTTTTTTTTAAATGTTCATGAATCATTTAAAAAAAACAAGTGTCTTTAAGATATTAGTAATTTTTTGCTCCACTGGCCAAAGGCTAGTGAGTTATTATCATGGCGGCGTGTCCGCCATGCGTCCGTGTGTGCGCCATGCGTGCGTCCTGACGTAAACTTTTTCTTTAAACATCTTTTTCTCCTTAACCAATGAGCGGCTTTTCGCCAAACTTGATAGACATGTTCCTTGCTTGCCCCTCTTCTTAAATTGTTCTATGAAATCTCATGTTTATTATTTTTTTTTAAATGTTCATGAATCATTTAATTAAACAAGTGTCTTTAAAATATTAGTAATTTTAAGCTCCACTGGCCAAAGGCTAGTGAGTTATTATCATGGCGACGTGTCCGCCGTGCGTCCGTGCGTAAACTTTTTCTTTTAACATCTTTTCCTCCTAAACCAATGAACGTCTTTTCGCCAAACTTGGTAGACATGTTCCTTGCGTGTTCTTAAATTGTAAAATTGAATTTTAATTGGCCAACAAATGTCTGCGTAGCTTATCTTCCCTTTATAATATTTAACGATGTTATTCTCCAAAACCATTGGACCGATTACAATGAATCTGGGTATAAAAGTTCCTTGTATGATCCTTTACCTTAAGTCTTAAGAGAATTTTTTATTGGCCCAATGATGCGGTCATAGCCGGGCGAGGCTTATTTTCACTAAATGATCTTTAAAAAACTTCTCCTCCAAAACCATTAACACGATTTAAATCAAATATCGTATACATGTTTCTTGGGTGACCTTTTACCTAAATTGTAAAAGAAATTTTGGTTGACCTCTAAAAATAGGCATGGCGGGGCGGAGCTTATTTTCACTTAAAACTCCTTAAAAATATTCCCCTCCAAAACCATTTGGCCAATTTAATTGAAACTCGGCATGAATGTTCCTGGGGTGACCCTTACCTAAATTGTTAAAAATATTTTGTTTGAAACCCCCAAAATGTATGGATGACAGGACAGGATTTATTTTCACTTTATTTCATTTTAAAATCTTTAAAAAATCTTCTCCTCCCAAACCATTTGGCCGATTTCAATAAAACTTGGCATGGATATTCCTTTGATGACCCTTTACCTAAATTGTGAAAGAAATTTTGATTGGCGCAAAAATGAGCGTGGCAGGGCGGGATTATTATCACTTTAAAATCTTCAAAAATCATCTTCTCCCAAACGATTGGACTGATTTCTTTTAAACTTGGTATGGATGTTACTTCAAAGACCTTATTTGAATTGTTAAATAAATTTTGATTGCCCACCAAAATTGGGTGTGACAGGGTGGGGCTTATTTTCACTTTAAATTCTTATAAAAATTCTTTTCCCAAACCATTTTGCCGAATTCACAGACACTTGGTATGGATAATCCTTGGATTTATTTCGAATTTAATAGCCCATGCTTGGAAACAGATTCATGGCTCTTTCTTACGAATTTTCATTATGGCTGAAACATAAATTAAAAATACGTACATATTCTCTACGAAAAAATCGTATGAAGTCTCTTTAAAAATGTTTATCTCTGTATTTCGTGATACCAATTCGGTCATACCAGTTTACCGTCAAAGTTGGTCCTAGAAACAATTAATTAACTTTCACCAGGTTAATGATTTGAAAAAGAACAGATAAAATCATTAAACACCGTACAAATATTTTCTCTAAAATTGATTTTTACAGTTAAAAGAAATAAAACAAACCGGGTATTATTGGGATACATCAAATCGATCGCAGGTCAAACAACATAGTTTATCAGAAATAACAAAATTTCTTAAAATATGTCGGTGGTCAAAGTAAATTCAAGCAAATATTGATGACATCTAAGGCACGTTTCCGATTCTATTCTTTTGACTTTAATTTTTATTGTTTTTGTTTTAAATCTACACCCAAAATACCCGATAAGTGCTTAATGCCCATCACAATATTTTCAAAAATAAAACTAAATTGAATTATGTTATAAATGGTAATTTCGACACATGCTTTATGTCTCACATCAAAATGGAAATGGAAAGCATTTGTCTAAAGGTATTGGGCCCGTTATAGTTCCGCAATATTTCGGAACGCACGATCTTTAACATGTAACTGAGGTTCCGTATGATTCCAATACGGAACCTCGGCTAACACTGTCCAAGTTTATGACCATCGAAACGTTGCGGAACTACTAATTGGACTACTGCCCTAATTGCGTGAGCTGCTGATGGTAAAAAATGACCCGTCACGCGGAAAGGGACCATCTGGGAACTTTAAAACAGGGATATGTTCTAGAACAGGCCAAGCAAAAGGTCGCATTTCAAAATTTCTTTCACAGGAAGGTAGATTGATTATTCTAGTTGCAGAAAATAAGCAAAGTGCGAGAAGATAAGATAAGATAGGATAAGATTTATTTAAAGTCGGCAAGACAGCATAACAACAAACATAAGCTAACAATTGCTTTTGATCCGACCATGGTCAGTCTGCGCAGTCTGATAAGGGTTGACACTAAACGCACTAGCCAGATGGTCCCTTTTCGCGTGGCAGGTCACAAATATTGAAATTATAGATATCAATGTTGACAGGATGTCACACTCAGTTGCACAAGCCAACCATGATTCTACAGAAATTGACATTCACCCCAATCAAAACCATTCTAAATCGCTCATTTGGCGCTCCATTCATTCATTCCAAACACTCACCCAAACCATTCAAAAACGCTCAAACCAATTGAATAATATATAATCAAAAACGTCATTCAAAAAAGAAAGGGATATAGAACAATCGCGATTCCACTGACATAATTCAAATTGTAAGTGTCTATTGGGTTCTTGTAGAAATATGAAGATATCTAAAGAACTTGTATGCATGTTTTATTAAAGGGGGGTTCATCCTGAACAAAATTTGCGACATTAGATTACCTCCCATTAAATTCACCCAAAACTCGCTCAACACACTCATTCCATTTCATTCTTAAATCATTCATATTGTCAATTTCACGATGTTGTTAACTGTACTTAAGTGGAAACACTTTCAATTACACACAAGGACAACAACACAAATAACACATTAAATGTGTACTCGGTTTTCTACTGAAAAATTACTGTACTCTCAAGGGCATTAGACAGAAATGTTGTGTTTTTTGTGTTCAAAAAAAAAAGAAAATGAAAAAAACGTCAATCTCACAATTGCGGGCAGCTTCTTGGACCAGGCTATTCAATTTTGAATGTATGGAGAATCCTAAGCATTCACAACAAAATACATTTTGCATTCTTGCGCCTGGTAAGATATTGCTGTTTGTTTGTTTCGCATTCAAAAGGGGTCTTTAAATCATTTACCAATATATAGAATCTTTGTATCACGTCACTTTCAAAATACACATAGATTTGGCTGAGTCAATGTTTTAAGAAATAGTAGATTGAACCTAAGTAGGCACTTCATATTCCCAGACTTATAATTAAATAGTTCCGAATTTTCAATCACGACAGGTTCGTCCACCACCCTTGGTCAGTATCTATCCATTCATTTTAGTATACGTAAAGTACCTGTAAACCCTTTAAACATTCATTTCAGTTTCTTCTGGGGTTGTTTTAAAAAAAGTCCTTTGAATAGTAATTTTTAAAAACAAAGCCTTTCTCGGATAGTACAATGTATTTACATTTCGTGACGTCAGAAAATCTTGACAATTTTGTGTACACAGGAAATGTCTTGGTACTATTGTACTTCCTGTTATTCACTTGCCTTTTATCTTATTACCTGTTACTTCTTATTGAGCATTAAAGCCGGTGGAGACATGTAAGAATGATATTCCAAGGAGTGGTTGTGTATCAATTAGACGGATACATGTAAGAATGAATAAACATGTAAATGTAAATTTCAATTACTTCTTACTATCCAAAAACATGTGATAGATATGATCATGTGCGCACTTTATACTTTTGAATTGTTTAATCGGCGGAATACTGTTTTTGTTTTGTTCTTTTTGGCCTGTGTATCTATTTTCATCTAAATTCGTTTGTCCATTTATCTGGAAAAAAACCCTTAAATATTGACATAAATTGAGTCTTTATATCTAACATGAGTATTTCTTGTAACGATACATACACGTACCAACCGTATGTCATCGATCAAGGGTACTTTTCGGGTCATTGTGAAATTAACACTTAAAGACTGGCTAAAGCTTTGGAATGATGGGTTGTATAGCTTTTATATACTACTCAAAGTTTGCTAAGCACTAAAACTATTTAATACTAAAATTTCAGGAAAAAAAATGAAATTTGATTATAGGAATGTTGGAAAATGGTCGATTGTTATTTGTTTATCAAATTTGAAGTAAAAATAAAGCTTTAGAATAATAAGAAGATTTTAAATGTAGACCAAACTGGGGGACCCTAGAAATTGGTCTGTTTTCTTGAAAACAGAAAAAGTCGAATTTGACCAAAAAAGGTGTTCTTTCAATTGCATTTCGTTCCATTACGAGTATGGGAGCCGACACTGTCAATAACAGCCTGACAGCGCCTCTGCATACTCCTGATTAAGTTCTGGATTACTCTTTAGGGAATAACAGACCAATCTTCCCTAAGGTTCTGGCCGAGCTTCTATAGTGTCCATTGCTGGACCTGGGGAGCCGAAACTCGGACCTGTAGCTCAATCCACATATGTCCGGTGAGCGAGCCGGCCAGTCCAGACGTGGAATGCCCTCTTCTTGGCGATACTCTTGGAATATACGGGCCGTATGTGGACGGGCATTATCATCCATTAAAAATAAATCCATCCCAAATAGCACCAGTGTACAATCTTACGTGGGTATTGAGGATATCATCGATGTACCCACGAGCTTTCAGAGTACACTTTTCTAAAATAACAAGATCAGTCCGCCCTTCCCAGCTGATGCCACTCCATACCATGATGAACCCACCCCAATAACGATCGTGCTCGGCAATGTTTGCTGCATGAAACCTTTCCCCTGGCCTTCTCCACACCCTAGCCCGCCTATCAGTGTAGCCTAAGCAATACCTGGACTCATCTGTGAATATCACGGGCCGCCAGCGCCTAATGAGCCAGCCAACGTGGTCCAATGCTCATGTTAACCGACGCCGACAATGAACTCGGGACAGCGGAATATGAATACATGGTCTTCTTGACCCCAGGTTATGCTCATGCAGCCGTGTTCGTATGGTTTAAGTCGAAAATCGCACTCCCGGGGCGTCTGAAGGTCGGAACGTAGCTGCGTTGTCGTAGCAAACCTGTTCCTTCGGGATTGAATTTCAAAAATTCGGTCTTCTGCGCCAAAGGTAGCTCAACTCCAACCTCCACATGTCTCCTTACAGGTGTACCATACTATTGGTATTGTGCCCAAGCTATGGTTACAACGGTAGGGTGTACCCCCCAGTGCCATGCCAACATCACGGTGGGAAGCCCCTTGCTCCGCCATACCTTCAGCACGCCACAATTGTTCGAGAGATAAATGTCGTCTGACATTTGGATTAGCCATGAGTAACGACTTAAAAGTCAATAAAGTACTGAAAACAGACACTAAACATCTACACGTAACCTGTACATGAAAAAATGAGAAAGGACAGGTAAGAAACCGGGGTTCCTCATTTTGCTCGAGTCTCGCGAGAAAATTGGTAATGTATGCATTAGATATCTAGTCAATACATTATTGTACAATTTTAAACACGAACACAATTTTTTTTGTTTTTTTTTTATAAATCAGCTCCTGTAGGACAGCGAAAAAGTTTGACGCTTAGCAAACTTTGAGTAGTATATTTCATGGCAAATTTAACAAATGAAGGCAAACTTTGTAATGCACTCACTAAAGTGTAGGGTTTACTTACACATTTTCCTATTAAAGTGTCAAGCTACTGTAAAAAAGTTAAAGTTGTTAGAGCTTTTATGCTTGAAAAACTTTTTTTCATAAAAAAATTATATCGTATGTACATTAAATAATATCGCGAAATTGTAAAGGTGAATGATTTTGGAATGATTTTAGAATGAAAATAAATGAGTGCGATAAGTGAGTTTTGAGTGAAATTAAAAGGATATAATCCAATGTCGCAAAAAAGCGATATTTTTTTTTTATCTTCCTTTAAAATTATTATTACGTCAATAAATCCTATTTCTTCAAGATAAAGTTTTGATTTCAATTTTGTCAGTAAAATCGACATTTTTTTCGCTAAATTTACTTTGAATGTAGTTGTGTATCTTATCTTTTTCAGTTTTTTTTCTGGCGTGTTTTGAATGGAGCGCTGATGGAGCTGAGAATCCGCTCCTGGGAGAATATTGACAAAACCAAGATTATAAACGTCTTCAATCACGTTCTCAACAGAGTAAAATTTTTACGCGAATAAACCAGTCTATTCTCATAATTAATTTATTTTTTTACTGAGCGTAAGCGGCATTTTCTGTTGCCACTATAAACAAAATGGCGGTACATCAGTCGCTTCGAGACATTTTTTTGTCGAACCAAGGCGGTTAAACCTATGTCTGGGATAAAAATGGTTTAATCTTGATCTAATCCTTGGACAGATTGCACAAAGAATCTTCTACTACGTCTATTGAATGACAGACGGTCGAAAAGATGACATTGCTTTGGGTAGGTTTTCCAACACCGTTCGGTTATCATAAGTCGTGCACCTAACTCATTCTACGCCCGACTGGGAAATGATACTTATGCGAAAGGTTTTCTTTCTGTATACCACGAATTTATCTTTCTTTAAAGCACCGCTTCTTTATGAAAATGGGATAGAATGGCCACAGAAGGGATTCACTGGAACCCCCACCCCACCGATCTCGATCCGTTAATGGGCCTGACGACTAGGAGCGTGTTGGGGGTTAGATCGAGCAGTCAAGTACTTTTTCGATATCCAAAGACTATCTCAAGATCATCTAAATATTACATCTTCCTTTCTTTTGTGCAGTGGTAGATCTAGACACTGTTCGTGGGGAGGGGGTCTAGTATCTTTATTTTGTCTTTTTTTCATGCAAAAATTTAAAAACAATTTGAACAAAAAGAAAAGATAAAATTACTGGTTGGAGACCAATTCTTGCCACGGTTTAGGGTCAAAAAGACCCAATGACATAAAGGCCCCGGTCAAAAAGGCCCAGTCCAAAAGCAACCACTTTGAAAAATGACCAAAAAGGCCCATTGAATAAAAGAGGGTGAAAAAGTCATGTCTTAGAGAGTCAACTTTTGGTTATTGTTTAAAATGAAAAAGAAACGCAGGTGTCATAGCCTGGGAGATATTATTTTGATAAATGGCAATGTATATATTTCATGTCTTCTGCTTTGTAGCATCATTCCCAATCCACACAAAGGATAAACATTAGGATGTTTTTAGAGTAAAATTATTATAAATAATTTGAAAAATAAGATACATAAATATATCTAACAGGTATTTGAAGCATTGCAGGTCAGTATTTGTGGGCACATTTGTCACATTCAAGAGTGGGCCTTTTTGGTCAACTCTGATAGTGGGCCTTTTAGACCCAGGCCTTTCTATCACTGAGCCTTTTTGATGTGGCACCCTTGCCACATACCAGCCTTACGTTCACGATGAAAACATTAGAGAAGCACATTCAAAATGAAACCTCACTTTGCACGTATGTGCATGTGCAAAGCGGGATATCATCTCAAAGCGCTCGTGAAACATTTTTTCATCCTGAACACAGGGCTGTTCTTGCTAACTTTTCTCTGATGCAATATTCATTAAAAACAAATTATTTTCTGAATAGAAGAAGTTGTTGTCTACATAACTTGTTATTTAGAAAGGTTTCCTCTCCGACTTTAACGGGTTGGTTGGCAAGATCTGGTTCTCAGCAAAATTGGTCTCTAATCATTAGTAAGTTTGAGCCCCATTTACAGAAATCTTGAAACTGCGAAAGTTTATAATTGGCATTTGAAAGAAAATTAATTTGTTAGTTTGTCATCCCACACATCCAGCCCATGATAATTGAGATTTTAAGTCAATATCAAAGACTATATCGACTGAGGTAATCAGTCTGAGAGCATTGTAAATGCAAAAAATATGTAATATATTTCACAGGAAAAGGGGCCTAACATAATTTTGCTTAGAATATTACTGTTGAAGCAAGTAAGTCCACACATATAATTGGATTTCCTGAAAAGACTCACAGGATGGTAAGGAAGGTTCCTATTGAAAATGGGGGCTGATCGCTCAGAATATTCTTGTTGATGTGATACTGTTAAGTCCACAAATAATATTGGATTTCCTTGAAACTTTCATGGGATGATAGAAGGGTCATAATGAATAACAACAGCTCAAGTAAGCTAAAATAGTTAAATTGCTTTACAAAATTTATTTATTTTCTGCATGTGACATCCAGTTAAATTGAATCATTTGTTTGGTCAATTGATATTTTGATTTTGATCTTTTACAGCCCCAACTGGAAAGACAGATGTGGATTAATTTGCCAAGGGTATGGAGTCTAACCAATGATTGTAGTAGTGACTGTGAGTATTTTTAAATAATACTACAAAGTGTGAGCCAATATTCAACAAATAGTTTAAAAATAGGAATTAAAAGTATTTGTTCATAAGCCAATAATAGGGCAATTCCAAAATACATTTGTATGTCATATCTTTTAATAATTTCATTGTTTTTACAAAGAAACCCCCAAAATAATTACTATGCTGTGTATTTCATGAAAGGTTAATTGCATTTCCTTTATGCCTATGCCATGCTTTTCAAAAATCTCTTTTTTAGAGGTCAAGATGAGGCTGTTTTCATTTATATAAAACTGAAAATCAAAGATTGAGGAAATCTTAGTGAAGAAAAGAAATTGTTTTCAATGAATCTGACCTGAAAATTTTCATTCCTGGAACATGCCTAGCCATAAGGTTGCACTTGTTTTGAGTAGTTATTTGTAACTTCACTGAACTTCGATTTGTCACCATCTTTTGATCTGGAAAGTGTTAATTTGAAATGCTGCTTTTCTTATTGTCTTGTGAAAAGGAAAGTTCCACAGAGGTTGAATCAAATTCATTTTCAGTGAGTCTTGATTATTTCAGTCTGACAAAAATACTTTGAAAGAAAATAACCTAACTAAATTAATCATGGTTCCTTACTCATTCAAGGCTTAATTACATTTTGATCCTATTATCAATTTCACAAAAACCTACTACATGTTTTTAGCTCACCTGAGCACAACATGCTCAAGGGGAGCTTTTAGCACCACCCTGTGTCCGTCGTGCGTTGTCCATTGTCAATAACCTTAAAAACTTCTTCTCCTGAACCACTGAGCTGATTTCAATGAAACTTTACCAGAATTTTGATTGACCCCATTAAAATGTGTGTGACAGAGCGGTGCCTATTTTGAGCCTGAAATCCTTGAAAGACATCTCCTCCTGTACCACTGTGCCAATTTCAATGAAACTTTACCAGAATGATCCTTGGGTGACCCTTTTTAATTTTTTTATGAAATTGTGATTGCCCCAATAATATGGGCGTGGCAGGGTGGGGCTTATTTTGAGCCAGAAATCTTGAAACAACACTTTAAACAGCGAAATTTTGACCCAAAAATATGGGTGTGGCAGGGCCTGGTTACAATTTTGAGCCTGAAATCTTTGAACTACATCTCCTCCTGAACCACTTGGCTGATTTCAATGAAACTTTACCAGAATATTCCTTTGATGACCCTCTTCAAAAATTGTTGGCAATTGTAGTTGCAGGGCAGGGCCCATTTTGAGTCTCCACAGTAATAAATGGGTGGTCAGGATTTTTTATCAATTTAAATTCTTGAAATAACATCTTTTCAACGATTTGGCAAATCATATGTGAATGAAACTTAGCCAGAAGTTTCTTGGATGAGATCCACTAGACCAATAAAATTCAAGTGAGCCGTTTAGGGCCATTCTATCTCTCTTGTTTTCTCCATTATTAGTGTTTTATCTATTTAAAACATGATGGAAATATGAGAAATAACTTTTTAAAAGTAAATTCTATTTTCTCCTTTTGTTTTCTATCCTATAGATCACTAATTTCAAATTTCTGTCTCCCATACTTTTACTACAACCCTTTTTTACAGATTCACAGACTGGTGCTGGCAGAATAAAACAGTTCAACATGTACAGTGATGTTATTTACCAGACATCTTTACCGTATTAGAAAACAGACATTAAGAAGTTAACTTAATGACACTTCCTGACAAGTGATACAAAATATTGTTCACCATCCTGGTAGTCAGCTCAAGCATAGTGTCTGATTAACCTTTTTTCAGCTGTTCGAAGTATATTCCGTTTGTACACAAAGCTTTGGCAGATAGAGTAGACTGGATCAGTCTGATCTGTGCCAAAACTACCTTCTGTCTGCTCATTATTTGTGGTTAAAACTTGAACCAGACATTTTTCATGTCCCTAGAAAGAACATTGCATTTGAATTTAAATTCATTTTAGCAGGATAGTGGTTAAGATTAACTTCTACAATTTAAGTTAATTTCACCAACTGTTGACATTCTTTTTTTTTCTCTCAAAATATATAAACTCTCCATCATATAGTGATCACCTTTAAACAATAATTCAATGAGTGCTTATAGTGAATGTGTATGAAGTTGTTGTCTAGAGGTTCTTGCAAGACTGTTTTAAGACCCTAAATTTTGACAAGGTGGATAAGCATTTTTTTTTCTGATTAAAGTTTGATTTAAGATTTATTACTGTCATACAAAATAGGATCATATGATAATATCCAATCTGCATTAATGAAGTTGAAACTTTTTACTTTTATGAGGTTATATGATATGCTGGCTGTTCTAACATCAACAATAAGTAGCCAACAGTGATAAACTTCTGCTGCATAAAATTCTTCTCAAATTGATTACTCGGAATAAAACAGTTATTACTGCCCATAAGAAAGGTGTTTTCTTGGTTGAAGTGTCACATAGAATTCATATATCAGTTTTATTATGAAGAGTAATAATAGATTGAGTTCTGACAAAAGAAATGGCAGTTATCTAGTCCTGCATTTTGGATGAAAACCTTCAGGAACTATTTAAATATGTACTGCCTACCTCTTAGCATGTGTGATACCGGTAATATACAAAGCAGGGTACCATTTTTGTTGAGCCCACTAATGTTTGCGGTGAGCAAGACATAGTTTTTACCTAAAAATCTGTGTATGTGTGTAAGAGTGCTAATCTGTCAGTCTGTCTGATTTTGTACTCTGTTAAGGATAGATTTTCAAAATAACTTGGCACAATGATTCACCATCACAAGCTATTGTGCTATTTAAAAGAAATTTTCAGAAAGGCTCGGAGTTTAAGTTCACAGCACAAGGTCAAATACAAAAATGAGGGTTGACTGCAGCTGTCCTCACACACACAGTGACAACCACCTTATTAAATGTTAGCCAAAACTTTTGCATTCTGAACTCTGGGCTGGTTTTGAAATATATCCCATAGAATCAGGTTGCCTTTAAAATTGTTTATGTTGCATCTGTGGCTTGTGTCAGAGGGCAAAAATGCCTGCTTTTGACACTTGTTCTTGTTAGCACTAGCTCAAGGGAAAAATTTAATGCATTTTTAGCTACAGAAAGTAACAAATTTAATGCTTTAAATTTATGATGATGAAACAATGTTTGACATGTCATAACTGTTAAAAGATTTTGTTGGCAATTAGACTAGTGTTTAAAAAATAAAAGGTGTCTAATAGATAACAATTTGTTTTTGTTTTGATTCAAAAATCAATTAATTAAAGTATTTCAGTTTTGTGGTATTTAACTTTGTCATGCTGAACCCGGAATATTCCTGCTTTGGCAGGAGCTATAGACAAACATAGCCAGTACATATTATGTCCAGTCTGATGTTAGTCTTTACCACCTGTTTCTCATTTTTAAACCAGAATTGTCAATATGCTTAGTTTTGCAAATAAAGATTGACCTACAGTTGGAACATTTAGTGCTTTTTGCCCTTTGATTTTGATGAAAATTTTTGGCCAAAATTTATGCAGCATGACAAGGATTAAGTTATATGACTTCCTGTCATTTTGCTTGTTTACCTAGATTTCATCAAGCAGTCGTTTGCTTATCCTACCAAAGGTCAATATAATATGTACTGGTGAGAGAAATACCAGGAATCCCTTGTAGGTGCTGCAGTCCCCATAATATAGCTGGAAGATTGTTGAAAAGGGCTAGAGGCATTTAAACAAACCGATCTTTTTCCTATGCTATATATAGTAATGTTTCATTATAAAAAATCCATTAAGACATATCTATCTTATAAACACAGAACTTTTCCTATTTAGAAATAATACTTTTATATGTGAACCGTCACACAAAAAGGTACCATCTGGACACTTAGTTAGATATTTGAAAAAGAGATTGGTTCAAGAACAGGCCACATTTCAAAACTTCTTTCACCTAAAGGTAGATTGATTAATATAGATTCAGAAAATGAGAAAAGTGCAAAAGGTTTCAACCCTTGTCAGTCTGCACATTCCACACAGTCTGATGAGGGTCGACTTTTTACGCACTTCCCAGATGGTCCCTTTTTGTGAGACGGATCATATATATATATATTTTGAAAAGTGGCTTTCCATTTAAGGTTTAGTCTACACTTTCTGTCCATCTTTTGGCCTCTTCCCAAATTTTCCTGTAAACTTCTTGTAAACTTCCATATCTGACTGATTTTCTCATTGATTAATATTTGAAAGCCAGTGGAGAGATACAGGCCCCTTTGGGCCTCTTGTTTTAATTAATAGCTCAACTGTTTTCGGAGAAACTTGAGGTATAAAGATCACCTTGGCGTAACAACATTTAAACTTGGTCATATCTCTGATTTTATTGATGATATCTTCATGAAACTTGGCATGTGTGTTCACAATCAGAGCTTTCCAGACTTTCATAGGGGATAACTCTGGAAGCATTTTTCTTTTTTTTTGACTTAGATTTTTGCAAAGTGAAAAAAGATGAAGTTTCTTTTACCAATAGGTTTCATCTTTATGTAATGCATGAACGAATCATGGGTAGGGAATTGCAGCCCATACCATGTAGAATGACGTCAAAAATATGGTTATCTAGTCGGACAACCTGGATTACAGAGTATCATTTGAAAAATTTGCTAAGTGGGCAAGCAAATGTTGGAACAAATCTGAAGTTTAACTATTTTGATTGCTCACTGAGGAATATCACGAGAAACTTAGGTTTCCAGTTGCACAATCCCAAGCAGAAAATCTCTATTTGCACATGGATCATGGTTTGATTAGTGTGAAACAGTTGTAACTGCCTATATATTTATAGGCAGTTGCAATTGTTTAACGTTGAACCATCAAATTATCCTTAATGGTCATCAACGGATCATTCTTGTAGAATTTGATATTGACTCTCAATATGCTGAGGAAATAACAGTCGTCTAAGTCTCGGCTGTATGTACACAGAAAGTAGCCCCTTATATTGAACCTTGCCATCCTCAACCTGCAGGTAGTAAAGGTAAAGATCAGTGCTCTTATGAGTAGCCTGATCCTTGTCCACACCACCTGTTATCCCTTAAATGTTATTCTACAGAGATTTAAATTAATCATAACTTTTCTAACATTCTAGCATTGGAACTATCATTTTCAGCCAATTTAAATGTCTTGAAAGAACTTGTTAAAATTGCTTAAAATTGACCTTGTATTTTTTAAGGAAGATTTCCAAAGTTTAGACTATTTACCGGTATTATTTAATTTACTGTATTAAATTTAAGCCTACCCACATAGCAAATTATAATTTCTTTGATTTGTTTGTATGAGGCTACTTAGGGTAGAGTGATGATGAGCCTCAGTAGTTCAAACTAGAGCTGTCACAAAGCAGACTCATACCCCTCACCAGCTTTGTCAAAATATAAGTGCTATCAGTGCGGAATGTGTTTGTAACAACTATTGAAAATTTAAGTGATATATGCCTGTGATTGATTGTAGGTCACTTTGTTCTTAAGTTAGAAAATTGACTGTGACCTTGACCTTTGGCCTATGTGACTCAAAAACGAAAGGGCACTATCTTGGGTCATAAGCAGCATTTGTATAAAGTTTCATGATTCTAGATCACTTGGTTCCTAAATTAAGAGTCCGGAAACGAAAAGGTCTATGGATTGACAGACAGACAGACGGACATGTTGAAACCAATACCCCCCTATACTTTATAGGTGGGGGATATAGAAAAAGTATGGTTGAACAAACAGACAAAACATCATGACAATATTTATTAGCTATTTGCCATTTGGATCAAATTATAATTTTCATAGACAATAAAGATTATGAGAATTTCAAGTTCTACTTATATTCAATTGTCTCTATTCATAAACAATTCCAGAAAAATTTAAATTCAAAATGTGAATGGGTTAATGGTTGTCCATGGTTGGGTGATTGAGCATCTCTTGGTCAAGAGCTCCCAAGTTTGTTTCCTGGAAGCTGCTATCAATCTTGGTTCTTGCACTGTCTTGAACTTGGTACAAATGAGTTTTCCGACAAAATCAAGTTTGTCATAGCAGTCATACTCACACAAAATATAACTGGCTATCTAGATTAGTCCCATACTCTTTCCTCTTCTTTTGAATATATAGCTGTTTCCATGAAAACAACAAAGACACAAAAGCTAGGGCATTTTGCACTTTGAGAGATCCATTATACAGTTACAGGATGTTCTATATCATTTGACAAGTCATTAAGGGTTTAACATCACTTTTACTGTAATTCCGTCAAATCGCAGTATTCATTCAAATCCATGCAGCTGAGTTTTCCATCCAGCAGTTTCCTCTATACTGTAATGTTCTGTAAGTAGTTTGTTTTGTGGAGATCACAACTGAAAGAAAGAAAATAATGAAATAATTAAGTTTTATTTTTGAAAACGTCGAAAAATGGCATCAATGTCTCATGTGTGAACATACATGAAATATATAGTGAAAGTGATATCATGACCATTCAAAAATGAGGTTCTAATTTCTATCAAGAAGCCTCTTTTGCCTAGCATAGCTCCAGATAAATTATCTAAATATTACCCTACATAGTGTATCTTCTTTCATGCAAGATATGTTGAACAACAGTTGATCTTACCACAGACCCTAAACATACATGTATTGATAGCCCCTGATCTCACGATCCATGATTTATTTACAGGCCAAAGGATTTTGACAGACAACAAAGCTCAAGTTTTATGGTTCAATAAAAAAGTAAAATGCATTAAATAGACATATTCATTTATGGAGGCTGTACTACAACTAAATATTTGTTCTTGGAAATGAATATTTCTGGTTCAAATTGAGATCACATACAGGAGGGTTGTCAAAAATCAATGTCCTATCCCACCTCCTTAAAAATCTTAGGCTCAGAGCATTATAATCTGTTCAGAGCGAAAAGATTGACATATTTCGGACACGATAGCATAAGAATTAAATCAAAGATAAAAACATCAAGTAGTTATATCAAAATAATTGGATACAAACACTCATTTCGTTCAAATCTTCGAGCGCAAAAATACTTCCGGGTTGTGGAGCTAATGGACGGCTTGTTTTCATGATAATTTAGGGACGTTTGCAAATAATCGACTGTTAATGTGTTGATTATTCGACTTTTTGGGAATTTATTTTCGTTTCTATTTAATAAAAAATGATAATAGTTGACAATGTGGCCAATTGAAAACGTTACGCTGGGCATATCGAACGATTTACGTAGTTTCTTCTTCCGCCTTAAATTACTAATCAAAGTGATCCGTTACCTCGTTTAGACTGGAAACCGTTGATTTCGATCTAAAATCAGCCCCAAGCGAATCATTTTCGTCCTTTTCTCACTTATTGAAATATTGAATCGTGATAGAAGTGAGTGTCGGCCATCTTGAATCAACTTTGAGAATGGTTAGAGCATGCCCCTACCCAGACTTAAATTTTCGTTCTCAAACGGCGATTTTGTTCTCAAATAGAGAACGTTCTCAGTCTCTAATTTTTCATAATCACCATTTTTTCTGAGAATCGCCCGTTTGAGTAAAATTCTCAAATAGAGCCTGAGAATGCAATAGAGAATGGTTTATAACCTCGGGCCCAGAACATCGTTAAATTGACAAGATGAATGAGTGATTTAGAGTGATTTAGGAACGAAATTGAATGAGTGTGTGGAGCGCGTTTTGAATGAAATTCAAGGTAGTAATCAAATATCGCTAATTTTGTTCAGGATTAACAAAATTAGCGATAGTTATTACTTCCCTTTTAATAAAATATGCATACAGGTCCTATAAATAGCTTAAATCTCTTTAAATACCTATTATACGCTTACAAACTTCAATAAAACCAGTGAAATTGTGTTATTTTTTTCCAGCGATTTTTATTTCGAATGTAGTTTTTGATCTTATCACTTTTAGTGTTTGGAGCGTTATTGAAAGGTTTGATTGTGTGTTTTGAATGAATGAATAGAGCGCTGAGTGAGCGCCTTAAAATGATTTTGATCGGAATGGTTGTCAACTTCACGAGGTTATTAACTGTATTTAGAATGGTTTTCATTGAGATGAATGTCAATTTCATGGTGCTACGTAATAACTTTAAATACCGTTTGTTATCGAAGTGATATATAACGTTAAACGAAAATTAGTTCAAGTATGATTTTTTTCAAAGCATCATTGTTGTCAGCTGTCTGGAATCTCCTTACATCGATATGAATATCGGTTCTTTTTTAACCTCTTCCTGTTTTACAAAATTTTGGACCTGTCCAAATTCAAAGGTTTTGCAGACGAAAATTTAAAGTGGATTTAATTTGAAAAATAACCATTCAGAAGGGTAGAAAATAGTGTGGAAAAAGAAGAAATTGCTTGTTAGAAGCAATTTCTTCTTTTTTACACTGTTTTCTCAATCATAAAATCGCAGGCACGTAAAAATCAGGGATTAAACAGCAAAGGGTTAAACAAAGACAGAGAAGACGGAAGACAAATCTCAGTAGAAATATCTTAATGATGAAGACGTTAGCCGCCCTTTCTCAACTGTGAATTATTGGTTAACTCTAATTATCTTCTTGCTACCAACGAGTCCTTTCTAAGATTCCTTAAAAATGTATCAAGAATTAGTTAAATGAATTTATTTTTAACTAACTGTGTCGAATATGAATAAAAAAGGGTTTAACTACATGATCCGTTTGTATATTTACTTTCGGGTTTCTGATCTTTTGTCATTATCACGCAAAGAAAACTATTATAAACTATATAAAAATATTCTGAGCTAATTCATTCCTATTTCGTTCCTATATATTTTTTCATTTCAAATTAACAACGGAATGAAGAAATAATGTGTTTTAAAGTAGTAGACCCGTAATAGTTCCACAATGTTTCGGAAATTATAAACTTTAATAGTGTTAACCGAGGTTTCCTATCGATTTCATTAGGAAACCTCGGATAACATTGTGAAATATCAAGAGCTCCAAAATGTTGCAAAACTAATACAAATCCGCTACCTTAAGCGACGGTCGACGCTTCATGAATGGACCTATTTGTGTTCATCAGATTAACCCAACATTAAAAAATTCAAGCCGATACACGAACAGCTCGCATGACCATTCCTAATATATGTGTGATTTTATGAAAATGGCATATCTGGGAACTTGGTGAAATAAATGTGTGACCCGTCACTTGAAAGGAACCCAATTTGTTGTTTAAAAAGTTTCGATCATTGTCAGATTGAAAGGACTCTGCAGGCTGTCTATAGTTGGCAATTTTCGCTTTTATCTGAATCTATAATGGTCATTCTACTCTTCTGTATAAAGAATTTAAAAATGCGATCCCTGGTTGACCTAAACAGAAACAAATCTGGTTCGAATAGCTTCCAAGAAAAAAACCTAACCCAGGATCGATCCAGGGACCTTGTGCATGCAAAGCGAAGGCTCTGCCTCAGTACCACGCAGTATAATTTTAATGAAACAATTGTCATAATTTTCGGAATAAACTGAAATTTTGGAAAGTTTGGTGCAATGGATGGGTAAGTACATGTATATATATGTACCTCGATATATTTGTAATATTCAAAAATATTCAATGCAACGTATGACAAGTCTAGTCATTTTTTTTCTTCATTTCGACGACATAATTGTCGGTAATTTGCATATGTATACATGTACTCTTATCTAGCTAATTTCAGTTTTCAAATATAAATTGCAAATAATTTGGAGATGTAATTAAGTCTGGCTCAAATTCTTTTCTACAAGCAGTTCTTCAGAAAGACGTAAATGAAGGATATGATTTTGCAGAGTTATCTTAGTCTATACATTTACTGTATTGTGAAATTGACAATCATCTCGATCAAAACTATTCAAAATTATTCACTAAGCGTTCCAACCAATCATTCCAAACACTCAATATGATCACTCAAAAACGCAACGAATTTTTTCAAAAACAAATTTCGAAATTGAAGGGAGGTAAAAATCATAGCTAATTTTGTACAACTGGACGAAATAATCGATATATGTTTACCTCCCTTGAAAATAATTCAAAACTTACTCCTCCGACTCATTGAATTTCACTCCGACATCATTCCATAACCATTCACCTTGTCAATTTAACGATGTTGTTTTATGTACTATCTTTTTAAGACAAAGCAGGACTATTTATTACATAGCATGTAAAAGGATGAAAAGGGACAGAAATTAAGAACCTTCACCAATTTAAAACCTGTGACCAATATGTAAACTTATAAAGTAAATAAGGTATAGTTTAGAATATCGTGAAATTGAAAAGATGAATGATTTTGGAATGAATTTGAACGAGCGTTTGGAGCGAATTTTTAGTAAAATTACAGGGAGGTACATGAAATCCATTATCGATTATTTTGTTCAAGATGACCCAATTAAGCTGTATTCATTACCTCCTTGTGATAAAGTATATGTACTTTTCTGTTTGCGTGTCTTCGTGGCCATTCAGACACTTTAAAGTTCAAATCGCCCAATAAAGTCGAAGAAAAATTTGATCGATTTGAAATAAATGCTGATCGACTTAAACGATTTCGAAACGTTTTCTAATTATTTCGGAGCGTTTTTGATCGATTTGAGTTAACTGTTGACATTCTTTTTTTTTCTCTCAAAATATATAAACTCTCCATCATATAGTGATCACCTTTAAACAATAATTCAATGAGTGCTTATAGTGAATGTGTATGAAGTTGTTGTCTAGAGGTTCTTGCAAGACTGTTTTAAGACCCTAAATTTTGACAAGGTGGATAAGCATTTTTTTTTCTGATTAAAGTTTGATTTAAGATTTATTACTGTCATACAAAATAGGATCATATGATAATATCCAATCTGCATTAATGAAGTTGAAACTTTTTACTTTTATGAGGTTATATGATATGCTGGCTGTTCTAACATCAACAATAAGTAGCCAACAGTGATAAACTTCTGCTGCATAAAATTCTTCTCAAATTGATTACTCGGAATAAAACAGTTATTACTGCCCATAAGAAAGGTGTTTTCTTGGTTGAAGTGTCACATAGAATTCATATATCAGTTTTATTATGAAGAGTAATAATAGATTGAGTTCTGACAAAAGAAATGGCAGTTATCTAGTCCTGCATTTTGGATGAAAACCTTCAGGAACTATTTAAATATGTACTGCCTACCTCTTAGCATGTGTGATACCGGTAATATACAAAGCAGGGTACCATTTTTGTTGAGCCCACTAATGTTTGCGGTGAGCAAGACATAGTTTTTACCTAAAAATCTGTGTATGTGTGTAAGAGTGCTAATCTGTCAGTCTGTCTGATTTTGTACTCTGTTAAGGATAGATTTTCAAAATAACTTGGCACAATGATTCACCATCACAAGCTATTGTGCTATTTAAAAGAAATTTTCAGAAAGGCTCGGAGTTTAAGTTCACAGCACAAGGTCAAATACAAAAATGAGGGTTGACTGCAGCTGTCCTCACACACACAGTGACAACCACCTTATTAAATGTTAGCCAAAACTTTTGCATTCTGAACTCTGGGCTGGTTTTGAAATATATCCCATAGAATCAGGTTGCCTTTAAAATTGTTTATGTTGCATCTGTGGCTTGTGTCAGAGGGCAAAAATGCCTGCTTTTGACACTTGTTCTTGTTAGCACTAGCTCAAGGGAAAAATTTAATGCATTTTTAGCTACAGAAAGTAACAAATTTAATGCTTTAAATTTATGATGATGAAACAATGTTTGACATGTCATAACTGTTAAAAGATTTTGTTGGCAATTAGACTAGTGTTTAAAAAATAAAAGGTGTCTAATAGATAACAATTTGTTTTTGTTTTGATTCAAAAATCAATTAATTAAAGTATTTCAGTTTTGTGGTATTTAACTTTGTCATGCTGAACCCGGAATATTCCTGCTTTGGCAGGAGCTATAGACAAACATAGCCAGTACATATTATGTCCAGTCTGATGTTAGTCTTTACCACCTGTTTCTCATTTTTAAACCAGAATTGTCAATATGCTTAGTTTTGCAAATAAAGATTGACCTACAGTTGGAACATTTAGTGCTTTTTGCCCTTTGATTTTGATGAAAATTTTTGGCCAAAATTTATGCAGCATGACAAGGATTAAGTTATATGACTTCCTGTCATTTTGCTTGTTTACCTAGATTTCATCAAGCAGTCGTTTGCTTATCCTACCAAAGGTCAATATAATATGTACTGGTGAGAGAAATACCAGGAATCCCTTGTAGGTGCTGCAGTCCCCATAATATAGCTGGAAGATTGTTGAAAAGGGCTAGAGGCATTTAAACAAACCGATCTTTTTCCTATGCTATATATAGTAATGTTTCATTATAAAAAATCCATTAAGACATATCTATCTTATAAACACAGAACTTTTCCTATTTAGAAATAATACTTTTATATGTGAACCGTCACACAAAAAGGTACCATCTGGACACTTAGTTAGATATTTGAAAAAGAGATTGGTTCAAGAACAGGCCACATTTCAAAACTTCTTTCACCTAAAGGTAGATTGATTAATATAGATTCAGAAAATGAGTAAAGTGCAAAAGGTTTCAACCCTTGTCAGTCTGCACATTCCACACAGTCTGATGAGGGTCGACTTTTTACGCACTTCCCAGATGGTCCCTTTTTGTGAGACGGATCATATATATATATATTTTGAAAAGTGGCTTTCCATTTAAGGTTTAGTCTACACTTTCTGTCCATCTTTTGGCCTCTTCCCAAATTTTCCTGTAAACTTCTTGTAAACTTCCATATCTGACTGATTTTCTCATTGATTAATATTTGAAAGCCAGTGGAGAGATACAGGCCCCTTTGGGCCTCTTGTTTTAATTAATAGCTCAACTGTTTTCGGAGAAAACTTGAGGTATAAAGATCACCTTGGCGTAACAACATTTAAACTTGGTCATATCTCTGATTTTATTGATGATATCTTCATGAAACTTGGCATGTGTGTTCACAATCAGAGCTTTCCAGACTTTCAAAGGGGATAACTCTGGAAGCATTTTTCTTTTTTTTGACTTAGATTTTTGCAAAGTGAAAAAAGATGAAGTTTCTTTTACCAATAGGTTTCATCTTTATGTAATGCATGAACGAATCATGGGTAGGGAATTGCAGCCCATACCATGTAGAATGACGTCAAAAATATGGTTATCTAGTCGGACAACCTGGATTACAGAGTATCATTTGAAAAATTTGCTAAGTGGGCAAGCAAATGTTGGAACAAATCTGAAGTTTAACTATTTTGATTGCTCACTGAGGAATATCACGAGAAACTTAGGTTTCCAGTTGCACAATCCCAAGCAGAAAATCTCTATTTGCACATGGATCATGGTTTGATTAGTGTGAAACAGTTGTAACTGCCTATATATTTATAGGCAGTTGCAATTGTTTAACGTTGAACCATCAAATTATCCTTAATGGTCATCAACGGATCATTCTTGTAGAATTTGATATTGACTCTCAATATGCTGAGGAAATAACAGTCGTCTAAGTCTCGGCTGTATGTACACAGAAAGTAGCCCCTTATATTGAACCTTGCCATCCTCAACCTGCAGGTAGTAAAGGTAAAGATCAGTGCTCTTATGAGTAGCCTGATCCTTGTCCACACCACCTGTTATCCCTTAAATGTTATTCTACAGAGATTTAAATTAATCATAACTTTTCTAACATTCTAGCATTGGAACTATCATTTTCAGCCAATTTAAATGTCTTGAAAGAACTTGTTAAAATTGCTTAAAATTGACCTTGTATTTTTTAAGGAAGATTTCCAAAGTTTAGACTATTTACCGGTATTATTTAATTTACTGTATTAAATTTAAGCCTACCCACATAGCAAATTATAATTTCTTTGATTTGTTTGTATGAGGCTACTTAGGGTAGAGTGATGATGAGCCTCAGTAGTTCAAACTAGAGCTGTCACAAAGCAGACTCATACCCCTCACCAGCTTTGTCAAAATATAAGTGCTATCAGTGCGGAATGTGTTTGTAACAACTATTGAAAATTTAAGTGATATATGCCTGTGATTGATTGTAGGTCACTTTGTTCTTAAGTTAGAAAATTGACTGTGACCTTGACCTTTGGCCTATGTGACTCAAAAACGAAAGGGCACTATCTTGGGTCATAAGCAGCATTTGTATAAAGTTTCATGATTCTAGATCACTTGGTTCCTAAATTAAGAGTCCGGAAACGAAAAGGTCTATGGATTGACAGACAGACAGACGGACATGTTGAAACCAATACCCCCCTATACTTTATAGGTGGGGGATATAGAAAAAGTATGGTTGAACAAACAGACAAAACATCATGACAATATTTATTAGCTATTTGCCATTTGGATCAAATTATAATTTTCATAGACAATAAAGATTATGAGAATTTCAAGTTCTACTTATATTCAATTGTCTCTATTCATAAACAATTCCAGAAAAATTTAAATTCAAAATGTGAATGGGTTAATGGTTGTCCATGGTTGGGTGATTGAGCATCTCTTGGTCAAGAGCTCCCAAGTTTGTTTCCTGGAAGCTGCTATCAATCTTGGTTCTTGCACTGTCTTGAACTTGGTACAAATGAGTTTTCCGACAAAATCAAGTTTGTCATAGCAGTCATACTCACACAAAATATAACTGGCTATCTAGATTAGTCCCATACTCTTTCCTCTTCTTTTGAATATATAGCTGTTTCCATGAAAACAACAAAGACACAAAAGCTAGGGCATTTTGCACTTTGAGAGATCCATTATACAGTTACAGGATGTTCTATATCATTTGACAAGTCATTAAGGGTTTAACATCACTTTTACTGTAATTCCGTCAAATCGCAGTATTCATTCAAATCCATGCAGCTGAGTTTTCCATCCAGCAGTTTCCTCTATACTGTAATGTTCTGTAAGTAGTTTGTTTTGTGGAGATCACAACTGAAAGAAAGAAAATAATGAAATAATTAAGTTTTATTTTTGAAAACGTCGAAAAATGGCATCAATGTCTCATGTGTGAACATACATGAAATATATAGTGAAAGTGATATCATGACCATTCAAAAATGAGGTTCTAATTTCTATCAAGAAGCCTCTTTTGCCTAGCATAGCTCCAGATAAATTATCTAAATATTACCCTACATAGTGTATCTTCTTTCATGCAAGATATGTTGAACAACAGTTGATCTTACCACAGACCCTAAACATACATGTATTGATAGCCCCTGATCTCACGATCCATGATTTATTTACAGGCCAAAGGATTTTGACAGACAACAAAGCTCAAGTTTTATGGTTCAATAAAAAAGTAAAATGCATTAAATAGACATATTCATTTATGGAGGCTGTACTACAACTAAATATTTGTTCTTGGAAATGAATATTTCTGGTTCAAATTGAGATCACATACAGGAGGGTTGTCAAAAATCAATGTCCTATCCCACCTCCTTAAAAATCTTAGGCTCAGAGCATTATAATCTGTTCAGAGCGAAAAGATTGACATATTTCGGACACGATAGCATAAGAATTAAATCAAAGATAAAAACATCAAGTAGTTATATCAAAATAATTGGATACAAACACTCATTTCGTTCAAATCTTCGAGCGCAAAAATTATTCCGGGTTGTGGAGCTAATGGACGGCTTGTTTTCATGATAATTTAGGGACGTTTGCAAATAATCGACTGTTAATGTGTTGATTATTCGACTTTTTGGGAATTTATTTTCGTTTCTATTTAATAAAAAATGATAATAGTTGACAATGTGGCCAATTGAAAACGTTACGCTGGGCATATCGAACGATTTACGTAGTTTCTTCTTCCGCCTTAAATTACTAATCAAAGTGATCCGTTACCTCGTTTAGACTGGAAACCGTTGATTTCGATCTAAAATCAGCCCCAAACGAATCATTTTCGTCCTTTTCTCACTTATTGAAATATTGAATCGTGATAGAAGTGAGTGTCGGCCATCTTGAATCAACTTTGAGAATGGTTAGAGCATGCCCCTACCCAGACTTAAATTTTCGTTCTCAAACGGCGATTTTGTTCTCAAATAGAGAACGTTCTCAGTCTCTAATTTTTCATAATCACCATTTTTTCTGAGAATCGCCCGTTTGAGTAAAATTCTCAAATAGAGCCTGAGAATGCAATAGAGAATGGTTTATAACCTCGGGCCCAGAACATCGTTAAATTGACAAGATGAATGAGTGATTTAGAGTGATTTAGGAACGAAATTGAATGAGTGTGTGGAGCGCGTTTTGAATGAAATTCAAGGTAGTAATCAAATATCGCTAATTTTGTTCAGGATTAACAAAATTAGCGATAGTTATTACTTCCCTTTTAATAAAATATGCATACAGGTCCTATAAATAGCTTAAATCTCTTTAAATACCTATTATACGCTTACAAACTTCAATAAAACCAGTGAAATTGTGTTATTTTTTTCCAGCGATTTTTATTTCGAATGTAGTTTTTGATCTTATCACTTTTAGTGTTTGGAGCGTTATTGAAAGGTTTGATTGTGTGTTTTGAATGAATGAATAGAGCGCTGAGTGAGCGCCTTAAAATGATTTTGATCGGAATGGTTGTCAACTTCACGAGGTTATTAACTGTATTTAGAATGGTTTTCATTGAGATGAATGTCAATTTCATGGTGCTACGTAATAACTTTAAATACCGTTTGTTATCGAAGTGATATATAACGTTAAACGAAAATTAGTTCAAGTATGATTTTTTTCAAAGCATCATTGTTGTCAGCTGTCTGGAATCTCCTTACATCGATATGAATATCGCTTCTTTTTTAACCTCTTCCTGTTTTACAAAATTTTGGACCTGTCCAAATTCAAAGGTTTTGCAGACGAAAATTTAAAGTGGATTTAATTTGAAAAATAACCATTCAGAAGGGTAGAAAATAGTGTGGAAAAAGAAGAAATTGCTTGTTAGAAGCAATTTCTTCTTTTTTACACTGTTTTCTCAATCATAAAATCGCAGGCACGTAAAAATCAGGGATTAAACAGCAAAGGGTTAAACAAAGACAGAGAAGACGGAAGACAAATCTCAGTAGAAATATCTTAATGATGAAGACGTTAGCCGCCCTTTCTCAACTGTGAATTATTGGTTAACTCTAATTATCTTCTTGCTACCAACGAGTCCTTTCTAAGATTCCTTAAAAATGTATCAAGAATTAGTTAAATGAATTTATTTTTAACTAACTGTGTCGAATATGAATAAAAAAGGGTTTAACTACATGATCCGTTTGTATATTTACTTTCGGGTTTCTGATCTTTTGTCATTATCACGCAAAGAAAACTATTATAAACTATATAAAAATATTCTGAGCTAATTCATTCCTATTTCGTTCCTATATATTTTTTCATTTCAAATTAACAACGGAATGAAGAAATAATGTGTTTTAAAGTAGTAGACCCGTAATAGTTCCACAATGTTTCGGAAATTATAAACTTTAATAGTGTTAACCGAGGTTTCCTATCGATTTCATTAGGAAACCTCGGATAACATTGTGAAATATCAAGAGCTCCAAAATGTTGCAAAACTAATACAAATCCGCTACCTTAAGCGACGGTCGACGCTTCATGAATGGACCTATTTGTGTTCATCAGATTAACCCAACATTAAAAAATTCAAGCCGATACACGAACAGCTCGCATGACCATTCCTAATATATGTGTGATTTTATGAAAATGGCATATCTGGGAACTTGGTGAAATAAATGTGTGACCCGTCACTTGAAAGGAACCCAATTTGTTGTTTAAAAAGTTTCGATCATTGTCAGATTGAAAGGACTCTGCAGGCTGTCTATAGTTGGCAATTTTCGCTTTTATCTGAATCTATAATGGTCATTCTACTCTTCTGTATAAAGAATTTAAAAATGCGATCCCTGGTTGACCTAAACAGAAACAAATCTGGTTCGAATAGCTTCCAAGAAAAAAACCTAACCCAGGATCGATCCAGGGACCTTGTGCATGCAAAGCGAAGGCTCTGCCTCAGTACCACGCAGTATAATTTTAATGAAACAATTGTCATAATTTTCGGAATAAACTGAAATTTTGGAAAGTTTGGTGCAATGGATGGGTAAGTACATGTATATATATGTACCTCGATATATTTGTAATATTCAAAAATATTCAATGCAACGTATGACAAGTCTAGTCATTTTTTTTCTTCATTTCGACGACATAATTGTCGGTAATTTGCATATGTATACATGTACTCTTATCTAGCTAATTTCAGTTTTCAAATATAAATTGCAAATAATTTGGAGATGTAATTAAGTCTGGCTCAAATTCTTTTCTACAAGCAGTTCTTCAGAAAGACGTAAATGAAGGATATGATTTTGCAGAGTTATCTTAGTCTATACATTTACTGTATTGTGAAATTGACAATCATCTCGATCAAAACTATTCAAAATTATTCACTAAGCGTTCCAACCAATCATTCCAAACACTCAATATGATCACTCAAAAACGCAACGAATTTTTTCAAAAACAAATTTCGAAATTGAAGGGAGGTAAAAATCATAGCTAATTTTGTACAACTGGACGAAATAATCGATATATGTTTACCTCCCTTGAAAATAATTCAAAACTTACTCCTCCGACTCATTGAATTTCACTCCGACATCATTCCATAACCATTCACCTTGTCAATTTAACGATGTTGTTTTATGTACTATCTTTTTAAGACAAAGCAGGACTATTTATTACATAGCATGTAAAAGGATGAAAAGGGACAGAAATTAAGAACCTTCACCAATTTAAAACCTGTGACCAATATGTAAACTTATAAAGTAAATAAGGTATAGTTTAGAATATCGTGAAATTGAAAAGATGAATGATTTTGGAATGAATTTGAACGAGCGTTTGGAGCGAATTTTTAGTAAAATTACAGGGAGGTACATGAAATCCATTATCGATTATTTTGTTCAAGATGACCCAATTAAGCTGTATTCATTACCTCCTTGTGATAAAGTATATGTACTTTTCTGTTTGCGTGTCTTCGTGGCCATTCAGACACTTTAAAGTTCAAATCGCCCAATAAAGTCGAAGAAAAATTTGATCGATTTGAAATAAATGCTGATCGACTTAAACGATTTCGAAACGTTTTCTAATTATTTCGGAGCGTTTTTGATCGATTTGAGTTAATTTTTGGAATGAATGAATGGATCGTTGAGTGAATTATTAAGAATTATTTTGATCGGAATGGATGTCAATATCACGATGTTGTTAATTCTATAAATCCAATAGTTGGGATGGATGCTTAAGTAAAGCACATCGATATATGTACTTGACACACAGATCAAAGAATAGGCATGTTTTATAACGTAACTGTTCTTTTAAATAGAAAACAGGACACTGAAATTCCGTGTTTCCATATCGTTTTTGATGTTTTGTCTTGTAATTTCACTTTCAAAAAAGACAAACGTCCTCAAATCAAGGCCATTTCTTGGTTTATGACGGAAAAATTCTACCAAGAATAGAAAATCGTGGCTAATTCATTTGGCAATAAAGGTAATAGTGCCCTTTGTGGTTCTTCGTGTAACAAACATATTGCGTAATCTCATAGACCATGGCTTGTTGTTGGAATTATGGACCAAACATAAAACCTTGACTGCTTTATTTCTTTACGCCAAGCTTTTAAAAAGGAGCCATCTTTTGATTCACACAATTGGACGGCCAATTTTAATATAAAAATACTTTTAACGAAATATTTTGAATCAATATTCAAAATCGCTATAAATATTCAATATTATTGGCGATACCATAAAAACTTAGGAAAATTTGACTCTCGCCGATTTCATTGTTGTCCTGTACTATTCTCTAGAGACAGACAGATTTTGTATCGTAATAAAACCATATTTGCATGTATATGGATAAAACATATCGGCGGAGACATTATAAATCTTCATTAATTATTGTGTCCAGCTATCCTTGTTTCTAACCGGCCAGTATCAAACAATCTGCCAACCATTTTCTATCGTCGATGGGCGATCTAATCGGTCGCAACTGCAGCTTGTTCAGGCTACAGTTGCAAATGCTGATCGCTTATCGACTATTATGTAGATTAAGGTAGTGGATTACTGATCTTGAAATCGGTGGAACCCTGATCGTCTATGTAACATTTTCATTTTTTTCCAAATAGACAAACGCAACCTTCCGCGCAACTGTCTCCCAGTCGTTGGTACTTGCACGTTGCACTTTAACCCTTTGCTGTTTAATCCCTGCTTTTTACGTGCCTGTGATTTTAAAATTGAGAAAACATTGTGAAAAAAGAAGAAATTGCTTCTGACAAGCAATTTCTTCTTTTTCCACAGTATTTTCTACCCTACTGAATGGCTATTTTTCAAATTAAATCCACTTTCAATTTTCGCCTGCAAAATCTTTGAATTTGGACAGGTCCAAAATTTTGTAAAACAGGAAAAGGTTAAAGATACTAAAGCGATCTCGATTATATATATATATAAATATATTTATTTCCGCTGCTTCTTTTGATTTATTCAAATTTAAAATTCTCAATTGCAGGCCCGAGCAATTTAAACCAGTCCTGTGGTCAAAATGAAAACGTTTGATAAACTCTTTGGGAACGATACTCCGCTTTTCTCGTGAACTTACGTGAAAATCAGGTTATCATTTTTAAACGTTTACAAAGGTGTTTGCTTTCTTTGCAGAGGTTGTGTCACTGTTATAAAACTGACTTGCGTTAAAGACAGATAATTTCTCATTTTAATGCTTGAGAAATAGTTGTCTGCTTAACACTTGTTTACACTTGCAAAGCGGGTACAGGTTTTCAAAGTTGGTACACGATTTTGAATCTTGAACGCAAAGAATTTGCTATTGTTCAAATATTTTCTCAACTATAACATCATGTGGTCATAAATGTGAGGAAAGTCCGGAAAAAGGAATATCGCGAAATCGGTAAGGTGAATGAATTTTGAATTGACTTGTTATGAGTGCGAAAAGTAAGTTTTGGGCGAAGTTAAAGGGAGGTAATCTTACGGAAGCGAATTATTATATTCGCTAACAAGAAAAGAACTAATAAAATTAGAAAATCGGTTTTGTCTCAAAAGTATACAAGGTATGAACGCCCAGACCCGTACAAATATTGTCCTTGGATTGATACAAATGTTTGACATGCAAACCATCGTCGAAAAACGCAAGTTGAACCTTTTTGGACAACTTTGTTTATTAAACCCTAGCAACTTCATAAAGCAAATTTTTCTTAACTGCATGTGTATATTTTTCTCTTCAAGTCCGTGTAAATCGGGTTATTTTACAGATATATATCCCATACTAATCAGATATGATTTAAAGCATTTTCTGGAATCATTTTATAAAGATGGTATATTTCCGAAGCGTTTACAATGGAAAAGTATTATAAAACGCCAAACTTCTTTGCAATTTAAAACCCGATGGCTTGAAGATATCTCGAGGAGTCAAGATTTTTTTACTTATTTGCCGAAATACACCCTGCCTTTTGCGAAAGTATATTTTGGCATATAAGCAAATGCAAATTTAAATATTCTAAACATTGCAGAAATATGATAAAGATAATATCAGGATTAGGGCAGCGTAGAGAACAGAACTGTAGTAAATGTGGTTTACTCAATGCTAATGAAATTTACCATTTTCTTATTCACTGCAGTTATTTAAATGAGTCCAGGTCAAAGCTTTTTTATTCGATTGGGCAGAATTTCGGATTGGAATGTCATTCATTTTTCATTTCAGCTTCTTATGACAAGAAAATATGCATCTTGCTTGGTGCCCCAGACCCCTATTTCATAAGTCTGTTGAATGTGTCCCATATTGATTTTGTGATGTCCGTACTTTGTCACGTCAGTAATATGTGGTCAATTTTCAAAAGATAAAATGCCTTTGCAGATTTAGGAACCAATCACAGCCTTATAAGGACACTGACTGATGCATATTTTCCTTTATGTACATATGTTGTTGAACCCATTGTATTCTCTATCTTTTCATTGATTTGATTTGTAGTTATTTATGCATATATTATTCATGTAAATCTTCATTGTAAACATGGAGGAAATAAAGATATGAATGAATGAATGAATGAATGAATATGGGATATAGACACGAGCTTTAGAGAGTTTCTGTTTCCCATATACCGCTGCGCGAGATTTTCTATCTGACTAACTTAGACCACGCTTTTTTAACATTGTCTGTGTTTTTCCCCAAACCTGTTAAAAATAATAAAAGGGTAAAACTCGCTGAAGTATTACTGAATTGACTCGGCATGCAAAATCCGTCGAGATTCACATGTACGACACACAACCATCCTATATCTGAAAATTTAATGCTCGAAGTTGTATCTTTGATATATACTTTTGAAATACTGTTCTCCGATTGGCCAATTCGCTTCAAGCGTGGTCTAAAGTTGTCTACCTGATGAGACTGTTGTTATACAAAGTATCTATAACAAAAAGGTTTAATTACCCTACTAGTAAATAACACTAGCAAATATTTTTTATGTAAAAAAACTCGATTTTATATATATATAAAAATTGACTCCATTAAATCATAAACTTTTGTATGAAAATCAAAACTAGTTTTGGAGGAACAAATCTCTGTATCATATATTTTGCAAACAAGTAGACAAACTTCTGATTTTACCTTCAAAAATTCTGTAAACATAATGCGGCCTGTTGCTAGATGGAAAAGTTGACAAAAAAAAAATAGATTTCGTCTGTTAAATTCGGATAATTTCATCGAAATGTAGGTCTTTATAGAAGTCAAACGCACTTTAACAAAAAAAAGCGCAATTATTTAATCGACAAGAATGAAATATTTATCGATTTAAACTATTTCGTAGCATTTTTTGAAAAAAGTTCTGGGCTTTTATGAGTGATTGGAGCGATTAGTTTGAATCGTTTTGAAGGATGTGAATGAAAATTGCGCGCAGTTACTAACTGTGAAATGGCATTCACATACATTCTTATGTGAAAGTGCTTAATGAATTTAGTCTATCTGTAAATTTTCTAACAACGGAATTATGAGCTTCCAATTTACTCGTACGTGTACGAAATCAATCACTCTTATTCATAGATTTGTTTTTTTGGATCAAATGTTTTAAAAATTAAAGTTATAGATACGTTTTGAAATTTTGATTGGCCTTGAAAAATGTGTAAGCATTAAGTAAAATGATGACATTTCAATATGGAGACAACGTATTCGTTATTGGCATATTAGTTTTCATCAAAATGACTAAATAACAATCAAAATTGAAAAGGATTTTCTAACAGCCTTCGAATTTTGTACATTTTTCGAGTCATTTTTCATACATCCAGCAATGGAGAAAAAAACCCCAACTAATAACTATCGTTCCAGTTGGACAGATCGCAATATCGCATCTTTGAAAAAAAAAATACCCCCCCCCCAAAAAAAAAAAAAACAGTTATTGTGATAGACAGATGACTGCGGGGAGAGGGTCTTTTTTTACCATATCCTAAAATATGCGATGCTTCGTACAGTTAAACTAAACGTGATATTGAAAATCATCGCGATCAAAACCATTCAAAAAGCACTCGCTCAGCGCTTCAATCATTCATTCCAAACACTCTCACAGTTAAAATCGACAGCTACATTCAAAATGAAAATCGCTAGATTTTCTAAGCGATTAGTTTGTGAAGACAAAGAAAGTGTTTTATAGAACTTTTATTCATTATTTATTTAAGGGATGTATATATTCATCTTTTATTGAAGTGTGTGTGTGTGTGGGGGGGGGGGGTTAATAAATATCGCTAATTTTGTTCATCCTGAACAAAATTACCGATATTGGATTACCTTCCTTTAATTTCACTCACTCATCGCACTCATTCAATTTCGATCCGAAATCATTCCAAAACGATTCAACTTGTCGATCTTAAGACGTTGTTAACGTTGTTATATATCTAGATAATATCTAGAAAATATCTTTAAACTTATGAATATTCAAATAGTAACAGAAATTACGATCTACCACCAATAAAACATTTCCTGTGACCATGTATAGGGTAACCCTGAATCGAGGTCGAAATATCAGAGACGATGTCGTTTTAGAATTTTTTGTTTCTAAATAAATCCGAACGATCTCAAAGAGCCGTTTTCAATGGGTACCAACTACCTAAGTTTTTTTGCAGAAGTATTGAAGTCCAGTAGACAACCTCTCTATATACCTGGCGAATTTTGGTGTCTTTTTATATGGATAATGATATCGTTGGTGTACAATTCTTTTCTAAAAGATATAGAAAGTAAGTAATCATGAACACGATTAGCGATATTTCATTACCCCTCTTTAGGAAAAATATATTTTTAGTTCTATAAATAGATTTGTATATTTCAAGGACTTTTCAGATGCATAAAAGCCACGAAGGCCAGTAAAATTGTGAAAGGTTTAATCGATTTGTGCGAGTTCGTGGGATTTTTCTTTCGATATCGAAGCTTATTTCGGAGTGTATTGAATGGCATGAGTGGGTATTTTATTTGGATCGAATGAATGGAACGCTGAGCGAGAGCTTTGCCGAGATGTTAAGAAGTGACTGTAGGGGGTTTCTTTTACATAAATAAAGCTGATTGTCGAATTTTACAGACTTTTCCGAATGTCTCGTTTCCAAGTTGTATACATGCAGGTAAACGACTCGAAAGTCTCTGATTCGAGATTCATCGTCACATGGTCAAATTATGAGCAAGACACTTTGATAGCCAGTCTAAGGCGACCCAGAAGTAAAATGCGTAGTAAAATGTAATTGACCCAGAGGTGCTTTTTGAGAGACAGTTTACAATAATTGCATTCTAGTTGTGTCCATCAAGTTTCGTGCGTATTTTTGTATATATGGAGTTATCAAAGCTAAGATCTTTTCACACTTATGTATGAATCCGTGAAGCAATAATACTCTCTTTATCTCTTTATTCAAAACGTCGTCAGTCTTACACCGAAAAGTATTCTAGGGGAAATTTTGTAAATGCAAGTTTTGTTTGACAACAATTAGCTAGCTAGCTAGCCAGGTTCAAGATCTTCAATTTTAGTGTCATTGGTTCTACCCCCTGAGTTTATATCCTACCAATGAGTGGATAATCTTAATTCTAAGTGGGATAACAGCTTTATGCTTTAAGAGAAAGTAATGGTACGAGATTCTTTAGAGATCCATTGTTAGGTGCTCAAGCCCCTGTGACATGACTGCATAACTGTTAGAACGGCATGAAACCATGTGAATTTTAAACAAAACAAGAACAAATTGCCATCAAATTCCATTAATTAAACAGCCATTGTTTCTTAAAAATGTAATGAAAACCGTACTATTTGACGACAATAGGCAGAAAGTGGAGTTTTGATTACATAAGTTTGTTTCTTACGTCAAAACGCCTACAAATCTAAGTTTTAAAGTGTGTGTTTTGCACATCGTTAATTAAACGTTATGAACACTCACACCTTAATATAATTTACCTAAAAGTATATAAATATTTTCCGAGGGGTCAGTGGAAAACTGTTGTAAGTGCTCAATGATTTATAGGCGCGCGCAATAGTATTTAGCATTATCCTTCCTATTTGGATAAATGCTTTCATTTAAAAGATAACGTATATTATCATTCACGCAAAAAGGAACCATCTTGGGTGTCCAGAAAATAAAAAAATAAAAGAGATTGGTTCCATTAGAGGTCAACCGGAGGAGCATTTAAAAAAATTCTATCATGGGAAGGTAGATCGATCATTCTAGATTCAGAAATTCAACAAAGCGCTTATAATTACTTCCCTTGTCTTACTAGGGTCGACATATTATGCACTACCTAGAATGTATCTTTAAACGTGACGTGCGACATGTGTACGCTCGCATTTACAACCTTCTCTGCCTGCTTTGTACAGAGCTACACATTGAGAGGGTATACAGATTTCAAAATGAATTACTTTATCAATATTTGCACAAATCCTTTTAAAATTGGTAGTCATTGGAATCGTTTCAAAGAAACGATTCCAACGATTACCCATAATATGGGCTTTCTATGAGAAATAAAGATTTTAAACTGACAATACCCCCTCTTATTTATACCTAATCAATTTAGGATAAAACCGTGAGATAGACTGATTGAAGTTTTTGAAAAATTGGCAATTGTTTGATGCAATATTTAAACACTTGTCATGCTGAACCCGGAATATTCCTGCTTTGGCAGGAGCTATAGACAAACATCAGCCTTCACATATGTGCAGTCTGATGTTAGTCTACACAACCTGTTTCTCATTTTTAAACCAGAAATGTCAGTAGATTTAGTTTTTCAAATAAAAATTGACCTACAGTTGGTACTTTCAGTGCTTTTTGCCCTTTGATTTTGATGCAAATTTTTAGCCAAAATTTATTCGGCATAACAAGGGTTAACACAGGAGGATACGGGTTATAGGGTATTTGCTTTCAATAACGACTTCATTGACCAATAAGATCTTTTGCTGTAACTGGAAGTGCAACATTAACCTTTTTCATTTTCCAACATTTGTTTATTTTCCATTGCTTACTGATTTAAACGTCTTAGCTCAAGCGTTAACGTTATCTACCGTATTTATGAATTCATTTTTTTTCTTTTGCATTGTCTCTTTGTCATTGTCCAAGCTAATGTCTCTATTCATCTCTGAATCGTTCATGGTAAAGTGTATGACTATTTACATGTCAAAAAGCGATGGAATTATATGTCTATGCCCTGAGTATCAACAAAGAACAAATAAAACCTTAGAAGACAAAAAGAAAAAAATACAAACTTGAACGCGTGAATTGCTTCAATGATAGAGTACTACATCAGCAAAAATAATTGAATATTTCGTGTTTAAATAAACCCATTCAATTCCACATACAATGTCATTTAACATCATTCTATGAAAATTATACCGTCATCGGATGACAAATTGTCATATGATAAGCTTGAACTAAACTATATTTACGGTATTTTTGCCCCTAAAGACGATTTATCGACTAATCATAAAGTGGAAATTAATTTCATTAAATCTTAATTATCGCTAAATATATACTAGTGAAACAATTTCCATCGTTTCATTTTTATAGTGAATAGATCAAACTTATTGTCTTGTTTGGTTTACGGCCCACACATATCAACACCTTCGTTGAAATCCTGATACGTCCTAAATAAGTCAAAAGGAAAATTGGTGGAAAAGTCATTAAAATCAGTCAGAGCTCAGACAGAATGCGAATTTTGAAATGTGTTTAAAAAAGTGTAAAAGTAATTAAAAATCCCGAAAATCGGTGAATTACAGACCACGTCGATCCTGGTTAGTCTGCGCTTATCGCACAGTCTGACCAGGGTTGATACTTTTCGAACATTCCAGATGGTCCTTTTGAGCGTGAATGGTCACATTTAAGGTGATTTTTCAATTGGTAGACGGCATTTTCTTTTTTGGGGAAACGTTTTTGGATGCTAGTGGAAGGAAACGCCATTACAGTTAAAAACATCGTCAAATTGACAAGGTGAATGATTTTGGAATGATTAAGGAATGAAATTGAATGAGTGTGTGGAGCGACCTTTGAGTGAATTTAATGGGAGGTAATCAAGTATTGCAAATTTTGTTCAGGATGAACAAAATTAGCAATATTGATTACCTCCCTTGAATAAAATATGCGTACAAGTTCATTAGATAGCTCCCTATTTCTTCAAGAACCTATCAGACGCCTACAATTTCAATTAGATAAGTGAAATCCCGATTTTTTTCCTAGCTATTATTAGTTTGAACGAAGTTGTTGTTATATGTTTTTTGGTGAGTTTGGAGCGTTTTTGATCGATTTGAGTGAGTGTTTGGAATGAATGAATGGAGCGCTGAGTGAATGATTTAGAATGATTTTGATCGGAATGATTGTTAATTTCACGATGTCATTAACTGTAAAATGAGAATCTAAGAATTCCTTAATGTTATGTTACAAGGTGCTGATTCTTCGATATTTTCTGGATCCGATGAAGGCAGAACCAGGAAGAGGGTGCTGTCCAATATTTGACTCTGGACTCAATGAAATTCACTATACGCTTTAGTTATCTATAAAATTACTGGTACTAGTAAATGATTTAAGGTACATCGAAAATGCTCAAAGACATTTTCAGCACCGACATTGGCTTTAAATAGTGCAACGTTTGGTAGAATGAAACTTTTGCGCAAATACGGAAATAATTTCGTCCAGAAAATCGCAATGCCAAGCAGAAATGATAAAAAAATCCTATAAACAGTATTGGATTGTGACGGATGTTCGTCACCAGTCTTTGTTTGACTATGACGCTCGTTTGTGAGAATCAAACCTATAAAATACTTGCGTAACTCTTCGTAAAGCAGTTTACATATTCGTGACAGTACCCCATCACATGTTTCATGATTTTACGTTTCAATTTAAACCTTGCTTGTATGTAGCTTTGAAAAAAGGGATAAACTTAGTGAAATATGGCATTACGTTGCATACTACAAAGCACTGTATTGAGCAATGGCATATTAGTCAACAGGACCCGATATTTATCGAATCTAAAACGACTAATTTTTTCAACCGCCTTAGAAAGCAGTTTGGTCCATTGTTTCAGCTAGTTCAATTTAGAAATAGGACTAGTTAAGATGTTAGTACCACTTGAAGAGATGATACTTCTCGGAAGCTATAATAATAGAATAAATTGTGAGTTTATCATTTAAGAATTACTTAGAATTTAATATGCGTTCGGACATGGTGTTAAGGCATCCTCTTGTCACCTGAACAATCTGGATATTAGTTCATTACTTCCAGAAATTGAATCGGAAGCGGAACGAGGATCAATTAAACGAACAATCATCACAAGAAGGCCGTTATGAATATCTGTACTCTGTCGTATCCGTAACTCGCTGACCTTGTAGCAAATCCCGGTAGGTGTGATATTCCAGGTTATTGATATGATAAGGTGTGAAATTAGGAAGTACACTGACTGGTTGACCTCATTCAGTTTAAAGTATCGTGAAAGTAACCAGGGGACTGTTTTACTATTAGCATCTTAAGAAAAATTTTTGCGTAAGTCAAAAAATTTAAGTTGCTTTTACACATATAACTAAATATGGAATTCTGCAATACCTCATCTCAATGGAACCGTCTTCTAAAGACTATTCTAATGAGATATTGTAAGGCAGAATCTAACTATGAATGAAAACACCAGGCACGATTTGTGATTTCAAAATTGAATGAGTGTGTGGAGAGAATTTTGAGCGATATTATTGGAGGGAGGTAACCCAATATCGCTAATTCTGACCATCCTGAACAAAATTAGCGATATCTGTTACCTCCCTTTTATAAATTATGCATACAGGTTCTATGAATAGCTTTCTATGTCTTTACGAACCCATCATACACTTATAAAAATTCAATTTTGTTAGTGAAATCGTGGATTTTATCTACTTATTTTCATTTAGAATTTAGTTGCTAATTTCTGTCATTTTTGAGTGATTTTGGAACGTTTTGAATGGTATGAGTGAGTCTTTGGAATTTACGAATAGAGCGCTAAGCGAGCTTCAAGAATGGTTGTGATCGGAACGAAAGTCAATTTCACGATGTTATTTACTGTACAAGGTGTCATGGGTCGTCTTGTGAATGAGAATGGAGGTCATTTGGCGCCGAATTCACCTCGCCTGCGAGATGAATTGGTGTAAAAAGACAATCAAGTGTTTGGCCGACCTTGTTATATAGACGCTCCTTTTAATCAGTGTAGGCATCCTCCTACTTTATACATTATCGTCTGGAGGCAGTGGTAATGTATAAGTTTGAATGGTCGCAATGTTAGATTATAAACTGATGTTACAAGGTGAGACACGCACACCCCCACACCCATCTCAAAAATATTGAAGAACTCACACAACCCAAATCCATTTGCCATTACTTTTACAGTTAACAACATCGTGAAATTGACAAGATAAATTATTAGATGAATGTTCAGACGCGTACGAATTCAATCATTTGTTAATGTTATTATTGGTTTGATTTTTTAGTCATTTTGGAGCGTTTTGAGTAGTTTGAGTGAGTGTTTGGAATGATTGAATGGGGCCCTGAGAGCGATTTAAAATGATTTTGAATGAGATGAATGTCAATTTCACGATGTAACTAATTGTATGCATATAGGAAGTCGATCATGCAACCCAATTGGAACTTAGCTGAGGTTGAATTAGGTTAAATGACATAAGGTATAGAATCGAAAATGGACCAATAATAGTACAGTCATATTGACCCGACCATATGTTTTAGCTCCGAAGGCCAGCTAACTATTGTCATGGCGGAGTGTCGGTCGTGCGTGCGGGCGTCCGAGCGTGAGTCAACTTTTTCTCCTGCCATATCAATTGGCAGATTCAATTGAAACTTGGTAGAATTGATCCTTGGGTGACCCTTTACTTAAATTGTTCAAGTAATTTAGATTGAACCCCCCCCCCCCCAAAAAAAAAAAAAAAAAAAATGGGCGTGACAGGGCGTGGCATTTTTTTCATATTAAAATCTTGAAAAAATCTTCTCCTCCTAAACCATTTGGTCGATTTCACTGAAACTGGGCATGAATGTTGCTTGGGTGAGCTTTTACTTACATTGATCAAGAAATTTTGATTGACCCCCAAATATGGGCGTGGCTGGGCGGGGCATCTTTTCATGTTAAATCTTTAAAAATCTTCTCCCAAACTGCAAGGCCGATTTCATTGAAACTTGGCATGGATGTACCTTACGGGACCCTTTACTTAAATTGTTCAAGAAATTTTGATTGACCCCCAAATATGGGCGTGGCATTTTTTCATGTTAAAATCTGAAAAAAATCTTCTCCTCCCAAACCATTGGGCCGGTTTCAATGAAACTGGGCATGGATGTTGCTTGGGTGTTCCTTTTCCTAAATTGTCCAAGAAAGTTTGATTGACCCCAAAATATCAGCGTGGTTGGTCAAAAGTTAGGGGTTATTAAAGTCAGTGGAGCGATAAGGCCCTCTTGGGCCTTTTGCTTTTTAATGGCGACATATCTTTACAAAACAAAGGTAGGAAAGAGACAGAACGCTAAGCTCTGATCTGGCTGTTTTGAGCGACATAAGATTGCCATTAGGGACTTGCGGATCAATCTAGACATCTTGCTACCACAGCTTCCATTATGCTGTAGTAATGGCATTTGAATCTTTTACAGTTGGATAAATAATGAGATCAATGGCTCGTTTTCAGACAGATACGAATGGCTACATTCGTATTTTGAATTTTTGATTGATTTCAGCGTTCCGCCATTAATTGAAAATGATACAAAGTGGACCATACACAATAAATATAAATAATTTAATATCATTTGCTTCCATCAATTCTCGTGCATTCTGAATAGCTGAAAAATTAGTTTTATTCCAAAATGAAAACAATTTTGAGATATCAGCTATTTTTAAGCTGTACGCATAGTAATCCAACAAAAGATATGTCTTATTATGAGGTAATTCTGCTATTTTTGTTTCGTGATATTATTAAAAAGACATGAAAAAAATATTTTTTAATTTATGGAGGTATGAAACTAAAAACCTAACCACAAAAAAATTATTCCAACCTCGCTCATCACACTCATTCAATGTCATTCCAAAATCATTCAACTTATCAATTTCACGAAGTTCCTTACTGCTTTAAATGATATTGGACGAAAATTGCAACAATCTGTAAAAAAAAAAAAAAAAAAAAAAATGTAAATAAATTAAGGAGAATGACTTTCAATTGAGATTCATATTTTTATTAATTTCATTATCTCCTTATTAGAAATTTAATCTGAAATCCAACCAAATTACTGTCGGAATTTCTGGAGAAATTAGCAAGAAACATGACGCGATCAAAAACAACAATAAAACAATCAAAAGAGCTATCAACCGAGTGTCACTCCCCTACCATTGTGTGATGACTATTGGCAATGCTATCTTTATATATCGACCCCGTCAGACGAAAAAGAGCCATCTGAGTAGTGCGTAAAGTGTCGACCTTCGTTAGACTGCGCGGACGGCGCAGGCTGACTTAGGTCGAAACTTTTCGTAGTCCACTGTTTTTTCAGAATCTAGATTACCGTTAAATCCGCGAATTCTGGCAGAATTCCATCAGTACAAGGAGAGCGCCGTGAAATTGACTCTCATTCGGATTAAAACCATTCTTAATCGCTCACTTAGCGCTCCATTCATTTATTCCAAACACTCAAATCATTCTAAAACGCTCCAAAGTCACTAAAAATATGATAAACAACTATTTTCAAACTTAATGTAGTTCGAAAAGTTCGCGATTTCAATGACACAATTGAGCTTGTAAGCGCCTGGTTGGTTCTTGAAGAAATAAGAAGCTACTCATTCAACTTGTATGCCCATTTTGTTAAAATGGGTAATAAATATCACTATTTTGTTCATTCACAACAAAATTAGCTGTATTGGATTGCCACCCTTTAATTTCTATCACAACTCACTCCACACTCTCATTCAATTTTATTCCAAAATCATTCCAATATATTCTAGATATTTAACGGACAAATATCGTTTTTGACCAAACTTAATGTGAGCATGGTGGAAAAGAACCAAAATGGTACCAATGCTTTTCACTGGACACCTGGAATGACAAAGGTGGTTTAGTCGTAGAAATATTTCTGCATGCTAATAAACAAGGGTCTCCACAAAGCCGCTTATTTTCCTCTCTCGATCCTATACATGCATCCCTAGAGGAACAGCGGGACCTTAATTCTGAATTGTAGGAGCATGCACACGAATTTAATCGCAAAGCTCTTTTTAATATTTGAACAACGAGGTTTTTGATTCACCATGTCGCTTTTTCTTTGTATTTCGCCATCTAGTTAAATATGTACCTATGAACCAGCCCTGTGTTTAGGATGTTTGAGAACGTTTGCAGTAAACGTGCAAAGCAGGGTAAAAATTGCAAATCCTACGCGAACGTTAAAATACCCTAAGATTTATCAGTTATTCTTATTTTTTCCTCGGAAATTGCATAAAGCGGCGAGTACGCTAAGCGGACGCGCTTTGGTCTTTCCTGGTTGATATAGTTAATCACATTGCGAAATTGACATTCTCCCCGATGAAAACCGTTCAAAATCAATTGCTCAGCCTTTCAATCAATTACACCAAACGCTCATTCAAATCACTCAAAAACGCTTAAAAATAGTTCATAAATGCTACGAAATCGTTCAAATTTATCAATATTTCAATTAAAACGATCCAATAATTGCATGATCTAATAGACTATTGTTGATTTTCAAGCGTCTGATTTGACCGTGAATGCATAGAATAAAAAAAAATACGTAGATCTTATTACAGGGAGGTAAAAAAGTATCGCTATTTGACTAAAATATCGAATAAGTTTTAAACTCGCTCCACACGATCATTCGATTGAATTTCAAAATTATTCCAAAATCATTCAACTTGTCAATTTCATAATGTTCCCAACAGAAGCCTAATAAAAGGTTTATTCTTTTTACTTTTAACTTAGATCATAGTGGGAATTGAGAAGAAAAAACTAAAGTTGAGAAGTTGGACCTAGAAATTTCCATAATGGAAGGATGTTTTTAGCTCACCTGAGCACAAAGTGCTCAAGGTGAGCTATTGTGATCACTCACCGTCCGTCGTCCGTCCATCGTCCGTCCGTCCGTCCGTCTGTCTGTCCGTCTGTCCGTCCGTCTGTCCGTCAACAATTTCTTTAAACATCTTCTCCTCCTAAACCACTGGGCCAATCAAGCTGAAACTTGGCATGGATTTTCCTTGGGTGAAGCTACTCAAAAGTTGTTAAAAGACTTTAAATCTATAAATAACTCTGGTTGCCATGGCAACAGAAAGGCTGAAAATCGCGAAAAATCTAAGAAAAAAATCTTCTCCTCCTAAACTACTGGGCCAATCTAGCCGAAATTTGGCAGAGATGTTTCTTGGGTGAAGTTCTTCTAAAGTTGTTAAAAGAATTAGATTTCATCAAAAACTCTGGTTTCCATGGTAACGGAAAGGTTCAAAATGGCCGAAAATGGTCGAAAATCTTAGAAATAATTCTTCTCTTCCTAAACAACAAGGCCAATCAAGCTGAAACTTGGCAGAGATAATTCTTGTTTGAAGCTCTTCTAAAAATGTTAAAAGAATTTAATTTCATCAAAAACTCTGGTTTCCATGGTAACAGAAGGTTGAAAAATGGCTGAAAAAGGCTGAAAATCTTAGAAAAAAAATTTTCTCCCCTTAAACCACTGGGCCAATCAAGCTAAAACTTGGCAGAGATGTTTCTTTGGTGAAGCTCTTCTAAAGTTGTTAAAAGAATTTAATTTCATCAAAAACTCTGGTTTCCATGGTAAAGAAAAGGTTGAAAAATGGCCGAAAATGGCTGAAAATCTTTGAAAAATTCTTCTCTTCCTAAACCACTAGGCCAATCAAGCTGAAACTTGGCAGGGATGTTTCTTCTGTGAAGTTCTTCAAAAGTTGTTAAGAAATTTAATTTCATCAAAAACTCTGGTTTGCATGGTAACAGAAAGGCTAAAAAATGGACGAAAAATGCTGAAAATCTTAGAAAAACCCTTCCAAAACCACTGGGCTAATTAAGCTGAAACATGGTAGGGATGTCTTTTGGGTGAAGCTCTTCCAAAATTGTAAAAATAATTGTATTCAATTAAAATCTCTGGTTTACATGGTATTCGAAATGTCAAAATATTGCCAAAAATATCAGAGAAGGTTAATCTTTGCCTTAACTATTTGGCATATCTTAAACATGGAAGGGATATTCTTAATGTTTAGGTCTACTAAACTTTAATTCAATTCCATCATTGATAACTTTGTTTGCAATTAAAAAGAAAATCAAATTGCAGTAGGAGGAAATTAAAGTCTGTTTCTTCTAAATCCACCCTAAATGAACATCAGACAATTTCTGGTATTATAACATTGTTGACAAGTTATGAGTTGACTTACTCAGGTGAGCGATATAGGACCATCATGGTCCTCTTGTTTATAGTCCAACCAAAAACATTGCCTCTTTGCAAAATAGTATTATTTATGGTGTGCTTTTGCAGGCAACACCCCTGGTGAATCCAACGATGTCATCGGAAAAATCTTTAACTACAACTTTATAGAAAAAAGCTGTTTAATTTGTTATACTTTTTTTTCTCCTCTAATAAAAGAATTTTTTCCAATTATGCCAATATTGGCCTCGATCGAAACCTTCTCGGATCTGCGCACGGATTTCGTTTTTCGCGCAGATAGAATAACTTTTCAAAATTTAGATTGATGGTCTGTTTGAATGTGCTTTAAAGCCGATTTCATTTTTTTTCAGTCATATCGAACGGCTGGAGAACCTGATCGAGGGTTCCATATATTTCTTTCATCATGACAACCATTACCACCTTTCTTAGTCTCAATCTGCTAAACCACATAGGTTTACAATAATCGACCCAATGGTGCAGACAAATGTCAAAAAAGGATAGGTGCCGCGCAAGGGATCGAAAAGATTTAACCCCACAGTTAAATGTTCAGTGTCTGATGCGCTACCAATTGTTCTTTGACGGCGGCTTTTTCAAACTTAGAACATCTGGATCCGAGGTTATAAAACTTTTCTCATTCTGAATTGAAAGTTTACTCTAATCTTAATATGAGATCAAGGTCGTAATTCTGTTTCAATACTCATTTTAATGTATTTACATGAAAGATAATATTAATAAGTTGTTATAAATAACAACTTATCAATAACAACTTATCAATATTATCTTTTATTTCCATACATTTATTTTAATTTAAAATTTGAGAAAATTCTCAGTTGAGCCTGAGAAAAGTTTCATGATATCGGGACCTGATAAGAGTGAAAATTACATATCCGAGCCTGAACAGTGCAGATCCATTTTCGCTTTTCAAGAAAGTTCATTTTCGTACTACATATATGGATATATGGACGACTTATAACAAGAACAGGGAACTTTGGGTTTTAAGGTAAAAAGGCAATGATTATTCAACATAAGATGATTTAATTATGATTAAGTTCCTGTGTTGATGTTTTACATATAGGTGTATTTTCAAAACTGAGCTCTGACATAGGCGCTGAGTCAAATAACCATAGGTAAATCGGATACATTAAAAAAGCATATGATAGGAATTGAACGCGATACATCCTTTTCAACTTTGAAAGTACATGAATAAGTAAGAATTACGATCTTAGACAAGCAATACGTTATATTTGAAGGTATAGGTGTATTTTCAAAACTGAGCTCTTACGTAGGCACCGAGTCCATTACCATAGGTATATCGGGTATATCTAAAAAAAGTACATGATAGGAATTCAACTTGATCTCTTCACTTCAATTATAAAAAGTACATGTAGGAGCAAACCTTATGATATAAGACAAGCAATGACTTTCGTTTATAAGGAAAACTAAATTTTTTAATGAGTTACTTTAAACTGTTTTATCTATTTCGATAAAATGGCATGGGAATTTTACAGTTAGAAGTAGATTTCACGGCTCACCGGTTAAAATCTACCAATAATTTGTATCATTTTTAGGTATTGTTTATACCTGTTTGTATTTGTATATAGCTTTTTTTGCCCACGTAAATGAAATATCAATCGATCTTACTCGAAAAACAAACGCAAATTCTGTTTCTTTAGGGACGAAATTGGAAAATTTAAAGACAAATTTACTAGGAGTGCGTCATTTTGCGCGTGTTTGCTAATTTTGAAATTTTGTTTGTTTTGGCTTCGCTCAGATAATGGTTAATATGATGAAATAAACGAGAGCAGGCTAACATTTTTTGATAATTCAAATGGTTTGACGGTGAGTTTATCAAGTCTAAATCTACCGTTATTTCTCGACAAACCACCGTAAAGCATTAGAGAGATAAACGATGATTAGAAATAGTGAAAAATAATAAGGTAAGATACGATGATAATATAAATGCTATGAATGAATAATTCTGATCAATATATGATTTGAGGATATTGGGCGTTGATATGCTACTTCATATAAAATTTTGAAAAATGTCAATATATGGTAAAACGATGGTACTAAGTTTGTTCTTATTCATTTTATGTCAATTGCGACAAAAGCTTAGGTATAATAGTTGCTCACTAACACTTAATCTTGAATTTTTTACATCATTGAGAGAGAACCATTTGATCCCGTGCGTGATATTTCCAACAAAATGACATGTGCGTGAAGGGCAAACATTAAACGACCTTAACAGCCAGTAGTATACTTGGAAGATTGTTCGAATGTCTGACGACTTTTTGGGTCCTTATCTTACCACAAAGCACAAAAGGAAGACTCTGGTCAGACTGTGGAGATGCACAGGCTGGCCAGAGTCTTTGCTTGGCGCACATTAGAAATTGTTGGAAATGTCATGCACTGGCTCATTTGTTAAAAGAACTGTTACTATATTTTTTAATAAGGAAGTCCCTTAGAACACTACAATGATGCGCATTTTGATGAAGTTACTAGATAATTTATAGATGATGACATAAAAAAGTGTTTGTGTTCGCCAATTAATTCTAAAATTTTCCATTCGCTTGATTTATTATACAGTTTATATTTGTTTAGGGTTAAAAACTAAATAAGTGTATTATAAAACACATACATAAATACTGCTTCAGACAATAAAGGGATCAAATGCAAAAAGCGAAGATATAAACATTTTGTGATAGTCATTGAATATGGTCTATTACTATGCTATTAATATACGAAAGCTTTTCTCTAATTAAAACACATCAAAACATACGTATATGTCGTAAATAACACGACAAAAAATAAAACAAATAAAAACTTTTAAAATGACAATCAGTTAAAAACTTACCTTTAAATAATCCATGCTGATATATTTTTTTAATAATTCAGAACTTTCAGCTGCCTAAAAGTTTTCACAAAGAAAGTTTGTTCGATGTATAAGCCTGTACAAGCCCCCTGCAGTAATCAGGGACGCGGCAGTATGTCTATTATCGCTGTGATTTTTATTCCAATTAGCCGATTCAATAACGCGGATATTCAAATTTAAGCTGTACGGTTGTAACTTTACTGTGACGTAAGACAGAATGGCAATCGTAGGCGACAGTCAGCCATAGCAACAGACCGGACTGGAAAAACAACAACAAAGGGCAGTATTAAAAGCCACTTCCGTTTTACACGAAGTATTTATTATTTCCGGTATGCGAAATAACTCTATTTGTCGTCTCCCTTACTTCTTTTCTGCGACACTTAAAAAGCGCTCAACTTCGTATCAAAGTCACAATCGTATTGCTCATTTGGATGGAGCGTTCTTTATTTACACGACACTTTCCGTCTTTTTTGTTCTTTATTGTTTTTCCCAGCGCACGGTTAATTTGCTATTTAAAAGACCTGTCGGATAAGGTGACGTCCGTAGTGTAGGAATTTACCGGTAATGAGGCTCGGTCGGAAACAGAACTACTTTTCAGCAATTAAGCTATTCTTGATAGGAAATAGAGCTAAAAGCCGAGAGTGTGTGTTAGAAAGCCGGAGAGCGCTTGCTAAATGGATTCCTAGTCGCGCTGGGAAAACTTGTCAATGATCCATAATATGTGACTTAAATGGTTTCTGAGATATCGTAATTCCCGCGATTTAGTGATAGCGAGATCTGCTTTATGAATTTAAACAACATGCAGTGAGAGGTTATTCGGGTGAAGCCAGGCTTACCATGAAATTATCTCTGAAAATGAAACATTAATGCTGCCATGCATGAATGGTTGATAATTCTATACTCATGAAATAAAAAAAACCCTCTTAATCAAATTTTCAACCAGAAAGATTTGTTCTAATCATTTTATTTAACCTTTTAAAGCTGAACCCGGAATATTCCTGCCTTGACAGAAGCGATAGACAAACATCAGCCTGCACATAGGTGCAGCCTGACCTTTGTCTATACCTCCTGTTTTTCCTTTTTTTAAATCAGAAAAGCTCAAAATTTTATTTTCAAAAAGAATAATGACTCGCATTTAGTACATTAATTCTTTGAGTACTTTCATTTTGTTGCAAATTTGCCAACATACTATATTTAGCATGACAAGGGTTAAGGGCGTTTTTTAATAAAGAAATTCTACATTGAGTTCTTTAAAGCTAGTGATTGAACATTTCAGCACTCAGATTACAAATGTTGTCAAAGATACAGACAACAAGGATCCCATAAGGAATTATACGATCTACTATATTTATGTCATAAATTGACAATCATTCCGATCAAAACCATTCAAAAACACTCTCTCAATGATCCAATCATTCATTCAAATCAGTCACTCAAACCATTCAAAAACGTTCCAAAATGGCTAAACAGTTAAGATCAATAATTACACAATTGAAATTGCAAGCGTCTGATTGTTCCTTGATGAAAAAGGAATCTATTTATAAAACATATTTGCATATTTTATTTAAGGGAGGTAGAAAATATCGCTAATTTTCTTCATCCTGAACAAAAGTAGCGATATTGGATTACATCCCTTTAATTTCGCTTAAAACTTACTCATCATGCTCATTCAATTTCATTCCTAAATCATTTCAAAATCATTTACATTGTCATCTTCACGATGTTGCTTACTGTAGCTTACAAGGCTTTCCTAACTTTGATTCAACATTTCACATTATCCTAACGGCTAAAAAAAGAAGGCTAAAATAAAACAACACAATTGTCCTAATTCTGAATGACTTGTCAAAAGCAATAATCTTTCCCGTTTCCATGTTTTCTTGTCGATTCTCTCTTCCACTAAAAGGTACCATTCTTTAACCTCTATTATTACAAAGAATGTCCCTTTTCGGGTTGTTATAAACATTCGGTAACGGGCAAAACGCTGGCGTAAATGGGAGAAAACATTGATTAATAAGTAAATTTACGATCGGTAACAGTCTTTTTTTTAAGTAAACTATTTTTTCGGGTGTCTGCAAATGTTAATGCCACCAAAAGTATAAATTAACCCTATATAATCTTCCATAGAGATTGAGTTTAATGAGAACAAGATATCGTTCGCTGACTAACAATGGTATTTTGTTTTGAATGAAAATTCATATATATACGAACCCCCCTTTTTTCACTTCGTTTTTGAAAGAAATATTGCTGTTGACCCGTCGATTATTCGGTGATAGAGTCATGAAATAATTGATATTATATGAGATTATTTTTATGGACATAATTTAGAAATAAACACCTGTTTTTAGTGAAAAGCCATTTGGCCCATTCTCCTAGTTTCTCGACTGGTCGACTCTATTTCCAAGAGGAACCCGATTCATGATTCTACATTCAGCCTTTGAAAGTTTGAAGAGAATCTAACAAAAATCTTGGACTTATTCCCGCAATTATTTTTCGAGTGGAAATGCATAAGTCCCATTTTCCCGTATTTTCCAATGGATCTCCATTTCCAGAACGAGTCTCCCTTTTGACCGTTCAAACAGCCTGCGAAAGCCTCAAGAGAATCCGACATAAATGTACGAGGTTTAATCAAATATTACGTTACAGTTATTATGTTTTTACAGATTTTTAAAAATACACAGTAATTAAATTGCGACATTTTGCTATTTATCATGTAAAATTTGGTAAAATCAGTCCAGTTAGCCACCTTTAGCAACCATTCTAAGAGGTACTGGTGCACGGGTAGGACGCCAATACAATGATCAGGTATCGACAGCTTTTGTTGGAAGTCAGCACTTTTCAAAATACTCAATACAACAGTCAACCCACTTTTCTTTGTTGCTTAATCCAATTAATTGATAGGTTATTTTTAAATCGGAGATTTGTACCGTTCTCCAGAAATCCAGTCTGTTTGACCCACTACATTTTTACCTTTATCTTCTGAGCAATGTGTTCAAACCAAATTATGTGTTTTCAAACACCGAAGAAACGGCCTTTTCAGTCACAATCTACAAACTTTGTTTTTATCTTATTTACTTTTCGACAAACAGAGAAGAGGCTAATACAAAATTTGATGTAATTTTTGCTTTTAGTAATTACCAGTTAGTATTTTCAGTGTTTATAACAAGATTTTCGGTTGAGTAAAGGAGTTGAAACGTACAATAGGTTAACTGTAAAATAAATTTGTAGCACTTACAATTTTACTGCTCTAATTTTTTTCTCGAACGGTCATTTACCAGTTGTAGGGCTGACAACCAATCAAATTCTGTTATGATTATCACTCGGTCAAAACCCACGCGTAAATTCAGACCACGTGGTACATGCAAATGGACATCGTCTGCTCGAAATGTGTTAATTAAGTTGTTTGTCATTGGTCAATGGTCGTCCGCACTCTGACAGGGAGCATGGGAAGTCTACTGGTGGAATGAGTACTGTTGACTATGTGTTAACAAATAGAAATAATTTTGTAATTTTGAAATATTTGATTTCAATGAGCACTCTTATCACGCTCCAATCCTATTTTCAATAAATTCAAATTTGAGTATGAAGAAAAATTATTCAACTACCAATAAACCGACAAAAACATACGATAAACTGATATAGGATAGCAGTAAGAGCGATCTATTTTTAGAATAACTCATAAATAATCATGGAGCGCTGCTAGATTTAATCGATTGGTCAGAAACCAAAGATATAAATAGCATAGTTGCCGATTTTACGTGTTTCTTGAGGGAAAATGCATTTATAGTATTTGGGAAAACCCAATGCTTGAAAAACAAACATGTTGGTAATCAAAATTGTAAATAGTTTAATGAAAAATGTTTTGTTGCTAAACAGGCTTTTAAACTCTAGAGAGAGGAATAATATTAACAGACAAGCTTTTAGCTTGGCGTGTGCTCATTATAACAACCTTAAAAAAATCTGCTAAGAAATAATTTAGACTAGCAGAGGGCTATCGAATCAGCAAACTTTCAAAATCGGACCCACGAGATTGGATGAGCTGGCGATGTCCTCGAAAAGATGGAGTGTTAAGACAAAAAACTCACAAATTGGGCAAATATCTTACCAACTTTTACATGTCCAAATTTGAGCCCTTTTGATTGGCAAACTATTGCACTATCCCAGCCTCTCAATGATGTCCGATTTACAGTGCTGACGGCACTTTGATTTTAATATCAATCTGGGTCAAAATGGCGAAGCTGCTGCAGAAATGTAAATCTATGAGAGATATAGACCAAGCGTCGACGAGATGTTACCTTCTTGTCCCCTTCTCTTGTTTTCTCCCTTCGGAAACACTCTTCATTCATCATCATTCATTTCGGCTGAGAACTTCAATACATAATTATATGATATATAGCAGTAAGTTTACAGTTGACAACATGGTAAAATCGCTCGACCGGCATTCCATTCATTCATTCAAAATTCTCACTCTAACCATTCAAAAACGCTCCAAAATCACTAAATGTTAAGATCATATACTACATTCAAATTAACACAAATAACTCTTACACGTCTCTCGAAACTTTTACAGTAAATAAATTTTGAAATCGACAAGGTGAACAATTTTAGAACGATTTTGGAATGATCCAACATTTATGGTTTCCATCAATTTTTCGTGCATTCAGATTGTCTGAAAAATTGAATGAAAACAATTTTTGAGTACGCAGTTATTTTTATGCCTGTGCGTAAAAAATGCTCTGTCCCTCAAGAAATCTGTCAGATAATGGAGATATTTTTTTTCATTTTTGTTCTATGATATTAAATTATAAGATACGAAGAGAATATTTTTTTTATTTCATTGGAATAGGACACTTAAAACATTATCACACTCTTTTATGAATTCGCGATTGGAATTTTAGTTTTATACCTCGATGAAATTAAAAAAAAAATACTCTCTTCATCTCTTAAATGAAATTGAGTGCGATGAACAAAATTAGCTATGTTTATTTTACTCTTTAATAAATTACCCATATACGTTCTATAAATAGCTTCATATATTTTCAAGAACAGATCAGACGCTTATAATTCCGAATATGTCGGTGGAATTGCGATATTTTCTAGCTATATTCATTTTAAATGTAGCTGTTGATCTTTTCATTTCTGTTATTTTCGTGCGTTTTTGAATGATATGGGTGAGTGTTTGGAATGAATGAATGAATGAATGAATGAATGAATGAATGAATAATGAATGAATGAATGAATGAATGAATGAATGAATGAATGAATGAATGAATGAATGAATGAATGAATGAATGAATGAATGAATGAACGAACGAACGAACGAACGAACGAACGAACGAATGAATGAATGAATGAATGAACGTATGAATGAATTAATTAATTAATGAAGCGCTAAGTAAGCGAGTTAGAATTGTTTTGATTGAGATGTTATAAACTCTATAGGTGTATTTCTAAAACTTAGCTCTGATCTAGGCGTTGAGTCCATTACCATAGGTATAGGAGTAAACCTTAAGATATAAGACAAGCACTAAGTTTCATTTGAAAGGTAATTTGTATCTTTTTCATGTCTGTTTTATCTATTTTGAAAGAATAGCACAGAAAATTAACCGTTAAAAGTAGATTTCACGTTTCACCGCTCAAAATATACCTATATGGGTTTTTATTTACCATCTAGTCAAATTCAACGGATTTTAAATCAAGGGACACTTTCGCTATCTAACGTGTGTGATCCAGCATTCGCATAAGCGTCCGTCATATGGATCTAAACTTAAACCAACTTCTAATCGGTCACTCAAATAAAGCACGAAAAGTATTGCTTAATTTTGTTAACGATGCAAGTATTTGGTGTTTTCTGATACCCCGTTCATTTGGTAGATAGCAAGACCAAAATTCATCAAATTATTTTTCGAGGAAAGCAATTAAAGTTGCACGAGAACATGGGTACCCCCAATTTCAATATTAACATTGGTGGGTGGGGTAAATTTAAAAAAAAAATCACCTCATTTACGCAAATGAACGTCTTAATTTATGTTTTCTTTAGTGTTTTCTGGCCAGCTACCTTTTAAGCATCGAAAGCATAGTGATTTCAACAACATAACGGTATTTCTTCGACTAAATTTTTTTAAATCCCTTCATTTTGCGAGTTTTGTGACTTTTTAAAAGTACAAGTGTAGGGTCGGTAGGGTTGGTGTCTTCTTTTTTTCTAGTACAATCGCTCTGCGGGTTCTTTTTACACCTTTTTTTTTGCAAAAATCATTGAAATTGATTTGTATTTGTGGGAACGTAAAGTTCTGTTCAATTTTTTTCATGTAAATGTGTCGAAAAGCGAGGAACATGCAGTGAGCGATTAGAAGTTGGTTTCAGTTTATTAGCAAAATTAACATCTGTTATTATCCATGATTAATGCCCTGGCAGGGCGGAGCCAAAGTAACGGGTCGTTGCACTTAAGGTTAAGGGAAATCAGCTTTTATCTAAAATAACCTACTTCTAAAGACAGTCGGCATAAATAACTCGAGATCTTAAATCGTGGATTGGTAACCAAAACCTCGTAACTTCAGCTTAATCAAGCTGAAGTTACGAGGCCTTGCTAACCAAACGATAAAATGTGTTCACTCTCTCAAAGCACGTGAATCCTTTTGGTTTTAGGATACAGTTATTTACACTCGTTAACGATGATTACCGACTAAAATTTCAATGAACCAAAAGTTTTGAAAAGTAAACTCGCCAAATACGTCACGGGTTAGCCCCGCCCTGCCAGTTCATTTATTACGCAGAATACATTCTTGAAATAGATATCTGATAAAAAAGATTGGTTCCAGTACAGGTCATATTACAAAAAAAGAAATCTTGCATATGAATGTAGAATGAACCTTTGAGATTCGGGAAAGCAACGGAGTTTGAAAAGTTTCGCCTGAAACAGCCTGCGAAGTCTGCACATTTTGAAAAGAGTCGACCCTCAAAAATGGTATTTACGTGAAACTTCTTGAAGTTGACAAGGTGAATGAATGTTGAATGATTTTGGAATGGTGTTAAATAAGCGCGATGAGTGAAATTAAAGGGAAGTAATCCGATATCGCTTATCTTGTTCATCTTGAACCAAATTAACAATATTTATTACCTCCCTTTAATAAAATATGCATACACGTTCTATAAATAGTTTCCTGTTTCTTCAAGGACCAATAAGACGCTTGCAATTTCAATAAAGTACGTGAAACTGCGAATTTTCCTACTATATTCATTTAAAATGTAATTATTGATCCTATTTGTTTTAGTCATTTTTGACGGCGGCACTCATTCGTTCCGACTTTTTGGCTCTCACCAAAGGGTTGACCTACGTGAGATAGCAACTGGAGACTAAGAAAGGATGTGATGGTTGTACTGGTGAGACAAAAACCAGGAATCCTTTGTTAGATGCTCTAGCCTCTGCGATAGAACAGAAAAAATATTAAAATCGGCATGAAAACTCCATTCAATCAATCAATCGAAGGTAAAGTTGTGATATTCTGCATCACCGAATCTACAAAGTGGATCTTCCTTTGTTAATAAATTGCAAGGTCCAAAATTTGAGGCTAAATACAAGACTGTAGCAAAAGCCCCTATATTGATTGGACACTTAATGCAGTGTTGTGCTCGCATAATGTCTTTTCTTTGTCAATACTAGGAGCTTTATTTTTTTCACAACTTTTAAATTAACGTAATTCTTCTGGGACAATTCAGAAATATTAATATCTATTTTAGCTATTTTATCGAAGTTTCAGGTGCATTAGAAAATCATAAAAGAATATTAAAACACATTTCACGCTAGACGCGGTCATCGGAGTCGTTACTGTTTAATGATTTATTCATATCTTAATTTCCACGCTTTTTGGATGCAGCCGCCATTGTTTTTCCCTTGGGTTCAATAGTAACTTAACCTTACCCAATAACTCAATGCTGAATCAAGAGGGATATAGTGTTCAGCACTTAGCATGTTTGTTCTTATAACTACAGTAAAACTTACACTAAGCGACCACTGAGGGGACCATTAAAAAGCGGTCGCTTATGGAAATGGTCGATAAATACAATTGTAAATGTTAAAAAGACGTGTTTTTGTTAGAATATAAAGACTGCAACATAATTCTGACTGAATCTAAGGATGTTCAAACCCATAACAATCGTCTCAATGAGACAATTCTAATGGATTCTAACGTCATAAGATTAAACGAAAAACAGTTTTTCGTTTAAGGTGGCAATGGACAGCGGCCTCCCGACTCTATATACCGGAAGTGGGTTTTCGTTTATTTTACGGCTCTTTTTGCGCGTTGTTTAAAAAGACCGGTTTTCGTAAGATTTTTCATATGTAAATAACATAGAATAATGATGGTAAAACTTCATAATTTAGCTTCTTTTCAACATTTGATATTAATTGAATGACTGGATCATTAAATTTAACAATAAAAATGCGTTAAAACCGTAATTCAATCAGGGGGGAACACTGAAAAATAACGAAAAACTTTCTTAATTGCATGGAAAGGTATGCTGAATTTTTTATCAAATAAAGGAAAAATAGGGATTATAAGCATATCGGTAAATAAAAAAAATTCATTGGGTGATTTCTTCAAAAAATAGGTTTTTGTGGCACTTTTACCTAGTAAAATTACAAAAATTAGTGCATTTTTAACTTTTGATAGCAAATTGTGCAAATTTAATTGATCAAAGAGAAATTTTCTTGTCAATAGCCATTGTGTACATGTATAAGGTCTTTCAAAATGTATGTGTTTTATAGCTTGAACTTAGTACAGGGTTTATACTAGACCTAAAACGAATATAACCGTTTTACTGAAAAGTGGCCAATATCACTCAAGGGCAGAGAACTCTAGCATGAAAACGAGCTTGGAAAGGTACCTTCATATTTTGGTATAATGACTAGACAATGTCAATCTTCAACATTTGTGAACAAGAAAAAAAATCATTGGGCGGAAAAAAATGACGCCATGTGTCCATTGCTACCTTAAGAATCTCCACTTTTGCGGCAATTTCGCTTACGGCGAAGGGACTTATTACAATGGTCGCTTAATAAAAGTGGTCGCTTAATAGACGTGGTCGCTCGAGCAAGATTGACTGTATACAAATATCCGTGTGATGACATGCCATATGATATTTTGTAAGATATCACATGGATATTTTTAGAAAAATGACACAATGTGGTTATTTTTAGAAACATGCATTTCTGTTACAAATATCGACGAAAACAAGGTAAATAGAGGCTATAAGATAATTATAACACGTACTTAGTACTTACTTATATCTAACTCGGTTGTGGAAATTGACAATTGTCTCGGCAGAGCCTGGTCATTTGTTTAAATCGATGTAAAACTCCATTCAATATATTAATGACCAATTCCCCAAACTTTGTTAGATATTTTTATACAAAACACTAAGTTCGTATTCTCTGTTATATATTCTGCATTATCATTCACCTGTTAGGTCATGGCTTAGCGGTGACGTAATCTGGTGAGGATGATTTTCAATTTTTTGGATCCGTTCAAAGGTTAGTCGGAAATTATCGTTAAGGCGAGCAAATAACTGTATCCTTCGTGCTTATAGAAGTAAACACATTTCATCGTTTGGTTACTAAAGCCTCGTAACCTGCTTAGACAAGCTGAAGTAACGAGAGTTTGGTTACCAAGCTACGATTTAAGAACTCAAGAACTAATACGCATATTTCCTATGAGGGAGGGGATAAATATCGCTTATTTAGTACTTCCCGAACAAAATTAGCGATATTAGATAACCTCCCTTTAATTCAACTCAAAATTCGCTCATTCCACTCATTTAATATCATTCTAAAATCAGATACCTTGTCAATTTCACGATGTTGTGAACTGTATTATTTACGCATTCCGTTTCTTGAATGATTCCTTTCTCTTGACTTAAGAATTAGGTTACTGAAAAACTTCCACTGGAAACCAGATTCAAAGTAAAAGTCATGAAAGATCGCCAAGCATGATATGCATTCTATTTAACCTACCATGACAACGGTTTTGGTCTACACAGTGTCCCAATCGCGTGTCTACACAGGTTCCTATCAGTCCCTTTATCTTTCTACAAGGTTGAAATGAAAAAATATCCATCTGTCTACATGTGATCAAGTCAATTGAAGCCCCGTTTGTCGAATGCCTGAATGGCTTTAGCGATGGGGAGGTACCTTTATGTCCGTTATCTGTCTGTCTGTCTTCCTGTCTGTCTGTCTGTAAACGCTTTTGATTTAGACGATATGGTGCACAATTGATAACGCGGTCAAATGGGAGTTGCAACGTCTCTGGCGACTCGTGACGGTTTTCATGTTTTGATACAGGACAGGAGACTCGGTGTATTATTGAACATTTACCCTCCCCCCATTTAGTCACTAGAAATCTACTAATTACAAAACATTTCACAATCTCTAATTACTAATACCGCTCACGTGTAAGTTTTATCATGTTAAGGTTCATGTAAAGTGTTTCAGACCTTATTTTAAGGGCGCTTCATTAGCCAAGAAAAAGCAGTATGTCCAGGTATATTGTATATCAAAATGAAGCTATTTTTTAGCACAAGCAGTTGAGCAACATAAGACCGCCATAGCTAAAGCTTAAACATTGTGGAAAAAGGTCATTTTGTACAGAACAAGCAACTGCATGACGGTTGGGTAAAATTGGCTCATATTTTAACAAAGTACAGTCTAAAGTACCATCCAGGTACTACTACAACCTTAGATATAAAACTCGGTCTCAAAAGGCTGTTCTGAAACAATCAATTTCCATTTATTTTGTCAACATACTTGTCAAACCGGTTTGATCTGTTTTCAAAATAGATGTTAGGTATGGTGCAACAGCACACCATCATATTGGGAAATACTTTCTGTGATTAATTTTCAAATTATAGTTTTTGAATTCAATGATCTATTAAATACTATGTATTTATATTTCAGTGAAATAGAAATCGATATATTGCTAAACAACCTTACAGGTATATAAACTTTTAATGTCCATTTATGTTGTGATAACACACCATACCTTAAAAAGATCTACACGTTTACAAAATTAGAATGACATATATGACATATGTGTTTATAAATAAGTCAAAATTATTTGCTTGCATAACTACGTTTAGGGATCGAGTTTTATACCAACGTTTGTAGTAGTACCTGGGTAGTACTTTAATCTGTACTTTGGTTAAATTTGGGCCAATTTCATCCAACAGTCTTGCAGTTGCTTGTTCCGTACAAAATGACCCTTTTCCACAATGTGTTGGATATACCGATATAGCTATTGCAGTCTTGTGTTGCTCAACTGCTTGTGCTTATGAAGAGCTTTGATATACTAATGTATAATATACCTGGACATACTGCTTTTTCTTGGCAAATGAAGTGTTTGAAAATTGGGCCTCAAACACTTTACATGAAACTCAAATGACAAATGAAATTTATATTCTTATGTCAACTGTGTTGATTAATAAATGTTTGAACTTGAAGTTGATAACCATTCGCAGAAGATGGATTTGAAAACGCGGGGAAACAGCCTCGTTGGTCCATTCTTGAACGTTTTAGCTCCCACGATAAGCTAAAACATTGCCTCGAAAATTTCAGTGGGTGATTGTAGTATCATAAGAAAGGTTCATTTCGAAAATAGGGAGGTTCGATGGAAAACACCGTAAATACAGCCTCTTGGGTTTTCACTCGGAAATATCTTGCTTATGTTAAGGGAATAAAGTCGACAACAATTATCCGATTTCCTTGAAATTTTCATATGTTATTTGCTGTCATATGAAAATATGTCTTTTGAAAATTCTGGAGTTCCATCGGAATACAAAGAAAAGAGCGATTTTTTTTCTCAAAACATTTTCGTTTTCTACTCATTCACTTTCATTTAGCGATAGTCTGAAGTCATTCCAAATTCATTCATATGTAGGACTGTAAATATTGATGAAGAATACAGTGAACAACATTGTGAAGTTGACAGGGTGAATGATTTTGGTATGATATAGGAAAGAAATTGAATAAGTGCAATGGGTGAGTTTTGAGTGAAAGTAAAGAGAAATGAATTAATATAAGCAATAAGCTTGTTTTCCGATCCCGATAATTTTCAAATTTGTAATAAATTGAATGAACTGCATATTTGGGGAAATAGAATAAAGTTCAAACCAAATAAAAGAGAAGTTATCCAATATTGCTAATTTCGTTCATGATGAACACAATTAGCGATATTTATTACCCCCTTTTATAAATTATGCGTACAGGTTCTATAAATAGCTTCCTGTTCTTTCAAGGACCAATCAGACACATGCAATTTCAATGTTTTAAGGGAACTCGCGATTTTCCCCGCTATATTTATTTTAAATGTAATTGTTGATCTTATGTCTTTAGACAATTTCGGAGCGTTTTCAAATGGCTTGAATGAGTGTTTGAAATGAATGATTGAATCACTAAGCGATTGATTTTGAACGGTTTTGATCAGAACAATTGTTAATTCCACGATGTTATTTACTATAAATGATGATCGGTTTGGAATACAGTTGTACAGTTAGTAACATCGTGAAATTGACATTCGTCTCAATCAAAATCATTCTTAATCGCTCACTCGGCGCTCCATTCACTCAATCAAAACACTCACCCAAACCGTTCAAAAACGCTCCAAACTCAATGAAAAACACATAACAAAAACTTCGTTCAAAGTAAAAAATAGCTGGAAAAAATATGGATTTTACTGAATTTACATAAATTGTAAGCGTCTGATTAGATATTGAAGACATATGAGGCTATATGTAGAACATTAATGCATTTTTTTATTAAAGGGAGGTAATCAATATCGCAAATTTTGTTCATTCTGAACAAAGTTTACGATATAGGATTACCCCCCATTAAATTCACTCAAAACTCGCTCCACGCACTCATTCAATTTCATTCCATAATCATTCCCAAATCATTCATCTTGTCAATTTCACGATGTTGTTAACTGTATGGATGCACAAGTTTTAAAAAGAGGGTGATCAAGCGCTAATTTTGTCTATACGGGTATAGACAAACTTTATCTTTGATCACTCACTTTAACTTGTCGATCTATACTTATCATTTATTGAGTTTGTACTGAGGTTCATTTATTCAAGACACTAGTAAATCAAAATCTGGTTTATCCAAATAATCTTTGACAGGCTTGATATAGAAAACAAACGAAATTACAAATGATCTATTTATACAATCAAGATTGGTTTTTCTATCAGAAAAGATGGAAATTATTACAATATACACTGTCCATAGAAAAATTTCGTCCAAACTACGATTAAAATTAATTGAAATAACGTCGATAAAATCTCCCACCCACGAAATGTCCATAATCTAGAATTTCAGTATTTTCATGATTTTCCAGGTTCTATTATCGTATTGGCGAGATTTCCCATTGTCTTTCGTTGACAGGTTTAGCCAAAAATCCTAGACTGCCCATCAAAATTAAGCTCCGTGCATGTTTTGAATAAAAAACTGTTTCAAGCTAGTCACGAAATTATCAAAATGAACGATTGAAGAGTGTACAGTTAAAATCATCGTGAAGTTGACTCTCATTCCGATCAAATTCATTCTAAATCATTCACGATCAAAAACGATAAAGAATCAGAAAAAAACTTTTCGAACTCGTTCAAAATGATCAGCATTTAATTCAAATCGATCAAGTTATTCTACGATTTTATTGGCCGGCGTAGATTTTAAAGTATCTGAATGGTCAAGGAAGACGCACAAACAGATGAATACGTATATTTTACTAAAGGGAGATCAAAATATCGCTAATTTTGTTCATGTTGAACAAAATTAACGATATTGGATTTCCACCCTTTAAATCCACTCGAAACTCGCTCCACTCGCTCATTCAATTTCGTTCCAAAGTCAATTCCAAAATCATTCATCTTGTCAATTTCATGATGCTCTCAACGGTACCAAATAGGAAAAAATATGCTTCCTTTTAGAGGATTTAACGCGATAACATACCACAGTTTAAAGCAACTGTCTGCTTTTAGAGGAAATAAATCATGGATATTCTTTGAATATATTTTCTTGACTTAGTCTTATGAAAGATGAGTTACATAAAAATACAAATCAATCGACAAACGGTGGCTTTCGTGAAACGCATGATATGCAGTAAAAAGTAAATATGTAAATGAGATTTTGGTCAAATGAAATACGCCCACGTGCTGGAGCGATATTCAAATTGGTGTCCGAAATGTTGCGGGTCATTAATATTCATCAAGTTGGTCCTATATTTAGATCATCGCGTCATAAGCATTTGAATTACCGAATATTAGAATGACAAATTCAAGCTTATCTTTGTGAATAAAAGTCTAGTTTTTGTGTACATAGTCGTCTTAAATCATTGTTATGCGTTTCGGAAATGTTCACGAAGACAGACGGAGGCTTTAAAACATCGTGAAATTGACAAGGTGAATGAGTTTGGAATGATTATTAGATAAAATTGAATGAGTGTGTAGAGTGTGTTTGGGGTGAAATTCAAGGGAGGTAATCCAATATCTCTTATTTTGTTCAAGACGAACAACATTAGCGATATTTACTACCTTCTTTGACTAAAATACGCATTCAGGTTTTATGTATGGCTTTCTTTATCTTCATGGACCAATCATACGCCTTCAAAAAAAAAATTTTGTTAGTGAAATTGTGAGTTTTATCCACCGATTTTTATTATCAATGCAGTTGTTATCTTATCATTTTAATTGATTTTGGAGCTCTTTTTGAATGGTGTGAGTTAGTGTTTAGAATAAATGAATGGAACGCTGAGCGAGTCATTTTGCACGGTTTGATTGAGATGAATGTCAATATCCCGATATTGGTCACTGTGCCGCTGATTTTTCTTGTCCTTTTCCACATTAGTACTTCCTCAATAATCAGAGCAAGCAAAAGGGAATATTACCTTATGGGAGTTCGCTCCTGAACTCAAATTAATACAATTTATATTTAGTTTTTCTGATTTTTTATATGTAGAAGCTAAAAATTATTCTACTTCAAACATGGATTTTGAAGTACGAAATCGTTGCAAGATTAAATAGAAGAATCCACTGCTACCATTCCATTGTCAGGGGTATTTGCTTACTATCAGGGATAGTGATATCAAACCAAGAATTCATGTAATCTTTAAGCTAGCGAAGAATGTTTGACATGAACTTCAAAAGAAGTTAATATATCGAAAATGAAATTGTCCATACTACTACCATGAAAAAGTATTTTAATGATGACTGCAGAAGACTTACCTAAATCTCGAAAGTATTAACATTTTTGGACATTCCATGTCAATCCTAAATGCAAATTTAAGAGACACAGGAAAGAAACAGGAGTAAAACTCAGTATAGGGCATTTCCTCTACCCCAATTGCGTTAAGTAAGCATAGAAACATGTTTCGTAAAACCTCAGGAACATCTGTTCGTCCTTTTTTTATTCAATGGTCTACTGTTGCTTAAATCCACTTTTCAGTCGTAATACCAATCAATGGGATTTCTCGCACAAGTAAAATTCCCAAAGCCTCCAGCAGCTCATTCCACAAGTATCAACTCATTGGTTAAAATGACGAGTTCGTTAATCTTAGGGTTATATTTTTACAGTAATTTAAAACAATTGTTGAATAACTGCTACTAAGCTTGGACAAGATCTGCCCGTGGTGTTAAGATGAAGAAGTCTCTGAATCAATGGCTAAAAGCTATATACATCCGCCACGACAAACTTTTAAACTGCTAAAACGCGCCGATTCCTTTATAGCGATACCTATTTCTAAATGAACGTAACAAAAACGTGACTCGAAAAGGTCTTTAGATGCAAGCCGTCATCCATCAATCCCAAAGAATTCCAAAGTTGGTTCTCCCCAGTCATAACCAAAGGATTCGGCAAGTTTTAGTTTTGACCTGTCACGCGAAAAGGGATCATCTGGGTAGAGCGTAAAGTGTCGACCCTAGTCAGACTGCGCGGACTGCGCAGACTGACTAGGTTCGCAACATTTTCTCAATTTACTAATTTTCTAAATCTAGAAAAAATTGCCTGTCTGTCTGTATAGAAGAAATGAGACCTCTGGTTTACCGATGCTAGACCAAATCTCCTTTTCAAATATTCCCTTTACGGCTTCTAAGATGGTCCATTTTCGCGTGACGGGTCACATTTATGAAACACTTATGCCCTCAAAACGGGATACCTTGCGGGAGTGGTGAGTTGAAAAAACCCTCGGCATTTGCGAATGCATATCAACGAGACTTATCAACATGCCATACATGAGCAATGTATATTGAACATGCTTGAAGTAGAAATGTTTTGCTAAATATTACTAAATAAAACTTTTCAGATGACAATGGTATTGATATCAGCAGTTGCGTACACAAAAGGGAGATTAATGTATAAAATATCTATAGTGTATCTTGAAATTGCTTGAAGTAATGAGCGATATCTTTCAGTTCAGATATTTTAATAAGCGCACAAATGGGCAGAATGACTGATTGAAAATTAACGGACAGGCTAACAACGGTAAATACATTTCCGTCATCTTATCCATACAGCTGCATAAAAGTGATGCATTGGACTTATCGAATTCAAAAGAATTTTTACTACAACCAGCATGATCAATCCCACCTAGTTATTGTTGAACAGCAAGTTAAGATGGCATTGGCACTCTAAAGATTTCTACGATCCTGTTATTAAAAGACTCTAGAGACAAACATCTCGGTTAGTCGGACTTTTTACTTTAGAATTGTTTTCAGGGAATCGACCATGACAGGTATTACGTCTACTTTTTATTCTATGCATTCTTAGTTCTAGGTATTCTTAGACGATGTTGAATGAGTGGCCATTAAAAAAAACTAAATTTATAATATGACCTACGTCGCGGGAATGAAATAACCCCGTTGAATATTTTTGTATTACACGGTTGTTACTAAACTAGTGGAATAACTGTGCAAATGAGCCCAGAGCGAATAGCAACGCTGTTTTGTAATCGCGAAAATGACGTCATAATGTATATATTGTGACGTCAGTTTTAAACTTCCTTATAAGTTTCGCGGAAAATTGAAATGTTGAACTTCAAGAATTTTGACGATATTTTAGCAAAAATTCGGGTCATATTATAAATAGAAAATCAAATTAGTGCTCATAAAATACCGAATTTATTAAACTCGGCATCTAAAACCGATAAAAACTCGGCGCAGCCTCGTTTTTATCTGTTTATAGATTACTCGTTTAATAAATTCGGTATTCAATGACCACTCATTCAATATCCTCCATTTATTAAACAAGTCGTCTAATTACAGTTAAAAACGAGGCTTTGCAGGGTTTTCATGATTTTTAGATACCGAGTTAAATAAACTTTGTATTTTATTAACGAATGTATGTTCTATTTGTAAAATAACACTAATTAATACATATCAGTTTTGGCGGGCCAATTTGAATAAATCTTTTTCATGCAGCTAGTTATATGTAGGTAATCGGTATATTTATACCGCGAAGCCTCACATATATCAAATTATTCAACGAGTTTGTTTTACCCTCGTGACATAGCAAAAAATAGCTGTGTTTCCGCTAACGGGCTCGGAAAAAAAGAGGGTAGGTAGGTAGGCGTATCTTTTTTTTTATTTTTAAATTTTTGCTGCGAAAAATACAGGGTAGGTAGGTAAATCGTTATTTTTTTTTTTTTCAACTTTGTTGATTTGGCTATGCAAAGTAAGCCTTAAGCTAACAATGGCCAAGAGCAATAACAAGTGACAGTGTTAAATTCTTGCTAATGACACATCTTCACAATATAATCTGTAAATGTTCTAAGTTTAGATATGCTAGCTGCAATATACTTAGAGATATAGCCATGACAAAATTCAAAGCAAACTGGAGTGAAAGCTAAGTCAAAATGGCCATTTTTGATATTCGATGGCATGTAACTCCAGACTTTCTGGTCAAAAATAATTTTTGAAGTATTGGAAACATACGCAGTGAAAAAAACACATAAAATGTACGCCATGACCATTTTGTTTTGAAATTCTTTTTTCATTGAAAAACTTTTTTAGTCTATGCCAGACTAAAAAGTGATGTCTAACATGAAATAATGTCGTAACTAATAAAGTATACTTATTTTGACAGCACATAAAAAGTGGGAACGAGTTGACTCGATAGTTTTTGGAAAGGGTACGAGTTGACCAGAAGTTGGGTACGAGTTGACCAGAAAGGGTGCGAGTTGACCAAAAGGGTACGAGTTGACCTGCTTCCATCTGAAAGGGGATCACCCATGGATCATTCCTGTGAAGTTTGATTGAAATCCATTCAGTAGTTTCTGTGGAGAAGAATTTTGAAGAAAAGGTTTACGACCGGAAGCACTTGATTGAAATCCATTCAGTAGTTTCTATGGAGAAGAATTTTGAAGAAAAAGGTTACGACTGGACGCACACATGGATGACAGACACAGGGCCATGACAAATAGCCCACTGGCCTGACAGCCAGTGGAGCTTTAAATGACAAAGGACAATAAATCAAACAATATTACAGTGCCAGAGTTCAGATAAGAAATCCAAGTGCACATCAACGCACCTTTCATAACCAGACAGAATATTTTGGACTGTCCCAATTTGAAAGATGTTGCAGACGCCAATTTCAAGTTGATGAAATTATTTGTCCAATTTGATTGCCAACAGTGACCAAGCCATCTTCTTCTGACTTTCATGCTTTGATTCAGTAAATAGCAGTACATCACTAATGTTGCTATGTTACCCGTGAACCGACTATAATTAAAAGTTTGTATCTTGTATATTGTTTTCTTAATTTCCGGGTTGATAATTCTCTTCATAATCTTCTTGACTCTTGCATTTACGGTGATGGTCAGACCCCACCCGATTTTTGGCCTTCTTTGTTCTATATAAAATTGCTCAACTTTCAGGTGCTGCAGCGCATTCCACAACAAACCGTTTAAATATTACGTCATTAGCGCTTCATCTACATTCATTGTTCTATCTTTTGAGACTAAAATGGGGTTTTTAGGTTTAAGTTTTGGGCTATTCAAGCCAGAGTAAAGGAACCGTCTTTCTTCCACCTATGAAGAGGACAGTTAGTTCGGGCACGCCCGCCGTCGCTCTTCCGGAGAGCGGAAAGGAAATCGTGCACAAAAAAGATCGAACAAAGCATCATATTAAAGAAAAGGTGCAAAACTAGCAAAAAATAAAAAAGAAATATGCACGTGGATCACTGTTCTCCACTTCAAAATGCTATTTTCATGCCGCACTATTTTTTCTTAAAGATATACTTTTACTTTTACGACCTCCGGAAGAAAATTCCAGTGAGGTCACTCCTGATGATTCTTCCATAAAGCGCTTGAGTAATTCAGGAAGAGCTACTTGAATGAAGCAAACGGAAAAAACCAAGGAAATGTAATTTAAACAAACATTTCGAAAATTTCATGGGTCGGGCGAAAATAAGGATGGGTCGGACATTTAAATTTTTTATTTTTTTCAATTTGCCGATAAAAACAGCAGAGTCGAGGTCAAAAACGGGGTCGGTCGGGTTAGCGGAAACACAACATTTATTTTTTTTACGCCTCATATAAATTAAATTTAGCTGTGAATGAAACGGTTAGTCATCTCTATAAGACCAGGGGCTATATCCTTATATTCTCGGTCGAATAAATTAGCGTTGAATCCACTCAGATAAATGTTTTAAAATTCTGACAGTTTTCGAGGTTGAATGAAATCACCGAGATAAGCTTCGTCACAATTTTATAGATGACGTCATCAGTCATGTATAACGTCATCGATATGGTCGCGATTAGATTTTAAAAAAAACATATGAGAATCGAGTGATTTTTTTTCTTATCAGAAATAGACACTCAAAAGAAAAGAGTTAAAGAGGGGTGATTTCAGACCTTATTGTCGCAAAAAGAAGATCCGGCAGGCCACGTGACCAAGTGACATGAAAAAGCTGTCACGTGATCAAGTGACCTGATATCAACAAGTTTATCATACCCCCTTTTATCAGGCAATATTTATAGCTAGTGACAGGATAAAAAAGCCCTCTCTTGCCTTTGTTAATTTTCTAAGTGTTTGATTTCTAGTTATATTAGAGTCTGACAGTGAAACTTCTAACGACTTCATATCTGCGAGAAGTTAAAACTCGGATCAGACTGTACAGTCAATATATATAGCTACCCACTGTAAATTGGTTTTCTTAGTGTGGGCAATTTCTTGATGTGCTGTGTAGCTGTCCGGACTGATAAATTACATACATGTAATCAGACGGACAAAGATGAACTTATGCAGTTGCATAATTATCTTCTTTGTACAATTAAAAACATCTTGAAATTGACATTCATCTCGATCAAAACCATTCTTAATCACTCACTCAACGCTCCATTCATTCATTCCAACACTCACTCAAACCATTCAAAAACGTTCCATTATAATAAGATAACAACTGCATTTAGAATTATAATTGGTATATAAACTCACGAATTCACTGACATAACTGATTTTTGTAAGCGCATGATGGGTTCGTGAAGAGTAATCATTGAATTGATTGAATCGAGTTTTACGCCGCTTTCAACATTTTTCCAGTTATATCGCGGCGGCTGGAGCACCTAACAATGGTTTCCTAGTATTTCTCTCACTGGTACAACCGCCACATCCGTTCCAAGCCTCCAGCTGCTATCTCATATAGGTCTACGATTATCAACCCATTAGTGAGGGACAGATAGTCGGAAAGAATGAGTGCGGCGTCGGGGATCGAACCCGGGACCTCTAGATTGACTGCCCGACGCGCTACCAACGGCGCTATGACGGCGGCTGCGTGAAGATTAAGAAAGCCATTCATAGAACCTAACTGCGTATCTAATTAAAGGGAGGTAATTGATATCGCTAATTTAGTTCATCTTGAGCACAATTGGCGATATTGGATTAACACCCCCCTCGAATTTCACTCAAAACACACTCCACACGCTCATTGAATAACATTCCAAATTCATTCCAAAATCATTCATTTTGTCAATTTCATGATGTTCTCAACTGCATCTACGGCTGTAGATGTGACGTTTTTGGACGCCCAAATAGTAATGACTGTTTTTTCCTGATGCATGCTCCGTCGACGACCTAAATATCGTAACCACAGCTTGTATCAACTTTGCCAATGATGACTCGGTCTCTCACCAAGGATTAAAGGAAAGCTTAAAATAGTCTAAAGTAATGCGTTACAAATGGATGTATCATGTAAGGTCCGGGTTAATGAATAAACGAGGTCTAGATCGGACCCATGGGATAATCCGACGATGGTGAAACTTTTTGCTTTTATCTGGTAGAGCTAGTGACATCGTAAATTCACAAGGTGTATGAGTTTTAAATGATCTTGGTTTGTAATTGGTGAATTGAATGACTTAATGTAGAAAGTTGGAAACATATTGGTGAAACATATTAAAGATAAAGGGTCAATCTAGAAAACGAAGTAGTTTTCCTCTTTTCTTTAGTAGAACGATATTCATTCTTGGATTTGTCAAACCATTTTTAGAAGCCGTAGTATTGAAGTTTGGATTCGATTTAAATAGTAAATGTACTACCAAAGCTTATCCGACTGACTTGATTAAATACATTTTGTTCAATGCCGTTTATTTTGTTTGAATGAAATCAAACGCCGCCTTATTTACATTTTCCAGTCTCATAGCAAGGGTTGAAGCACCAAATAATGGATTTCTGGTATTTCTCGCACCAGCATGCATCCTTTAATAGTACTCAGCTACCATCCTACTTGGCCTACGATTATCTAACCCACAGGGTATAACGTGCCACGCCGACACCAGAAGGTTCATGGACACCTGATCGATTTTTTCGATACGGAACTAACGGTGGGGCAAGTTTCTGACTGATTTGTTAACCAAAATAATCATTTTCATTTCAATTTTTAGTATCACTGTCGATATAAATGGTTCTTCTTTTAGGAAATAAAAGTAGAGGGTAAAAACTAAGCAAAATGAGCGAGTTCTAGCCCTAGGAGTGAGTGACTTTGCTCGATTTTTAGGTTTGTCATTATTTTTTTGTCAAACAACCTGACTATTTTTCATTTTTTGTGTTTGTCTAAGAGCATTTGTGTATCCTCTACACACATTCCAAATTTCTCGGCAAAAGATCCACATAAAGCGAAGATATTCGTACTTTTATTGGCCTAGGTAGCGAAAAATATGATAACTAGACACCCCCTGATTTTTTTTCGATTGGAAATCGACACCAGAATTTGTGATAGGGAGTGTCGGATTCGCCGCCGAACCAATTACAATTCTTGATTGGGATAGCACTACCAATTACGCTATGATGTTAGCTCTTTTTAGCTCACTTGAGTACGGTGGGCTTTAGTGGTTACTTGATGTCTGTCGTCCGTCGTCCAGTCGTCCGTCGTGCGTCGTCAACATTTACCTTGTGGACACTCTAGAGGCCTTATATTTAGCCCAATCAACCTGAAAATTGTCAGAACGATTATCTTGATAAAATCTCGAAAAAGATCGAAATTGGGTCAAGTGGGGTCAAAAACTAGGTCACGGGGTCAAATCTTAGAAAAACCTTGTTAACACTTTAGAGGCCATCAATATTTAAAGCCCAATCAACTTGAAAATTAGTCAGAATGATTATCTTGATAAAATCACGGAAAATTAGAAATTGGGTCAAGTAAGGTCAAAAACTAGGTCACGGGGTCAATTCTCAGAAAAACCTTGTTAACACTTTAGAGGCCATCCATATTTAAAGCCCAATCATCCTGAAAATTGGTCAGAATGATGATCTTGGTAACATATCTGACACGTTCGAAATTGGGTCAAGTGGGGTCAAAGACTCGGTCACGGGGTCAAAACTTAGAAAACCCTTGTGGACAATTTAGAGGCCATATTTTCAGTCCAATCTTCCCGAAACTTGGTCAGAATGCATATCTTGATATTATCTCGGAAAACTTGGAAATTGGGTTAAGTGGGGTCAAAGACTCGGTCACGGGGCCAAATCTTAGAAAAACCTTGAGAACACTTTAGAAGCCATATTTTCAGTCCAATCTTCCCGAAACTTGGTCAGAATGCATTTCTTGATATTATCTCGGAAAACTTGGAAATTGGGATAAGTGGGGTCAGAAACAATGTCACAGGGTCAAATCTTGGAAAATACCTTTTAGACACTCTAGGGGCGATATTGTTTGCCCTATCAACATGAAAATTGGTCAGAACGTGATGATCTTGATGAAATCTCGGTCAAGTTCGAAATCAGGTCAAGTGGGATCAAAAACTAGGTCACGGGTTCAAATCTTAGAAATACCTCGTGGTCACTCTAGAGGCCTTATCTTTAGCCCAATCAACCTGCAAATTGATCAGAATGATTATCTTTGTAAATTCTCGGAAAGTTCGAAATCGGGTCAAGTGGGGTCAAAAACTAGGTCACGGGTTAAATCTTAGAAAAACCTTGTTGACACTCTAGAGGCCATAATTCTAGCCCAATCAACCTGAAAATTGGTCAGAATGATATCTTAATGAATCTTCGAAAATGGGTCAAGTGAGGTCAAAAACTAGGTCATTGGGGCAAATCTTAGAAATTCCTTGATTCTTTTTAGATTGGTAATTCAGGTGAGCGATTAAGGTCCACTATGGCCCCTTTTGTTTTATAATTCAGACATTAAAGTTTGTTTTATATAAAATTTATCTTTGACTTCAATGCGGGTTGATAAATAATGGGAAATGTTGGTTTAACCACAACGATGTATTCATAAAAAAGATCATAAGATAAATATTTATCCAGTAAAAAAGACAAAGGATAAAGATATATATAAAAGAGAAACAATACGGGCAAATTATTAAAAGCTTTGGGAAAAAGGAAGTTGGGTAATTGTTAACTAACTCATATGTGCGGGGTTATATAATTGCTTCCATAATTTCATATGGATTCAGTGTGCAAATTTCCGAAATTAAGACTTCAACATTCGAGTAGCAAATTATATGTTGTGGGTACTCACTGGAATCGTCTCTTCTAGACGACTCCAATGAGTACCAACAACATAGAATTTGGATGAGAAATTATTGATTAAGATTAATTTAATTAATCTTTTTAAATGTAACTGAAGCCTTGCTGGTTTTTATTCTAAATGACACATTGTGTAATACTTGTCCAGGGGGACATTTGATGGAGATTGCTTTTATAAGTTGTGATATTTCATAAATCCTCTCGACCTACTCTCCCTGTGGATGAGCATTATCATCTTATTTGTATTTTGATCTATAAGGTATATTACATACGTGGTAAGCTTAATCTTTTTTGCGTGACCTTTCTCGGAGAAAAACCCGAGTTATTGCTTTACAGCTTAGGCGTAGTAGTCCTCTTTTCCGTGGTTGTTTGAACCGAAAAAAAAACGCACAGGCTTGGGTACTTTCACTCGGCTGTTTGATGCTAGATAATGATTAAACAATCGGGAAAAGGGAAAAAAGACAAAAGGGAAATAATTCCTACAACACGCATCTAGAGTAATTCTCATTTATGCTATATGATGCTTATTCGAAAGTATACATGTGTTTTGTTTTTAGCTCACCTTAGCACGAAGTGCTCAAGGGAGCTATTGTGATTTATCAGTGTCCGGCGTCCGTCTGTCAATCTGTCCGTCTGTCCGTCACGGCGCCAACAATTTCTTTGAACGACATCTCTTCCTAAACTTCTGAGTCAAAATCAACCAAACTTGGCAGAAATATTTCTTGGGTGGTCCCTTGTAAAAATTGCTTAAATGAATGGGTCCGTGCCATATCACGGGAAAGGGGGCCTAAATGACAATTTCCTTTTTTACACTCCAGAAGCCACAAATATGGTCCAATCGTTACGAAACTTTGTCAGAATGTTTGAAAGGTCATAAGGACGAACTCTATTGAAAATGGGAAGGATCCGTGCCATATCACTGGAAAGGGAGCCTTAATGACAATTTTCTTGTTTACACTCTAGTGGCCACAAATATGGTCCAATCTTCATGAAACTTGGTCAGACTGAATGCGAGGTCACAAGGATGAATCCTATGTAAAATGGGAAGGATTCGTGCCTTATCATGGGAAAAGGGGCCTTAATGACAATTTTCTTATTTACACTCTAGTGGCCACAAATATAGCCCAATCTTCATGAAACTTGGTCAGAATGTTGTCAGGTCTTAAGGATGAAGCCTATTTAAAATGGAAAGGCTCCGTTCTATATTACGGGAAAAGGGGGCCTTAATGACAATTTTTTTGTTTACACTCTATTCTCACCACAAATATGGTCCAACCATCATGAAACTTAGTCAGAATGTTTGTTACGCCATGAGGATGAACTCTATTGAAAATGGGAAGGATCCGTGCCTTATCATGGGAAAAGGGGCCTTAATGACAATTTTCTTGTTTACACTCTAGTGGCCACAAATATAGCCCAAACTTCATGAAACTTGGTCAGAATGATGTCAGGTCTTAAGGATGAAGCCTATTTAAAATGGAAAGGCTCCGTTCTATATTACGGGAAAAGGGGGCCTTAATGACAATTTTTTTGTTATTCTCACCACAAATATGGTCCAACCATCATGAAACTTAGTCAGAATGTTTGTTACGCCATGAGGAGGATGAACGAAATTTTAGCTATTTATTACCCCCCCCCCCCCCCCCTCCTTTGATAAAAAAGTCTGCAAGTTACATAAATAGCTTCCCATTTCTTCAAGAACCTAGCAGTCGCTTACAATTTAATACTCTAAGTAAAAATCGCATTTTTTTTCTATTCATATTTATTTCAATGAAGCTGTTGATTGTATGTTTTTAGTAACTTTGTGGCGTTTTTGGGCGCTTGAGTGAGTTTTTGGAATGAATGGATGGAACGATGACTGAGCGATTTAGAAAGGTTTTTATTGGGATGAATGTCAATTTCACGAAGTAATTAACTGTATATTGAACATGCTTGAAGTAGAAATGTTTTGCTAAATATTACCAAACAAAGCTTATCAGATGACAATAGTATTGATATCTGCAGTTGCGTACAAGAAAGGGAGATTAAAGTATAAATATCTATATTGTATTTTTAAATTGCTGGAAGTTATGAGCGATATTCATATCTTTCAGATCAGATATTTAGATTAGCGGACAAATGGGCAGAATAACTGTTTGGAAATAAACGGACAGGCTAACAACGGTGAATACAATTCCATTATCTTTGATACAACTAAGTAATAGTGAAGTCAAAAGAAATTTTACTACAACCAGCATGATCAATCCCATTTAGTAATTGTCGAAAAGCAATTTTAGGTATCAGTACTCTAACGACTTCTACGATCCTCTTATTAAAAGACTCTAAAGACAAACCTGCGGCAATAGGTTAGTCGGACTTTTTACTTTAGAATTGTTTTCAGGGAATCGGCCATGACATGTATTACGTCTACTTTTTATTCTATGCATTCTTAGTTCTAGGTATTCTTACACGATATTGATTGAGTGGTCATGAAAACCTTATTATTAAATAAGTCGTCTAATTACAGTTAAAAACGAGAATCTGCCAAGTTTTTATCAGTTTTAGATACCGAGTTTAATAGAATTGGTATTTTATCAACGAATGTTGGATGTTCTAATTGGAAAATAACACTATTTTTACAAAAAAATTCTGACAACATTCTTGATATTCCTTTGTTAAAAAAATCCACAAAACGTAATAAGACTGTAAAATGAAGTTATTATCTCATAATGACGTCATTTTCATTGTAGTACAAAAGCGTTGCCGTACGCTCATTATCACCGTTTACATACATGTAGTTGTTTCACTGGTATAGGAACATCTATGCAATAGTAAATAAACGAGTATCCCTTATCCCTTAATCATAAATTACTACTAGAAATTCATACAGCAGTGCGAAACTAACAACGAACCTCTGTTTACGTATAATCTATGTCCGTAGAAAAAACGGACTTTTTTAGATAGATCAAACAGGCGATAACAAAGCATTTTAAATGAAAAAAAAACAAAACAAAACAAAAAAAAACACACACACACACAAAAACACACACACACACACAAAATGTATGTTGTAGATTTATAATAAAGACACGCATTGTAATGGTTGCAGAAGGAAAACAACCTTAATAATTGATTGATTGAATGGAGATTTACGTCGCTTTCTACATTTTTCAGTCATATCGCGACGGCTGGAGCACCTAACAAAAGATTCCTTGTATTTCTCTCACCAGTACTTCCATCACATCCTTTCCTTGCCTCCAGCTGCTATCTAACATAGATCTACGATTATCAGCCCTTTGTTGAGTTACAAATAGTCGGAAAGAATGGGTGTCGTCGTCGGGGATCAAACCTGGGACCTCTAGATTAACAGTCCGACACCTTATTTATTGCAAAGGGTTTGGGGTTTTTTGAAATTCATTTTATTACTATTTATCTTGAAGCTTTATCAAAATTATAATACTTAATTTATATGTTTATATTACAACTATACAAATTTCTGTGTGATAACATCCCGTATGATATTTTTTATGATATCACATAGTTATTTTTAGAACAGTAATATCATGCAGTTATTTCTAGAAACTTGCATTTCAGTTAGAAACATTGGCGAAAACAAGAGAAAAAGAGGGTATAGGAAAAATATGATACATACTAAGTGTATTGTATGAAAAAATATCTAACTCGGTTGTGAGAATTGATAATTGCCTCGGCAGAGCCTCGACAATTTTCAATTCTCCCAACCTCGTTAGATATTTTTTCCCATACAAAACACTGAGTATGTATTATATATATCATTGTTACTTTCATTTTCAAGATTTTACTTCCACTGGAATGATGCGAGTTCGAGTTTTCCACAGTCTTCAATTCTGCTTTGAAGATGATTTCTAGATGGTCCTGCAGACTAACACCAAATGAAATAAATATATAGACAATAATCATCGGAAACTCGAGTACCCGCGGGTAACGAGATCTCGGGTACTCGGGTACAAAATTTCTACTCGCCACAGCTCTTTATCCCAACTACGAACCCCAGTGAGCAATCTAGAGTCGTTTCTTCCCGCTTGTTAATTTTCTAACAATTTATTTTCTATAGTTACATTTAAGTCCGAGAATGATACTTCCAACAATTTCACATGTGCGAGAACTTAATTAAGACTGGGATCAGCCTGTACAGCAATGTATAGCTACACACTCTAAATTGGTTTTCTTAATGTGCGCAATTTCTTAAACTGCTGTATAGCCGTCCGGTCTTCTAAAATACACACATGTAATCAGGCGGACTAATGTCAACTTATGCAGTTGAACAAATATCGTCTTTGAACAGTTAAAAACATCTTGAAATTGGCATTCATCCCGATCAAAACCATTCTGAATGACTCACTCAATGCTCAATTCATTCATTTCAAACACTCACTCAAACCATTCAAAAACGCTCCAAAATCACTAAAAATGATAAGATAACAACTGCATTGAAAATAAAAATGGCTAGATAAAACTCATGAGTTCAATATCATACTTGATTTTTGTAAGCGCATGATTAGTTCGTGAAGATAAAGAAAGCCATTCATAAATCCTGAATGCATATTTTATTAAAGGGAGGTAATTGATGTCGCTATTTTAGTTCATCTTTAGCACAATTGGCGATATTTGATTAACATTCCCTCCCCCCCCCCCCCCCCCCCCCGATTTTCACTCAAAACACACTCTACTCCCTCATTCAATATCATTCCAAATTAATTCGAAAATCATTCATATTGTCAATTCTATGATGTTCTCATCTGTACATACAGCTGTAGATGTGACGTTATGGATGCCCATAAAGTAATGACTGCTTTTTCCTGCTGCATGCTCCGTCGACGACCTAAATATCGTAATCACAGCTTATATTAACTTTGCCAATGATGACTCGGTCTCTCGTCAAGGATTTAAGGAAAGGTTAAAATAGTCTAAAGTAATGCGTTACAAATGGATGTATCATGTAAGGTCCGGGTTAATGAATAAACGAGGTCTAGATCGGACCCATGGGATAATCCGACGATGGTGAAACTTTTTGCTTTTATCTGGTATAGTTAGTGACATCGTAGAATTGACAAGGTGTATGAGTTTTGAATGATTTTGGGTTGAAATTGATTAATTAAATGACTTTTCAACCAACGAGGAAAAAAAAACGTTGGTTAAACATATTTAACATAGGGTGTCAATCTAGATAACGAAGTAGTTCTCCTCTAGTCTTTAACAGAACGATATTCATTCTTTAATTTGTCAGACCATTTTTCGAAGCCGTAATATTGAAGTTTGGTTTCGATTTCTAGCTAAATGTACCTCAAGAGCTTATCCGACTGACTTGATTAAATCATTTTGTTCAAATCCGTTTATTTCATTTGAATGCAATTTAACGCCGTCTTAAACATTATTTTCAGTCTCATAGCAAGGGTTGGAGTACCTAATAATGGATTCCTGGTATTTCTCGCACTAGTATGCATCCTTAAATTGCACCTAGCTTCTATCCTACTTGGGTTACGATAATCTACCCATTGGGTAGAGAAGAAATGCGCAGCCGCCGAACCAATTACACCTCTTGAATAAAGATTGGGATAGCACTGCCAATTACGCTATGACGGTAGCTCTTTTTTTCTATTCAGACGTTAATGTTAGTTTTACATAAAATTTATTTTTGACTTCCATAATGGTTGATAAATAATTGGAAATTTTGGTTTAACCACAACGATGTATTCATAAAAAAGATTATAAGATAAATATTTACCCACTATAAAAGACAAGAGATAAAAGATATATATAAAAGAGAAACACTACGGGCAAATTATCAAAAGCTTTGGGAATAAGGAAGTTGAGTAATTGTTAACTAACTAATATGTGGGGGGTTATATAATTGTTTCCATAATTTCAGATGGATACAGTGTTCCAATTTCCGAGAAAAAAAGACCTCAACATTCAAGAACCAATCTATATATTGTGGGTACTCATTGGAATCGTTTCTTCTAGATTACAGGGTTTGGATGAGAAATTTATGATTAAGATTTATTTAATTAAAAATCTTACATGTAACTGAAGCCATGCTGTTCTTTATTCTAAATGACACATTGTGTAATATTTGTCCAGGGGGACATTTGATGGAGTTTGCTTTTATAAGCTGTGATATTTCATAAATCCTCTCGACCTACCCTCCCTTTGGACCAACATTATCATCTTATTTGTATTTTGATCTATAAGGTATATTATATACGTGGTATGCTCAACCTTTCTTGCACGGCCTTTTCTCGGAGAAACCCCGAGTTATTGCTTAACAGCCTTGATGTAGTAGCCCTCTTTGTCGTGGTTGTTTGATTAGGATTTAACGCCGCTCTCAACAATCTTTCAGTTATATCGCGGTTGATAGAGCACCACACAATGGATTTCTGATATTTCCCACACCAGTACTACCATTAAACCCTTTCACAGTCTACAGTTACTATCCCACATAGGTCCACGATTATCAACCCATTGGTTGAAGATGTCGTCGTGAAAAACAAATAGAGGATATTGAATGAGAGGTCATTGAATACTGAATTTATTAAACGAGTCATCTATAAACAGTTAAAACGAGGCTGCGCCGAGTTTTTATCTGTTTAAGATGACGAGTTTAATAAATTCTGTATTTTATGAGCACAAATTTTATATTCTGTTTATAATATGACCCGAATTTTAGCGAAAAATTGTCAAAATTCTTGAAAGTCAATGTTTCAATTTTCCGCGAAACTTATAACGCCGTTTAAAAATGACGTCACAAAACATAGATTATGACGTCATTTTCGCAGTTACACAATAGCGTTTCTATTCGCTCTGACCTCATTTGCATAGTTATTCCACTAGTGTAATAACACCCGTGTAATATCAAAAATATTCAACGGGGTAATTTCACTCCGTCGACGTAGGTCATATTATAAACTTAGTTTATAAACCTCCTACAGCCACTTTGAATAACAAAAAGAACGGAAAGAAACGCGCTGCCTTTGGGTACTTTCACTCGGCTGTTTGAAGCTGGAAAGTGATTAAACAATCGAAATCGAAAAAAGGGGCATAATTCCTGCAACATGCATGTAGAGTTATTCTAATTTATACTATATGTTGCTTATTCGAAAGGACACTTTTGTTTAGTTTTTCAACTAAAGACTTAAGAATCGTAGCTTTGGACTAAGAGCGTAGTGAAGGCTCTCATCAGACTATGCAAAAGTCCGGGCTTATCTGAGTCATTGCAGTGTGTGCCAGTGAAATAAATGGGAAAGTCTCGCACGGACTCAAATGGTGCTACAATGAGCAAGATCGTGAAATTGACAAGGTGAGTGAATTTGGAATGATTTTGGATTGTAATTAATGAGTGCGTTGAGTGAGCTTTGAGTAAAATTTACGGAAGGTATCCAATATCGCAAATTTTGTTCAGGATGAACAATCAGAAACTTTCAATTTAATTCAGTGAAATTGCGATTTTTTTCGAGCTATATTTTTGGAATACAGTTGTTGATCTTTTCGTTTTAGTCCCTTTGGGAATGTGTTTTAATGGTTTTAGTGATCGTTAGAAATGAATGAATGATTGGAGGGCTGAGTGAGCGATTTAGAATGGTTTTGATTGAGATGAATGTCAATTTCACGATTTTGTTTAATGTATATAAATTCAGCGTACGCATCATATCGAAGCAGATAAAGGGAGATAAGAACGTTTACAATTCAATTTCTAACATCAGTACTAGTAATTAAACTTGGAAAACAAATCACTGGTGAGAGTCTATAGGCTTTCAGTTGAAAATAAGCTGTAAGTAACATTGATTTGTTGCCCTTTAATGATACCCAGCAAGCTATTAAGCCATACATATTAGAAACGAGTACATGAAGCAAAACATATAAAAAAGTTTTTTCCTAAGACTTCCTATATGTATTTGACTTTAAATCGATATGCTCTTTCAAGAACATTAGATAAGCAAATAATAAATGCAAAACTTGTAACTCTAATTTTTTTGTTAGAAGTTGATTAACAAAAAGATTTTACCGGTACATCGAATGGTGAACACAAAACTACTGTAAATGCCTATGAATATGTGGACACTTACAATAGTTTTGCGTTGAATCCTCTACATATTTTATATCATTAAAACTTCGGTAATTGAATATTAAAAAGAGGCTCAATATTTTATACTGTCTTATAAAAAAGTTAATCAATTAGATCTAATTCATTTTGAAATTGTTTTTAGATAACCAAAAGAGATTTAATATATCCCCGCCGTCAATGTTAATGTAGTGAATGATCACGTCAATAGTCGTATAATCCCACTTTTCAAAAATTCACGAGGATGTAACACTACTTTTACATGACGCTCATTAAATTTTCAGTTTCATTTATAAAAAGAGCTTTCCGATTGGCTGAATAAAATGCTTTGATATCTAAATTAAATTAAAAAAAAAAAAATAACTACAATGCTATGTTTTTCGCTTGCACACAAAGTAGTTCCTTTAAATCGTCCCAGATGAAGTATTTTTTTTTTTTTTTTTATTTATTCTTCGCTCGATAATAATAATGATGAATAATATTACGATTATATTGTAATTGCTATCGATTTAATTCACTTTAGGCGTATTTCAAAACTGAGCTCGGGAATCTATATATGAATATATATTTCACGGCTCACCGCTCAAAATCTACCTACAGAGAGTACAAAGGGGTCTTTTTGTAATCCTGATTTGCACGCATGATTTGATGATAGTCAGTCACCCGTAATTTTCATTACAGAGTGATTACGAAGCAATGTTGGAGCTATCAGGGGCTTTTAACACCAGTGGGACCTACTTAGAATATATTGTTAATATGAATTTAGGCAAAGCCTAGAAACCGGGCGAAAGAAAAATAAACTTTATTATTGGACATTTATGTCTAGTTAATATTTGTCTTACAGAGCCGTAAGAAGATAAGTTTTTAGACCTCAGCAACTGAACTAGCACCAGTTCCAGCACCTGAGTCTTTTAAGCCACTTTTATCTTTTACCCCAAAACCAAGTTGTGACCTACAGTCTCTGTATCCCGTCCTAAAGTGTTCATGGAATCATGGCACATCTTTATGGCTGTCAAAGATCTTGTCATCTAACTTTGTTTAATTAAAATTATTGCATAAAATGTACATTTTCTAGTCGATAGAGGCATAGTTAAACAGGCAAAACCAGGGTGTTAAAAGGCGTTAACGGGAGAAAATGTGGATTAATCAGTTAATTCACGTGCTATGAATGCCCGGCTTATTATGCCCCCGTATCGAGAGATTGGTGACATATTCTTTTATTCATGTCCATCTGTCCGTCCGTCTGTCCGAAAACTTAACACGAAAACTAAACCTTTGCCTTTTTAACTTAAATATCTGCGATTTGGTCTTATACAATTAAATCAATTTCAATGTTTCTTATATTTTTTCTTCAATATTAGTTTGTCCCAAATGGATGTTTTATGCATTCTGTTCAATATTCAACAAAAACAAGATCTAGATGACTGCAGGCATTGATTAGTAAAATGCGTGAAAATCATTCATGTCCAACACTATCATGAGCATACCTAAAGATGTTTCTCTAATTCCCGCGTTAAATTGTGTGACGTCACAAATTTATCAAGCCACTTCCGTATAAGCAAAATTGATGTTGAAATGCATGATGTAGTTGTTCCGGCATATTTGTAAGTTTGTAACTCGTTTTATATCGTTCTGTGGAATGATTTCGCAATATCTGTTTGAATTTATACTCTAATCTATCCTTTTATACAATAATAGCGTCAATTCACATTTTTGAGGGCGTTAACACTTGCAGAGACCCTCAAAATGCTTTAACGCCCGTTAAACCATTTTTCAGGTCACTGCAAATGTTAACGGCCTCAAAAACGTGAATTTACCCTATAGTAACTCAATTTTTAAAATTGCAAGGCAATACATCACACAGTCTCCATAGACAAATTGCACTATAATCATACTGTTACCAGTCAACTCAGCCCTAATATATAATCTATTGTAACATCTTTATGATATTAGATATATATTATTTTGTCTTTTAATGATATACAATTCTTTACTAATGAATGTTAAACAACTTCAACCTAAGGTCCCCATATCATAGTCCTACTGTATATACTATCTAGATTATTAAATTTTCTGTTCAATAGCAAGAATGACACATAAAGAAAGAGACAATGTGTTAAAGGCCTAATAATTCTCTGGTTAACACCACTTTATTTTACATCTATTGTGAAACAAGTTCTTACAACTCTGATTAATCAATCTCAATTACACCTTGGTGTAACTTAAGATAAGCATGTCAAATAACAAAACATGACAAAATAGAAATCCCTTATTAAACATCTGATATTGTGATAATTATCTAGTAAGTGTCGAGCAGATCAATGAATTATCTGGTAGTGGTGGCAGATCTATGCCACCATGAGAAGAGGACATTTTTTTGGTAGTGAATTCAAGTCTGTGCAATCTGATATTATTAAGCATATCAGATAACAAAAAATGACAAAATCAAAATCCCTTAACCATTTGATTTTCTGTTAAGCTGCAAGCACACTAAAGTATTCATATCGAAGAGAAACATATTTTGCACAATTTTTTAAGCAAGAAATAGTGAAAAAGACTGACAGGGCCTAGTTGCCCACAGCCCTATTCCATTTGAGCTTGGCTCACCCTTTTTTTTTCTTCTTTTTTTTTTTTTTTTTTTTTTGATTCCAAAATGATATCTAAAAAGAACAGCATAATTATGCAAAAGACTGTAAATTATTGTAGATATCTTAAAAGCATGTTGTTCTGGTTCCAAAAGAATATTGGAAGTGTTATTTCTGTATGACAGAACTCTACCCCTTTCCAAACAAAAAATTGATTGAAAGTTTCTGTAGATGACGAAAAGCGATGCATATGATCAGATATGTCTTTGTGACAAGAGTTGGAGATACAAAATATCTCCTCACAGGGGTCAATAAAATCTATACCACATTAAAATCCATGACTAATTGTGAATATAGTTAAAGATACAGCCCCCCTCCCCCCCCCCCAAAAAAGGATAGAAATAAATCAAAGAATAAACACTGTGTAATTTTTTATGCTTTGACAGACAAAGTCATCAAAAAAATGAAAAAAAAAAGGTTTAGGGTCAGCACTAAAAAACGGTATTAGTCAAGCAATAAGAAATTCCAATTCCATTATTTGGATTTTTTGGCTTGTTTTTAGTATTGAAAAGTCCTTTCCATTACCATTAAGGCAAGACAAACATATCTTTAGTAAATGCTTAGAACGGAGCCGTTTTCAGTGATTGAAAATTCTTTTTCGGTTTTCAATTGACTTTTCCGGTCCTTTTTGGTGCCTTCCGGTTTTTACTTTGTCTTTCCGGTATTTTTGGTTCTTTATTTATTTCAATCCTCGCGATCTAGGAATTTGAAATCAGAAAATGTTACTTTGGGTAGACTTTAAGGAACTAATGCCTTAAATTTAGCTTAAACTCTTTTTTGAAATGCCAATAATCCGCTAGCAAGGTTTTTGAAACCCTTTTCCAAAGTACATTCGGAAATTTTCGGTGATAACAAAAGTTCCGAATTCTTTTCGGAGCTCATAACTTAACAGGTACCCGTGACGTAGTAATTTTTGTTAATTGTAAGTTGCCCGCTAAAATTTGTTTCTTGATTTGAAGTGATTGTTACTTTTTCGTGTTTGTTAAAGAAATGCGAGATCAAATGTGGACTAGACTTACGAAAACTTTAGACAAGTAAGTTCTTTTTTACCCATTCCGATTGTATCTTATATTCAGCGCGGGATGAGTTGACTGTTCTACAAATCACGACTTTTACGATTTTTTTGCACCCAGTCGGAATTAGTTGTTGAGTACCCGTCAAGGGTTGACCAGTGCACAAAAAGCAAAATGGCCGCCGAAAAATCTTATGGTAGTAAGAGTTGATTTTCATTGTTTTTTGTTTTCCTTCTATTTTCCTTTTGTTTTCTCGTTATTTTTACCCGTAAGCTATAGGCGGTCTTCAAACCGGGCCTTCGGCCCGGTCTTTCGCCCGTATAATAACATTTTAGTTTATTTTATAAACGTAATGAATATGTTTTGTTTCGTGGAAGTAAAACCTTATCACTCTTATCACTCTTATGTATAAAATCCATACACTGTAGGAGATCAACGACCGTAAAAATATTCGATCAAACAAACTTTGCTTTACCCCGTAGATACAATATACATTTTGCCCAAATTATTTTCCGGGATGTTCATAAACATTTCTAAATGTGATTTTACATAAAAATAAAATAATTTCCTCAACTATGTAGAGGTTTATCCAAGATAAAAAAAAAACTGAATAACTGAAAAAAACAAAAACGCATTCGTTTATAAACAAGTATTAATTCCAGCCAGTGATGCGCGAGAACTTACATATACCAAAATACACATATGACTTTATGAAAAAAAATGGAATTTAATACTTAGTTAAATCAATCGGATTTGAATAGAAAAAAATCCTAGAGTGCGTTGCAAAGTTGAGAACATAAGAAGGGAAAATGACAAGGTAAATAGTTTTAGAATCATTTCAGAATGTAAATGAATGAGTTAAAGGAACTTATCTCAAAGAAAATCAGAGGAATGTTATGTAATATCGAATATTTCGTCCAGCGATATTTTATTACATGCTTTGGATCATAATCGCCCTACTTTTCCTGTGTTTGTTCACGGACAAATCAGACGCTTTAAAATCGACACCAGGCAATAAATACGTGGATTATTTGATAGAACTGTATGAAATGGTGTCCGTTTGGGACGATTTCGAAACGTCTTCAAAAAATCCTACTCTCTACATCTCGACCACAAACACCACTTCTATCCACTATATAGGTGTATTTTCAAAACTGAGCTCTGACGTAGGTATTGAGTCCATTTCCATAGGTAAATCGGGTATAATTAAAAAGCAAAGAACAGGATTTAACCTGATCCCTTCACTGATATGATGACATTTTAAAGTGAACCTTACGTTTTAAGACAAGCAATAGCGTTGGCTTAAAAGATCATTTTTAAACTTTGTTTTTATCTTTTTCGAACAAATGGCGCGAGAATCTAACAAAAAAAAGTTGATTCCACGGCTCACCGCGCAGAATCTACCTATACATTATTGTTGTTGACATACTGATACATATATTAAGAAATGTTTTCAATCACGCGAAAAGTATCCAGGTCGATACTCCGTCCGCGCACGCGAGGGTGGACACTTTATGAACTACCCAGATGATTGTAATTTGTCTGAGGTGTTACAAATGAGAAGACAATATATATTTTTGTCACAATCAAAATGGCGAATTTGCCAATTGTTACAGATTATATTTCCTAGATAAAAAAAGATAACTCAAACTTTAACACTGGTGTAGCTTATTTTCAGGGAATTTTGGTTATTAAATATGTGACGTTTGCTTAACGGAAAGAGGGCATTTAGGAAAGAAAAACGGAATCGATCCTCACCGGTGTAGAAATAATTTTTAGATAGCAACTTTTAAACTGTCGAGTAATGAAACATAACTTTTTTTCACAAAAAGTGAGAAAATACACACAAAAATAGAGTGGAATAGAATAGAAGCCATCTTCGGAAATAGAATTTCGTTTTTCCGTAAATAAATATTCGAAAAGAGATTTAACCCATCAGAGATCAAAAATAGGTCAAAAATCGAAAACAACATATTAAAAGAAATGTGTGATGGTCTATATAAACTTTTGCTTGATAAAACGACCAAATAAAATCGTTCCTAAAATATGACCTACGTCGCGGGAGTGAAAAAAACCCGTTGAATGTTTTTGATATTACACGTGTGTTATAACACTAGTTGAATAACTATGCAAATGAGCTAAAACGGATACAAACGTTATATTTTGTGAAAATGACGTCATAATGGATTCGCAGATGAAAATGCGAAATCGGCGATATATGTTTCGCGGAATAACTTTAATAAATGAATATCGTAATATCCTCGGTTTATCACAAAAATAAAGTCATATTGTAAATAGAATATCAAATTTGTGCTTTTTCAATATCGAATTTATTAATCTCATACAATGTACAGGTAAAGATACAGAAACAGATTAAGGCGCAGCCTCGCTTTTATCTGTTTATAGAGACCAGGGGTATGATTTACCAAACATCTTACGATCAATTTTTGCGTAAAACAAAAATTATAGTTGCTTCTAAAGAAGTAACATAATTAAAGAATTCTGTCATACATCATCTAATTGGAATCGTCTTCTCATATACCGCGGCACGAGTTTTCTATCTGACTTAGACCACGCTTTTCTTACACTAGCTGTATTTTTTACCTCTAAATAATGAAAAAGAGCAAATTTCGCTGTGATATTACTCCAATCAAGTGTGAATATGCTGAAATTACTTATGAATCTATTTCCGTTACCATTTTCAGATCTTTTGCACTTTAGCGACTGCCGAAAGTCTTTAGGAAAAAAGAGCTGTATAAAATGCTCGTCATCTTTTTGAAATGACTCGGCCAAAAAAAAAAAAAAAAAAAAAAAAACAGTCGGGATTCACGTGCAAGACACACTGCAACCATATATCTGTTAATACAACGCTCGGAGTTGTATCTGTGATATATACTTTTGAAATACTGTTCTCTGATTGGCCGATTCGCTTCAAGCATGGTCTAAAAAAATATCGAATTTAAGCTGAAACGATCAGACGGCCACTGTTATTACATCAATATTGAATAGTTGAAGAATGGTATAATATGATGCATACAATGACATTGAAAGTTATAAAGCTCTGGCAGTCTTTTAGAAATTGAATAAAACGGTTATGAATTATTGATGCAGTTTTCTATTAAAACAGAAAAGCTTGCGATTTCATATTGTATTTTTGTAATTCATAGGACGGTTATCCAACGATTTCATAGTTTTCACTTCATTTCCCCCACACAAACAGACTCATGAATAATAATTCGATGACTCAACAACAACTATTGTTTTATAATTTATATCTATTGATTCTCATTTTTATTTATTTATTTATTTATTTTCATCCTATTTACTTTTTTTGCCTTTCCTCCCATCCTGCTAGTGACCTGCTACGCGACCACATTTCAACTCTGTAGAATACACATTTGAAAAAGAGAATGTTTATGTAGAGGTCAATCGGATGTCGCAACCAATTGAGAAGTGGTAGGTATGAGGTAGGCTTCGAGTTACGTAATATAGTAACGTTTTCCCGATTAAATACATTCTTAATAGCTTATATATACAAGGAACGGTAACTACAAGACAGCTAGGGTTCACGGTTCAGACGTTGGTCCCACTTCAAGAACCGATACTCAAATAATTACCAAACAATTTCTTTTATTATTATTATTTTTTTTAATTTTTATAATCGACCACTGTGTCTTTACATCGACAATAACACATCCATTTTAATGACATTCGTTACTGATTTTTCATCAAACGACGAAAAATACTTTCATTTTGTATTACATATTGACAAGTGCATTCTTTGTTGTTTTTAAATCAACGATAAATAATCCATTGAGATTTTTTACCCTAAGTTTAAAGCTTGAAATGTGAACATAAAAGAATTGCTCACCGTTAGTTTTCTTTAGATAGTTATGATAGCCCACCACTAATATGCTCTTTGTTTTATGCTATTTTCAAAACTGGTGGTCTCAAACATTTGAGAAATTTACTTCGTCGGAGCTCAAGAGACATGGCAAGTGATCCGCCAGTTATCTGCTTCCTCTCAAAATACATCTACGAGCACTTACAAGTATATTTCGACTTAAGGTAGTCTTTCCTCTCCAAATTGTTTCAAAAGTCTTGAAATCGTCACGGCTCACTTCTTCTTCGATGATTTGTTTTATTCGCTAGCGAAAATTATACTTTTCTACTTCCGTCATTGATTGTGTCATTGCAGTGATTAAATGGCGTAAGTGCTTATACATTAATAACATCGTGATATTGACATTCATCTCAATCAAAACTATTAAAAAAATAACTCACTCAGCGGTCCAATCATTCATTTTTAATACTCACTCAAACCAATCAAAAACACTCCAAAATCACTTAAAAGACAAAATCAACAACTACATTAAAAAAAAATATAGATAGAAAAATCGCAATTTCACTTAAATAATTGAAATAATACTCGTCTAATAGGTTCTTGAAGAATAAGGAAGCCATTTAGAGAATTTAAATCCATATCTTTATTAAAGGGGGTATGGTAACATACATGAATAACATAAATGTGACGAAGTGGGAGCGACATGGATAAAATCGCTCTGATAAAAAAGCCGCGATTTATAGCAAAAGAGTAGTGATGGTGTATGGATTTTTATAGTTTTGTGCGTGGGAAAGTGCCTTCTTCATGTCGGACAATAATTCTGACCAAAATAACAAGAAATCAAAGGGCAAATCGCGTAAAACAAAACGGAAAGCGAAGTCACCATTATCGACAGAAAGTGGACATATTGATTTATCGTCACGGTCAAGTAATCAGAGTGATACTCAGGTAAATAAAAGACCCAATACCCAGGGCTTTTTATATAATCCTTCAACTACCTGTATACCAGTAACGCCCTACAACATGTCTCAAATGAACTTTGGAATGAACTCGCCACCGGCACGTACCAACAACCTGTGTTCGGACTAAACACCCAACAGAATACGCCCTTATTCACGGCCGGTTTTCCACCGAATTCAAACCCCATCTCGCCACAAAATTGTAGCACGGAACAAATACCAGCATGGGCTTCGCAACTATTAAGCGACATGACATCGATCAAACAATCGATTCCCAAAATCGAAAGTATTCAAAAAACTGTGACCTCCATTAGTGTCAAGGTAACAGACATCGAGACAAAAATAACAAATTTAGAAAAAAGGTTAGTGATGTAGAGAATACATGTTTATTTATTAATTCAGAGTTCGAGTCTCATAAAAAAGACCTTTCCCAAGCCAAATCGGATATAAAAAAGATAGAAAAGGCATTTAAAACATCAGAAAACAATTCCAAGGAACTACAATTCGAGAAAATCAAAATAAATGACAAACTTATCGATCTCGAAGCCAGATCTATGCGAGATAATCTGATATTTTATGGACTAGAAAAACATGGAAAGAACGATTACCCAGAAAAACTAGTCAAAGACCTAATAACTTATAAACTAGAACTAGATAGGCAAAGTATGGTCTTCGATCGGGTACACCGAATTGGATCAGAAAAGGCGAAAAAGCCACGACCTATTGTGGCTAAATTCCACTACTATTCTGAGAGAGAAGAAGTTCGAGAAGATATTAAAAAAGCACTGAGCGAAGCGAAACAAGGTGTAGGCATACAAAGACCACAACAAACGCGAGAGGCAAGAAAAGCATTTTATGACATCATGAAAAACGAAGAAAAACAAGGAAAACAAGTGAAAAAGATATCGAATAAACTTTTCATCGATAATAAACTCTCTAAAATCTACATCGACGGAAAAATAGTCGACCCCCCCCCCCCCGTTGACGAGACAAAGCACTAGGGTTGTCAAGAGAACCTACAATTTCTGTTATGGAACATCAATGGACTTAAAAGAAAGATAGCAGACAACGTTTTTTTTAGTATAATTACTAACTATGACATTGTTTTTTTTATCAGAAACATGGATATCTAAACGCACATATTTGAACTTGAACATACCTGGTTATTTATGTGAACATCTTCTAGGCAACAAATCGCTTAATGCTAAGAAAGGTCGCCAAAGTGGTGGCTTAACACTATACTACAGAGAAGAATTAAGAGACACTTTATCTTTTGTTGAAAAAAATCAATCTGGTATTTTCTGGATAAAACTTGATAGTACTCTTTTCAAGGACAATATCGATGTTTATATTTGTAACACTTATATCCCACCATCGAGCTCAAATATTTTCAAAAACGATCATTTCGATTTTTTCGAGCACATTGAAACAGATATAGAAAAATACAAACTGCTTGGTCACATCCTTATAACAGGAGATCTAAACGCAAGAACATCGACCACGAAAGACTATGATAGTTACGAACTAGAATTGGACGAAATCCATATCGAAAGTAGGGAAATCCCAACGCGCATGAATAAAGATCACGTGATCGATATTTATGGTAACAAACTAATCGAACTGTGCAAAACGACGTCATTGATAATCGGTAACGGTCGACTGCACCGCGATTCATCAGGTCAATTCACATTTCATTCAAAAATGGGTCTAGTACGGTAGACTATCTTTTATTAGAAAAGGATAATCTTAATTCAATTAAAGATTTCGTGGTTTTGGATCCGAATGAATTTTCCAACCATTGTGGAATAGAATTCAGTCTCAATATTACACAAACTAGCGAAACACATGAAAGCCTCGACAGTTTAGACACAAAATACTTAAAATGGAACAACAATAAAATCGAAGATTTTGATAAAATCCTAATAGAACACAATGAAGAATTTACCGAACTTACAAGAAAAATAAACGATCAAAACTGTACTATAGATGAAACAATTCACAACTTCACAACACTATTATACAACAAAGCAGAAATCATTTTTGGTGTGAGTAAAAAGAACAGCAAGACAAAGAACGAAATCCACGCGTCTTCAAAAAATAAATGGTTCAATAAAGAATGTCAAGAAACTAAGAAAATTTTCAAACAAAAGAGAAATAAGTTCCTTAAACATAGAAATAGTCAAAATAGAATAGATTTCATTAACGCAAAAAACAATTATGAAAGAGCCAAAAAGAATGGAAAACATACACTGAGGACAAAAGAAAAGGATTACTTAAAAACACTAGCAGCAACAAACCCAAGAGAATTCTGGAACAAAGTTTAGAGTCAATATAACATTAAACATCGCGCATCATATAAAATTGGCGAAAATGAACTCTTAAATCATTTCAAAAATCTTAATACAATAGATAAAGATGATAATAGTAACAATAACAACAATTTAAACAATACTCAACAATTAGACGAATTCTTAGACTCGGAAATTAGCGAAGAAGAAATAAAAAATGCCATTTTTTCACAAAATAACAACAAAAGTAGCGGCGAAGATAAGCTAATCGCAGAAATATTTAAAGCAGCTTATAACCATGTAGCTGGGTTTATCCATAAATTATTTAATAGACTTTACTCAAACGCAGAATACCCAAAATCATGGGGTAAAGGGATAATAGTTCCGCTTTTCAAAGGTGGAGACCCGACAAACCCAAACAATTACAGGGGAATTACATTAATCAACATATTTAGTAAAATTTACTTCCAAGTTCTTGTAAACAGACCAAAAATGGTCAGAAGACAAAGAAAAAATCAATCAAAATCAATTCGGTTTTCAAAAGAAGAAATCCACAACAGACTGCATTTTTATCCTTCATTCTATCATAGCGAAAACGTTAAGCTCAAAGAAAAAACTATACTGCGCTTTCATAGACTTCGAAAAGGCTTTCGATAAAATAGACAGGACCAATCTGTGGCTCAAATTGATACAAGAAAACGTAAGCTCTAAAATGGTAAATAATTTCCAATCCATGTACAATGTCGTAAAAACGTGCATACGTCATAATGAAAAACTAACCCCATATTTTGATTCCCATATTGGAGTGAAACAAGGCGATCCAAATTCCAGCCTGCTCTTTCTGTACTTCATTATTACATTTCAAACAACATTAATACAAATCTCGACGGTATATTTACAACCGAAGACCTAAAAATATTGATTCTTCTATTTGCAGACGACACCGTTCTATTTGCACAATCACCAACCGCTCTACAATCAATGCTTAATGACCTTGAACAATATTGTCAAAGATGGGGACTTACGATAAATACAGGCAAATCAAAAGTGATGATTTTTGAACAAGGCAGACATAGCCATTATGACTTTAAACTAAACGATTCAAATCTTGAAATAGTGTCAGACTTCAAATATCTGGGCATACACTTTTTCAAAAATGGTAAATAGTACCGCTCCCAGAGAAAAATAGCGCAAAAAGCATCGTTTTCTCTTCATAACCTTTTTGTCACAATGAATCAGCTGAGTTTAGACATCAAAGAAAAAATTAAACTATTTGATTCCCTTGTATCATCAGTTTTAAATTATAGTGCAGCTGTTTGGGGATACAACGAAGCAAAATCTGTTGAGTTAATACATTGTAAATTTTTAAGAAAATTATTAAGAGTTAAACGATCAACAAATTTAGAAGCGTGATATGGCGAAACAGGAAGGTTCCCTATGAAAATCCAACGAAAACTCATCATGATTAAATATTGGAAAAATATCATTTCAACCGATAATATGATACTCAAATCTATCTACAACATGTTAAAAAATGATGCAGATAACAACATCAACTACAACGGCCTGAACTGGGCTTCTCATATCAAATCGTTATTAAGCAAAAGCGGAACGATGTACATATGGGAAAACCAACGAATTACAAAGGAACAAAGCTCAATGATAAAACAACGAACTGTTGATATCTATAAACAAAATCGGTATGCTAAAATAAATAACTCAAATAGACTATCCGTATACAGTAATATTAAACACGACCTCAACCAAGAGCAGTATCTAAACTTCATAAACAACGATCAACATAAACTTGCATTGACGAAATTCAGAATATCTTCACACTATTTAGCAATTGAGAACGGGAGACACAACAACATTGATCTAAAAGATAGAAAATGCATCCATTGCACAATGAATACTATAGAATCAGAATATCACATGCTCTTAATTTGCCCAAAATATAAAACGCTCCGAGAAACATATATATCAAAATACTATTATACATGGCCTACAAAACAAAAATTTCATGCTTTGTTATCTTCAAAATCCAAAACAACCATCGTTAAACTAGCAAATTTTATACATCGAGCTTTTAGAATTAGAAAAGAAACCGATTCAGAATAAAATCCGCAAATGATGATAAGCGACCTCGACAAACAAAACCGCAAAAAATTTCACATCGAAAACTCGTAACTAAAGCACAAAAAACAAACAAACAACGCGAACATATGAGTACCATTTACACAATAATAATAATAATAATAATAATGTTAATAATAATATTAATAATATTAATAATAATAATATTTCTTTAACAAATCGGACATATTCGTATAACAATCGACCCATCGTCAATATGCGAGCATTTTCGGTTCTAATTAGAAACCTCGTGACTACACGTTCACTAAAAGTGCGATCACGTGATGTGTGGAACAAACCACCGCCGCAACACTGATCTAACAAGTTTACTTATTTCGTTTCTTGACTAAACCCGATTTCTTTCCGACGGCCCGTGAATATACCTCAAGCGAGATGTGTTTACGTTAATTCTGAGGCAAACTGATAGGAAATTTTGTCGAATAGATAAGACTGAAATTTTATTTGAAAAAAAAAAATAATAATTTCGATTTTGACTCAAATGGCTAAAATTCCATGCAAAACAAAACTTCGCCTTTGAGGTATATAGACCGCATCTAAAAAAATATGCGGTATATGTGCTTGAGATGCGAAGTTTGTTTCTACTCCAGCTTACACTGAGTTGCCTATAAATCATCATGGCAAAACGGTCTAATCACAATTTTTTTTACTCTTGCTAACCAATCATATAAAATCAAAGAATTGTATCTCTTCTCAATCATTGATATCTTCACATACATGTACATTTCCACTTCAAAAATGTTAAATTTTGGCTCAAAATATGTTTTGTATTTAATGCCAAATAAAGAATGTGTTATGTTATGTTATGTAATAAATATAGCTTCTTTCGTCCATCCTAAACAAAATTGGCGACATTGGATTCCTTCCCATTAATTTCACTCAAACTGAACACACTCATTCAATTTCTTCCATAATAATTCCAAAATCATTCGTCTTGTCAATTTCACGACGTTTTAAACTGTACTTGCACTTTTAGATATTTCAGCACTGCTACGTCGATGGCTCAATATTTTTTTTTCATTTAAGGTGAAACTTATTAATATCTGCGCACGCAAATGCAATCCAACATTGTTATTTTGGAGGGAAAGAAATGCAACTATGTAACCTTTATGGTTATTGAGATATATGAGCCAGTGTGTGCCATTTCCAACAATTTCACAAGTGCTCACAACAAAGAATCTGGTCAGCCTGTGTACACGCACAGGCTGACCAGAGTCTTGGCCTTGCACTATGGAGATAGATAAGCTATTAAACCCTCTTCATGCGGTCAGAATGCATTTTTTGGCTGTTCATGTTTCTCAATATCTCGAGATCACACACACGTGAAATTGTTGGAAATGTGACGCAAAGGCTCATATATTTTTTCATTTTAAATGTTCTTCACAAAAAAGGAATTAGTACAAGATACAATGTCCGATTCTTTTCCAGATGACGGTTTGTTTTCTTTCCATGAAACGCCCCCTTTTATCAGTTCTCAGTCATATTGCGTCGGCTGGAGCACCTTATCATACTGCCATCTGATTTTTTCCTAGCCCCAAAGTGCTCTCCACTCTATATTGCCGCCTATCTATAAAAGTGATTAAATGATAAATCAAAGTACTGAAAGTACTGATAAGTTGGAATGCGTTTAGGAGACGGTGACCTCAAGCTACTACCGAAGCTGACGCCTCCCGCCCAGCACAGGTGATCACATAATACGTCTCGTCTTTTGACAGGCATATAAGTCAATGTATTTCAACAACGAGAGACGCTTAAACCTCTGAATCGCTATACAGGCCTGAATCTGTTGAAAGAAAAATGATAACAAGAGGGCCAGAATGACCCTAAACCGCTCACCTGAATTCGATTGGTCCAATGGAACTTATCCAAGAAACTTTCTGGCAAAGATTCATTCAAATTTGCCTAGTTTTCGAAGAGAAGACATTATTCGAATTATAAGCAGTCATAATAGACCCTGCCAACCCATTCATTACAGAGGAGACTTAAAATTAGCCCTACCCTGTCACACTCATATTTATGGGTTAATGACAATTTTACCAACAATATTTGAAGAGGGTCATCAAAGGAACATTCTTGGAAAGTATGATTGAAATCTACTCAGGGGTTCAGGAGGAGATGTCGTTCAAAGATTTTGGGCTCAAAATAAGCTCCGCCCAACCATACCAATATTTATTGGCCAATTAGAATATAGCGACAATTTTGAAGAGGGTCACATTCTGGCAAAATTTCACTGAAATTGGCCCAGCGGTTTAGGAGAAGAAGAAGTCTGAAGAAAGATCACGACGGACGACGGAGTCAGGGTGATCCTAAAAGCTCCCCTTGAGCACGTTGTGCTCAGGTGAGCTAAAGAAGAAAATAATACGGACCATACAGCCGACTAATGGACGCACAGGGGAACACTTATTCACTCAAAACAGTTTTTAAGTTGGAATGCGGAGCAATTCCAACTTAGATTTAACAAAACCGCAAAATGAACACAAGATAATTTCATTTCGGGTTTTTTGAGAACACATATCACGTGAACAGGATGTGAATACACTTCGGCCTATTTTGCATATCTCAACTTGACAAAGATAACAGTTTATTTCATCAAAAAGTAATGCTGCTGTACAATTACACAACTATCACTTCATGCTTATAATCACGCTTATCTATGTTTTAATCGATATTTATTGAAAGTTGCGTACGAATATATTAGTATCACATGTTTGCATTACTATATTTGGAAATCATGTGATAATTCAAGTTCAATAAAGTCAGCAACTGACAATAACACTAGCCAATCACGTGATCTACTTATTAGGTAATGTCTCGATCTGTTTTCTCAGTATTGGGACAATAGCACAGACCAATCACGTGATCTGCTTATTTGGTAATGTCGCGATCTGTTTTTCGTAGAATTATGTTGTAGCTTCTTTTAAATGTATACTTTCTCTTTCTGAACGACTTTATTACACATTTAACTTTTGATAATGTGTTATATTGTAAATTTCTGTCTAAGCTACGAAATAAAATTCTTTTCTTAAAGTGATGATACACTTTTAAAGTTAATTAATATTTTTGCAACATATTGTCGTTTGTTTTCCGTCATATTGCAGTTATCTACATGCATGTTTCCAATACTCATCCAATACAACCCTTGCCACCACATCTTGAATTATGAATATCTTTGCCCAATTGGAAACAAAACAACTAGTTCAACTTGTTTTCTTCGCATTCTTACACATCAACACGTTTAAGAGCACCATCATACAGTTAGTTACATCGTGAAATTGACATTCGTCACAAAAAAAACATTATTAAACGCTCACTCAGCGCTCCATTCATTCATTCCAAACACTCACTCAAAGTCTTTAAAAAAATAAGGTCAACGTGTACATTCAAAATGAATTAAACAAAGAACCAAATCGCGATTTTCTTTATAATTTTAATTTAAAGCGTCTGGTTGGTTCTTTCTTAATAGAAAGCTATTAATTTTTTAACTTTTAAGCATATCTAATATAGGTTTTATATATCACTGATTTTGTTCAGTTTTTGTTTGATAAGCGACATTGAATTCCCTCCATTAAATTTCACTCAAACTCGCTCCGCTAACTCATTCAACATCATGCCTAAATAATTCCAAAATCGTTCACCATATCAAATTCACGTTGTTATTAACTAAGAAGTAGAGGAGCATATATTGATTTCATCATGTCTGTCTCTCAGTCCATTAACCTTTTGCTTTCCGTTAGATAACAGTAGAAGCAATTGACCTGCAATAACAAAACTTTACACAAATATTGCCCATGACCCGAAGAAATGCCCTATTGTTCGGGGTCATTCATGTCACGGGCATCAGTAAATTTTAACAGATAACAGTTTCCACTCTAACTGAACAACCAATTGACCCAAATCATAAACTTGACACAAATGATGTCAATGACCCGAGAAAGTGCCCAATTCTGGAGTCACAAAGGTCGAAATCACAATTGAACTTCGTCCAAAAATTGTCTTGAGATTCCAACTCATGAAGTAAACGACTTCCCTGTATAGCTTTTCATCATGGACAAATCACTTGTTGAGGTCCACCTTCGGACACTTCTAATTAAAAAATGTAATTGGAGCAGAAGTCATTTGAAAGATAATATAAAAAACTGTTTTGAGTGTATAAGTGTTCGCCTGTGCGTCCATTAGTTGGCTGTATGGTCCGTATCATTTTCTTCCTTTTTAGCTCACCTGAGCACAACGTGCTCAAGGGGGGCTTTTAGGATCACCCTGACTGTGTCGTCCATCGTGTGTCGTCAACTTTCTTAAATTTCTTCTTCTCCTAAACCGCTGGGCTAATTTCAATGAAATTTTGCCAGAATGTTCCCTTGGTGACCCTCTTCAAAATTGTTGCTTTATTCTAATTGGCCAATAAATATGAGTATGGCAGGGCGGGGCTTATTTTGAGCCCAAAATCTTTGAACGACATCTCCTCCTGAACAACTGGGCAGATTTCACTGAAACATAACAAGAATGTTCCTTTGATGACCCTCTTCAAATAGTGTTGGCAACATTTTCATTTGCCCATAAATATAGGCGTGGCAGGGAAGGGCTAATTTTGAGTCTCCTCTGTAACGAATGGGTTGGCAGGGTCCATTATGACTGCTTATAATTCGAATAATGACTACTCTTCAACAATAAGGCAAATTTAAATGAATCTTTGCCAGAAAAATTCTTGGATAAGATCCACTGGACCAATCGAGGTCAGGTGAGCGGTTTAGGGCCATTCTGGCCCTCTTGTTATCTTTTTTCTTTCATCAGATTCAGGCCTGTATAGCGATTCTCGTTGTTGAAAACATTGTCAAAGGACGAGGCGTATTATGTGAATACCTGTGGTGGGCGGGAGGCATCAGCTTCGTTAGTAGCTTGAGGTCACCGTCTCTAGAACGCATTCCAACTTATCAGTACTTTCAGTACTTTGATTATATTATTTTTCGAATGACTTCTGCTCCATTCGAGTTATCAATTACATTTTTAATTAGAAGTGTCGCAAAGAGGACCTCAACATGTGATTTGTCTATGATAAAAAAGATATTCGCTGGGAAGTCTTTTACTTCATGATTTGGAATCTCAAGACAATTTTTGGACGAAGTTCAATTGTGATTTCGACCTTTCTGACTCCAAAATTGGGTACTTTCTCGGGCCATTGACAAGTTTTATGATTGTGATCAATTGGTTGTTCAGTTAGAGTGGAAACTGTTAACTGTTTAAATTTACTAATGACCGTGACATGTATGACCCCGAAACAATAGGGCATTTCTTTGGGCCATGGACAATATTTGTGTAAAGTTTCGTTATTGCAGGTCAATTGCCTCTCTGTTTATCCATCGGAAAGCAAAAGGTCAATGGACTGAGAGACAGACACGATGAAATCAGTACGGCTCCTCTACTTCTGAGCTGGGGGCACAGTTAATGAAATTGATAAGGTGAACGATTTTGGAATGATTTAGGCATGGTGTTGAATGAGTGAGCGGAGCGAGTTTTGAGTGAAATTAAAGGGAGGGAACCCAGTGTCGCTTGTTTTGTTCAGGATGAACAAAATTAGCGATATATAAAACTTATATGAAATATGCATAAAAGTTCAATCAATAGCTTTCTATATCGTCAAGAACCAATCAGACGCTTTAAATTTCAATAATGTCAGTGAAATCGCGAATTGGTTCTTGCTTTATTTATTTTGAATGTACATGTTGATCTTATTTTTTTAATAACTTTGAGCGTTTTTGAATGGTTTGAGTGAGTGTTTGGAATGAATCAATTGAGCGCTGAGTGAGCGGTTTTTTTTAGATGAATGTCGATTTCACGATGTAACTAACTGTATGGTGGTGCTCTTAAACGTGTTGATGTGTAAGAATGTGAAGAAAACAAGTTGAACTAGTTGGTTTGTTTCAAATGGCAAATTTTCTTAGTGATAAATGCAATTGGGCAAAGATATTCATAATTCAATGAAAGATATGGTGGTGAGGGTTTATGAGGATGAGTATTGAGTTTTTACAATTAAACATTCATGTAGATAACTGCAATATGACGAAAAAAAACCCGACAATATGATGCAAAAATATTTATTAACTTTAAAAGTGTATCATCACTTTAAGAAAAGATTTATATTTCGTAGCTAAGGCAGAAATACACAATATAACACTATGTCAAAAGAAGGTCGTTCAGAAATAGAAACTATACCTTTAAAAGAAGCTATAACATAATTCTACGAGAAATAAGTCGCGACCTTACCAAATAAGCAGATCACGTGATTGGCTGTTGCTATTGTCAATTGCTGACCTTATTGGACTTGACTTATCACATGATTTCCAAATATAGTAATGCAAACATGTGATACTAACATATTCGTACGCAATTTTAAACAAATATCGTTTAAAACATAAATTAGCGTGTTAATAATATACGTGAAGTGATAGTTGTGTAATTGTACAGCATTATTACTTTTTGATTAAATTAAATGTATGTCTTTGTCAAGTTGAGATATACAAAATAGGCCGAAGTGTATTCACATCCTGTTCACGTGATATGTGTTCTCAAGAAACCCGAAATGAAATTATCTTGTGTTCATTTTGCGGTTTTGTTAAATCTAAGTTGGAATTGCTCCGCATTCCAACTTAAAAACTGACTTACTTTACCCTTATATACAACGGTCCTGTATTAATGCTCCGCATTGCCTATGCAGGAACTATGGGTTATAAAAAGCGCCGTTTAACATATCGATCCTTTCAATCAAAACATTTGTTGACCAATCAAAGGAATCATTTATACCGGGGTGACTGCCAATTTCCAGCATACTCTCAGAATTACCTGTAGCTTTCCATTTTACACCCGTGCTCACAAATACAAATAAACATTTGTAGTGAGAGAGGTTGTGTGGGATTGTACCTGTGATAAGTGTGGAGTTAAAGTGACGCTTAAAATCAAAATCTCAATCAATCAATCAAAACATTTTTATTTCACCAAGATTACAGTTGAGAACATCATGGAATTTACTAGATGAATGATTTTGGAATGAGTTTGGAATTAAATTGAATGAGTGCGTGGAGTGTGTTTTGAGTGAAACTCGGGGGAGGTTATCCAATATCGCTTATTTTGTTCAAAACAAATAAATTAGCGATATTAATTACCCCCTTACTAAAAATGCATTCAAGTTGTAAGAATGGCTTTCTTTATCTTCACGAACCCATCATACGCTTACAAAAATCAATAATTTCGGTGAAATCGTGAGTTTTATATACCGATTTTTATTTTCAATGCAGTTGTTATTTGATCATTTTTAGTGATTTTTGAGCGTTTTTGAATGGTTTGAGTAAGTGTTTGGAATGAATGAACGGAGCGCTGAGTGAGTGATTAAGAATGGATTTGTTCAAGATGGATATCAATTTCAAGATGTTTTTAACTGAAGCTGGTGATACAGGATTCTGAATTCTCCTCACTTTTGATATTTTCCATACTACGAATTGATTAATTTTTGCGTAACTCTACGGAATATCAAGTAATTTAGAAGGCGACATCATTAATTGTTGATACATAGATATCAGTTTTGAATGAAAATAAAGGGTTCTTGTAATTGAAAAAATAATCAAAGATTTTCGATTAAGTCACGGACCCTTTTTATCTAATGATTGCTCTATGCTGTTCACATGTAGGTTCTTTTCTAAACTGGACCCTGTTCCAATGAACTGGTTTTATTGTTGTAAAAAAAGTAAATATCAAAGAAAAAAATCTTACTTCTTCCCTCTGACTGTCCGCCTATGAGAGGTGATAAAATATATGATTCGGTAAAACATGAGTAGTATTCCTTATCAATTTTCATCCAAACAGTAACTGAAATACTTAGAGCCAAGGACCAGTTTCATCAAAACGTGTTTTTGTCTTACTAATGACCTTCAAAACATTAACAACAATGATCACTTTACATAGGTACAGTTAGTTACATCGTGAAATTGACATTCACCTCAATCAAAATCATTCCAAATCGCTCACTCAGCGCTCCATTCATTCATTCCAAATACTCACTCAAACCATTCAAAAACGCTCAAACCCATTGAATAATATAGAATAACCGACGTCATTCAAAATAAATCTTGCTTTAGAAAAATCGCCATTTCACTAACATAATTCAAATTATTAGCGTCTCATAGGTTCTTGAAGAAATAGGAAGCCATGTATAAAAAATTAATGTATTTTTTATTAAAGGGAGGTAATCAATATCGCAAATTTTGTTCATCTTGAACAAAATTTACGATAAAGGATTACCTCACATTAAATGCACTCAAAACTCGCTCCACACACTCATTTAATTTCATTCCTAAATCATTCCCAAATCAATTTTCTTGTCAATTTCACGATGTTGTTAACTGTATCGGTAGATATGGTGATACGTGATTTTTGTCCTAAATTATGTGGCAGTCATCGGTGAGACAACAATGCGTTTTGAAATGTTTTGGTGAAACCGGCCCCAGGTTTATCACTTTCGTATGCCGCACATAATATCAATGAATTGTGGTTCTCTGCTCGCAATTAATATGGAGTGACATAATTGAAGATGATTTTTCTCGTTAGTTGGTAACCAAAACATCGTAATTACAGCTTGAATAAAGCTGTAATTACGATGTTTTGGACAGCCGCAAAACGATTTATCAATTATCAATCAAGTAATCATACAAACAACGAGTAAAGGATTATCCCATATCCCATCTGTTTTATTATCCGAGTGTATTGTCTACGTGAAACATGCGTTTTCCTGTGAAACGGAGTGAATCTATTACATGTGCATGTTTGACGCTTATAAGCCTTGTTGTCAGTGGAAATGAGGAAAGCAAGGCGTGGGAGTTTATACAAGAATACAGTGATAAATTGCAGGCAGCTGGGATACAGTCGCACAAAGCAAACTGGAATTACTTCACCAATATAACATTACATAATAAACTAACCATGGTAAGAATTACAGGTAAACTATCAATTCGAGGCTCCGAAATTTATAACATTTTGCGTGCTCAAATGAAAATTTACTCTAAGTTCTATTCGAGACTGTAGAACTTTGTAATATCTGCCATGACATAGATATTTATTCATGAAAATACAAAAGAAAAGAAGATAGTATTGGTTATTAGTTATTCGTGGCATCTATTGTAAAGAGAAATTCGAGTTCAAACTTTTATCTTAATTTAAACTTTGAGTAATTTCTCAGTTGAGTAAGAGAAAGGTTCTAAAATATCTGGCCTTAAAGTCACGGGCTGTATTAAGGTATAAATCGATTTTCTGTGATCTTTTCACTCTGTGGATGGGGCATGTTGCCTTACTCTTAAGTCTCTTCTAATAGCTAGAAAAACCAAACAATAGAGTCTACGGAAGTAACGGCTTTTTGGACTCCATATGGGGAATATTATAAGCATTTGTAAAAGAAAAATTAATTTTGCAAAATTTTCTGTAAAGTGAAAATATGAATACTTCATATTTCGCACATAGTGATGTGCAAGTAAGCAGTGAAATGGCACCATTAGAACAACTACAGGGATTCGAATGTTTACTGAAAGCTGTTAAACAGGCAATTATTTCTGGCAAATTTTTATGAGACGAATTTGTTCAGAAAAATATAGACAAAAATAAAATCATTGAGGGAAATTATGAGTTCGGCCAAGTATCTAGTATTTTTACACTATCGCCGAGGGAAAGCATTTCAAAGTTTAGTGATAACCAGATTGCAGCGTCCTAGGACTAGTTCTTAACGTTTAGAATTCTCTGTGCGTATTTGTGAGAACAAGGTCGCCTGTTATATGTCAGTGGTAACATTCGAACATAAAAGTTGTATCTGAATATCATACAGTTGATAACATAGTGAAATTGACTGGGTGAATGATTTTAGAATGATTTGAAATGAAATTGATTGAGTTGGAGGAGCGAGGTTTGAATGAAATTAAAGGAAGGTACATTGTAATATTTTATTGCCATTCTCTTCAATCAAAACCATTTTTAATCGCTCATGTAGGGCTCCTTTTATTCAACCCGAAGACTCACTCAAACCATTCAAATACGCTCAAACCCATCGAAAAATATAGAATCCAAAACGTCGTTCAAAAAAAAAAATCGCTGAAATAATTCAAATTGTAAGCGTCTAAATATGAAGCTATCTAAAGAACATGGTTGCATATTTTATTTAAGGAGGTAATCAATTCATTCTGAACAAAATTTGCGACATTGAATTACCTCCCATTAAATTCACTCAAAATGCGCTCCACACACTCTCTCATTTCATTCCTAAATCAATCCGAAATCATTCACCTTGTCAATATCACGATGTTGTTAACTGTAAATGTAGTTTGGCGACCAAATCTCGCGATAATTTTTTTCAAGCTGAAATTTCCATATTGTGGCCGACTTGACCTTTCCGACCCGAGTGGGTTAACCGTTCTAAATCGTAATGCCCCACATTCGTGAAGAAACTATCGACACCACTGTAATTACAATCCTGGTTGCCCAATTTTTTTGAGTTTCGGATGTGTGTGTGTGTGTGATTGTTTTTCTTATTTTCTTCATATGTTTATTCTTCCTCCTTGTAGGCTTTTGCTTATTATTTTACAGGGTAGATTGAATGCTTATTTATCGGAGTTAGAACAAAAGGCAGCGAGAATAGGACGAGGGTTTGACCAATCGAAGATAAAGAATGAAACGTTATCACGTATGTTGAAGAAAATCACAAGTACCGGATATGCAAATGACACAAAGCTGATGACGAAGGTACGCAGTGTTACAGTGAATGAAATGATGGAATTGACAACATTATTATTCAATCGCTCATCAATAACTTACAAAAACATCAACCTGATCGTTATGATGCTTCGAAATCATTTAAACGCACCGAAAGCATTCAACCTCTCCACACATTTAATGATTTTTATCTTATAACTATAGAAATATACGTATGATAATATCTCATATGATAATTTTCATGATATCACATGGATAATTGTAGAACAATGACATAATGCGGTTATTTTTAGAAACTCGTATTTCTGTTAGAAACATCTACGAAAATAAGGCAAATAGAGGTTATAAAATAAATATAATACGTACTTATCTAAAAAATATCTAACTCGGTTGTGGCTATTGATAATTATCTCGGCAGAGCCTCGACAATAATCAATTCTCCCAACCTCATTGGTCTTTTTTTCATACAATACCTTAAGTACGTTTTATATTTATTTATTGACTGAAAATGATTTCGAAGCGTCTGATCGGACTGTGAAGACACAGAGTTCTTATTTAAGATAAATTTGTAGTTTCTATTAACGGGAGAAATATAAAATCGCTTATTTCTTTCATTTTGAGGTAAATAAGCGATATTTTTACCTCCTTTTACTTTCAATCAAAACTCGCGTAGCTCATTTATTTAATCATCGAAATTATCCATAAAGTGGTTCTCCTGATACATTTAAAGTGTACAATATTGATTCAGCATGTAAAGTGATTGAGATCAAGATTATCAGAGTATAAACTGATTCCGATTTCCCCCTCACTAATACATGGGTATTCTAAAGCCTTGGAGGGATGATCAGCTAGAGGTTTGGAAATGATGTAATGGTGGTAGGCCTATTGGTGTTAGAAATACCAAGATCTACGGTTAGGTGCTCCAGTCACCAATGTAAAGTAAAGACACTGTTTCATGTACAGGTAAAATGAAATTCATTGAAAATCGATTAAGACATTTAGGAAATTGCACATAATTTACAATATGTCTCGCCCTATCCGAACGTGTGTTACTGAATTAAAGTACGACCCCCGACGGCAGCACTCTTTCTTTCCGTTGTTAGGTGCTCTAGTCGCCGCGATATGAGAGAAAAATGATTAGAGCAACGTCAAACCACAAACAAATTCAAACTGAAATGAAAAAAAACCTAGAAAATTGGTATGGATGTATTCTATTTTACATTTTAAATTCAGATATCAAAATACAGAGTATATTAAACTCGTCATCTTAACAGATAAAAACTTGGCACAGCCTCGTTTTTATGTGTTTATAGATGACTCATTTGATAAATTCGGTTTTCAATGACCACTCATTCAATATCCTCTATTTCTCAGATATCAATAGTTCATGCTGAGATGATCGAGATTTACAGCGATGCCAAATGGTGTAGGACAAAGAATGATTGTTTACCCATGGATCCAGGTATTCAACCACTAAACAAACGAACAAGCTTTTAGATACATACTGTACAACATGGATATTTATAAGCATGGCGGCACAGAATAAAAAAGAACCTCAGTATCGCTTGAGGCTTGGTCTCGTCTTTGCTAACGTCTCAGTAGCATAAAATCTTTCATTTTTCTATTTATTTCTTATATATTTTTTATTATCTGGTATTCAAAATTAAATTTTGGGGGTGCATTTTTACTCCCCCTCAAGCATTAAACAACATACGCTCTCAATTATTAAAAAAAAGACAACGTGTTGACGGCATAAACAATGCATGGGAAGGTATAGTTTAAGCATATGGTTACAAAATTCTACAATAAATACTCGTCAAAAAAGGTTCTTTGACATTTAATCAATATGCAGATTTTTAACTTCGACAAAAATATCTTTATGTGTGTATGTAAAACCAATCAAAGAAGGTAAAGTCAGTGCATCTTTACACTGTATTAAAACAGAATTACTTTTTTTGACCAAAGATTTGTAGCAGAGATGTTGATTAAGGACGTTACGTCACATGTGTCATATAGTGGCAAACTCGACCTCTCGTTTTTGGTTCCACACTTTCTGACTCACATAGACTGGAAACCTAAGTCGTCATCGAAGTAGCAGTTATAGTGAACAATCCAAATTATCGTTACTTTATTCGACGTCCTGGACGCACGTTGTTATCCAGCGTCAGACTGATCTAATTCTATAAATAACATCGTGACTCACATTATAGAGGTGCCAGAGGTACAAGATTGTCTGTCCGTTAAAATCAAAGTCATTTGCAACGGCTTGTCTTATAGAGTCTGTCCTGTGGCGAACAATGACTTTATGACGTTGTTCCTCCGTTCGCTTGACATGGTTTCATTACAGTCTTGTGCCTAGACGTTCAATTTCAGGCGCAATAAAGTAGTGGCATTTCACAACATAACTGAGAGCTACCAGGACTGTTCCGTAAATTTGGTACTGTACGCGCTGAATAAAAAAGTCAGATTTTGCGTAATTTGACGTTGACGTCTCTATCCAGAAACGCTGTAATTCATCGAAATACACGTGATGTTATTTAATTACAATAGATTTTCACAAATCAATCAAAATTTATCATAGTTTTTTCATAATTTCAGAAAAATCGTATGTTTTATCTGTGTCAAAGAACTTTGTTTTGAAGAGTATACATGCGTGTAATATTTGTGGGCCGTCAGGCGAACAGAGACCTTCCGAGAATTGAGGAGAGTCTACCCTAGTCCTACATCATGCTACAGTTAACAACATCGTGAAATTGACAAGGTGAATGATTAAGGAATGATTAAGGAATGATATTGAATGAGTGTGTGGAGCGAGTTTTGAGTGAATTTAATGGGAGGTAACCCATTATCGAAAATTTTGTTCAGGTTGAACAAAATTCGCAAAATGTATTACCTCCCTTTAAAAGAATATACATACAAGTGCTGTAAATAGCTTCCTATTTCTTCAAGAACCTATGCGAAGCTAACCATTTGAATTATATCAGTGAAATCGCGAATTTTCTCTATCAAAATTTGTTTTTATGAATGACGTTCTTGATTGTATATTTTTCAATGGGTTTGAACGTTTTCGAATGGTTTGAGTGAGTGTTTGAAATGAATGATTGGAGCGCTGAGTGAGCGAGTTAGACTGGTTTTGATTGAGGTGAATGCCAATTTCACGATGTAGTTAACTGTAACTAGGTTCGAGATTTTAAGCGCTTTGCAGATTTTCTGAATCTATCTACACTCCTCCTTTTTTTTAAATACGCCCTCCTGTGGACTTCTTTTGGAACCCATCTTCAAGTGATTATTTAACTCAATTCTCAGACAGTTTTTTTGCGAGACGGCTCATCTTTAAGGCAAAACGTATGAAAGTAAAATGTAACATAAAATTGTCAAAATCTTAAAAGCAAAACTAGACATTTTCAGCATCTTTCGAAAATTTGAATTTGAAACAATAATAATAAAAATGAAGAAAACAAAAAGTAACCGTGTGTATCAATGTTCGATTGATTTACATTTTCATGAGCTTTTGTTGTTCACGAAACGAAATGTTTATCGATCTTACTAGAAAAAAAAACAATTCTATTTCGTTAAGACATAAATTTAGTCATCGTTATTTTGCACACGATTGTTATACAATGCTTTGGTGTATATCTTTATTATTATGATGAAGATTACAAACTTCAAAAGGGTGAAATGAATGAAAGCAGGGTATAATCGCTTAGTAATTTCACTGGTTGTGCGGTGATTTTTTCAAAGGATAATTCAACGTCATCTCTCGTAAATTCCCCAAAAAGCATTAGAGAAGGAACAATGTTTGTCATCATGGTAATACTATATTCCCACTGCAGATCCGATCAACTCGATCGTGCCCGATCGAGTGATCGAGCTTGATCGGGAAGCGATCGAAGGCAGGTTCGGGGGCGATCGAGTGTTGTCGGCTTCGACCGGACTTCATATCCGAATATTTTTGACATGTCAGAAATACTCGTGTAAAGTCGTGTGGATAATAAGATCGGGAGGAGGTCGGGAAGAGATCGTGTATCGATCGGGTGTAAGATCGAGCTGGTCTTGAATCAGTCGTGTAGGGATCGAGTGTGCTCAGGGAGATATTTTAAGTCGACTTTTACACGATCATTCTCGACCTGAACTCGATCGCTTCCCGACACCACCCGATCAACTCGACCTTTACTAGATCTATTCACACGATCAAGTCGATCGGTACCCGGCCGCACACGGCTCTAAGAAAACCTTTGAATCCTTTCGCGTCATCTGTGTTCAGCTCTTGCAGTAAGTTTTCATACTCTTCATAATGAGGTCGATCTGTTAGGCAAGGTGTTATCCAGACTTGTCTGCGTTTTGACCTACTAGGCCTAAGATATTTGGTCTCCTCGCCCTCTAGCACCAGAACGACCATCTGTCTGTCCCTCTGAACATATAATCCCCCTGACCCCCTGAAATTACTGAATTTCCATGCCTAGTAATCTCAAAAAAATAAAACTAGAAATGATTGTTCTATTATAAGTACACGATGATTCCCCACCCTCTACGACAAGAACACGATGAAATCGGTCCGGTCGTTTGAAGATCGAGTAGAGATCGAGTTGATCTGGTATCAATCGTTAAGTGCTCGATTAAAGGTCGGGATGTTAGGGTAGACGGTCGGGCTTCGATCGAGAGAGGGTTGTGAATGCTCTTGTAGAGGTCGGGTTTGATCGACTATCGATCGAGAAGAAGGCGCTCGATTGTCTTCGGCAAAATTTGGTCGGGTCCAGTCGTTGGATTTCGGCGATCTAGTTGATCGAATCGGCAGTGGGAACCTAGCTTGAAAACACAGACTCTGAAATTCTATTTTATACAGATCTTGAAGGGTTAATGGCTACTACAAGAGATTATGATGAGTTAGCCGAGATGTGGATCGGATGGAGAAATGTCAGTGGAGCAAAAATAAGGGATCTCTATCAAGCTTTTGCTAATTATAGTAACCTTGCTGTTATAGCGAATGGTAAACTTTATATCATTTGACGGATGAAGATACTATTTATTCATTCTAATGAAGTATAAAACTAAAAACCTATTCACACTGTTTGAATAAGCGTATTCATACAAAAGTTTTTCAGGTATGAAGTTAAAACCTAATCACGCTGTATGAATACGCAAAATGGATTCAAACACAAGTATGATTAATTTGTTTAGTTATGTACCTAAATGAAATCAACGAATACTCTCTTCCTCTCTTATAATCGAATACATCTAGCAAAATGTAAAGATTTTACTTTGTGCAGAGTCTTATGAATAGCAGTGAAACACAGAATAGTTTTGATTTAAAAATAAATACCGTTTTTCGTTCAATCTGAATACACGAATCTTGATGAACTAAAATAAAATATATTTGATTGTTTTTAAGTTTTATTAATCTAAATTGATTTAGAAATATACATTAAATCGTTAATGGTTTAAACAAAAATCTACGCATATCTACGCACTGTGAACTTTGGCTCTTTTTTGTTTAAGAACAGTACGTGGTATGATACAAACGAATTATAAATTTATAATGAGCATAATTGGTTCTCTTTGGTTGGCTTTTGAGAACGACAGTTATATGTATGCCACAAGATAATTGTTTCATCATTTTTGTTCCATATAACCATGTGCAAAACTAATTAACGGGTTAATCTTACTGATGAGCAGGTAGTCGCATCATAACTAGATGTACGTGTTTACCTAATTGCTTGTAACACGTGATAAGCTCCAGATAATGTATTTTTGTACATGTATCATCATACATTTAAGAACATTGTAAAAATGACATGATGAATAATCTTGGAAGGATTTTGTAATGAAATTGAATGAGTATTTGGAGCGAGTTTTGAGTGAAATTCTACGGAGGTAATCTAATATCTCTATTTTTTTCCAAGATGAACAAAATTACCGATATTTATTACCCCCTTTTAATTAAAACATGCATATATAAATATACTGTAAATAGCTTCATATTTCTTCAAGAACCAATCAGACGCGTATAATTTCAATTATGTTAGTTAAATTGTGATTTTTTTCTAGCTTGATTTATTTTTTTATTCATTTTTTAATTACATTGTTGATTCTATATTTTTTAGTGAGTTTAGAGCGTTTTTGAATGATTTGAGTGAGTTTTGGGAATTAATGAATGGAGTGCTGATTGAGTTATTAGGAATAGTTTTGATCGAGATGAATCTTAATTTCACAATGCTGTTTACTGTACGTAAACAAGTATTCCCTTGGCACTTCTCGGTCAAAAGTAAAAAATAACTTTTTCCATTGAGGTTTGTCACAAAATTTTGAGCCATTCAAAATGCATGAACTAATGTTGATACTAATATTGTACTTCTTCACAATGGATAAGGCTTAAGATCCAATTTCAACTGACGAGACGACTGATTTTGGAATGAATTAAGAATGAAACTAAATGAACGGAATTTTGCCAGTTTTTGTTGAAATTAGAAAGAGGTAATGCGATATTGCTAATTTCGTTTAAAGGAATATTTTGTTACCTAGCTAGAGTCAAATCTAAGTACTAAGTAAATATATTCGTGTGTTTTTACATTTCAAAATCCATTCCTGAACTACAATCAGGGGATGTTTTAACAATTTTACTGAAAATATGGAGCGTCTTGAGCGATTTTGGAACGTTTTAAAATGGTTTTTGAGCGTATTGAACGATTTGGTTGGTGCCCATATACGTAAATGAAATTCATTTTTTTCCAGACAGTTAGAATGATTGTTACATCAAGAATCTTCACATTATCAAGATAAAAGTTTCTTGAAACATTACCTTTCCAAGTTACAGTTATTAGCATTGTGAAATTGAAACTCAGCGCGATCGCAACAGCCCAATTCACTCGTTCAGGGATCTATTTATTTACCCCAAACACTCACACCATTGAAAAATTATGTGGCATCCGAAAATATCTCGAAAATTTTCAAAACAACCAACATTTCATTCAAAAAGATCAAATGATTTATTGGCTGGTGTTGATTTTAAAGATGATTAGTGCGTGAAGACAAACAAACAGAAAAGTACGTTTTTTAAAGTGATGTGATAAGATATCGCCAATTTTGTCTAGTTGTACGAAATAAGCAATATCATATTATTTCCCTTTAACTGCGTTCAAAACCCGCTTCTGTCTTTGTTTAAAAAAGTCCATGCCATTTTCATTCGAAAACTATTACCTGGTCTAATTCATGGTGTTATATAATTGAGCCTGTTCGTGATATTTCGAACAACTCAAATGTGTGCCAAGCAAACCCCCTAGCCAGCCTGTGCATCTGCACAGTCTAACCAGGGTCTTCACTTTGCACTGTGTAAAAAATAAGGTCCAATGGTAGCATTAGAAAGTTAGGCAACCATCTTATCATACTACGAACCAGTCAATGTTGATTAATGTTGGCCACTCACGCACTTGTTAAATTGTTTGAAATGTCACGCACAGACTCAATTGTAGTTGTATTTGCCATATAACTGTTGTCTCGTATCTTATGGCAGGAATATGTCACCATACTTGTCTTCATTTATTCATACAGGTAAATTTCTAGACCGAGGCGCGTATCTAAGGTCGTGGTATGAATCACAAACATTTGAAGATGACCTCAAACAGATATTTGTCGAGTTACGTCCCTTGTATGACCAGCTACATGCGTATGTTCGGGGAAAATTGCAGCATTACTACAAAGATAATAAGTTTCCAAAATCCGGACACATACCCGCACATATATTCGGTACGTTAGCTTGAGCCAAAGCAGATTCGCAAAATAGTAGATTAGAGATCAAAATTCTTGATCTATAGCTGGTAGACAGGTTTTTGGTAGCTCGATGAAGATGTAAATACCCCTTTGATTTTATTTTGACATTGAATTTTAAATCTAGCTCAGAAGAATAATGTGCGTGCTGAGACATAAAACAGTAAATAGTACTCTCGATGAAAGCGTGTTGACTACTTTCAACTTTGTTTGGTTGGAAACCGCCTTTTTTACTTTCAGGACGCTTCAACGTTCAATGTTCTTTACTTAGAGCGTAAATATATTCGAATTAGTACACACGTGCATATATTCAAGTATGTGTCAACTGGAAATTTCTTTCAGAAATATAGAGTTGTTGAATTGGTATGGGTTTAGCCACGTCCAAATAATTCTGAAACACAATTGGATTTCTCTTTGGTCCTAAGAAGCAACTAATTCATTCTCGATATTGTATCTTAACAATATAAACAGTGGTGCATTAAGGTGACTACTTTATTACCTTTCAGGAAATATGTGGGCACAGAAATGGACGAATATTTACGACCTTTTGGAGCCATTTCCTGGTAGAAAAGAACACTCCCTTACAGATAAAATGCGACAACAGGTTTGCTATTTAGAGTTGTATTTTATAACGTATCTCAGTCAGTTCTTCTAGTCAGTTGTCGTAGCTCGTTCATCAACATGCTACACTTTACTCATTCTTTCGACATACACCGGTACTCGTTCATCGATCTTATCGCACTACAATGCGATAATTTCCTTGTCTATATGTATTCTCATTTCTTCAGAGTAATAATTAAGATCTGAAGTCACAGCAGGATAATTGTCTCATATATTTCCATCTATAAATATAAGTACTTGGACATTATCATGATTAATGTAAAAAGAAAGTTTCCAATCATGTATAAAACGATGCCAATTGAACATTCGACACAGATATCAGTAATAATCCCACTTTGACCCTCAAAAATTTCCTTTAGGGGTCATTTTGGACTTTTTTCTTCAAACTATTTTAAGGGATCTACATAAATGAGTCAACATAAGCAATAAAGTGTCTAAGGACATTTTATCGATGATGCTGACTCATTTATGTTGATCATTTGAAACTGCTAAACGGATGATATATATTACTTTGCACTTTTTTTTACCCCTTACCCCCTAAATGCTATGGTCAGGGATCGAAGACTCTTGAAATTGAAAAACTAGCACAAGCCCTGGTTTACATATAACTTTAAATAAACTGGCTTTTAGCAAAAACAAATCTATTACATGTATGACTAACTGAAAAATCTAATGTATTCTAACCTCCTTAAAAGAAAGGGCGATTGATATATTTTTTAAAAATCTTAATATGATTCTTATATATATGTATTCATCAGGGATACAATGTAACCCAAATGTACAGACTAGGTCATGATTTCTACACATCTCTTGGGTTCGAGCCTTTACCGCACAGTTTTTGGGAAAGGTCGATGCTCGTCAAGCCAGAAGACGGGCGGAAAGTCGTGTGCCATGCTTCAGCTTGGGATATGAATACCGGAGATGATTTCAGGTAATGGCTTATACTGCTCGTTTGATTGTTAGTCGGGGTTCAGTCATACCGAGGCGGCTAGAGCACCTAACAATCAAATCCTATTATTTGTCTCACCAGTAAAACCACAACATTTTCCTCGAGCCTGTAGCTGTTCATCCCATGTATCAATTGCGCCTCCCTTTCCCTAGGTGGGATTCAATTGTCGGAAAGGATGTGCGCCGCGGCCGGGGACCGAGTACGGGAGCTTAGGCTAGGAGTGTGGTATGCTATGACGAAGGCAGTTACGTTAATTGAAAAAATCCAATATCTAACTCTTCAACATATTGAAAGCTCAGTTCAACCTACTAATCCAACCAACTCCTCCAACCGCCACAAAACCTTTTGATGATTGGAAACCTAAATATCATAAATACAGCTTGAGTAATTAAAGATATATTTCCTTGAATGGCTGACATTAGTCACACTAAGAATAAGGTTAAATTGTGTGTGCTCGTAATTGTTGTAATACTTCATAGTTAAGAACGTAGGGATAATGACACGCGGAAGAATTTTGAAATGGCTTCGGAATAAAATTGAACTAGTTCGATTAACAAGTTTTGAATGAAATTACAGGGAGACAATGAAACATCACTTATTTAAGTGAAAGAAATTAGCAATATTCAATCACCTTCCTATGTGGTAAAACCTACGAACAAATGCCTGATGTGTACGTCTTCGCGGTAAAAATCAGTTGCTTCCAATTCACGCAAGATTTAAAAATCATGGAATGTTTTGATCGATGTTGCCAAATTCGTATAAGCGTTTTAGGGATTTCTGAGTATAGTGCAAGATTAAGGGGAATTATGAGCGAATTTATTGAATGATATGAATGTTACGAACGGAGCGCTGAGCGAATAAGTTTTCTTTGATCGGGATGAGTTTCAGTGTCGTATTGTTGCTAACTGTATTGTCATGAGTGGTTCATTGATGCAGGTTGAGTTTCCTTACTGTCACAGTTGACAACATCGTAAAGTTGACAAGATTAAAGAGTTTAGAATGATTTTGGAATAAATTTGAATGAGCGGGAGGAGCGGGTTTTGAGTGAAATTGATTGCCGGGTTTACAAAATTACCTCCATTTAATAAAATACAAGTTCTAAAATTAGCTTCATATTTTTTCAAGACCCGACCAGACGCTCATAATTCCAACTATTTCAGTTAAATCGCCATTATTGGTCCAGCCATATCTGTTTTTGAATTAAGTCGTTGGTCTTATCTATTTAGGGAATTCAAAGCGTTATTAAATAGTTAGAGCAAGTGTTTGGAATTATTGAATAAATGGAACGATAAGTGAGAGATTTTTGTATGGGTTTGATCGATATGAATGTCGATTTAACGATGTTTTTACTGTAATATTCTTTCAACATCTACAGGATCAAACAATGTACGGCTGTGACCGGAGATCAACTCATGACGGTTCATCATGAACTCGGACATTTATTTTACTACATGGCGTATGCAGGGCAGCCTTTCCTTTTTAGAACAGGAGCTAACCCAGGTAATAGCGTGTGCACTCACAGGATTTTAATGGATGCAGGTTTTGAGAGTCTGAGACTCCCAAATAAGCAGCCAGGATCCTAAAAACTATCTAAAGGGAATCCACACGGACCCTCTAGAAATCAACTTCAGAATAGAAATTAACACTGAAAGAACCCCTAATTTCCCAGTGGTTGAGTCCTCTGGACCCTGTTTTGGACCCTGTTTTCTTGATGTTAGACTAAAACCCTGCAACCATACAATTAATATATGAGACTCATCATTAAGTGCCAATCTCTAGTTCACTTAGGTAGATATAAAAATGGCATCAAGTAAAATTATTAGTTTTAACTTTCAAAAGAGCAACAAAACGGGATATTTATAATGACTTACTGGGTTCAAATAAGTGTTATAATGTTTAAATCCTGTCCTGCGTTCAGGATGACAAAGCGATGCGAACAGCCTGCAAAATGTTCCCCGCCTTGCATGCAAGTGCACATGCAAAGCGGCGAAGCAATTTCGACAGTTTTGAGATCCTGAACGCAGGGTCGGAGTAACAATCATTTTAATATCATCATGTTGGACATGGAAGGCATTTACGCCACATGCGTACATATTGTCGACTGAAGTAATGTAACAGTTTATAGGGAAAAATAAACGAACTTAAAAAATGACAAACAGTCACATGACTGCTATTTTCCTTTGAACCTCTCTTGTTTTGGATGCTTTCAGGATTCCACGAGGCCGTTGCTGATATTGCACTACTAAGTTTTCAGTCACCTGAATATTTAAAGGAGATAGGTCTTATAGACAAACTTCCAGAAGGTATTGAAGGAGACATTAACTTTTTGTTTAAAACAGCATTAGATCGGGTGGCATTTCTTCCCTTTGGTTATTTGATAGACCAGTGGAGATGGGACGTGTATAGGGGTAGAATAACACCAGAAAGGTACAACACAGAATGGTGGAAATTAAGGTAAAGAAAGAATTGTCAAAGATCTTTTACAAATAAATTAGCTTGGGCTTTCTGAACATGTATTACGAATACTATCCAACTTGACAATAATTTCTTTTTTAGTAGAAAAAAATACTTTTGACATGTCCCACTACGATTTAAAATATAATTAATTACAAAAACTTTTTCCTAACGACAATGATCGTTTTCATTATTGTATTTACAACTTTTGAAATTATATTGTCTGATGACACCAGCCGTTGTGTACGTTTAAGGTCTATTAAAAGGTATATACTTTCAAGATATCATATGTTAGGGAGCATAAACAAAACTTAACTTTGAAAAATGCTTATTAACACCAAAGGGTAGATACCTTGTCCTTATCTTCAGCTTATTTGTATTTTTAAGCGCACATTGTTCAAATATGTAATCGTATTGCTTTTTTTTTGCAAAAGAGAAATAGAATGAGAATTACCTTCAAAAGTTATATTCAGGTTCAAACAAAATATAGGTAAAATAGTAGTACGTAGTTGATTCAAAACCTTTAAATAAATAATTTTGTGTTGTTTTCTGTGAATTGTATTTCATTATATTGTATTTTACAGGTGCTATTATCAAGGAATTTACCCGCCCGTAAAGAGGAATGAAGATCACTTTGACCCTGGTGCTAAATATCACATTCCGGGCGATTATCCATATATAAGGTGAAATGAGTATGTGCGTGGCATTTCCTACAATTTGAAATGTTAGAAAGGTGCCATCCACATACTGTAAATATAAAGCTACCTGATGTTCTACAGAGACCTTAACTATCTAGTAAACGCATAGTGAAGACCCTGGTCAGACTGTGCGGATGCACAGGCTGGTAAGAGTCTTAGCTTTGCGCATATTTGAAATTGCTGTAAATCTCACGCACAGGCTTAAATATCTTCCGATTCAAGGGATCAACCACAAATTCTTAAAATATGGTCAACAAGAGGTTTGGTTCTACAGACGTCAAGCAGAATTTATTATTTAAAAAATAATCACATGGACGTCATATACAGGGTTCGTGTTTGACCCTTAATACCAGGATTTTGACCCCATTAATTCCATTTTGACACTAAGAATTATCTGAATTGCCATCAATGTTACCTATAAAATAGATTACACAAATCATTTGATTTTTCATTTAATTATTGAGGATATATATAAATGAATGAGTCAACATAAACAATAAAGTGTCGTAGGACACTTAATTGATTATGTAGATTCATTTACGAAGATCATCTAAAACTGAAAACTGATGATATATATTACCTTGCAAGATTTTTGACACCCTAAAAACAAGTTTCGACCCCCTAAATTGTATGGTCAATGGATTTATAACTCCTGAAATTGAAAAGATAGCACAAACCATGCATATATCATGAGACGATTATTCTTGATTCGGAAATTCTGTACTAAACAGAAAAATTCGATTCTGGTCAGCCTGCACGATCCATACAGTCTGACCTGGATTGATACGATTCGCATCTCCAAGATGGCCACTCTTCGTAACTAGGTCTACAATAACATCCACACAACTGTAAACGATGGGTACACTTATATTATTTTATTGAGACGAACAAAGTTTTTCACTAAATGATTTATATTTTCAAATTGTTTCGATGGCTTTTCGATATTCAGAAAGCATTCTTATTAAATCTGGTCATTGTTTTTTATGGCTGGCTTTAGACCACGTTTACAAATACCAAACGGTTGTCCTATACATATTTATAATTCAGTTTGTGGAACATGTACTAGATTACAATGTACTTCATTTCTTCATTTTTTTAGGTATTTTGTAAGCTATGTAGCTCAGTTCCAGTGGCATAAAGCTCTCTGTGAGATCATTGGACACCAGGGTCCCTTACATAGATGTAACATATACAATAAGACAAAGGCTGGCGATAGATTATGGTAAGACATGTCTTAAATAACATCTATGAGTTCATCGGGCATCAGAACGCCTTACGTAGATGTAATATATTCAATAAGGCAGTAGCTGGTAATAGATCGTGGTATTATACTCACGCGATAAGCGCGATATTGTATATAAACACTGGATCAATCCATGTTATTGAAAACAGTGTTCATGTCGACTGGCTGTGTTTATTATACTGAAAAAACATGCAGTAGTTTATCGGTGTGGCGTAGTGGAGTGGATAAGGACGACAGAATTTTGACAAAGCTGACCGAGTTCAATTCTGCATTGCGACATAAAAATTAACTTTTTCAATTTATACATTTAATGGCATATTTTTTTTTTAAAAAAAAATGTTAAATGTTGTGCTAATTTTGAAAATTCTTCAAAGGCTTTTTGTATTCTTTGGATTGAATAGATATATACTATATTTACTTCACCGTGGGGATGGATAATACGGCCACTTTAGATAGAGCTTGAAACTGCAATTTGACTATTCGAAGATTCCAAATTAAAAAGATTTCACGCTGATAAACCGAATGCAATAGCAAAAACAATTGTAGACCAAAGGCGATTGTTTCATGATTCGATATTTTATCGCATAGAATCGATGAAGGTTTCTCCGAACGGTATAATCCTGTATGTTTAATCCTATGATACATATCTAAAATGTAAAGAAACACATAGAAAAGAAATTTATCTGCGTGTATTTGATGATGTAAAAAATTTAATTTTCTCGAATAAAATCAACAATAACAAAATGTGCCGATGACAGGATACGAACCGGGAGCGTTTTGGTAGCAATCAGTCGATAGTCTAGCATGCGTATCCACTGAGCCATCGCAGTCATTTACACACGTCACGGTATTTTAAATATATTATATCAGATTCTGTATAGGAAGTTAACATATTCGTTAAGTAACCTGCACTACCTATAGAAAATATCGATACAACCGTCTAAATGTTAACATTATCGCGTGCAATTTATACAGTTAAAACATCATGAAATTAACACTCACTGCGATCAAAACCATTCAATATCACTCACCTAGCGCTCCAATCATTCATTCTTTCGAAACTCTCACTCAAATCGATCAAAAATGCTTCGAAATTATTAGAAACCATGTCGAAAACGCTCAAATCGATCAACATTTAATTCAACTCGATCAAAGTTTTCTTCTATTTAATTAGCTTGTGCGATTTTTTCAAGTGTCTTATTTGTCAACGAAGATACACAAACAGAAAATTACGTATTTGTATTAAATTGCGGTAATAAATATCGCTAATTTTGAACAAAATTACCAATATTGGATTACCTCACTTGAATTTAACTCGAAACTCGCTCCATACGCTCATTCAATTTCATTTCAAAATCATCCATCGTGTAAAAATCACGATGTTCTTAAGTATAGGGCATGTGAAGTAGCCTTAAGACGGTCCTTAAACAGATAAAAACGCACTTAATATTGAAATGTACTTGCACACATGTAAGTAACAAGTAAAGAATTACATGTATTGATTAAATATCGAATATCATAATGATATAAGTATTGATCTTATAACATCCTATATGATATGTTTTTATGATATCACATGGATATTTTAATTCAATGACATAATGCGGTTATTTTTAGAAACTTGCATTTCTGTTAGAAACATCGACGAAATTATGGCAAATAGAGGTTATAAGATAGCCTACGTATAAAACGTACTTATTGTATCGTATGAAAACAAATATCTAACTCGGTTGAAGGAATTGATTATTGTCTCGGCAGTGCCTCGACAATTATCAATTTCCCCAACCTCGTTTGATACTTTTGTTCATACAAAACACTTAGAACGTATTATATATGTAAACACCTTGTGAGGAAACCGAAACTTCGTAAAATCTTATTTTGCTGAAGTAAAAGTGTATTATTCAACCGCCGACGAATAGTTTTTCTAATTAAATTTACTTTGTATCATGTTTTTTCTTTAGGTCCATGTTGCAAATGGGCTCGTCTAGACCTTGGGGAGATGCCATGCGGGTCCTAACAAATGGGACGTCCGATGAAACGGATAAACTAAGTACACGTGCACTACTAGACTACTTCAAACCACTACAGGTTCGGTCTGACTTTCAATCCATTTTAAAGATTTGTTTTTCTTTTTTAAGGAAGGGGGGGGGGGGGCTTTTATGACAAAGTGTAGTTTTTAAAGCTATAGTCCCCTAATCTTGAGAGGGATACAAGCCCTGCGTCAAGGATGACAAAGCAGTACAAACTGTTTGCAACTTATACCCCGCTTTGTGTACTTGCGTGCAAACCGGGATATAATTTGAAAACAGTTTGCACCGTTTTACATCCAGCACGCATGGCTGGATTCATGTTTTAGATGCTGCAGCGTAAATATTAAGATACATGTACTGCAAATATGGCATCAAATGACATTGATGAGTCGCTGGCCCGCTCTTCGACTACCATCATGACCCAACTCTGAAATATTTAAACGTCGTTTATTGTGTAGTAATGGGCATGAAACAAGAAGCTTAAAGTTTAAGGGCGACCTTATTGTAGTTACTACATTTTTTTCATGTTATAATTACCTCGTTTAAGTCGCATATCAACAGATAATGTCGGGGTTCAACAGTCATCTCATTTTATTTGGGCGTTTTGATTGGTCCCTCGATTTTTTATTGACAGTAGCGATCTGTAATTTCATCACACAAAGGTGTCTATTATAAAGTACATTTGAACACGGCATAAGTTAATCGTCAGCAGATACCCGAAAACTCGTATCTCCTACTTATTCATGATGGAGCTTTGAGATTGTTGGTGCCCACACACTATTTTTCAGATCAATCTAGTATCTTTTTGTTTGTGTGTTTTTGTATCAAAGACAAATTGTTTTATTTTCTGATTTCTATCAAATAGTGTATGTATACATTATTACATGTAGATGTATCAAAGACGGAAATAGGATGACCAAAGTGACAAAACCGCATTATGAACATTATGAATCGTTTTTACTTTTTGCGTCAATAGTCCTTCTGTTTTACACATATGTTTCAGAAATGGTTAGAGAAAGAAAACGCCCGTTCTGGACATGTTGTGGGCTGGGAGCGGAATATCTGTCCAAACATTGATACCGAAGATATAATATCCTCATTCAATAAACTGTCATTTGATTTCGTGTTAATTATCATATGCCTTTTTAGTTTTACCTATTAAAATATCATGTGTATAATACTTTATGTTTTTACGTCATAAGACAGTTATTGTCAACAGTCATACAATTTTATGCCTATTGTGACATTGTGATCCTTGAGTACATGCAGAGCTTATCTTACCTTGCAAGTGGATGTTGCCGACAAACCTCTATGCACAGTTGAAACGTAAAAGAAAACTGATTCTTAAAATGGTCATTAATGAATTTTGATTTAAAAAAATGTTAAGAGATTACTCTAATAATATTTCAAAGGTTTAACAATGTATCTCGATTTCTTTACTTTCGTTACTTTTGTCTGGCATTGCGGTTCTTAATCGCAGCGAAATTTGTTGAGATTTCTAATCCTTTTTTATGAGGGGGGATTCAGTAAAGTTTGTAGGGGATTATCATTATCATTATAATGAGCCTGTGCGCGACATTCCCAACAATTTTACAACCGTGCAAGGTATAAACTTCGGGAAGCCTTGACAATGACACAGTGAACTATTAATATATGCAGACCGCGTGAAGACGGATTAAACTCTTATCTATCTATAAGCACATAGTGAAGACTCTAGTCAGACTGCCCTGCTGCACAGGCTGGCCAGAATTTTTGCACCGTGCTCATTTGAAATTGTTTGAAATGTCACGCACAGGCTCATATAATGCATGTTATTTTTTTAACTGTACCATAAACCCAAGAGGATTAACGTGATTTATCAATAGGAAACACAATTGTCGTTGGATGGATAAAACCTCGTACATTCATCTGTTGAAGCTGAAGTTTCGAAAGTTTGGAAACTCATCGACAAGACGACGTATCAATGTAGATAGAGATATTTCGACTATCTTAAATAGAGAGCGAAATCAAAACCATTCGCAAACCAGCAGAAATGCCTAAAGTTTAAATCCAATAACGCGTTACTAAGGCACCACCCTGACATGTCAAAAAACATTGATAATACCATCCGGTTGACTAAAGAATAGCATTTGCAATATTATATCTATTATCTACTAATCTTCACGGATGTGTGATTTTCTACTTTTAAATGCGATTATTACATCTATCTTCAATAAGGATATCGTAATTCGTAATAAACTGTAACTTTATTGCACAGCGATCATGCGTTAATGCAAAAAATGCGGACTTTTATACGGAAAACATGCGTAACGTGTATTCTTATATTGTTAACGATCTACTCTGTTGAGTCCGGTACGAATGACAACAGCGACGACTCGGGTAAGTTAAATGTAAAGCTAGATATATTATACAATTAGAAAGTTGAAGGATTTTGGAATGTTTTTGAAGCAGTGTTAAGAGCGAGTAATTATAGAAACTTACACAATTATATTAAAATTGAATTTAAGCCAAAATGGCGAAAGCACAAGATGCACTAGCCGTCGTTCAGTATTTATTTTGAAAATACAGTTGACATTATTTAAACTTTTCTAGATTGAACAGGAAAATAAGGAACCAGTATAACCTATGAACAGGGCCCGAAGTTTTCTCATTCTCAATTCAATTTTTTTCTCAAATTTCGATTTGAGATTAAAGACGTTATTTCTGTTTTAATACTTATTTCAGTGTATTAACATATAATTATATATATCATATTATCATAATATTATCATAATGATATAACACATATTATTTTCTTACATTTATTTGAATCTAAAATTTGAGAAAATTCTCAGTTGAGCCTGAGAAAAGTTTTTTAACCTCGGTCCCTGGCCTCACTAGGCAGATTTTTGTCTTTATCTACTAACAAAGAAGGAATAGTCCGGATTCAACATGACGAATTTTAAAACCACTTAGTTGCTCATGGACATTTACCATTTAACAGTTAATATCCAACATTGAAAAACCGGGCTTTTTTACGTATAAGCCTCGTATATGGCGTGCTTTAGGTATGTTGGAGCAAGGGGCTTCCGACTTGATGTTGGCATGGTCCTGGGGGTACACCATACTGTTGTAACCAGTGCTTGGACACGATGCCAACAGTATGGTATACCTGTAAGGAGACATGGTGGAGGTAGTAGTAGAGCTACAAATGTACCTCCGTCGCAAAAAAACCGTTTTTGGTAATTTAAGCCCGAAGGAACAATTTTGCTTCGGCAACGCAGCTACGTTCCGACCTTCAAAACGCCTCGGGAGTGCGAGTTTCGACTCAAACCATACAAACACGGCTGCGTGAGCAAACCTGAGGTCAAGAAGACCACGCATTCGTATTCGGCTGTCCCGATTGTCGGCGTTGGTTAACATGGGTACGTTGGCTGGCGCATAAATCGCTGACGCCCCGTGCTATTCACGGATGAATCCAGGTATTGCCTTGACTACACTGATAGGCGGGTTAGGACGTGGAGAAGGCCAGGGGAAAAGGTTTCATGCAGCAAACATTGCGGAGCACGATCGTTATGGGGGTGGAACTATCATGGTTTGGGGTGGCATCAGCTTGGATGGGCGGACTAATCTTGTTACTTTAGAAAGAAGTACTCTGACAGCTCGTATGCACATTTATGAAATCCTCAATACCTACGAAAGATTTTACGCTAGTGCTATTGGGGATGGATTCATTTTAATAGATGATAATGCCCGTCCAAACACGGCCCGTACAGTCCAAGAGTATCGCCAAGAAGAGGGAATTACACGTCTGGACTGGCCGGCTCGCTCACAGGACTTAAATCCGATAGAGTATATGTGGAATGAGCTATAGGTCCGAGTTTTGGCTCGCCAGGTCAAACCAAAGACACCCCAGGAGCTCGGCCAGATCCTTAGAGAAGAATGGTTTGTTATTCCCCCCAAAGAGTAATCCAGAATTTAATCAAGAGTATGCAGATGCGCTGTCAGGCTGTTATTGATAGTGATGGCTCTCAAACTCGTTATTGAACGAAATGCTATTGAAAAACTCCTTTTTTGGTCAAATTCGATTTTTTCAATTTTCAAAAAAAAAAAAACAGACATATTTATAGGGTCTTCCTGTTTGGTCTACATTTAAAGTCTTCTTATCATTATAAAGCTTTAATTTCTTCTTAAAATTTGAAATAATGATAGCAATAGACCATTTTCCAACATGCTTATAATCAAATTTCATTTTCCCTGAAATTATAGAATAAAACAGTTTTGGTGCTTAACAAACTGTGAGTAGTATAAATTTGCCATGGACTCCACATGAGTTCATAGCTTGCGATTTTTGCGTGTGATATTTTTGACATTTGACATTTTTGAAAAAAAACAAAAACAAAAAAAAACGTGCGGCTTTCGCAATGTAACCGCGCGATCCCAAATAACCGTAAGAAAACCGTAGGGTGGGTAGGGTGGTGCGATAAAAATTTGTCAAGAGAGTATTACACGGTGACCGTGCGATGTCCGTGTGGCAATCTTGCAATACATTTACTACGTATCTATGGCCTCTGTGTGGTCTTGCGAATGTCAAAATCTTGTATATTTTTTTAAACAAAATCGTAAGGGTCCACGGCGCCTGTTTAACAGTGCGATCAAACGGCCTTTCCATGCCGCCGCACGGACATCCCACGATTTTGGGTTACGACGAGTTACGGTCGCCGTACGGGCTCCGTAGGCAAATGGCAAATCGACGAAGTTATCGCCTATATTTTACCTCTATGGGAAATCGTTCAAAACCCGCTCTCCGAATTCATTTAATTTAATTCGGAAATCATTTCCAATCACTCATCTTGTAAATTTCGCGATGTTGTGAGCAGTACATGATTTAATACATATTTTGCTATTTACTATCTTTCGGAAATTGTTGATTAACCTAAGCATATAGCTAATAATGTTTCACAATTAACTACAATATATAAATATTATGTTATTCAACGGATAATGACTGACATTGAAAGTTGTATACACTTATTAGCATCTAGAATACTCGGTTTTAAGGTTTTTCTGCCACTGCTTCTTGGAAATAATATTAGACCACTCAAAATAAAATAAATGAATGAACTAAGTTACAGTTAGTCTATACAATTAATGATTTCCAAGGACAGTATAGGAGAAACCAAAATCGGGTTGAATTTATTTATCTATTTATTATTATTAGCGTTTTGGGAAGGGATGGAAATAACCTGACAGTGGATCTTTTCAATTTCGTTTCATGGAAGGATTCGCTAATGGGGTTTGGCCCGTCCCAACGTATATTAATTTAATAACAATATACCAATTTTACCCAATCGATATTTGAGGGATGGATGTACGTGCTCATGTATGTTTATATATGTGCACGTGCATTTATCCCCCCTGTGCATATATACGCGCGTATATACTTGACAATGAAATAATAAAAATGTAAAAATGATAACATAAGCGATTTCTTTTGAAATGGAGATGACAGTCCACGAGAGGAAAACAACTTAAGAAGCTACAATATCTATTTTTCCCTAAGACTTAAACTCTTAATTATTCGTCTGAATTGTTGTTCTTCGGATACGATACTTATTAAAAGTAAATAATACACAGAAAATAGCATTACGATAAAATTATATGAACATATTTTTCTGTTACTCTTCAAAATTGTATTGTTGAAAAACATATTGTGTTTTGTATTATGGGCAAGAGGCCTAAATAACTTTTGTTGAATAAACTTTGTCACCAAGGCTTTAAACCCGTACAGCGCCCGTATGTCGCCGTAGCCCCACAATCGGGCGATCCCCGAGCAGTGGCATACGTGCCATTATTGCACGATTTTACGGGTGTCAAAGAGCCTTGCGATTTTGTAAAAAAGGAGTTTTTTTTCTTTTTTAATTGCAATACCGCACAGAGACCACTATCCGTAGACACGTCGAAGAGGTCTCTCACGATTGCCGCACGAAAATCGCATGGTCACCTTGCGCTATTTTGCCTAAAAATCTTTAAATGATCATCTTTTGGTCCCTCATGGGTAAGGTTCGATGACAGTACAGCGGTAGCACGGTTTACAGTGTATCTAGTTGACAAACCACACGACCGCCGTGCAGGAATCGCACGATTATCTTGCTATCGCCGCAAGAGTACCCCAATCATTCTTGTGACAGTTTAATTAAAAGCCGTGCGGACACCGCAAAATTCGTATACACATACGCCGTAGAAAATTAAGTCGTACGATGTCAAAAATATCATACAATAAATTGCGGCTTGCAATATCGTACGGCGACCGTGGCAAATGTAAAGTACGCTTTAACGATGATGTAGTGTATGGAGAGATCTTCGGGAATCCGAAAGATGGCAAATTTTCATTAAATGTTAGCGGCAAGTTATTTCAATACCGAAAAGAAGCTGACTTAAAACACTCATTTTAGCCAATTTCTTTCGCTTACAATAACGGATATGTATTAATTTCGAATGAAATCAATTACTAGAACTGCCTCAAAAACACAAAATCATGTCAGCTAAAGAGGGAACTTTTGAAATTTTATAGTTATAAATAAGGTACCCTTCTTTCGATAACAAACAGAGTTACGGGCCCAAAAATCAGGCATCAGATTTTCCATCAATCATTTTTAGTACAAACTATTGCAAACAGATAATAGATTGCACTTGGAAACTATAACAGTGTTTACCGATGATTCCTGATCATCTTCATTAGGATATCTCGGTTAACACCGTGAAAGATCATTAGGTCCGAAGTGTTGAAGAACTATTATGGTTCCACTACCTCAAGTATACTAAATCAGAACAATATAGTTATCCCATTTGACAGTGGAAACTGTTTTTATCCTTTCCTATCTCTTGCTGTCAATAATACTCACACAAGTATATAAAGTATGAAATAACGCAGGACTCTGCTGAAAAATGAACTTTAAGTATATAAAAATATCTAATTTCTCTTTTACAGAGCCAATAAATTGCTATAGCTGTTCCTACACCAGGTCTTCCATACCATCCGCCGACTATGAATGTGTCAGGTTCCCGGAACGATCTGCTATACAACCCTGTGCTCCGCCCTGGCAGTGTAAACTGTTTCCATCAATGCTATAGACCCCAACGCTGGCACAGGAGGTAATTAGCGTGTTTTACTTATGCGATGTGTCGCAATAAATGACAATTTTGTATGTATGTAAAAACATATAATACATATAAAAAAAATACTTCAACTGGGGATCGAATATCACAAAATCTGTTACAGGAAGATCGAATTATCATTTTGGATTAAAAGAATCAGCGAATGCAAAGAATTTCGAAATAACTTGATATACGTAGTTCGCAAAGCCTCAGCCTGCATAGTCTACCTTAGCTCGAGCCTATTCAAACTACCCCCCCCCCCCCCCCCCTTCTCAACAGACAGCTCCCATTGTAAATTTAAAATCAATTTAGTCAAATAGAAGGTGACCTTTGAAAAAAACAGCTTTAAGGGTAAAAAAACGGTGTAAACTGTTTGCATACTATACCCCGCTTTACAATTACTAAGCGGGGTATCACTTGCAAACAGTTTTCACCGTTTTGTCATCCTGGTCGGAGGGCTAATTTCATTAGAATAGGTCACACTGCAATAATGTAAGTTTTCTATTACAATTGGTACAACAATTCAAAAGGCAACATAATTAAAGTGTTTTGGGGAAAAGGGTAAACAAACCTGACATCTATAGTTTTGCTGTGATTCTCATACCATAAAAAACGTGAGCGTTTTTGACAGGTTTCATGTAAGCATCTGTAAAATATAACCCTTTGCCAAATGCCAGAAACATACCTTTATTCTTCTTTCTTCATGTTATTTAAGCCTTTAAATGAGTTCATTTAAATCAACCATCTTTTGCGACAGCAGTTTCTAGGGGGCAAACACGGACTTCTGAGACCAAGCTTTTCTTATTTATCAAAATTTTGATACGGTTAAAAGATGTGTTCAAAGTGAAAAAAAATATGAAGCAGAAAAAGATACACAATTATCTTGAAATATCGCCTTGTTTCACTGAGATATCCCTTCGACACCAAAACATCCGTTTTGTTCCTTTTACAAACATTGAGTGTTATTTAAATCCCTGATTTGATTTATATTCTACAGATATGACCCACATACTGTCAGCTGCAAGAGGATGTTATCCTGCTGCTAATCCAGGGTGTTTTGGTGATATATGTTGTAGCTCTCCCTCACAATGGTCGCCTTCTCGACAATGTGAACAGAAGTGTTCTGAATCCCTTTGCAATGATTTCAATCCTGAAGACTGGCTTGCGTCTATTGATGGAAACACTCAAATTCCTGTTTTTGCTACAACTAGAGCCACTACACCATCTACTTCAGAATCCGAGGACGAGAATTTTGAATCATCTGACGAAACCGGAAGTAGTGATGACGAGACAGGAAGTAGTGATGACGAAACTACAGAAGTTGCTGTCACCACGACAACCGAACTAACCACATTCATTACTGTTGATAAAAATTTGTTTGACCTTAATGTTGGATCAAACAGTAAAAAACTATTTGAAATTGTTCAGTTTAGCATACATTTTCTTATTTTTACTGTTTTCAGAACAATACTTTAAAATGAAGATATTTAATGTATAGTAAAATACATGTATCTTAAAGATTGTGTGTTGTTAGTCCGTACAATCACAGCTTTAACGAAGCCAGTTCTTATAGGCCCGATTTCATAAAAGTTTAGTGACACAGTTAGCAACATAATGGAATTGACAAGATGAATGATCTTGGAATGATTTCGGAATGAAAAAGTATGAGTGTGTGAAGCGAGTTTTGAGTGAAATTCTAGGGAGGCAATCCAATATCGCTTATTTTGTTCAAGAAGAACAAAATTTGCGAAATTTATCAACCCCCCCCCCTTTAATTAGAATATGCATTCGGGTTCCACAAACAGATTTAATTTTTTCCATGAACCTCTCAGATGCTCACAATTTCAATTATGTCAGTGAAATTGCGATTTCATGAAGAACAAAATAAGCGATATTATTGTCCCCTTTAATTAGAATATGCATACGGGTTCTATAAACCGCTTTATATTTCTCCATGAACCTCTAAGACGTTCACAATTTCAATTATGTCAGTGAAATTGCGATTTTTATCCAGCTTTATTATTTTGATTTTCATTGTTGTTGCTATCTTTTTCAGTGAGTTTTGAGCGTATGTGAATAGTTTGAATGAGTGTTCGGATCAAATGATTTGAGAGCTGAGTGAGTGATTTGGAATGGTTTGATCGAGACAATTTCGATTTGACGATGTTGTTTATATTCTAATGGTTAACCCCGAGATTACCACTACACTTATGTTATGCAGTCCGGCAATAGTGATAAGAACAACAAGAAATGGACAAAGAGGATGATTTTGTGAAGGAATTTAATGAGCGGGCGAGCGAGTTTTTAACCCATGGATTACATATTTGGTTATGATTGATTTCGTTCAAAATAAGCAATATTCTACAGATATGAACATCGTGAAATTGACAAGATGAATGATTTTGGAATGTTTTTGGAATAAAATTGAACGAGTGTGTGGAGCGAGTTTTGAGTGAAATTCAATAGAGGTAATCATATACATGTATTACTAATTTTGTTCTAGATGAACAAAATTAGAGATATTAACTACTTCCCTTTTATAAGATGTTCATGCAGGTTCTATAAATAGTTTTCTATCTCTTCAAGGACCAATCAGACGCTTAATATTTCAATTATGACAATGAAATCGCGATTTCACTATAGCTTTATTTATTTTGAATGTAGTTGTTGATCTTATCTTTTACGTGATTTTGGAGCGTTTTTGAATGTTTTGAGTGAGTGTTTGAAATGAATGAATTGAGTGCTGAGTGATCGGTTTAGAATGTTTTGATTGAGATTAATATTAGTTTTACGATGTTACTAACGGTAAAGTGAACTCACGACGCTCCACTGTGGTATTGCCACGTCACGACCAAATGGCGATTATTTTCTGCATGTTCAAAATGCGCTTGGTAGGATTTCATAGGCGTATCTAGGACTTTGAAAGTTTTACGCACTCAGAAGGCGACAAACAACGAATACATAGGATAAAAGCGGTATGTTGACAGTGAACAAAGATGAATGCACTCCGTCCGCTCCCTTTGTATGATTTGAGCGTTGGTGAATAATCAAAACATCGTAACTACAGCTTAAATAAGCTGTAGTTTCGATGTTATGATCATTCATCAACGCTTTTTTCAACAGAGGATTATTTCTTTTACGCACTTGTGTAAATTGCATAATGGGAGTTACGCCCTTTGATGTTATCCTGCAGCAAATCCAGGGTGTTTTGGTGATATATGTTGTAGCTCTCCCTCACAATGGTCGCCTTCTCGACAATGTGAATAGAAGTGTTCTGAATCCCTTTGCAATGATTTCAATCCTGAAGACTGGCTTGCGTCTATTGATGGAAATACTCAAATTCCTGTTTTTGCTACAACTAGAGCCACCACACCATCTACTTCAGAGTCCGAGGACGAGAATTTTGAATCATCTGACGAAACCGGAAGTAGTGATGACGAGACAGGAAGTAGTGATGACGAAACCACAGAAGTTGCTGTCACCACGACAACTGAACTTACCACATTCATTACTGTTGATAAAAATTTGTTTGACCTAAATGTTGGATCAAACGGTAAAAAACAATTTGAAATGGTTCAGTTAAGCATACATTTTCTTATTTTTACTGTTTTCAGAACAATACTTTAAAATGAAGATATTTAATACATAGTAAATAACTTTATAGATTAAAGATTGTTTGTTGTGAGTCCGTACAATCACAGCTTTAACGAAGCCAGTTCTCATTAGCGATTACATAGAAAAAGCTTAGTGGTACAGTTAGCAACATCATAGAATTGACAAGATGGAGGATCTTCGAATGATTTTGGAATGAAAAGGAATTAGTATGTGGAGCGAGCTTTTAGTGAAATTCTAAGTAGGTAATCCATTATCGCTTATTTTGTTCAGGAAGAACAAAGTAAGCGATATTTACTACCCCCATTTAATTGGAATATGCATACAGGTTATATAAACAGCTTTATATTTCTCCATGAACCTCTCAGACGCTAAGAATTCAATAATGTCAGTAAAATTGCGATATTTTTTCTAGCTTTATTCATTTTGAATTATGTTGTTGTTTCTATCTTTTCAGTGAGTTTTGATCGTTTGTGAATGGTTTGAGTGAATGTTGGAATTAAATGAATTGAGTGCTTAGTGAGTGATTTGGAATGGTTTTGATCGAGATGGTGTTGTTTACTGAGATTACCACTATACTTATGTTATGCAGTCAGGCAATAGTGATTAGAACAACAAGAAATGGACAAAAAGGATGATTTGTAAAGGAATTTAATGAGCGGTTAAGCGAGTTTTTAACATATGGATTATATGTATGGTTATGATTGATTTCGTTCAAAATTAGCAATATTCTCCAGTTAAGAACATCGTGAAATTGACAAGATGAATGATTTTTGGAATATTATTGGAATGAAATTGAACGGGTGTGTTTTGAGTGAAATTCTATGGAGGTAATCCAGTACTACTAATTTTGTTCAAGATGAACAAAATTAGCGATATAAATAATATTAATTACCTCCCTTTAACATAATGTTCATGCAGGTTCTATAAATAGTTTTCCAGACGCTTAAAATTCTATTATGACAGTGAAATCGCGATTTCACTATACTTTACTCTATTTCGAATGTATGTGTTGATCTTATCTTTTACGTAATTTTGGAGCGTTTTTGAATGGTTTGAGTGGGTACTTGGAATGAATGAATGGAGCGCTGAGTGAGCGATTTAGAATGGTTTGATTGAGATTAATGTCAATTTTGCGATGTTACTAGCTGTATTTCCCCCCTGTAGTAAAATCTACAATCTCTTCACTAAATAGACCAATCAGACGCTTCAAACTCAAAGCCCGCCATAAATATCTTGAACAGAATTAATCGAATTGAATAGTGTTATGGATTTCTTTGAACGATTTCGAAGCATAAAATAATGACGTATTTTTTTTTAAAAATCATGTATTTGTAAAAAGCAATACAAATTATGAATATATATATATTTAACCAATATCTTTAAGATTAATTGCCCAAATGAACGATAATTCTTTCCTTCCTTGAAAATTAGTCAAAACGCTCACCACACTTCTTCAATTTCGTTCCGAAATAATTCATATATTTATTCATATTTCATTCATCCTGTCTAAGAAAAAAATATTTCAGGGAATGAAACACCTTTTTTGGAATACATTTAGACAATAAACTGAACTAGAAAAGTGAAGTAGAAAAAAAGTCATTAAAATGTAAATTGATATGATAACTTTTTCATCGAATAACTGTATTTCAATGCTAGTATTCTTCCTCATGTTTATCATTATTGTAAAATATCGGTAAATTCTAATGAAAACTTTTAGACTCATACTTTAGTCGTTATGATACTTGATACAGTTAACAACAACGTGAAAGGTGAATGATTTTGGAATAATTTAGGAATGAAATAGAATGAGTGTATGGAGCGAGGTTTGGGTGAATTTAATGGGAGGTAATCCAATATCGCAAATCTTGTTTAGGATGAACAAAATTAAAGATATTGATTACCCTACTTTAATTAAAATGCATACAGAATCTACAGATACATGTACCTTCCTATTTCTTTAAGAACCTATAAGCCCCTTACAATTTGAATCATATCAGTGAAATCGCGATTTTTTTCTATCCAAATTTTATTTTGAATGACGTTGTTGAGTGTTTGGAATGAATGAATGGAGCGCTGAATGAACGATTTAGAATGGTTTTGATTGAAGTGAATGTCAATTTCACGATGTAATTAACTGTACATCATGTCATCATAATTTCAAGGCAAAGAAGACATGAATGATCAAGAATTTGAAACTGTTACTCATAATAGCAGTTACAGTAAAAACATCGTGAAATTGACACTGACAGCGATCAAAGCCATTCAAATTCACTCAATTAACGCTCCATTCATTCGCTCCAAATACTCACTCAAACCATTCAAAAACGCTCAAACCCATTGAATATAGAATCAACAAGGTCATTCAAAATAAATTTGGATAGAGAAAATCGCGATTCACTCACCTAATTCGAATTGTTAGCGCCTAATAGGTTCTCGAAGAATTAGGAAGCTATCTAAAGTACTTGTATGCTTTTTTTATCAAAGGGAGTTAATCAATATCGCTAATTTTGTTCATCCTGAACAAACTTTGCAATATTGGCTTACCTCACATTAAATTAACTCAAACCTCGCTCCTCACACTCATTCAATTTCATTCCTAAATAAATTCCAATATCATTCACCTTGTCAATTTCATGATATTGTTAACTGTAAGAATATCGTGAAATCGACGAGGTATTTTTTTTATTATTTTAAGAATTTGAAATTGAATGATCGGGATGAGCGAGATTTTCATTTGGTGAAAGGGGATAATTTGATAAAACTAATTTACTTAAAATTGAACTAAAAAGTGGCTATCCATTAGCTCCCTTTAATCAAATTCCGTACTTTTGTATGAATAAATAAGTGTATCGTTTAATACCAATCAGACGCTTCAAAATGCGCACAATATGAAACGATTCGATCAATGAACGATGTTGAGCCATTTTGAACGGTATTCATGAATAAATTTGATGTGTTCATGAATACAGTTTGATGGATGAGGAGTTATTTAAAAAGGTTAAATCCGAGGATTTTGCTATGCATATAACTCCTCTCCCCATCAGACTTTATTCATGGACACATCAAAGCGAAAATGAAATTATATCCATTATAAAACGATCACAATCCTGAAATTGGTTGTTTACCATTTTCTGGGTGTAAAATAGTAATATTACATTTTTCTGGAAGTGAAATGAATAAATAAGTAATGATATTGGCGTTGGGAGAATTTCACCTCAAACTAAGCTCGTCATTTAGTATGTGGTTAAAATGACGTCAAAAACATCAACGTTCCCGCATAGATGACCGTGTACATACTAAAACACACGACACATGAATTCCATTGCGATTAAAGTTCTATGTATTTCATATATGCGTTTCACACCGTCGTGTTATAACTGACCTATTTGAAGTGAGTAACCGGAATAATTTCAAGCGATGAGCAAGCGGTTAAGAAGGTTTAAGTATAATAAGGATTGGTTTCACATTGTGCTTAGATGAATTTCGCACAAAATACAGGTACACTTATATTTAGTTACATCGTGAAATTGACGTTCACTTCAACCAAAACCATTCGAAATCGTTCATTTAGCGCTCCATTCATTCATTCCGAAAACTCACTCAATCCTCTCATAAACGCTCAGTCCATTGCAAAAATTTAGAATCAACAAGGCCATTCTAAATAAATTTGAATATAAAAACATCGCGATTCACTGACATGATTCGAATTTTACGCGTCAGATAGGTTCTTAAAGAAATGGAGGTATTAAAGGGAGGTAATTATTATCGCTAATTTTGTTCAACCTGAACAAAATTTGCGATATTGGATTGCCACCCATTAAATTCCCTCAAACCTCGTTCCGCACACTCATTCCAAAATCATTCCAAAATCATTCACCTTGTCAATTTCACGATGTTCTTCACTGTACCGCTGAACGAGAGGCTCAAATGCGGATAAAACTTTGGATTTCTACGCTCACATTATAGTGACAAACTATCAAAGTGCACGTAAGTTTTCGCTTTTTGTAATTAGATTACGGCGCAGTCAGCGAGGGAACTTGTAGAATTATTTGGTCGACCTTCGACGAAAATTCGTGTTACTTTTAATGTTTCAAAAAAAAAAACTTTTAACCCGCTTCGTTCATTTCACCCATCTGACGTCATCTAAACGGGGCCAAATAAGGGACGTCACAAAGAGCGTTGCATAGCAATCACGAGTAAAAAGACGCTCTTGAATAAAAAAATGTTCTTAAATTTTCATAGATTGTCTCAATTTTGCATTAAAGAAATAGAAAAATCTATATTTTTCGAGTAAGGTCGATTGATGTTTCATTTCAAAGATATATTTTCACTTGTGACTCCGCCTCGGTAAAGCCTTTGTTGTTCACTAAATGAACTATCATCCCCTTCCAACCTAGTATTACGTTTGTACTTGTTTAGCGATATCGCTACACACCAAATATATCGCCACGGCTTTTCTACGGATTTTTTCTTCTCTTTTCTTTTAACAGGGGTAATGCGGCGCTGCCATTGCGCTGTCATAGCGTTTTTGGCGGTCCAATTGTACTGCTTCAGTTAAAAACATCATGAAGTTGACAAGATGAATGATTTTCGAATGTTTTTGGAATGAAATTGAACGCGTGTGCGGAACGAGTTTTGAGTGAAAGTCAATGGGGGTATTCCAATATTACTAATTTTGTTCAAGATGAACAAAATTAGCTATATTAATTACCTCCCTTTAATAAGATGTTCATGCAGGTTCTATACATAGTTTTCTATCTCTTCAAGGACCAATCAGACGCTTACTGTAATATTTCTATTATGACAGTGAAATAACTATTTCACTATAGCTTTATTTATTTTGAATGTAGCTGCTGATCTTATCTTTCACGTGATTTTGGAGCGTTTTTGAACAGTTTGAGTGCGTGTTTCATGAATGAAATGTCAATTTTACGATGTTACTATCTGTAAAGCGATCTCACGACGCTCTCACTGCGGTCTTGTCACGTTACGACCCAAGGGAGATTATTTTGTACATGCCCAAAATGCGCTTGGTGGAATTTCGCTATTCGTCAACCTTCGTCGCTCTAATCGATGGCCCATTCCCACTGCGATCTTAAAACACTCCTGTTGCGATTAGGGCGGTGATAGATGTATTGATATTTCTATATCAGGTATATTCTCTGGTCCCCTTAGTATCGTAGAACACCCAACTAAGTTTAAAAGAGAAAGGGGTAATTCGGTAAAAAAACAAAACAACTCGAAAACAGTTATTTACAAGACATTCGTTCAATATCTCATTTATAGCAAAGTGGGGTAAAATTGGCAAACTTATTGCACCGTTTTGTTATCCTGAACGCCGAGCTGTTTTGCAAGTGTACATACGAGCATTTTTGCATTCTTGACGTCAGGCAAATTTGCACTCCTCCAGCCTACATGTACCTTTGTTCCTAAACACATTCAACAGCTAGTTCCGAAAAATTAGGTTGCAGGGAAATATACTAAACTTTATACGAAACGTATATAATAAAATGGCCTAGTCAATTGATTATTTTCGCTTGACTCTCATCAGAACTCTGTCTTTCCGACACATAGCGGGTCATTCCTCGTGAATTTCTAGCCGTCAAAACTAGCATAGGCGTGCGGTTAGGGTTTTTTTCTGCATAAGGAGATGTCGATAAAGCTGAGTATTAGTAATTTTTCATCCTCAGTAACCTTGACTCAAATCCGTTTGAATGAACATGCGAAAGATTTATGATAATGTTTCAGGAAGCGTCTGTAATTTCAAGAAATGAATTATTCCTTCGAATTGCTTATCATTATTGCTGTAATGAGTTTTGTTTTTGTCCTTTCCGCCAGACAAAGAAAGTCTTCAAAACTTAAAATAAAAATGAGAGTTTTTTTTATTTTACACAGATGACTGCAAACCCATCAATAACTAGAAACTGTTTACCAAAGAGAGACAACTCTTAAGTTCAAAATTGCTATATAATGGCGGGTGATGTCCCTTTATATTAGGAGAAACATCAACCATCCTTTTGCAAATATGCAGTTAGAAACATCGTGAAATTGACAAGTTGAATAATTTTGGAATGATATTCAATGAGTGTGTGGAGCGAGTTCAGAGTGAAACTAAAGGAATTAACCCAATATTGCTAATTTTGTCCATGATGGACAAAATTAGCAATTTTTATTACCTCCCTTTACAAATCTACAAACTTCCTAATTCGCGTATCTTAACGGACCAATCAGACGCTTTGAATCCTCACCGGCCAGAAAATCGTGGATAATTTGATAAATTGCAATGAAAAGCTGCTGTTCATGATCGATTTCGTACTATTTTAACGATATTGGAGCGTTTTAGAGTGATTTGAGGGAGTGTTTGGAACGAATGAAATGAATGGAGCACTTAGTGAGCGATTTGAAATGGTTTTGATCGAGGTAATTCAAACTAAGTATTTTAAACATATTGTTGCATTAGGCGTGATTTGATCCAAATTAAATGTTGCAACCAAGTCATGAGTAGGAACATCGACTCATCTTTTTTGCAATTGAAGATTTCTCTTCTCAAGTCAGCGATGTCATCAAGAAAAGGGAGACACACAAGATTACTGTACATGCTGGGATAAATCTGCCTTGCGTTCAGGATGAAAGCGTTGGCGAAGCGTTTTCGAAATGATACCTCGCTTTGCACGTATGTGCACGTGCAAAGCGAGGTATCATCTCAAAGCGCTCGCGAAACGTTTTAACATCCTGAACACCGGGCTGTTACTGGCTCTCTGTGTTACATGTAGACGAGAGTGAAACTTTTTCCAACATCCAAACAATTATGCATGTACGGATCAAGAGGTTTGGACCTTGGGTCCTGACACCCGCCTTTTGCATTTCTGCAAAGTATGCTTACATTTAACAACATCGTGAAATTGACATTCATATCGATCAAAACCATTCCAAGTCACTCACTCAGCGCTCCATTTACACAAATCGATCAAAATCGCTCCGAAATAATTCATCGTTCAAGACGATCAAAATTTATTTCAAATCGATCTTATTAGTCTAAAACTAATCGGTTTGAATTTTAAAATGTCTGATTGGTCCACGAAGATACACAATCAGAAACGTACATATATTTTATTAAAAGGAGGTCAAAATATAGCTAATTTTGTTCATCTTGAACATAATTAGCGAAATTAGTTTACCTTCCTCTAATTTCACTCATAACTCGCTTCACACACTCATTCAAATTCATTCCAATATAATTCCAAAATCATTCATCTTGTCAATTTCACGATGTTCTTAACTGTATCAAGTTGGGAAAAGAACTTTAAAATCAAAGTATCATTTGGTCAGTGGGCGAGCAAAGCGTGACTACAGCTCTGCTCTAACTATAGTAACATCTAAATCGCACATTTGTAAAATTAATGAGAAGTAAATAAAATTTGTTGGACGCTCCATCAGAGAACACTTATTTATCTACGAGCGCTGTTTGTAAAAAGAAATATACTAACAACATCGATTAAACGCTAACTTTATTAAGACTTACTACACTAAAATATCAAAGCACTGAAAGTACTGATGGTGAACGAATCTGTTGGAATTCTAAAGTGATATATTGAATTCGTTGAGAAAAGAGAAATTATAAATGTAAAAAATAATCAAGGGAAAGTGTCTCGTCAAAATTCTTAATTCAAAGAAAGAGAAAGAGAGGAAAAGAAAGGTAGAGAGAGTGACAGACAGAGACAGACCGATAGACAGAGAGCGATAAGCATAGAGAAAAGAAAACAGGCAACTATAATGTCTAGACTAATGATTCTTTTCTTAACTCAAAAAATAGCAGTCAGAAAGGTAATTTAATTTCCACATGCGGAACCCATATTTTAGCAGATAAAACAGCAGTCTTTCTGCATATTGACTTTTAAACGTTATCCGCTATGGCTCTGGTACGACCTGAATTTGGTTCCCCCCCCCCATCCCCCGAATTAAAAGAACGTTGTTTCGTAATTGTAATTACAGGGTTTTGGTCTCATTCGGTAATATTCAGTCTTGTGAAAGAATAGTTATCTGATGCCATTGCGTAAAAAAGAATTAAAAAAAAAAAAAAAAACAATTCGATGAAATCTATGTAGGAAGGTATTTTGTACAGCTAATGAATTGTCCAAATATAGTCGTTGTTTAAATTCTATTGCTCCTACCAAACGGCGGATAATCGTAAACCTAAGAGGGTAGAAGATGGAAGCTACGTACGGATGTATGCTCATTATAGTTCTGGTGCGAGAAATACCAATTTCCATGTTAAGGAAAAGGTGCTCCAGTCGACAGGCGATTGATTCACAATCCAAGTTTCGTTTTGTGTAATATTTTACATACTTCCGGTAAAACAAATAGATGAATGATTGTATTGAGGAAATTCTAGAGCCATCCGAGGGATAGAAGCGCTACTATACAGTTGTAGTTACGATGTCAAGTACTTTGAAAAAAATCCATTCGATGTTAAAATTTGACATTAGGTCTATCGTGTTGGGATATTTGTTCATTTGATTCTTTTATTTATTTATCTATTTACGACATTTATATATTAACAGTAAATCGTACCGAGATTGCTATATCCCCTGTTTTCCGGCCTTGTTTGAAACAACAACAACAACAAAAAAGAACCGACAAAAAACAGGGAATGGGATTTGGGTGATATGATACAAAAAAACCCGTAACCGAAGATATTCACATTACACAAGTATGCAACAACAAGCTTTAAGATAAAAGCGGGATTAAAGGAAGAGGTGTAAATTTGGTAGTTGAGAACATAAGTTGTCTGGCAATGGGTTAAATTTTACTTCATATCAAGGTTGGTCACGGTCAAGTGGTGCGTGTTTATGTTTTAATGATAATTTGGACTAAATATACCGTATTTCACTTTTTAGACGCGCCCTCCCTAATAAACGCGCTCCCCCATAAATACGATTCCCAGGCCCTTGACTATACGATCAACAACATCCAACCGTCCACGGGCCGTTGTGAAAAATCCGGTCTCGAATTTAATTTCAATAGCTGCTACTCCACGGCGTTATGTTCAACAGATTGTGGGTTAACTATCTTAAATTCCTATCAGGATAAGGCTGGTTGCGTCATTAAAAGATCGTTCAACATCTGAAAAACTAGCGCGCCCTAAATCGCGCAGTCTTCCGGAAGTGCGAAAGGTTAAAATTTAACACAAAATTAAAACTATTTCTCGTTATTCTTCATAAGTCACATGCGAACAAAATCCCCTTTCGTTGTTACGAACATATTTCTGAAATCATTTCACCTTCTATTCTGCAAATATACAAAATATCCGCGTCAAATGATTAAATCCTAGTCACAATTCACAAACTGTTAAAATAGGAACCCCCCCCCATAAAATCTCGTGTGTGACTTATTTCAAAAGCGACGTCGCCGCTTGCAAGAATCTGGGGACTTCAAAGGGTGCCGACACGCGGTGACCCAGCTAGCTCCAGACGTGTTGTGTTTTCACTACGAAACACTTTCATTTCATGTACTGGGTTCATTTACACATCACGAAATTTTAGGATTTAATACAGGATTATTTATTTCATACGTGAATAGGTAAATGATTTATTAGACCGCTTTGTCCATCGGTAGCGGAACATTGAATATTGCATCGTCTGGAACTTCCTACCTTGTACAAATAATAACAATAATAATAATCTCGGCTTCTGCTAACACAATCACTTGCTTTTGAAAGCTGCAATTAATGGTCGAGGGTGACCGTTTTTCGATAGATGACTTTAAATGACAGCATTACAATTCATTAGCTAACATTTTATTTTATTTTTTAAATCTATAGCCTTAATACATAAATAAAAAAGCGTATTGGGTAGCGTACGTATTTCAATCGATAATTACAAACATGTTAACAGTTTGCTTCTCTTATGTACCAAAATAAGTATTTTTTTTAATAAAGTAAAAGAGTCTGAAATAATAGCGCCCCCACGACGTTTTGCTCGGGCGCGTTTAATAGGAGAAATACGGTAGGAACATTCCATTCGTTTGTAAACTTGACCTTTCGTAACTTATAAGCAAAGTATTCATTCATAAGAAGGCATGTAAAATCGTAGTAGGTCATCACGTGTGGTATGACCAATCAGTGGTGTGTAGAAGTTCAAGATATCACGACCTCAATAAACACACATTTCCGGTAAATTACTACAAGTTGCAATACCGAAGGTTTAAATCAAAAACATAGTATCTGTCTATACAGTGTACAGACACAAACTTTGTTTTTGCTCTCAAGTCTCGACAATCTTACGCCGATCAAAAATTCGCTCGTATAGACATTCCAAGATATTTTTGTGTTTTTAAAGGGTAATTTTCATTATCTTCACTTGATGAAGAATGCTAGTATCATGCATTTAACGATACAAACAGTGATTTTGTAGAAAGAAGTCTTTAGAGATACTAAATTGAATCTAAAGAGGTACTGCTTTATTCAAAACCTATTAAGATCCTATAGGATTTTCCATACACGGTATTTAACACTGGTGAACGAAAATTTCGTCCACCAAAAATTGAGCCATTGTTTGTTTATTTGAAAAAAAAATATATACATGTGACCCATCTCGCGAAAAGGGACCATCCGTGAATTCTGTAAAATGAATATTTGAAAAAGAGATTGGGTCCAGCATAGGTCAACCAGAAGGCGTATTTCAAAACTTCTTTAAATGGAAGGTAGATTGATCACTCTAGATTCATAAAAAGTGCGACACAAGTCAGTCTGCGCAGTCAGACTATGGTCGACATTTTATGCACTACCCATATGGTCCTTTTTCGCATGATGGGTCGCATATATAAGTGTAAGAGTTCAAGTGAGTTGTCATCGGTCTATTTATTTATACAGTTAGTTACATCGTGAAATTGACATTCATCTCGATCAAAACCATTCTAAATCGTTCATTCAGCGTTCCATTCATTCATTACAAACACTCACTCAAACAGCTCAAAAACGCTCAACCCATTGAACAATATAGAATCAATAGAATCAAGAAGGCCATTCAAAACAAATTTGGATAGAGATAGGATTCAAATTGTAAGCGTCTAAGACATGGCCATTAGCGCACAGACAAGATGTGGAAGGCTTGCGGTATCAAATCATTGCATTTCGGCAACCATTCAGCGTCCAACGCGCAAAATTTTCTCCTTCGTGATAAACTGCGAACCTCCGCGTATTGTCCGCATATTGTCTGTGGACATTCCTGGGAGTGTCCTAGGAATCGATCAGGAAAGCCCCCAGACGGCGAACGGACAGGCGGGTAGTATCAGGACAACGCGGATTATGTAAGGAATGGTACAGGAATGTTCTAAGACAATCAAGATGTGTTCCGGACAATAATTGAGAGACGCGGACAATATGCGGACAGTATGTGGAAATACTGCGAGTATATAAATTCGGCGCGGAATTTGCGATTTACTCATATTCCTTCTAGCAGTCACGAACGTCATACAAATTCATTTTGCTGCGAATCGAAGCTGAGAAAAATGCACAGTTAGCATTGATCCTGGCCCTCAGAAGGAGAAGGCGACGTCACAAATAGTGGGTGAGGCCATGGTTGACTATAGAACGGAGGCTTCAGTATGGTCAGTTCGAGACGCTGATGCAAGAACATAGAGATGAAGATGTCGGAACTTTTAAGAGGTACCTTCGAATTACGCCATGTTTGATGAGATCCTTCAGCGTGTGACACCAAGAATCCAGAAGCAGAATACAAGGTTTAGAGATGCTCTTCTAGCAGGTCTAGAACTAGCCGTGACTCTCAGATACAAGGCCACTGGGGATACATACTCCTTCATAGCGTATGACTTCAGAACGGCGTCGTAAACCATCTGTAATTTCATCCCAGAGGTGTGTGGAGCCTTAGCTGACGAGTACAAAGAGGAGATACTTCGTTGTCCTCTTACACCATTTGTTTGAATAATAGTCAAGTGATACTTGGCCGTTGAGATTCCTAGCACTGCCTTAAAATGATCCGCATACAGTCCACACTTTCCTGAAGGTGTCCGTGAGGCTTCCGCATGCCTTCCTATTGGTTGGTAAAGCTGTCCACAATGCAGATGCTTTCAGTAGCGTTTGCAGAAGACGCGGAAGCTATCAGTAAAGGCAGGATGTCCTGACGACGTCGTCACGACAATGCGGACAAGTTGCAGAGAGTGTCAGGAAGTTCATTTCCGCGTCCAAATTTTGCTCGGTACCAAAATTTCGACGCGGACAATTATACCCCTCCCGAAGTTGTGGAATCTCTAGGAAGTGTTGCGGAAGGATGAGGACAGTGAAAGGAACTTTCAAAGAACATGCCGCGGTTGCGGATTTGATAAAATTGTGTTCCGAGTCTGGCTCGTTGGCCGAGTGGTTAGCGCGCTCGACTCGTAATCTGATGGTTGCGAGTTCGAGCCCCACCGGAGGCGGGTAGTGTATTTGGGCAGGACACTTCACGGACAATGCCCTAGTCCACCAAGATGTATAAGTGGGTAGCAGTGGTTAGAATCCATTGCCTCTCTCTCTGTGTGAAGGCTAAGATCTGGAATGAGTTAGGACCACGATGGCAATAAGAGTCAATCGACCCTTTATCGTGTTATCCTCGAGTAAAAAAATGAAAATAAAAAGATAAATTCCGCGCACTAGTGGAAGGCCGGTCTAATAGCTCCTTAGAGAAAAAGGAAGCTATCTATAGAACTTGTATAGAACTTTTATTAAAAGGATGTAAGCAATATCGCTAATTTTGTTCATCCTGAACAAAATTTGCGATATTGCATTAATTCACATTAAATTTACTCAAACCTCGCTTCACACACTTATTCAATGTCATTCCTTAATCATTCCAAAACCATCCACCTTGTCAATTTAACGATGTTGTTAACTGTACCTGTTCAGAGAATATTGACAATGATCACTAAAATTTGTAAATATGTATATTCGCTGTAAAATGACAGATCGACGCTTACTTTTTGAAAACGAATAATGCAGCGTTTCGACTATGTTTCCGGCGACTACGGCGGCCCCGTTTCAGACAACCGTATCTAAAACGGGACGAACGTGGGCAACGCAGGGAGGCGGCATAAGCAAACGTAACAGAACGGTAATGCCATGACCACCGGGGCAAATTTTTAAACTGTCAAAAAGTCTTCCACGGTAATCCCGGCGGAAATGAGAAACGTGACAAAACGGAATGAACGCAACAAACCGTGACAGCACTCAACATACCGAAGCGCAACTTGGAAGAGATCCGTAGCGCAACGGGAAGCTGCAAGCCACGATTGCTTTACGTTTTGTTGCGTTTCGCCAAAGATGTCTCACGTCTTATCCCGTTCTTCACTGCACGCTAAGGTTAACCTGACACGTTTTGTTGGTACCACGGTATATGACGGTGTTTGGTACGTTCTGCTAAGGAAGGTGTGTTAAGTTATGATGCGATCGTCACGGCGCATGCGGAATGAGAAAAAATAGATGAAATTCGGAGATCAGCTTCATTCTAGTTTGCTGATACAGTGATATTTCCACCCAGTAAGCATACAAAAACAAAATTTTCTCCACCTTGGTAATTCATGATACCTTTTAATGGAAGTCTTAAACAAAAGTGATTGCTTTACCGTGGGGGGTGATTTTATACCTTGACATGCTCCTTATAGCCCGAGGGCTACGTTTCGTCCTTAACATGCCATGACAGACCGTAGCAGAACGGTATAAACGTGCCTGAACTTTAACAGAACGCAAGGAACCTCAGCAGAACGTGATAGGCCGTAATGAACCGTGATGGACAGTGAGCCTACCCGTAGCACGCCTTGGAGCATCGGTGACACACCGGCTGAAACCCTGCACCATGGTGCATCAAGTTTGCCGTGGAACGACGAGAGAGACCTTAGCAAAACGTAGTAGAACTTGTTAACAGAAAAATAAATGACCAAGGTTACATAGCGTGCCACGTTTAGGAGAAACGGGACCGCCGTGGCCGCCGGAAACATAGTGGAAACGCAGCATAACCAATCAAATCATTTATTTATTCAGACCGAAAGAGCAAAATAAATTTCTGTCATTCGAAGACATACAGTTAAAAACATCGTGAATGTGACATTCAACTCAATCAAAACCATTCTGCATCACTCCCTCGCCGCTTCAATCATTTATTCCTAGTACTCACTCGACCTATTCCAAAACGCTCCAAAATCAATTAAAAGATAAGACCAACAACTACATTCAAAATAAATATACATAGAAAATAAACGCAATTTCATTTGTATATTTGAAATTATGCTAGTCTGATAGGTTTTTGAAGAAATAGGGAGCTATAGAGAACTTGTATCCATATTTTATTAAAAAGAGGTAATAAATATCGTTAATTTTGTTCATCCTAAACAAAATTAGCGACATTGGATTATTTCTCTTTAATTCCACACAAAACTCACTCCATTCATTAATTCAATTTCACTTAAAAAACATTCCAAAAGCACTTACCTTGTCAAGTTCACGATTTTGTTAACTGCATATAGCACAATTTTTTTAGGCAATATCGTGAGATTGACAAGGTGAATGATTTTGCAATGATTTAGGAATGGAATTCAATGAGTGTGTTGAGCGAGTTTTGGGTAAATTTAATGGGATGTAATCCAATATCGCAAATTCTGTCCAGGATGAACAAAATTAGCGATATTGATTACCTCCCTTTAATAAATTATACATACAAGTCCTATAGATAGCTCCCCATATCTTCAAGAACCTATAAGACGCTTACAATTCGAAATATGTCAGTAAAATCGCGATTTTTCTCTATCCAAATTTATTTTGAAAGACGTTGTTGGTTCTTTATTTTTTCAATAGGTTTGAGCGTTTTTGATCGCTTTGACTGATTGATTGAATGAAAGATCGGAGCGCTGGGTGAGCGATTTAGAATGGTTTTGATTGAGGCGAATGTCAGTTTCACAATATAACTTACTATACCCAGCCTGATATCAGTGATGTATCTAGTAATGAAGTAGACCATTAAAGCTCGTTTCAAATAACACTTTAGCCTGTTTAAGACTTTTCTTAAAATATTGCACTGATAAAAGTGCGGATCTTGATCAGTCAAGGAAGCCAAATCAATATGAGTACTTCCGATATTTTGGAACGAAACGCCGAGGCAAATGACATTACCTGTGAATGTTGGCGTTGTTTTTGGTGTTGATTTGTGTGTGCGTGGGGGCGGGGGGTGTAACTCGCGGGGGGGCTCTCGGAAAGAATGTCGTGGAAGTACCAGAGAGAAAAATAAACAAGAATTCCACTATTATATGAGCCTGTGCGTGACATTTCCAACAATTTAAGACATTAGTGAGGTCTTACACCGAGTAGCGTAGACATCTACATATTGTAAATATAAAGTAACCTTATGGTCTACAGATACTTTGAGACTTTATCTATCTACTACGGTGAAGATTCTGGTCAGACTGTGCGGATGCACAGGCTGGTCAGAGTCTTTGCTTTGCACATTATTGAAATTGCTGGAAATGTCACACACAGGCTCATATGTTGATGCTTCAGCCGTCGCGATATGAGTGCAAAACAATTAAAAACGGAATAAAAATCTTTAAAAAATAATAATAAAACATAATAATAATAAAATGAAAAAAAGATAAAAAAAAAAAAGAGAAAAAGACATACAGTAGTTGCTTTAAAGAAGTCCTAAGAGGTCCTTATTTGTTGGACGCATCAAACTTGAATAATTAACAAATGTCATATTCATAACCTTTCAGGAGATTTTTATAAGCTAACCTTTCAATGTTTTTTTTTTTTCCTTCTTTGACTTTCACCTGAAAAATTAATCATTACTAAGCTATTAAATCTGTTACCATGGTAATAGCATTAGCACAAATAATCATGTAATGAATAGGCTATTAATGTGCGTGTCATATGAATTGTCACGAATTGTCCATTAATGTTTAAAATCACTTTATTTCTCCCATGTTAAATGTAATATGTTTTTTTAATGTCAATATGGAAAAAACTGTATTACAAACATCTCTCCAAGATTAACTCTTACCCTGATGATTTCAAATGTGGTCCAAAAAAATGCCAATATTTTGGATATTCCAACCAATCTTGCTGAATGTTTTCCAAGAAAACTAAGTAAATAATAGACAGTGTGTGTCAAGACCCAACTGCGCGTCGGTGCAGGCTGATCTTAGTCCCTACTGTCCGTCCAATTCTTTTTACCGTGAACGGCACAAGAAGGGTTAACTTGAAGAAACAAGACAAGATGGTAGGACCCAGACACAAGATAATATATGTCTGAAATCAACGAGTGTTTACTTTTTAATCGTTTTTTGGCCTGGTTAAGCAGGCCATAGGAAATAACCCTGTATCCTGGAAATTGTCTAGGAAAAAAAATAATCGAGTAAAAAAAACGAACAACGTGTGTACTACGTAGCTTTTTGTACTCATGCGCGCGCCAAAAAAAGGTCTAGTATACGTCATCAACTTTTGTTCGACACGAAATGCTTTGTGTGTTCAACGCAATGCTTGCATATCACTACACAGTGGTGAAGCCAAATAACTGCTAGTACTTAAGGCGAGGGAACTGAATAGACGAAACAACACTAGAGGTCAATTTTCTGGAATATAACCTTGATTTTTCACCTTGTCCTTATCATGTATACAAGATATTTTCTTACTTATCACTGCCAAAATCACTGCTGTATTAAAGATACATAGCTTTTATATTTGACCTTGCTAATAGGGAAAAGAAGAAAAGGCTCCTAACTAACACTTTCTCCTTTCTCCCAAATAATATCTACCCTTTCTGCTACAAATTTTACTTATTTGCCCACATATTGTATGTAATCTGCAACCCTTTACAATTTGGACCTGTCTAAACATTTGTTGTCTTATAATGGATTAATCTTAAACTGAAAAATTTAAAAGCCTTGTCCCATCCTTAGACCCTTTAACAGACGAAAACATTTTAGACTTGGCAAACTTAGAACAGGTTACAGACAATGAATCAAAACGAGTGTAATTTGATATATATCTATAATAGAAATTGAAAAGTAATGGGGTATGAATATAGCGCAAACCATATTGTGTGAAAGGGAGAAATTGATCCTATTAATGTTGGTTTCCGACAGTAAAATAAAACTTCTTTATGTAATTCAATTCAATGTTAAAGAAAGAACCGACGAGCTTGTGACCCTAGAAAAACAGCATTACTACGATTGTTAGACGAAATTATCGAATAGATAAATTGACCGACTAGTAGCAAACCAATCAACTCAACTAAAATTATAAAAACGCGAGTTGCACCTGTCTGCAAAGCGGTATCGGGCGTAGTAATTTATACCATGGGAATAAGTATTGTTTTTGGTGGACTCAGCGCTACAAAATGAACATACCGATCGACATTTTTCCTTTGAAGTGAGTTCGAAATGTGGCTTACAAACCCTATAGGTAATTGGAACCCTTGGTTTCCCTCGCCTAAAAGAGCTTTGCTAAAAAGATTCAAAAATTGGAGTACATGCCTTCAAATGCCATCTTGACTTTTTATAAACCAGACCTCAGCGCTTTTAGCACTTTGATTATTTTTGTGGCAAGCTTTTAAAATTCTCTTAGAATGAAATATATATTGATGAGGCAATGAAGTTTTTTTTTTTTTTTTTTTGTAAGGGGGGGGGGGGGGGGGGGTTGGAAATATTTGTGAGGCGGTTTGCCATTTTTCTATTCGATTCTCCATCATCCGATATCATTTCCATTCTTTATATTTTAAAGAAAATGGGCAGATATAATGACAACCTGTGAATTTGTATGATGGTTGGACCAGTTTTCGTGGTATTAATAATTCACAGGGAACTCCCGAATGACAAAAACAAGTCAGTGCTACAAAAATCATTAAATAACACTTGAAAATATTTTGTTATTTTAAGACGTACCTACATCTATGTCAATTGCGTGTTATTGTTTACATTGGAAGCCATTTTGGATAAGCTGTTGACCCCTGACGTTATCGGTATTGAGGCTCCAGAATTCGTGGGTCGTTCAATAAGTCAATGATAAATTCCTTGTTTCTAAATTTTCCTCCGAAAAATGGGCACTTCTTAAATCAAACATTCCTTGTGAATGATTAAAAATTGTTTTAAAAAGAATACAGGGGCTGATATAATAATAAGATCATCTCAAGTACCTCTGCCTATTTGACTCATTGCGTAAATTCTAAATCTTTCAGTAAGAATGTTTGGAATATTTAAATAATGCCGCATTTTCTTTCTTTACTTGAATAGAAGCGAGTGAAGATGGCGTATGGTGTTCGTTGACGTAGGAACGCACGAACGACAAAATTATAGGGCATGGACGTCGCATGCTTAAGAATGACGTAAGATTATCCGGAATACCACGAATTTAGGGTCCTCCACGAAAACTGGGCAAATTACCATAATAATATTTTCATCACTAATTTGCCATGGGAGAAGTGTTATGTTGTTAGTTTAAATGGACAAGAAAGAGTCAATGCACGAAGACATTTATAAATCCCACTTTTTTTATTAACTTTGTAAGTCATTTATGACCTTACAGCTAACAACATCGTAAAATTGACAAGGTGAATAATGTTCGACTGATTTTTGTCCGAAATTGAATGAGTGCGACGATTGAGTTTTGAGTGCAATTAAAGAGAGAGGTAATCCAAAATCGCAAATTTTGTTCGGGATGAACAAAATAAGCGATATTTATTACTTCCCTATTACCTCCCTAAAATATACATTTAAGTTCAATAAAGGGCTTCCTATTACTTCAAGAACCAATCAGGCGCTTACAATTTCAATTATGTCTGTGATATCGTGATTTTTTTACCTCTTATTTATATTTTGAATGCAGCCGTTGATCTTTTTTTAATGATTTGGAGCGTGTTTGAATGGTTTGAGTGAGTGTTTGGAATGAATGAATAGTTCGAGCGGTTGGCGAGCGAGTTAAAATGGTTTTAATTGGAACGAGAGTCAATTTTAATATGTTACTTACTGCATGTCTTCTGTGGAAATGAACAAGAAAATGTCATAGATAGAACTAACGAAAAACAATTTAAAAAACAACTACAGATTAATATGGCTTCATGTTGCTTGGCATTATTGGATCTAGTTTTCTGGGTTTTCTTGGAAACTCTTCTTGATAAGGCAATGTCTTGGACGTCTTGGTCAAGTAGCCGTTTGAAGAACCGATTGTCGTATATTTAGCTAGAATATCACGTGACACTTCCGCTTTGGAGTACCTCAGCGCATTCTTGACACCGCGTGCCGTGTCGCCATTTCCATTAGCTAATGTCCCTCTTTGACTGACACCGGGTCGCTGATTGATTTTCCCCTGTGGATCTTGATTAAATCGACTTTGATTGCTGTCTGATATTGAATATTGCGGACTTTGAAAATCGTTGCCATAGTAACGATCACTAATGTCTCCTTTCGGATAAGTTTTGTTTTGATAGTATCCATGGCGACCAGTTATTACCTTGTCGTGATTCGATTTTCGTGTACTTCCGATGTATTTGATGGTATCATTCGATAATGAGGGTTTTCTACCACCGTTATGGAGCGGAATATTGTCGTCTTGCATGAAATATTCTACTGGATCAACGTCTAGGTCAATATCGTCTATCTTTGAGTTCAGATCAAACATTGTGGATCCGGTCCCAAACATTGTAGGTCCGTGGTTTGAAAATGAGCTCACAGAACCACTGTCCGTTTGATCTCCCTCACTCTTGATTCTATTTTGCCTTCGAGTTTTGGAATTTTGTTTTGATTTTGTGCCCTTTGACTGTTGTTTTACGCCATGTGGTTTTAAAGTTCTGTTTATATGAGGTTCCGAATCCGAGTCTCCGTCATTCTGTATCAAAATATCACTTCTCCTACCGAGGCGTGATTTAGGACGAGGTCTGTTTGAGATATCTTCAACCTCGTCTTCAACAATAGATGGCCTCCGACCATGACTCGTTTTTGGTCTCTCCGGTAGGTCTCGGATGTTTGTATAACCCACATCATCCTGCTGTGCTTCAATCATTCTCATCATTCGAGACTCTGGTCTCGCTGATTTTGGTCTTGATGGTTTTGTTTGCGTGTCGGACACAAGATCTTTGTCTTCGTCGTCGAATCTTCTCTGCCATCGTGATTCTGGACGGGCAGATTTTGGACGCAGAGGTTTTTGTACCCCATTACTGTCACCATCTTTCGATTTCTCTCCCTTCACAAACGTGTCCGTACGTTCGGGCTTATTAGCTCTTGATGAATTTAGTTTTAAATTGTCGTTTTTAGCACTTTTTTGTACACATTTATTTCCTTTTTCTTGTTTTGCCATTTTATTTTGTAAGTAATCCGCTGAATATATGTTCATGTTTCCCGATATGGAAGTAATTGGCTTTGGTTTATCTTTACCTAATATTTTTTGTTGATAAGCGAATTCTTCCATGTGTGACGTCTCTACCTGTTGACTGGGATGTTCATTTTCCGTATCACTGCTGTTAAGATATTCCGTCCCGTTTCTCAAATTCTTTTTATAACTTGAGGAACGAAGGTCGTAAATCTTTTTAGTTGCTATCCTGTCATTAGATATCGAACTGTGTGACGGTGGAAAAGGGGCTATCTTTGAATGATTTTTGACACTGGAATTTCGTACCGACATAGCTTTCAGTTGGGTGAATTTACGTCACGGTTTCTACTTATATCCCCTCAACTATAAAACATGAAAAAATGCCGTCAATTTTAGCTACAGTCTTACAAGACAAAATTCTAAGCACATAACAGTTGGCTAAGTAACAGAAGACCGCCCGCTATATCTCTCGCTTCGCTTATCAAACACTGTTTTAATATCGAATGTATGTGCCGATACCTTCCAAAGTGACTCTCGATATTAAAGTTATGTATTTTCCATGAATATTTTATAAGCTGGGTGTTGCTCAATCAACCAGTGGGTGCTTATCAGACTATCGCTACTAAAATAGTCATCGAAGCGATGTCATATCAACCTCGACGCAATAAGTCATCTAACATTTGCCCGAGATATCTGTAACCTGGATGCTCTTGAGATCTGAAAAGAGAATAAATGTGACTCGTCACGCGAAAAGGAACCATCTGGGAAGTGCGTAAAGTGTCGACTATAGTCAGACTGCGCGAACTGCGCAGACTGACTAGGGTCGAAACTTTTCGCACTTGAACCACTTTCTGAATCTAGAATGATCATCCTAGAATGATCATTCAACCTTCCAGTGAAAGAATTTGTGACATGCGGCCCATGGTTGGCCTCTATTGGAACAAACCTCTTTTTCATTATTTTACTTGACGGAGTTACGAGATTTTCCTCTTTATAATGACGGGTCACGAATACGTAAAAATATATATCAAACGCGCATGATGTAAATATTTGATTTTACTTGATTCCACCAAATAACCATCTTGTCGAACCAAGGGTTACGAACGTTTTACTTATCTTACATCTTGTCGAACCAAGGGTTACGAACGTATTCGAGAAGATCTTATCGATTCGATACCCCTTGACTCGTGAAGATGCCAAATAACACGTATTATGATAAGTGAAAAATAATTTAATATCTCATTGAAAAATTCTTAAGTACACAATTATTATATATAGTTGGACATAAAATTGCCCCCCCCCCCCAAAAAAAAGTGTTACATTCGTTTTTTTGTACATTGTATAATTTCAGATTTAAAATTCGATATGAAAGCTAGGATCTAAAGTTTGGGTAGGAGATTATTTCATCGTAAAAACGGAACAGCATAGGGCTGAATTTCAAGTACATATACATGGTTTTTAAACCTAATTGCAAGGAAATTTGAATGATAATGTTTGAACCTGGGGATCGATTGTGGCCTACAAGGACTATTTATCGTTTAATCATGTAGATATTACCATACTATTCTATATCGCTCGCTCAGCGCTCCATTAATTCAATCATTTATTCTAAACACTCACTGAAACCATTCAAAACCGCTCCAAAAGTTTCAAAAACATTCCGGAATCGTTCAAAATGATCGAAATTACCTTCAATTCTATCAAATCTATCCATGATTTAGTGGGTGCTGTGGGTATCAAAGTGTCTGTTTATTACGCGAAGACAAACAAATGGGGAAATACGTATTTTTATAAAGGGAGGTAATAAAAACGCTTATTTCTGCCAACTTGGACGAAACTTGCGATATTGGATCATCTCCCTTTAATTCAACTGAAAACACGCTCCTCCGAATCATTCGTTTTCTTTCCGAAATCTCTCAAATAGCATTCACTTTGTAAATTTCATTTTTCATTTTTGTTCTTAACCGTATGAATTACATATGTTAGTGGTTTTATATATCGAATAAAGATTCGATGTGTTTCTTATCAAAGGTTCATGAACCATTGAAGAAGTTTGACAAAGAATTTTGTCCTTCGTTCTGTTGTACCTAGATCTATGTGATTAACCGATATAATGATAAAAATACGCATATCGTTCAAAAGAAAAGATCTTATCCTCAGGTGTTTCAGAGAAAGTAAAGACTGGTCTATATATGGATATGTCGTCTAAATTGACAGAGTTCGAGTTAAATGTGGCTTCGTGGACCTGAATTTACGATTGCGTACACACTCCGACTTTTTAAGGCCCTTAAGAGAAAGTGATTCGGGAAAAATGTGGGCAAACAAATATTATATTTTTTCAATGTTTTCACCAAAATTGTAATGATTTGGAAAAATATCTAAACTAAACGTTGTCGTCGCCAAATTGATTGAAATTGGATCCGTCTAGAATTTTGTTGTCAGGCATGGTTTTGATATTGTTTTCGGGGGGGGGGGGCTTTAACGGCGCTTTTCACATTAATAGAGACTACGATTGTAGATAGGCAAAGCAATATTACACTAGTGGCAACACAAACAGTTAGTAACATTGTCAAATTTTCTCACTAAGAGCTTCATTCATTCATTCATTCCAAACACTCACTAAAACCATTCAAAACGACCCAAATTAATTCACAAAGATAAGATGAATTACTACATTAAAACAATAAATCGTTTGAAAAATCCAAAATTTCTCTTACTTTATTAAATCTTTCAAGCGTTTGATTGGTTCGTGAATCACAGGAAGGTAATAAATATCGCTTATTCTGTTCATCCGTCGATGACGTCATGACGACATCATTTGTAAGACAAGTAGGCCCTATATTTCTGATGATTGTTCGTTACAAAAGTAAAAGGAAGCTACAATGAAAAAAATCGTGAAATTGACACTCATATCGATAAAAGCCACTCATAATCACTCGCTCAGCATTCCAAACATTCATTCCAAACCCTCACTTTTATCACCCAAAAACTTGTGCAAACTCTTGGAAATCGTTCAAAATGATCAACATTTCAATCAAATCGATCAAACATGTGCCTGATTTTATTTTCTTGAGTTTTAAGCGTCTGATGGTCCGTGAAGTCACAAATTTAGAGAATTATCGGCAATTTCGAAATGATCGATTATGTTAAAAACAGCATGAAATTGACACTCACTGCAATTTAAACCATTCAGTATCACTCACTCAGAGTTCCATTTATTCATTACAAACACTCACTCAAACCGATCAAAAACGCTCCGAAATCATTAGAAAACATTTAAAAATCGTTCAAGACTTTCAACAATGAATTCAAATCGATCTATTTATTCTATGATTTTATTAGCCAGTATGGATGTTCAAGTGTCTGATTGGTCCACGAAAACGTACAAACAGAAAAGTACGTATATTTTATTAAAAGGAAGTAATTCATATAGCTAATTTTGTTCATCTTGAACAAAATTAGCAATATTGGGTTGCCTCCCTTTAATTTCACGCAAAACACGCTCCACACGTTCATTCAATTCCATTGCAAAATCATTCACCTTGTCAATTTCACGATGTTCTTAACTGTACCTCCCTTGAAATTCATTCAAGAATCGCTACACACTCTTATTCAATATCATTCAAAAATCAATTAACTTGTCGATTTCACGAAATTCCTTACTGTTTGTCAGAAAAGAAAATCTGCGGATTCTCTCATTTAGAAATCTGCGTAATAACATATACTCCAAAATAAAACCAATACTTATTATCTTTTCTTTTTTAAGATGAGGTTCCGTAAGTCCGCCAGGTTGAAAGTAAACATTAATGTGTTACCATGGAAACTAAAATCAACATTTGACATCCTACTTTCTGTGATCTCTTTAATCGATTTTTGTCCGCTAGTTTGCTCTAGCATCCGATGCATGGTGATATGAAAGGTATCTGTCAACTTTACCTGGTAATGAAATCAAACGATGATTTCACGACGTGAAATAATGAGACCAAAGTTCTCACGGCGCATAAAACAGGCTATGATTTGCAGCGATTGATTTCACATAATTATAGTCATTCTTCACTGAGTTCGTCTGCGTTTTGTCCTAATGAACTAGTACTGCACATCTTAAATACATTTAACTTAATCATTCGTTTCGATTATTCAACTATAGTATCCATTTGAATTGCTTACAGAAAAACTGGAAAGAAAAAAAGGCAAATATTGAAGGAACCTAGAATTTTTCAAAGTCCATATTCATGGCATTTATCTGTGGCCGTGTTAGTTGGTGTTTTTTTTTTGTTGTTGTTTTTTTTTGGGTTTTTTTTTTTGGGGGGGGGGGATATGTTTGTAAAGAAAACGCTAAACTGAATGCATTCGTCTTGGAATGTACATGTATTGTCTTTCTGAAGTCGGGATGTTCCTGCTTTGATTGGAAGGATAGACAAAGATCAGTCTGCACAATTGTGCAGACTGATCTCTTAGTCTATACCACATGTTTTCCTTTTGAAACCAGAAAAAATTGAAAAAATGCATTTCAAAAATGTGACGTGTCATGCGAAAAGAGACCTTCCGGCCATTTTTTTAAATAAATATTTGTTTAAGCGATTGGTTTTAGTACAGGCCAACCAGAGGTCGCATTTCAAAAACCATTTCACAGAAATGTAGTTTGGTCATTCTAGATTCAGAAAAATTGAAAAACTCTAAAAGTTTCGACCCAGGTCAGTCTGCGTGGTACCCGCAGTCTGACTAGGGTCGTCACTTTATGCACTACCCAGATGGACCCTTTTCGTGTGATGGGTCAGAAATAAAATATTTCAAAAACATTATTTTTTTGGTGCTTCAATCAGTTTAATCTTAATGGAATTTTGCCAAAGTTGTTATTTAGGATGAAAAGAGTGAAAACGTGCTCGAAAACGCTTTAAAAAAATACAATCAACAGCTACATTCAAAATAAATAGGCTATAAATAGAAACAAATTGTGAAATTTCGCTGACATATTTAAGATTGTTAGCGTTTAATTGGTTCTTGGAGAAATGGGAAGCCATTTATAGAATATCAGGATGAACAGAATTAGCGATATTTATTCCCCCTCACCCCTTTTAATAAAATATGCAAACACGTTCTATAGATAGCTTCCTATTTCTTGAAGAACCGACCAGATGCTTACCATTTTAATTATGTCAGTGTAATCACGAATATTTTTCTATCTATATTTATTTTGAATGTAGCTGTTGATTGTATATTTTTTAGTAACTTTGGATCGTTTTTGAGCGGTTTGAGTGAGTGTTTGGAATGAATGAATCAATGGAGCGCCGAGCGCTGAGGGAATTAGAATGGTTTTGACCGAATGAATGTCATTTTCACGATGAATGTTGTTAACAGTACTGGGAAAATAGAAATAATGTTAATGTTGTTTTCATTTTTCACGAGAAATTCACTGAAGTCAGTCAACACATTCTGGTATTTACCGTCAATTTATTTCTAGCACGTAGATGGCGAATAAAACGCCGTAACTAGAACTTGAATTGATGTAGTCAGAAAGTTATGGTCGCATGCCATCGATCTTTTTTTCACGTCGTGACGATATATTTGTGATCCGTCACGCGAAAAGGGACCATCTGGGAACTCTGTTAAATCTTTGAAAAAGAGTTTGAGACCAGCAGAGATCAACCAGAGAACGCAATTCAAAAATTCTTTCACAGGAAGGTAGATTGATCATTCTAGATTCAGAAAATAAGCAAAGTACGAACAGTTTCGACCTAGTCAGTCTGCGCAGTCTGACAAGGGTCGAAACTTGAAGTACTACCCAGATGGTCCCTTTTCGCGTGACGGGTCACATTTATAAGTCAAATTGCTCACGAACTTCTGTGGTGGTATCGTAAAGAAGGTTTAGCGACAGGACCATCGACCCGCTAATTGAATGACAATAGGCCATAATGAAACTAGATATATCGCAAAGCGGAATAATACCAGCGCTTTGTCACGATCTCATAGGGTAAGTTCATATCGGACTCGGTTTCGACCCGAGTTAACCGGGTTTCCATCAGAACGACATCGGTTTCGACACTAGTGATGTCATTTTAACCTTTCAACCTCTACGCTTCTGATCCTGGGTCAGGCCGGTGTTACTTGGGTTCCAAAATGGCGTCGAAAATAGTGCACAACAATTCGATTTCAAAAAACAAATGTTCTCTATTACTTCAAACAACAAATATTTTTTTCTTATTTTATATAGTATTTTGCACGAGTTTATCACATTTATTAAAGGGATAACGATATTTCATGGTTAATTAATTAATGTAGCGGTAAATGTGAAGTTTGTTTACTTCCACCAGTGGGTAAATCCGTTCACATGAATGTCCTTTCTGCGCATGCATATTACGGCCAATTTTAGATTATTACATCATCTCACGCCGCTCCCGGGCTGCAATTTGAATTTCCCCATAGGCGTATCTTGGGCTTTGAAATTTATTCGCACTCAGAAGGCAGATAAAGTCGATATGAGGACGGTGGCAGAAGATGAATGCCCTCCGTCCGCTCCCTTTTTATGATTTTTAGCGATGTTGAATAATCCAAACATCGTAACTACAGCTTCAATAAGCTGTAGTTTCGATGTAATGATCATTCATCAACGATATTTTTCAACTTATTTGATTTGAATTGGGGTTTTACGTCGCTTTCAACAATCTCTCAGTTATATCGCGACGACTGGAGCACCTAACGATGGATTCCTGTTATTTCTCACACCAGTACTACCACCACATCCCTTTCCTAGCCTCCAGTTGCTATTCCACATAGGTTTACGATTATCTACCCATAGGTGGAAGACAAATGTCGGAAAGCGGCTGGGGATCGAACCCGTGCGAATATAGACCCCTGGATTAGAAGTCCGGCGCGCTACCAATTGCGCTATTGCCGCGGCGATTTTTCAACTGAAGTTTATCGGTTTTACGTACTTGCGTGTATTGTGTAATGGGTGCTACTCCCTTGACGATCGCATAAGTGGTTTTCGGACAAAGCTCAATTATGACATTGACCTTCTTGACCCTCGGGAAAGTGGGACACTTCTTTGGGTCATGTGCATCGATTGTATATATATAATACATACTTAGTGTTTTGTATGAGGAAAAATATCTAACGAGGTTTGGAAAATTGATCATTGTCGAGGCTCTGCCTAGACAATTATCAATTCTCATAACCGAGTCAGATATTCTTTTCATACAATACATTAAGGATGTATTATATTTATCTTATAACCTCTATTTGTCTTGTTTTCGTCGATGTTTCTAACTGAAATGCAAGTTTCTAAAAATAACCTCATTATATCATTGTTCTAAAAATAACTATGTGATATCATAAAAAATATCATACGGGATGTTATCACACGGATATTTCTTTAGTTATAAGGAAAAAAATACGATTATAGGTCTATTCGATCTCGAGTCACAGTCCGAAAACAAATCGGACGGACGGTCAGAGAGACAGACATGCTAAAACCGGAAATAGATATTTTATTAATGACACATGATTCATTTTCCGCTTCCCACGTTTCCATTCTGAATACAGGACTTTTTTACTTATTTATCTATCAATTAATCTTTTGAGTAGAAACCAAACATATATACATATATTTGTGTAGAATTTGAATTCCGTGTTATCCGTTACTTACCAAGTACATGTATTGCGTATAAACTTTTAATTGAACATTATGATTATACAATGTATATGCAAAGCGCAATTAAATATGTCGTGCATTTGATATTATGATTTTCCAATCGAGTCGCAATTCTCATCAATTAAACACGCAGGTATAACCAGGGCACGGATCGTCATAATGTTTGTAAATCGTCATGGCAACAAACCTAACTTACTAATAATTGATAACATCGTGTCATTTGGTTACATTTTTTTCGGGAAATAAAAACATCGTCAAGACCTGTTTACCCGGGACAGGAAATGACTATCATTTTGATCTATAATATAGACGCTCTGCTACACTTAACAGCATCGTGAAATAGACAAGGTAAATGATTATGGAATAATTTAGGAATGAAATTGAATCGGTGTGTGGAGCGAGTTTTGAGTGATTTTAATGGGAGGTAATCCAGTATTGCAAATTTTGTTCAGGATGAACAAAATCTGCAATACTGATTACCTCCCTTTAATAAAATATGCATACAAGTTCTATAGAAAGCTCAATATTTCTTCAAGAACCCATCAAACGATTTGAATTTCAATTAAATAAGTGAAATCCCGATTTTTCCCCAGCTATTTTTATTTTGAAATAAATTGTTGTAGTATGTTTTTCGGTGCTTTTGGAGCGTTTTTGAATTGTTTGAGTGAGTGTTTGGAATGAATGAATGGAGCGCTGAGTGATTGGTTTAGAATGGTTTTGATTGAGTTAAATGTCAATTTCACGATGCAATTAACTGTATCAAGGAATATCAATTGCAGATGGTCTCGGATTTTTTTTTTTTTTTTTTCATTATTCTTTGACAGCTTAACGATGGCTAAGTGCAAAACAGTTGTAACTGCCAATATGCTGATAGGCAGTTACAATTGTTTCAAACTTAGTCATTTATTCTAAAACCGGTATTTCCTTTTAGGACAAAAAATAATGATAAAAGAGTTATATCGTTCCTTTGTAGGTTCATTTTAAGCTCCACTGGCAGAAGGCCAGCGAGCTATCGTCATGGCAGAGTGTCCGTCGTGCGTCCGTCCGTGCATCCGCGGGTAAACTGTTTCTCTAGACATTTTCTTCTCCCAAACCAATGGGTGGATTTTAACGAAACTTTGTAGAAATGATCCTTGTGTGACCTTCTTCTTTAATTGTCAAAGAAATTATATTTAATTATGGACGTTGTAGAGCGGGGTATTTTTTTTACGTAAAATCCTAAAAAAATTCGTCTTCCAAAATATATGATCCATGGGTTTACCCTTTACTTAAATTGGTAAAAAAAAAATGATTGGCCCCCAAACATGGGTGTGACAGGGTTGGACATTTTTTTCACTTTAAAATCTTTTTTAAAAAATCTGCTCCCAAATCATTAGGGCGATTTCAATGAAACTTGCTATGGATGTTCCTTTAATGACCCTTTACTTGAGTTGTTAAAGAAATATTTATTGGTCCCCAAATAAGGACGTGGCAGGGTGGGCCTATTTCTCACTTTATAAATCTTCTCCTCCCAAATCTGATTTCAACAAAACTTTGCATGGACTGTGTTTGTGTGCCATTTTACTGAGATTGTTCAAGAATATTATTTGACCAAAAAAGTAAGGGCGTGGCATGGCGGGGTTTATTTTCACTTTTATATCTCTAAATATCTTCTCCTCACAAACCGTTGGGCCGATTTCCATGGAACTTGGCATGAATATTCCTTAGGTGTACCTATAATTAAAATGATGATGGGCCCACAAATGTAGATGTGGCAGAGCATGGCCGATTTTCACATTGAAATTTCAAAAATAAAACTTCCCCTCCCAATTAATTGTACCTAATTAACCTTGGTGTGAATGTTCCATTATTTCAATTGTTCCTGGAAATGTGTTAAGAGTGCTCCACGTTTTGTAGCCCCCTTTATTCTGGTTACATAAGATAGGTAAAGGGTATGCAGGTTATCGATGGAATTTTGGCCAGACCCATAAGATTATTTCGAAATAGTTCTAAAGAGACTAAGCGTGTTGTTTTCAATCAAAGTAAGTTTTGTTTAATAAAAGTCTGGGCATATAAAAGATAGTGGAGCGATACAGGCCCTATTGGGTCCCTTGTTGGCTTTTGTTGTTTGCTCACAACGCTCTTATTTTCCCATGATAATGATGTCGTCGCCGATTTTGTTACTTGCTCAACTTTGTCCGAAGAAAAGAAACACAAATATGGCTTAAGGCGGCAATGGACAGCCGCTTCCCGACTTTTTAAACCGGAAGTGGGTTTTCGTTTATTTTACGGCTCTTTTTGCGCGTTGTAAGACCGGTATCCGATAGGTTTTGCTTATAGAAATTACGTAGAATAATGATGGTAAAATTTCATAACTTTGCTTCTTTTCAACATTCGATATCAATTGAATGACTGGATTCCTAAATTTAACAATAAAAATGCGTTACAAGCGTCATTCAGTTAGGAGAGGTCACTGTAAAATAACGAAAAACTTTCTTATTTGCATTTAAGGTATGCTGAATTTTTTACCAAATAAAGGAAAAATATGAGGCTTAAACATATCGGAAAACAAGAAAAATTCATTGGGTAATTTCTTCAAAAAATAAATTTTTGTGGCATTTTTACCTTGTAAAATTACAAAAATTAGTGCATTGTTAACTTTTGAAGGCAAATTGTGCAAATGCAATTGATCGAAGAGAAATTTTCTTGGCAACAGCCATAGTGTACATGTATAAGGTCTATCAAAATGTATTTGTTTTATAGCTATAAACTAGTACTTAGTTTATACTAGACCTAAAACGAATATAAACGTTTTACTGAAAAATGGCCAATACCACTCAAGAGCAGATAACTCTAGCATGAAAACGAGCATGGAAAGGTACCCTCAGATTTTAATATAATGACTAGACAATGTTAATCTACAACATATGTGAACAAGAAAAAAAAACATTGGGTGAAAATGGCACCATGTGTCCATTGCTACCTTAAGCCCTGTCGTCAAAGTGCAATGTTTACAAACTTCAATAAAGTCATTGAAATAGTTTTCTTTTTCAAGCGACTTTTTTTTTAAATGTAGTTTGTGATCTTAACATTTTTAGTTAGTTTGGAGCGTTATTGAATGGTTTGAGAGAGTGTTTGGAATGAATGAATGGAGCGCTGAGATAGCGACCTTGAATGGTTTTGATCGGATGATATGATGGTCAATGGTCAATTAACTGCTTCGATAGCTCAGTTGTTAGAGCGTCGGTCTCCTGATCCGAAGGTGACAGCGAGGTGTTTCCTTTGACAAGAAACTTAATAGTCACTGCCTCAGTCCACCCAGCTGTAAATGGGTAGCAGTTGATGAAACCCTTAAAAGAAGGGATTCCACTGCCTCTCGAATTACTCACGCGACGATTGATAACATCTTGAATGAGTCACCTGCCAGTAATACCCGAAAGGGGAGTTAGGCAGTATGTGTAGAAAGATAGAATTTGGCGAAGTCTCAAACTGTAGTCGGATTCGGCTTCTTTTCTAGAAGAGAAAATAGCATATTTTTCGCCGTCTTGCAAAGGGTGAAATGATAAATGATGCAGCAAATCTAGCCTTTGTGCTGGTGCGATGGGGTTATAAATGACATTGACATAATGTTGAAAACCCTGATTATTGTTTATTAATTTGTAATTATTTGAGATAAAAAGTCGGTCTAGTTACGCTTTGTTCATGGGCTGAAATAACTTGATGAAATATGCACGCATCATTTCCCCTGACTCAGTGTGGCAATATCATATCAAATAATGACCTATTGTTTGAGATTTTTTGTTCAACTTTCTATATGTGAAACAGCATAAAAAAACTCTTGTCACTTTACTGTTATTCTTAACACATTTTTTGTGATTTTATTATTTTTTATACAGTCAATCTTACTTGAGCGACCACGTATATTTAACGACCATTTTTCAAACGACCGTTTTCAAAATGCCATTCTGTCAATCAAATTGACTTTTTAAAAAGTGGTCTAAAATTATTGAAATTGAATTCTTTTTAGAAAAAATCTCATCAAGATCGTCTCAATGAGATTAGGATTATCGGTACATTCGCTATAATATGCAAATAGTTTATTCGATTAGTATTCAGAAGGCCTTTGACCAGGGTGGAATTCACAATTACGGCATATACACAATATGACTAACAACACTGACAAATTATGATAGAGTTTATACATTATACGATTTATGTAGGTAGTTTTGCGTCTGTACGAACGTTTGTCCCGGTAACATTTTGTGCAGACATTTGTCTGAGTTGCGAAATTGACGTCGAATCGCACGTCATTTTAGTTTGGCCTTCGCAAATGAAAGTGTGTTTGGTCTCGAAATTAAGTATTCAATGGTAGCTTTTTAATTTAGCTTTGAAATGATGTATTGTTCATGCAGATTGGGTAAAAACTGACTTAGAAATCGACTCTCGATTCGTGCTGGGTGATGTTCGCTCCAAAATGGAGTTCGAACCCTTGTCTATATTGTCATATATGTTTTAAAAAAAAAAATCAGCAGAACATCTCCCTGTGGTGTAACGCCATTTCCAAAATGCATTATTGTCTGAAGGAGACAATTTTAGTAATAAAGGAAATTGAAACTAAGTGCGCATTTATAGCTCGGCTGTTTTCGAAGAAAACCATAGGTATTATGATTACATTGGCGTCGTTCGCGTTGGCGTTGACGATGGCGTTGGTGTTGGTGATGGCGTTGGCGTGACAAACTTAAACCTTGCTCATAACTTTTAAATGGTAAGTGATACAGACTTCATATTTCACATGACTATTGCTTGAGACAAAACCTTTCTGTAGGTTCTAAGTTCAAGGTCATCGATTAAAGTCAAGGTCATTTTTGAAGGTCAATTTTGTTGTAAAAAATTAACCTTGGTCATAACGTTTGAATGGTTAGTCATAGAGCCTTCATATTTCACATGATCATTGCTACGGACAAGACCTTCCTGTAGGTACCAAGACCAGATCATCACTCAAGGTCAAGGTCTTTTTTGAATGTCAAATTTGTTTAAAAAATGTAACCTTGGTGATAACTTTTGAATTGTAAGTCATAGAGCCTTCATATTTCACGTGATTGTTGCTTAAGACAAGGCAAGTCTGTAGGTACCAAGTAAAAGGTCATCATTCAAGGTCAAGTTCAATTTCAAGGTCAAATTCGTTTAAGAAATTTAACCCTGGTCATAACTTTTGAACGGTAAGTCATAGAGCCTTCATATTTCACGTGATTGTTGCTTTGGACAAGTTCTTTCGGTAGGTACCAAGTTCAAGGTCATCACTCAAGGTCAAGTTCATTTTCAAGGTAAAATTTGTTTAAAAAGTTTAACCATGGTCATAATATGTGAATGGTTAGTCAAAGAGCCTTCATATTTCACATGATCATTGCTTGGGACAACACCTTTCTGTAGGTACCAAGTTCATATATTTGCATTTGCCTAAGAATTGATAAACAGCCGAGCGTTGGAACCCGCTTGCAGTGCTCTTGTTTTCTCTCCACGATAATAAACTTTTTTAAGATTTTACTAGGTTTTATTTTTCACTTTGTATAGCACTGGTTGACGTTGTTAATCATCGTTTACCAACCCACGCTCACCAAAAATGAGGATTTGCCTTAAGCTTAGTTGTAGGGGAACAACTAAGGAATAGTAGAATTCCACTGTACTTTGATTTAAAAGTTTGTTTTAAAGACCGGGGAAATCATTTAGATGTCAATAAACGATTGCTTTCTGAAACCTGGTTTATGCAGGGAATAATTAAATGATCACATTTCAGGATAGTTTGTCTAAATATTCCAGATATTTTACTTTCGCTTTTACATTAAAAATTGTCTGTTTGTGTACGGTATGATATTTAACATATCATATTTTGAGATAGATGGCCATTAAGATATCCGATTTATTGTTTGACTTAAATGGCTAGGAATGAAATCGTTGTTTCCTTTTTTTGGGCTGATACCTTCTCGTTTTTTATACAAATATTTCTGTACTGTGTGCGATTTTCAAACATAAGGTAACTTTTTCTTTTTCTTTTTTTTTTTTTTTGAGTTTTCTAGAGGGAAAGGCAATGCCCTGCGTTCAGTATGAAAGCGTTGGCGAAACGTTTTCGAAATGATACACCGCTTTGCACGTATGTGCACGTACAAAGCGGGCTATCCTAGTAAAGCGCACGCGAATTTTGTTACATCCTGAACACAGCGAATGATTTCTTACCACAGATATCCACATAAACAGCTGGCTGGATTTGCGGTGGTTTTTTTGTTCTTCCCAACGACACAACATGCCTTCTGTGGACACAACCATTACATATAGAGTCGATTGCGCTAGCAAAACTCGGCACCAAAATTTCGCTTAGATTTCTCTAGCCTTTTGATCACTTGGTATAATCAAAACACTGAAAGTAATAAATGTGGACGTTTCTGGTGGTGGTTTGGTAAAACTAACGGGACGAAAAGGGGAATTATCCATGCAAATATAAGATAAATGTAAATTGTTTCGAGCCAAGTGCGGCAATACAATGTTAATGCAAACTTTAAAGGAAATATGCTATTTTCAAGCCCTTTCTAAGGTTCATTATTAGAATTGAAGATGTCATTTATACTTGATGGATTTTTTTTTTCAGAAATATGGTTGACCCGTCACGCAAAAAGGGACCACAGAAAAACAGTTTTAAAAAATAGATTGGTTCTAGTACCGGTCAACCAGAGGTCGCATTTCCAAAAGTCTTTTTTTGCGATACCCTGATCAACTATTTTATTGAGCGGATTTGATTTTTCTGTATCTAAATGTAGCTTGCTGCATAAAACTTGAATTGCAAGACACTGTTTTGTTGAGTCTTCTCACATTTTCAATGAAGATGGGTTAAAATAATTAAAAAAAATCCTTATCGTGTTAAACAATCTTATTTATCGGGATTCGTCATCTTCTCTAAAGAACACAGCTCAGGTGAAAGAACTTAGGGTAATGTGTCGTCTGTTTGTCCGTGACTCACAGATTCGGTCTACCAATTACATTGCAGGAATGTTTGTTTACCACCTGTTGCCTCACAGACAGCGTGCTAAAAGTTCAGCTACTTTGTTCCTGTCCCAGTTACCCCACGGGAAAACCATATAGGCGAATCACAGCCCTGCCGTATAATAATATTCTTGCGCGAAAATTTAAAACGCGTGGTTTAGGAATGACAGCTAATTTCGCATCTAAAAGGAGTCTTTGAATAATCAACAAATTGCGTAGAATTGTTGTACAATGCCATTTTCAAAATGCACAGTTTTCTGTCTTGAAAATTTAACCCAAGTTGGAACTCCTTTTTTTAAAAGCTATTAACATCCGATCGGATTTTCTTCACGCAGTAACATTGGAAGCATCATTAATGTAACACAAAACGATCACATTATCATTCTAATCTTTCAACTTGGAATAAACGATGTTCTGCTATTAAGTGGCCATGCAACATTCGGAATATTGGTCAGACTTTTCAGTTAACTAACATGTACCTCAGACGTAAGTGTAGTAATTTTTGGTCATCTTTCATCAGTATTAGGCTTTTGGTGGTACTTTGATACTTAGCAAAAATAAAAGTTTTCACCCAATAAAAATTAAGATTTCTTAAAAGTACACAAGTAAATGTTATGTAATATATTGAAAATCACGCCCTGGCCATTTGAAATTAAAGTTTAAGCGTATGATATGATTTGATAGAGACGCTACCGAATCGTGGGCGTTATTGTAGCAAGGGGGTAGTTTTCAAGAATCGCAAACGCTCAATTAAATTTTCAATTGATTTTCTGAAAGTTTCAATGTTTGCCAAATTCAATGTTATGACGTAAGGTATAGTGGATTGGTAAGATCATTGGATACTTTCTGTTCTTCCTGTCAACATTACGTCACATGAACCCAAACGAACAAAAAACGTCGTGACCAATTTGAAAGCTCAAATTCACAACAGTGTGTCTACAGGTGTCCAGGAAACCCATCCAAAAAATCAACTTCAGTTCTACTATGACAACTTAACTAAATTTATAATGTTACGTCACGTTCACGTTTGTCTAGACTCATCTGAGATGCTCGTTTGAATCTCATTGAAAATTGCTCTCTGTAAACCCTTTGAGACTTGAGGTTACTGCGGACACATAGAGGGTCATTTAAGGCCAAAATTATAAAATGTCTGCAAATCTTGCCTTAAGCCTTCAAACTGAACTTTGAAATCCCCGCTTTTAAATATCGGTAATAAAAAGGGATTTCATGACGTGAAGTTGACGTCATGACGTAATCAAGGGGCCGCCCCTTTTTTAGGGACCAAATTCAGTAGTTGTCCATTTTTCGGCAATGACTAACAGATCTTTATCCCGCAAACGCCATTTGCTTCGTAGAAATACGCATGAGGTTGTGTTTTGATTGATATGAAGGTTTGAATACATGTATAAGAAAAACAATAAGGTGGAACGTATTGGATATGAATACCTTCTGCGTTGCTGTTTTCGAGTACAGTTATTGAAAAATATTATGACTTTTTTTCTCCAAAGTTTGTCCAGAGACCTATGCTGAAATTTAGATATGCTGCTGCCAAACCATTCCGCTGAAGACCTTTGAAATAAAAGCTTTGTGTCTTTGGATCATTTTTTTTTTTTTTTTTTTTTTTTTTTTTTTTTTGTAAAATTCGATTCCGCGAAAATATCGCGAATCAAAAGATTTTCAACGTCTTGTAAAATGTTCACAGAAGCTGTCTTTTTTTGTTTTTAAACGGAGGAAAAAAACAAGTGTTTTTCTTTTTCTTAAAATCTCATTCAGATTTGATACTTCTGAGGTTTGAATTTTACAATAAACCCTAATTTCAAATATTTAAGAATACGTTATTGCACGAAGATTGACATAAGAAAAGCATAGTGACGATGGCTTTGGTGCGACGTCAAATTCGACGAAATTTGTTGTAACAACTTCACAAAGTCAAATTTAATGGAAAATCTTACCCGAATATATATCGATTTTATTTTATAGCTATAGGGCATATTCATTTCGCTACAAAATAACAAAAAAAAGCAAAGGTCACCGGACAAAATTTTGCTAAATTTCTAGTTATTTACCAAATATAAAATAAAAAAAGGAACGTCGAATCTTGAAAATCGCTAAATAGATAGCGTTTCATGCCTTTTTATCTTTTTGAGTGTACACAAAAATAGAGAGTCTAACTCGAGCGTTCTAGGACTTTCTGAATGAAACCTTTTCGTACAAATCGGCCGATTAATTCAGAAAATCAAATGTACGAGCTTCAAACGCTTATTAATACATGTGAGCTAATGACCGCACTTTAAAGATAAATCTCAACAAATTACTGTTAGATTTTGAGAAAGTAGAAATTTCGACCATATTATCTGTCCGCAGTTACCTTAAATGGCATTTCGCTTACATTCAACATCTACGCGTTTCCATATCAACGTCCTAATTATTCACGAGGTCTTCTTCGTAGAATTGCCGAAGGTTCCCGATTGAGTCAAGCAATTGCTGTATGTGGTCAGTCTCTAACAATTGAGACTACGCGAAACTTTGAATCCCAAAATTATATTTGTTTGAATAGGGTTTAACGTCGCATTAAACATTAAAAAAAACATCACCAAGTCACAAAGTGGCAGCTGCAGCACCTTGCAAAACAGGCCTTGTATATCCCAAACACTATAACCATTTCATCCTTTCCGAGCCCCAAACTTCTGTCTCATTTAGGTTTACGTTTATCTGCCCCTTGGTGTAACACTAATGTCGGAAAGGATATATACTGCGACTGAGGATCGTATTTATAGGAAACACAATGATTCAAGATTGGGAGTCTTATGTTCTACGATCTGCGCTTTGACGGCGACACCTATACGAGTGGCTTGTTACAGTTAAAACATTGTTAAACATTGACACTGATCTCAATGAGAACCATTCTAAATCGCTCACTCAGCGCTACATTCATTCATTCCGAACACTCACTCAAACCATTAAAAAACGCTCAAAATTCACTAGAGTGGGTCTTTGCAATAGGGTTAACTCCATACAGAGATATGATTTATTAATGTCAAAGCCTTAATGTACTGGACTCGTTATAGCTCCACAATGTTTTGGAAGTAATGAACTTTAATAGTGTTGAACGAGGTTTCCTAATGATTTCATTAGGAAACCTCGGTGAACACTGTCAAAGATTTTGAATTCCGAAATGTCCACAAATTCTTACAATTAAATTCACATTTTTCTTTTCTTTTCGCAGCTATAAGACAACAGCCATTCAATAAATTGGTTCTTTTCCAACTAATTTTCTCTGAATACCGTAAATCGTAAATCAAAGTAATTGACATGTGCTGCAAAGATCTCTTGATAAAAGTGCATGATTTAACGTTAAGATTTGTAATCGGATTTCGCGACCAATTCCAGACCTGCACAAAGCATATCAAATTAATCTATCATTTATAAGTGACATTGCCCTGTCACGAAGGTCAGATCAATCGGGGTGATAGGGTCAAATCGGGCAAATTGAAATTAATTGTACCTAAAAATAACCAAAGATTTTTGCGATTGGAAGACAAACGTTGGTAAGAATTTTTGTTCAAATAAGTAATAGGACAAACAAGTGTCAAAACAACATAAATTGATGTTTGTATTATAAATCTTCGAAATCAAGATTTTTTGAAAATTTGGTGAACCCTTCTAATAATTTACATATATTCAATAACGTCATGAAATTGGTCATTTGGTCAGCGCTCCTTTCATTTTTTTTCGGAAAACACACTCATACCATTCAAAAACAATTCAAGATTGTTTAAGAATACTTCAAAAAAAGTTAAAAACGACCAATGCAACATTCAAATCGACGAATCTTTTGAAAATTAAATTGGATGGTAGGTGTTTAAAGAGTCTGATTGGTCCATGAAGACACATAAATACAAAGGGACTTAGATTTTAATAAATGCAGGTAAACAAGTATTGGTTATTTGGTCTTTTTGTAAGAAAAAAACGATATTGGATTGCGTCCCTTTAATTTTATTCAAAATTCGCCCAAAATTCTCAACCATTTAATTCGGAATTCATTTCAAAATCATTCATTTTCTTTTAATTCCTAAATTTTCTTACATGTATCTTATAAATGAGAGCACCGCATATGGGTGCCAATGCAGGGTCGCAGGTGCTGGATAATGCAAAAAATGGGGTAAAAGTTGTTATAACTCTTTCAATTTGTTTCTAGGCTAAATCACTTTAATGATCTGGGAAGCTCATGTCATGTTTCAAAGATATATTTTCAATTGCAGCAGAGATTAGAAAGATTTAATGAATGTTACGCCAATGACGCCAAGTTGACGACGTGACTTACCGTCTCTTTCCAATGCAGTCGAGATAAAAAGAAAAGCAAAAGAAACTGTTGATCTTGAAAAAGATGTTTGTTTTTTTTTCTAGAAGTTACAGTTAACAACGTCGTAAAATTGACATTCATCTCAATCAAAACCATTCTAGATCGCTCACTCAGCGCTTCATTCATTCATTCATTCATTCCAAACACTCTCTCAAACCATTCAAAAACGCTCATACCCATTGAAAAATATAAAAACAACAACGTCATTCATAATAAATTTCGACAGAGAAAAATCGCGGTTTCACAGACAAAATTCAAATTGCTAACGTCTCATAGGTTTTTGAAGAAATATGAATTTGTTTTTAACTTTTATGCATTTTTTTCTTAAAGGGATGTAATCAATATTGCTAATTTTGTTCATCCTGAACAAAATTTGCGATATATGATTACCTCCAAATAAAATCTCCCGCTCACAGACTCATTCAATTTCATTCATAAATCATTCCAAAAACATTCACCTTGTCAATTTCAAGATGTTATTAACTGTAACCACATTGTATGAATATGCGAAGGGATTCATAAAACAGTGTAATTATGTTTTAAATTTTTACACCTCAATGAATAATTAAAAGATATTTCTTTATATCTCATATTTCAATGTCACTAAAATATAGTGTAAAAAATAAACCATCATGCGATTTTTTTTTTGGAACAACAAGCTAATCAAATAACTTCAACCTCAAAATCCCTTTCATTGAGGAATGAATCAAATTTTCTAGCTAATCAGAGATCACGAATCTCGATGGACACAATTGAATGAAATTAACAAGGGAAAAAATGAACGACACAGACATCTGCTTTAGCAAGTGCCTTATAAATACTTGTTAATGAATCTTATTGTCACCAAATAATCAAAGTCATTAACACTAAAAAAATGCTGCGACCTTTTTGTTGTTCAACCCTATATCTTCAGTATGAATGTGACATGTCTTGCGAAAATAAGGTTAGTACCTACAGTTAACAACATCGTGAAATTGACAAGGCGGATGATTTTGGAATTATTTAGGAATGAAATTGAATGAGTGTGTGGAGCGAGATTTGATTGAATTTAATGGGAGGTAATCCTATATTGCAAATTTTGTTCAAGATGTGTAATAAAATATGCAAACAATTTCTATACAAAACTTCCTATTTCTTCAAGAACCTACTAGAAGCTAGCAATTTGAATTCTGTCAGTAAAATCGCGATTTTTCTCTATCAAAATTCATTTTGAATGACGTAAATGGTTGTATATTTTTCAATGGGTTTAAACGTTTTTGAATGGTTTGAGTGAGTGTTTCTAATTAATTAATGCAGCGCTGAGTGAGCGATTTAGAATGGTTTTGATTGAGGTGAATGTCAATTTCACGATGTTATTAACTGTAATTAATCGACTCTTACCAGATGGCGCAAGCCGACGTGATGACTAGGATTGAAATATTTCGCGTTTGATTCTTTTTCTGTTTGGTCTTTTTCTGCAATATAATTTTGTCCCATATTTCAAATGCATTCTACTTTAAAGGTCTGGTTTTGAAAACAACACAAACCGATTAATAAAATGTGTAAAAGTTAATTATTTCTTATAATTACAGAGGTCATACATTGTAATTGAAGATTTTTTTCTAATTCCCTTATTTAAATTTTGTGACGTCACAAATTTACAACGCAACGTCGACATGAACAAATGTGAATGTGCATTGCATAACGCAATTATTCGTGGGTTTGGAGCTAGTTTGAAAGCGTTCTATGAATTATTTCAAAATCTATGACTAAGTACCCAGGGTAATCGTTTTTATGCAAAAATAGCGCTAATTCATCATTTTTGAAGGTTAACGTTTGCAAGAGACCCAAACAATGATTTAACTATGCATATTTAAACCATTTTTCGGGTTTCTATAAGTGTTACAAGGAACGTGTATTAGCACAATATTTTGTACGAAGTTTTTGTTGATCACATTCGAAACATTACTCGAACATTGTACTCGTACATAAGTGTAGAAATTTTGGGTCAATTTTAGGTAAAATCGGCTTTGGTGAGTACGTTGGGTAATACATGTGCGCTTATAGAAAAATAACCGATCGTCTAAAAAAGGTCTTTAAGGCAAATCATAATTTTGTGGCTATACGCGCGCAATAACACGCGTTTTGTTAATGATTTTAATTAAACCTTCGTTGATTTAGTTTTACTAAACGGCTTCTTTAGCGGGATTGTTGTTGCTTTTGGTTCTATAATGTCCACATCCAAAACGACACGCTTTCATGATATATATGTGTTCGAGTATATCAATTTCATACGAACCTTAAATTTTTCTATTTTTCTGTGGTAGTTCCATATATGTGACCTCTAAATCAAATAGCCTTCACCAGTCAAAAGATTTCAAAAGCAGATGCGTTTAAATGCGGAAAAGGTCATCTTTTAAAGTCGAATTTAAGTTGCGTCTATTCAGATTCGTATATTCTGATTGGCTGAAAAATGATTTTATGCCCTAGTGAAATCAATTCTGAGTTTGCACCTATTTCCTTTACTAAGAAAACAATAAGAAATTTGTTTCTTAACATTATTTGCTTCCATATAATCAAATATAAGATATGAACAGAATATACATTTCGATTTATGTGACATAAAAAAAATATAAATAAATAAAAAAAGATACTTATGTAAAAATGCTCTTTGTGTATTCATACAATGTGATGAGGTCTAAAGTTCAATACCTCCATGAATTAAAAAATATTCTCGTCATCTCTTTAAATAGATATACAGAAAGCACATATTTCTCCTCTGGTACTTTTCTGCTGACAACCTTTAGACTCAGTTTAGCCTGCACAGCCCGCGCATTTAGGTGTTCACTTTCTTGTAGATGTATAGATTTTTTATAGGTGTATAGATTTTGCTATATAATTTACAGGTATTTTGTAAAAATGGGAGGGGGATTTTAAGCAAAGAAAAATTCCTAAATCAGAATTCATTCATAGACTTATCAACGCGAAAATGAAATCATTTCATATATAAAGCACCCGTTTTACCGTCAGTTACATGTGCCTTGTTGTTTCCTACATGTGTTTCTGAAGATTGATGTCGCTAAACTAAATTTATGACATACCCTCTAATGTTTAAAGAAGAAAGAAACATCCGATTCTAACGTGATGCATTGAAAGAAAGAGAACAAAACAGGCATAGATATCTAGAATAATTCTTATGAATTTAAAAGAAATACCCTTCTGCTGAAGAAATCATACCAAAATTATGTAAAAAAGACATTGATTAAACAATGCTTTTAACATGTTCCACCTTTAAAAATGGTATATCTTAAAACGATTTGTTTTTATGCTCCTTTAAAAACAAAGTTCATTAAAATATTAATGAAAATTATATAAAAGAAAAAAATCCTTTCGCCTCCAATTAAAAAAAGAACACCCCTTTTCTTAAAAAAAAAAAAAATCCACACAGTTGATCTGAAATAAAGCATGTACTAGTAACTATATATAAAAGCTGTATTATAAAGAGACAATTGTATAATAATTCTCTATCACTTACCGCAGAAGCGCCTTCCTTTGTATCTGTCACACAATTTATAATTCTGGGGACGTTCAATACAAAAAAGTCAGTGAGAGCCAATAACGCGCCATAGGACACTGTGATTCCACCAGATACTTTCTGTCACGGCATATAAAAAGGGCCAATAATTGGCGCTAAGTAAAATTGTTTGTTTGAATGGGTTTTATGCCGCTTTCAACAAGTTTGCAGTTTTATTGCGGCGGCCGGAGCTCCTAACAATGGGTTCCTGGTATTTCTTTCACCTGTACTACCATTACACCCTTTCCTAGCCTCCGACTGCTATCTCACATAGGTTTACGATCATCTACCCATTTGTGGGAGACAAACTGGCGCTAAGTAAAGGCGATTTCTTTGTTGTCATTAGTGAAAATTCAGTGCACTGATAAAACTACAATTTAGAGTCATGCATTAATATAACACGAAAAACGCAGCTTACAGTTATAAGGTTGTTGCTGCACCGTGCAATATTTTGGACGAGTAAACGGTTAGTTACATCGCGAAATTGAAACAGAGAATAATTTTGGAATTATATGGAAATAAGATTGAATGAGTGAGTAGAGCGGGTATTGAGTGGAATTCAAGGGAGGTATCCGATATCGCTTATTTTGTTCGAGATGAACAAATTTAGCGATATTAATTGCCTTCCTTTAATACAATTTGCACCAAGGTTCTAAGGATAACTTTCTATATCAACCCATCATACGCTTAAAATTTCAATTAAGTTAGTGAAATCGCGATTTTTTTCATCGCTATATTTATTTCTTTGTTTGAATGACTTTGTTGAATTTATATTTTCATTGATTTTGGAGCGTTATTGAAAAGTATTATTGAGTGCTTGAAATGAATGAATGGAGCGCTGAGTGAGCGATTCGGCATGGTTTTGCTTGAGATGAATTTCAATTTCAAGATGTGGTTAACTGTAACCACTTCCCGTTATTCCATATGGATGAAAAAGAAATCCTTTGAGTGACTTCTGAATGATATTAATGAATGATTGATATTAACTCTTTATTGAAATTGATCGATATTATAGAATAAAATTAGGTAATGCTCTATAAATAGATTTATGTCTTCATGGATTAACCAGAGAATTTTAAAGTGACGCTGGCCTGTGAAGTCATTGACTTTTGTATCTCTTGTCATGACTTCGGTGCGTTTTTAAAGATTTTGAAGAGCGTATTGGGCAAATATTTCGCTTTCACGAATAGTGTACAGGGCGACTGACTTAGAATATTTCATTTAATCATGAAACTAAGCATGCATAAACCTGATATCACCTGCCTAATAATAAAATGATATCACTCTATTTACAGAAATATTTAGCATATATTCATGATATTGACCAAAGCGGTTTCACCTGATTTTTTTCCATAAAATTTTAAGTCTGTGATTTCAGGGTAAAAATAATATTATTTTGGTGTCTTTGAATAGCAATTTTTGTCGGTATCGACTAATTTTGATGATTATAGACACTAAAATGTTATGCTGTATGAATCAAATAAGCGTCCTTTTCCATACAGTAAAGAACATTGTGAACTTGACTGTCAAAACCATTCCTAATTACCAAATCAGCGCTCGATCTATTCAATCAAAACACTCACTCAAACCATTGAAAAACGTTCCAAAGTCACTTAAATTGTTTAAATCAACAACTACATAAAAATAACTGAAGAAAAAATAAGCAATCTCACTGACAAATTGAATAATGTAAGCTCATAGTGCGTACGTGATGACATGGAAAGATATCCGTAGAACATATATGCTTATTTCATTAAAGGAAGGTAATAAACATCGCTAATACTGTTCATCTTGATAAAAAAGCGATATTAGATTACCTCCCTAATATTTCACTTAAAACTCGCTCGACACACTCATATAATTTAATTCTAAAATCATTCCAAAATCATTCATCACGTCAATTTCACGATGTTCTTTACTGTATGTTCTTAACGTTTCACGTATGTATATTTTACGTTAGAATTTTTCTATTTATGGAATTAAGATGAAGAGTCGACGAATTGATAATAATTCATTTAAGAGATGATGAGAGTATTTGTTGATTCCATGGAGGTATGAAACTTAAAACACTATCACATTAATCCATACATGAGTGTGATAAGATTTTAGTCTCATTCCACCATGAAATCAACAAATACTCTCTTAATATCTAATGGTTTATTTTTTGAAACAAAAAAGGGAAGATTTACCCTCAAATACATGTACTGTTTGTGGAACTACTTACAGTTAACAACATCGTAAAGCTGACAAGGTGAATGATTTTGGAATGATTTTGGAATGAATTGAATGAGTGTGTGGAGGAAGTTTTGAGTGAATTTAATGGGAGGTAATCCAATGTCGCAAATTTTGTTCTGGATGAACAAAATTTGTGACATTAGATTACCTCCCTTTAATAAATTATGCATACAAGTTCTTTAGATAGCTTCATATTTCTTCAAGAACCAAATAGACGCTTACAATTTGAAATATGTCCGTGAAATCGCGATTTTTCTCTATCCAAATTTATTTTGAATGACGTTTTTGATTCTATATTTTTCAATGGGTTTGAGCCTTTTTTAATGGTTTGAGTGAGTGTTTAGAATTTAATGAATGGAGCGCTGAGAGAACTATTTGAAATGTTTTTGATTAAGGTGAATGTCAATTTCACGATGTAACTTACTGTTCCAAGGAAACTTACAAAAAATCTGCGTAATCAAATTGTTTTCCTTGAATAATGAAAAACCAACTTTTAAATCAATCGGAATGTTTGAATCCGGGTGAACACAGCTAGAATTAAGTCATTCGTTAATAGTAAAATATGACTAAGACTGTATGAATATTGCAATATTCGTTTATCAAATATTATTTTGTTTTTTCGAAATTACCTTTAATAAAGGCAATTTCGAAAGGTTTCCGTAGATACAGGTACGTGCGAATAAGGACAATTACGAATAACTGCGTAAAAATAGTCTAGTTAGAGTAATTATCATCTATAGATAGTAAATGGAAAGTTGTGACCGATTTGTTGCGTGTGTGTGTATTTCCGTTTATTTGTCGTCGCTACCGTAGCCCATGCCCATATGAGCGACGCCCCAAGAAGACTTTTGGTTGTTACGGGGGATAGTACAAGGATACATGACGAAACTACTGCTGAGATCCGCTATTGTTCTTTAACGTGCTCGGTGTAAAGCACCGTATCACGGGACTTGGTTAAACGTCTCATCCGAAAGACAATTAGCTTGTTAGTGTGCCAGCCCGGAAATCGAACCCACGCCGTCGAATGTTCAATCGTCAGTGGATCTGAAGTCTGGTGCTCTACCAACTGAGGTAATCGGGATGACTCCGATTTGGTTGCTCAAGCCCTGTCATCTCTTGTAGCAATCGGGAACCCTCGGCGATTCTACGGAATAGACCTCGGGAATAATACGGGCGCATCCATTAAAGCGCGTCATTTCGCACGTGGGTTTATATGACGTCACAAACATAAACGATCCCGCCAAGGATGACGTTGCATAAAACAAAATCAACGAAAGAATAAAAATGGGCATATCATAATTTGATAACAAAACGCAGTGTCTTACTGCGTTTTGTCATCAATTTATAATATGCATAAAAGATCTCGAAAGACGATCGGAAAGAATTAACACTAGAAAGCCATGAATGGCTTGAGTCGCTCCACAGGCTTGAAATTCTTGAAATAGAAAATCTAAGGTTTTACTAGATTTTACGATATTTTGGGTTTTACTGATGTTGAAATGATTTTCAAATTTTCCACTTTATAACATAAGGAGAAATGACCTCTGCCCCTAAAATACATATTTTTCATCCGATCACAATAATTTTTGGTAGACTGATAAAGGTGCACTCAAGGATCATTCCAGTGAAATTTGGTTGATATCCATCGATTACATTCTAAGAAAATGATTTTTAAAGTTTCCACTATATATTATATAGAGAAATGACCTCCGCCCATAAAATCCATATTTATCATCCGATCACAATAATTTTTGGTAGACTGATAAAGGTTCACTCAAGGATCATTTAAGTGAAATTTGGTTGATATCCATCAATAATATTCTGAGAAAATGATTTTCAAATTTTCCACTATATAACATATAGAGAAATGACCTCCACCCATAAAATACAGATTTTTCATCCAATCACAATAATTTTTGGTAGACTGATAAAGGTTCACTCAAGGATCATTCCAGTGAAATTTGGTTGATATCCATCAATTAGAATCTGAGAAAATGATTTTCAAAGTTTTCTCTATATAACATATAGAGAAATGACCTCCGCCCATAAAATCCATATTTATCATCCGATCACAGTAATTTTTGGTAGACTGATCAAGGGTCATCCAAGGATCATCCATGTAAAATATAATTGGAATCCATCGGTTAGAATCTGAGAAAGCTGACTTTTTACCATATTTGGAAATTAGCCACGCCCATTAAATCCATGTTTTTCATTGGATCAAAATTTCTTGAACAACTTTGAAAGAGGGTCACCCAAGGATAATTCCTGTGAAGTTTGGTTGAAATTCATCCAGTAGTTTCTGAGAAGATTTTTAAAGAAAAAGTTTACGACCGGACGCACGGACGGACGGACGGACGCACGACGGACACAACGCCATGACAATAGCCCCAGTGGCTTTCAGCCAGTGGAGCTAAAAATGTGATTTTCTTCAAGCGTATTAACCGAAGTACCACCAGGAGCCGAATTACCTAAAAAATGAACCAAAATTACTACACTTACGTCCGAAGTACTTTTCAAGTTACGGAAAAGTCCGAGCGATGTTCCGAATGCTCTTGTAGGTCACTGTATGGACGAGAAACACCCTCGTTAAATTGTACACAAAGTTTCAAACCGAGCATGTCTATTCGCCATCTTCATGTAGTTGCATTGTTCTGTTGTACACTTGCACTTCATGATAAGGTTTTTTTTTTTATCAAATTTGTCGCCTGTTTAGCGTTCCAAATCGTACTTCGAACGTAGTACAACCCTAGTGTTTCACTGCTATGTCGTAGGAGCAGCATGGACGGTGTTTATGAACATGTTTTGTATGGCTAACTAGGGAAAATGGTACGTTTTTAATATAGAAACAGTTCGATTTAATAACAACTAGCTACACTGAACTACATTCAGACTACGATAGAAAGTTCGTTTTGGGCCTATCTCACCGTAGGAAATAAAACATAAAACATAATCAATTTTTTAGAAGCCACCACTTTGAAAGTATACAGTATAAGAACGCTCAAACCACGCATGAGTATGTTAAACTACGCAGCCTACGGTAGGGTACGTTTTAGTACGGTATTCTTTTACTACGTTGAGATATAGTTGACAACGTGAAATATGACCGCGGTTTTTTACAATGTTCTTTGCCCTACCTAAGACTGGACAAAACCAGATTTACGCACTGCAATATAAGTGAAGCTTTAGTTCGACTTTGGTGAACCGTAGTATCGGAGGTTAATGTTATAGCGTTTTACTAAGGCTAATTGAGATATGGTTTACGGATAAGCAGGGATGAACGACTGTGAGAGTATTGCCAAATTAGGGACAAATCTACGTACTAATCGTGAATAGAAGTTTAAACATTTTTTAAATATTTATGGCACTACGGTCAAACTCACGAGTTCGCACCACGTTGTTTTACGCGTAAGCGCGGCTTTCTTCAACTCAGTGAATAGTATACGCTAAACTACATTAATTCTATGACTGACTACGTTGATGCATAACTATGACAAACTACGTTAAATATTCGTAAATGTGACCAAGGCTTAAAGCATTTTATAAAAAAAATTAAGGAGAGTAGAACAATACAATTTTCAGACAAAATTTACCCAATATATGTACATTAAAGCGGCTCTTGCTCAGAATTTTAACAAAAAATACAAATTCGGTTGTAAGATACGGAAATATTTGTTTTTTTATAGGCTAAAGAATAGTAATGGAGCGTTAGCACTAACTGCTACTCATTTCATCAAATTAGATGTCGAAATTTTTGAAGCGACGAAGTCCATGGGGGTATCCCGTCTATTAATAGCGCGTCTATAAATCAAGACAGCCTGTTTGTTGATGCCCTGGTCAATCACTTTATTCGAAAACGAATATAACAGTAGGAATATCATATTCATCAAGCTGTAATTGGACTATCAAAAGGATAATGTTTCTATTCCGGAACTAGATAGTAGTATATACGTCACTTCCGCTTACCGATATTTGAACTCTATCAGGACCTTAACCTCGCAATAGAAAGAAGGAACATTTTATAATTGCAATTTTCCCAACTCCGCGTCAACAATTAATTCGTTCTCTAAGATTTACCCTAAAAGTCATGTTATCCGCAAATCAAAAGCATTTAAAACACGATTTCATTACATAACCAGTGCGAAATGACTGCTACTGACGTCCATTGAGATAATATGACAATTTAGTAAGAAATAGAGGATAATCGTTTGTTTCAGTGTAAGATCGATTTATACTTCATTGAGTGAACAACAAAAAACTATATTTTCACGAGTGGCAGAGCCACGAGTGAAAATAAGGCTTTTGTTGTTCACGAAATGAAATATTAATCGATCTTACACGAAAAACGAACGATTTTTTCTATTTCCTTAATGCAAAAATGAGACAAAATGTGAAATTTCTAGGACATATTTTCGTAAAGCGCGTCATTTTGCACGTGATTGCTATGCAACGTTCATTGTGACGTCATTTATTTCGCCCCGCATAGATGACGTCAGATAGGATGAAATTCACAAAAGCAGGGTATAAGTTTTTGATAATTTCACTGCTTTTGCGGTGAGATTATCAAGTGATAATCTATCGTTATTTCTCGATAAATCACCGAAAAGCGTTAAAGAATGTGATTTATTTTGGAGGTAAGCCAAAATGTCCTGTTTCTTGTCTTCCATGATTTAACAGGCTTGCTCACACAATCTTTTGATCCCATCGTATAATATTGTTATGTATGATTTTCGAACAACATCTTTGAATTCAAAATTACATAACGTAATGCACGACTGTCTCGACAACCGTCTAAGTTACCGAAAAACCTCTTATACTTCCCCGGAGTTTTATTAAAATGGCCACATGTCTTAACTAGAAGGAAGTGATGGTTTACTAGAGGCTACATATGTTACAGTTCATAACATCGTGAAATTGACAATCATTCCGATCAAAATCATTCTAAATCATTCACTCAGCGCTTCATTCATTCATTCCAAACACTCACTCAAATCGATCAAAAACGCTCCAAACTCACTCAAACTAATAATAGCTAGAAAAAAAATCGGGAGTTCACTAATTTAATTGAATTTGTAGGCGTCTGATAGGTTTTTGAAGAAATAGCGAGCTATTTAATGAACTTATATGCATATTTTATTAAAGGGAGGTAATCAATATTGCTGATTTTGTTCATCCTGAACAAAATTTGCAATACTTGATTACCTCCCATTAAATTCACTCAAAAGTCGCTCCAAACACTCATTCAATTTTATTCCTAAATCATTCCAAAATCATTCAACTTGTCAATTTCACCATGTTTTTAACTGTATGACTGAAGATTGTCCAAAACTGCCAAAATACCAGAGATTTACCATGACTGCAATGTCGAGATATGAATCAGAGGTGATACAGTTGAAAACATCGTAAAATCGACAAGGTAAATGATTTTGGAAAGAAAAAAAACGAGTATGTGGAGCGAGTTTTGAGTGAAGTTAATGGGAGGTATCCAATGTCGCAGGATGAACAAAAATAGCGACATTGATTACCTCCTTATAATAAAATATGTATGCAGATACAGGGTCTTTAGATAGCTTAATATTTTTTTAAGAACCTAAAAGCCGCTTACAATTTGAATTATGTCAGTGAAATCGCGATTTTTCTCTATCAAAATTTATTTTGAATGATTTTTTTGATTCTATATTTTTCAATGGGTCTGAGCGTTTTTGAATGGTTTGAGTGAGTGTTTAGAATGAATGAATGGAGCGCTGAATGAGCGATTTAGAATGCTTTTGATTAAGATGAACGTCAATTTTACGATGTAACTTACTGTATTTAAATAATTTGATATACCATTGCGTTGAGGGGAGGTTTAAAGGTCTATGGAATCAAGGGTAAAGTACATTCAGAAAATCACAGATGAATTACAACAAATCATTTATTCAAGCATTAAACTAACACAAATACTCAAAATTGAGTCCGGAAAAGATACATTGACCCTCCGTTGAAACCATCGTTGAATTAGTTTGGTGTTGGTGGGGGTTAATTACGGTGTGTTTTTTTTTTTTTTTTTTTTTTTTAAAGGTCAATTTTGACGTCCGATGAGCGGTTGGGTTTATATTAGATTTTGCGACTCTTTCAATTTTTACGGTATGCTTCACTATGTATTGCGATTGATTGATTGATTGAATGGGGTTTTACGCCGCTTTCAACATTATTTCAGTTATATCGCGGCGGCTGGAGCACCCAACAATGGTTTCCTGGTATTTCTCACGCCAGCACTACCATTACATCTTTTCCTAGCCTCCAGCTGCTATCTCACATAGGTCTACGATTATCGACCCATTGGTGAGAGACAAATAGTCGGAAAGAACGAGTGCCGCCGTCGGGGATCGAACCCAGGACCTCTAGTTTGACAGTCCGACGCGCTACCAACTGCGCTATGACGGCGGCTCTATGTATTGCGAGCTAAGATATTGACGAACTATTATGTTCTTTTATTTCTATGTCAAACAACGATTAAGATATCGTTATGATTGCGTCTTTAATCTGTCGCAAATAAGACGAAAATAGATAACTTGACAATAAAATCTCTTTTCCAGAAAATAATGAACGAGCAGCCTCTCAAAGTCAAAAAAATGAAGAGCCCTTTTAAGTCCGTGATTGGAAAATAATGTAATCCGTCACTCGAATTTGGGCCATCTGGAAACACTGTGAAATTAATAATTGAAAAGGGATTGGGGTCAGCATAGATCAACCAGAGGTCACATTTCAAAAATTCTTTCACAGGAATGTTGATGGATCATTCTAGATTCAGAAAATAAGCAAAGTGCGAAAAGTTTCGACCATTATCAGCCTGCGCAATCCGCGGGGTTACGCAACTCCCATATGGTACATTATTGGGTGACGGGTCACTAATATCTTGTAAGAATTGTCGGTTTTGGTGAAAGCAATTGTTAGTAATACATCCCTTTGCGATTTCTAGAAAATCTTGCTGCGATATTATGAAACCAATTTTACGGAAATACCCGTAATGTGAAATCTATGAAGAGATCAATATTTTAATGTCATTTTTGATTGATGAACCGTTCATCAGATCTGACAGGATGCGACACTGTCATGATGTTCAACACGGCGCTGGAACTGCGAAGTAACGGGGCTTTTTTAATGGTTTCCGATAAATTATCGAAAATTCGCAGTAGATTATCAAAAGGTAATATCATCGCATTACCTGCCCTGCGTCCAGATGACAAAATTGTTGCAAATTAAATCCGGCTTTGCACTTGCAAAAATGTCAGCCAGATTAGCTCTGTCGAAAGAGCATCAGACTTCAAAACAATTGAAGTCCGATGACGCGGGCTTGATTCCCGGGCTGGCACACTAACAATAATAATTGTCTTTTGGATGAGACATAAAACATAGGTCCCAAAGCGGATAAAAATCCCGATGATGCCTAACGGATTGATTGACACAATTGTGAGACGCTCGACGGACAGAACGTTTGCAAAGCGTAAGTACAGGGTAAGAAACAGGTGCAAAGCATCTTTTCAACGGAAGTAAGGGTTTTCATACGTTTTACATCCCAATCAATCCCAAAGTGCAGTGGGACAGGCCGGTCCTTTGCGGATCGACATCACGGTTCGCTTTCCCATGGATTGGTCCGATATCTATGCACCTGTCAACCAAACAGGTTTTTTTTTCAAAATAGAGCATACCATCAACGTAGCGTTAAAAACATTACGAAATTGACACTAATTCCGATCAAATTAATTCTAAACCATTCACTCAGCGCCCTATTCATTCATTCAAAACACTCTCTCAAAACGACCAAAAACGCTCCAAAATAATTAGAAAACATGTAGAAATCGCTCAAGACGAATAAAATTGTATTCAAATCGATAAAATCAATCTATGAACTCATTCATTGGTGTGTATTTTAATGTGTCCACGCAGACACATACAAAAAATTGCGTATATCTAACTAAAGGGGGGTAAATGATACCAATATCTTTGTTCACCTTGAAAAAAAAATAGCGATATTGGAATACCCCCGCCCCCTTTATTTTCACTCAAAACTCGATCCACACACTCCTTCAATTTCAATCCAAAATCATTCCTATTATATTTTTTTATATTTCACGATATTGTTAACTGTAGGAAAGCACTGTTGTAACGGCAGCTAGGATAAACTTTGCTGCGATTCTCAATTGTTCCTTGTCAATATGGTCTGTGTATGTCGTGCCCGATCTCGGGAATACTAAATCTCAAGAACGGGCAAGTGGTGACAGGGGGTCGTTCGTCATTCTTAAGAATGGTCAAAACAACGTTTATATCAACATAATGTGTCTTAGAACTGTGATTCTTGCATTTAAATGTTCCATTTTATTCATTGAATGATTCCAAAATAAAGTTTATTCGATTTATTTTACGTGTAAACTATAAAATCATTTTAATGTTCGATCTCATCTTTCGACCAACTGACAGAAGTTCATCTTTCGACCAACTGACAGATCAACTTCCGGTTGAATATCCCGGCTTACTTATCTAAATGTATTAGACCCATCCGTATTAATTAAATTGTTATTCGCACAATTTTCAGTTTGTAAACCTATGTTAATTAAAGTTTGTTTGGACAATCATGAAACATCGGGAAACAGACTGTTAACTGTCAAAGTCTGTACAACCCGGATAAATAGATTGAATGATAATTCATCCCAATGAAAACGCCTTGAACAGTGCATCAGATATTCTACTGGCCCGTTCAGGCTCTTCCGAATTGTATCCAACAAAATATCCAGTTATTTTCAAAACAGTCAGCAATTGAAATGCACTTGAAAAAATCCCCTGTCAATGGTGGTCATGAAAGAAGCCTTAAGGGGAGCTAAAGCTTTACAAAACGGGCTTTAAACTATACACCTCACCACTCAAATGAAAATGGGTCGTCTGGGAACTCTGTAAAATCAATAATTGATTGTTTGTTTGAATGGGGTTGTACATCGATCCCTTTTGACAATCTTTCAGTAATAGCGTGGTGAATGGAGTACCTAATAATGGATTCTTGGTATTTCTCTCACCAGTTCCACCACCACATCCTTTCCAAGTCTCCAACTGCTATCCCACATGGGAATACTGTTGTCGCCCATTGTTGGAGGACAAATAGTCAGAATGAATGAAAACCCCCATCAGGAACCAAACTCAAAACCCCTAGATTGACAGTCCGAAATGCGCAATGAGGGCGGCTTAATCGGTATTTGAAAAATATTTGATTTCATCAGAGGAAGGCGGATTTGATACGTCAATACAGTGACAAATTGTCACAAGATACACCTGTTGCAGTGCTGGATGCCCAAGTATTAAAAACAACAAAGGGCAATAACTCAAAAATTTAGTGAAGGTAGAGTTACATTTCTTGCCAACTGCACTTCTTAAGACATCTTTACACATTCTCAGTTTTCTCTCTGATTCACCACGATTCACCCAGATTTCTAAAAAAATTGTAGCAACAATTGGCAATTCATTTAATCTTAACAGTTTCAAGCAAATAGCTCTAATGTTATGTACAGTTAATTATGCAGGCTCTCAATCGATGATTTTAAAGTTGAGTGTGACTCATGCAACTTTTATCTGAAACTTGACAAAAATGTCTTTATGGCACTTATGTAGTCTCAAACAAATGGTAAAATAACAATTACTTCACCCAAGTTGAATGGAAAGGTAATTTTGTATATACTTGTAGGCCCTACTTATTAATATACAGAAAGATAGCTCAACATTCTTCATGATAAATACTAGTGCAGAAATCCCATTTAACAGACAAATAAATGAACACAAAAGGATGGAAAACAGGGGAAAATTTGAATTTTGTTGAAATGATAAATTAATATTTCAACTTTCATATTAAAAAGTTTCAGAGATATCTGCTTTAAACTGCTATTAACCTCATTTAGCTTGTTTTCTATGCTTTATTTTTGACTTGTAACAAATAAATGTTCTTCCGTGTTATCCTTTTTGACGCTCTTATTTAGCCCTATTCTCTTATAAACCCCATCCCCCATTTCGGAGGTTGAATTCGTCCATTTTTGTGTGTTTTGATCCCTGACCAATAAAGGCTCATACCCTCTCAACCAAAGTCACTAAAAAATTAAACAGATTGTTTTTTGCGCCTTTTCCATAATCAAATTTTACCATTTTGCACAGATTATGTTTATTTTTGACCATTTTTTTCACCACCGTAAAATAAAATTGTATAGTGTGGACTCTAATAAAAGCCAATCCCTTCCTAATAGAAATACTGCAATTCTTATTGAACCTGAGGTACTTATAGAGCTCTTACAGTATCCCCCATAGTTTAATGATTATCAATATCAATCCTATTTGTAAGAACAAAATGTCGGAAAGAATGTGTGCGACTGAAGCATCTATCTATAGATTCCTTGTATTTCTCTTACCAGTCCTTCCATAACTTCCTTTTCAAGCCTTCAGCTGCTATCCCACATAGGCATATGATTATCAACCTATTGACAGAAGACAAATATCAGTTGGTGATTTAACTCAGGCAAACTTATTTTCATTTTTTCATTGGGTGGAAGACAAATTATTTATCAAATGTCGCATGAAAGATTGAGATCAAAATTAACATTAACATGAAACTTTCCAATGAAAAATATTTTGTGTGTGTATGGAATTTTTTCAATAAGTATGACTACCATTTAATGTTTTGGTGTTTTCTGATCTTTTGAAGAAAAAAAAAACTCCTGAAAATCTAATGTCTGTCTATAAAGGACTGTATAGCTACAGTGTCTCGAACATTAAGACAATACGGCCAGCAACTTCCTTTTTATAAGGCTTTCAAAAGACAGGAGATATTATTATGTGAACATCTGTGGTGTCCCAGCATTCCAGGGACCGTTGTCCACTACTCTGTCCAGATCATAGCTATGTCACCCTATATCCAATTGACTTGAAACTTAGCGGTAACTTTCCTCTATTTTCCATGATAATGTAGTACAGTGCAAAAGAATCGTAACTTTACCTAACTTTATCTCTCATGATTGTGGAGTGTAGTGCACAAGAATGTGCATATTTTTCATTTTTTGAGTTATTTCCCTTTGTTGATTTTCATACAAGGATATCGAACAGCATGTATTTTGTGATAATTGACTATCTTTTTTCATACAAAATCCAATATGAGAAGACTAAAAATAGGGCAGAGCTGTACTTGATGTTTAAGTTATAGTCACAATACTCTCATCTTACAGGACATATGGATCAAAGCTGTAGGAAATGTAATTAACTTTTATTCAATAACATAAATTCTTAGTTCTTGAGCTTGATTGTCTCTTTAAAAAAGATTATAAATACACTTGTTGAATTGATGACTTGCTCACCATCACATTAATGACAACTTACCGCATGAAAAAGGTGCTTCTGAAATGTTGTTGCCATCTACATGTTGTACTAAACCTCAAATGCATGATAATTTAGGTAATGGGTCCATTTACCCCCTTGACACTGTTTTTTGCCCTGGCCTTATTAACTGGATTGACCAAAAGGTGATTCCAATCCCCTTATTTATTTCTGGTGCACAACATTTTATCAAACGACACTTCGACAAATACGACAATTGGTCGAAATAACATTAGGTCGAGTCAGACGTTTCGCCAAATTTTTTCGTTGAAAAGTCGTTGAAGGTTCGTTGAAAATGATATTTGAATTATATTATGAAAACAGACTTTTTTCCCAAACAATGTATATGAAGTATAATCAGAGTTTATTGTAAGTTTGTTCGAGTAAGTAATAAGAATAAATAAATCCTTTAATGGGTAATCTCACCCAAGCTTGGACTATATGTCGATGATAGTAGTTATATGTAGATACAACATTTGATCAAAATTTACTTTGTCATTTCGACAAATTGTCGTTCTTTGAGTTTTTGACAAAATGTCCACAACAGAATGTCACCTCGACCAGTAGTCGTATTCGACAATATGTTGTATTCGACAAATTGTCTTTTGACGAAATGTCATTGGCCCATTTATTTCTGCCCCACCCTATCCCTTGAATTAATCGGACCACATGTTCTACACATTGTGGCACATATGAACATTATCTTAGTAGTTTTTGCTTGATTATCTTGTTTCTGAAAGATTATTTTGGCCATTTCGATGATGAATACAGAACAAATTTTGCAGAATAACTAACTGTCAAAGTAATGAAAAAATAAAAACCATAACATGAAAATAAAAGAGAGGATTTGAGATTAGCTGCGCTTGCTTTTAAGGCTTTGCCTTGTTTCATATTATAAAGTATTAGCAAAACACTTCTTTTCAATTTATACTCTACTGTAAAGAGCGGTTGAACCAGACCTTGGGCAGACGGGATTTTTGGCAAACAGACCCAGTGCCAACAGGAATTATGGCGAAATGGATGAGGGGCCGATGGACCGAGAATCACAATTAACGAAAATAATTTAAAACATACTCTGCAATGTCCTTTACGACATAATCTGGAATAACAGATCTGTATCATTTCTTTCGTTTATGTTGCCGAACTTGATTTTACGGAACACAGGGAAAAGTGTTCAAAATATCTGTAAATTTCACATTGTTAATCTATGTTTGTGTAATAAAAGCTTTGATACCGATATTTCGTTTATAAGGTAATTGTCATTTATTTCAAGCACAAAACTGTTTAATTTGCATTTTTAAAGAACATGTTGGATTATGTTGGATATCTTAAAAAGTCATTTTCTTGGAGAACAAAATAGTATAACCCCTTTTAAATGAAATAGTACCGTAAGTCTATAATGCTTGACTGAACATCGTTTTTTGGTGATGTTAAAACTCAAAACAGCAAAAGATATTAGCTAAATACTTCTAAGCAATTAATTTTCTGCTTAGTTGTCTACCAGAATCCGGGCGGACGGGAATTTGGGCGATCTGACCCGAGGCGAACAGGAATTAGGGCGAAATGGATGTAGGGCGGACGGACCGAGATTCATAATTAACAAAAATAATTAATACATACTCTGCGATGTCGTTTACGAAATAACCTGGAATAACAGATCTGTACTGGTTGGAGACCAATTCTCGCCAAGTACCAGTTCTCCCCACCACCCCTTTTTCACGGTGAAGACGGAAAGGAAACCATTCTGAATTACAAATTATGTTGACAAGAATTTCTTTAAATCAGAAAATAATTTATTGTGAATTAATATTGCGTCTTTACTGTGAAAATGTTCAATTGGCGAGAACTGGAACTTGGCGAGAATTGGTCTCTAACCAGTATCATTCATTTCGTTTTTCTTGCCGAACTTGATTTTTCGGAACACAGGGAAAAGTGTTCAAAATATCGTTATTAAAGTGGGTGATTTAAAGGTTTTTTGTTAACCGAATAAAAATTTCACCTTGTTAATTTATGTTCGTATAATAAAAGTAGTTTTCATTACGTATTTAATAGTAAACGCAGATAATAAATTTATCTGCTCAATCTTAAGATTTGGCACCCATTCATAAGAACGGGCAAACACCGGTTGCTCAATCTTAAAAATGATCACTTTCCCAAGATCGGGCACAACATATATACCAGACATATTGAATATGATACATTAAATAGATACGATCTGGTGGTATTATCAACTTCGCAGGTATTAATCTACAAAACTTGGATGATGGCATATCCTCGATGTAACGCTATCACGATACATAAACATAAAAGTGGTGTTGTCTGCAAGCATAAAAGTCCTTCTTTAACGAAAAGATGACATCTAGCAACTTACAAATATTTGAAATATATATATATATATATATATATATATATATATATATATATATATATATATATATATATATATATATATATATATATATATATATATATATATATATATATATATATATATATATATATATATATATATATATATTCGGGAACTCCGTAAAACGATATTTGAAAAGAGATTTGATCCAGAGCATGCCAGCCAGGCGTCGTATTTCAAACATCCTTTCATGGGACTTGATCTTGACTCGATACTTAACGCATAACCAAGTTGGTCCCAAGTTGATCAATCAATCAATCAATCAATCAATCAATCAATCAATCAATCAATCAATCAATCAATCAATCAATCAATCAATCAATCAATCAATCAATCAATCAATCAATCAATCAATCAATCAATCAATCAATCAATCAATCAATCAATCAATCAATCAATCAATCAATCAATCAATCAATCAATCAATCAATCAATCAATCAATCAATCAATCAATCAATCAATCAATCAATCAATCAATCAAACTTAATTGGGCATTGGGGTTACTTCTTAAAAGATATCGATATATGTACCTCCTTTTTACTTAAAAAAATTCACCTAACTGCACTGACATTTAATTTCAGTTCCGAGATCAAATTATCGCTAACGAGGAAAATAATTACTGGAAGTCAGCATGTCTCCCTAGATCTCGAAATATCAAAAGTTCTACATGCAGCATTTCACTGCGTGGTACGGTTACTTCTGTAAATGCTTCCCACGCAAAATTAATTTTCATATTAATGCAAACAGTGTCAGATATATTTGTGGGCTGTCATGTGAATCGCAATCGTATTTAAAAGCAGGAAAAGTATCGGTTATAGCTTGCACGCACGTTTTGGCTGACCAAGTACAAAAAAATGACAATATTTTGTAATATATTTCTATCTACATGATCTTTACAGCTCTTTCTTCTTTAGTTTCGTAAGTTAGGTTGTTATAGACGAAAATAGGTCCAAAATATCGTTGTTGTTTTTTTTTTTTTTTTTTTTTTTGTTTTTGTTTTTCAGTAACTTCGACGACAGCAACTCAAAAATCTGACATTTTGTAATTTCTGTTTTTTAATGTCACATATCACTAGATACATCCGTTCGTATTTGTTTGTATAAGGGTTTACTGAAATTTGTAACATTAGCTTACTGCATTGATATCATGATAGCCAGTGCACCTGCCCATGGTACATTCATCTGGAAGTAGACCCTTATCGTTTGTTCCAGTGTCCAGTATTCAATCAGTGAATAAAATCAAAATAAACTTTGTTTCGACGATTGGGATAGTCATAAGTGAAAATGGGGTGCCTTTTTTACGAAATAAAAAAAAATATCCATCTGACACAGCAAACAAACGATAATCATTTCTTTCCATTAAAGTATTTCTTCGTGTATACTCGACCGGAAATAATTTGAAAAATGCGTAAATAAAAGGGGAGCTTGATGTCGATAAGTGTACGTAAGGTGTCCGTTTCCCGAACACACAACAACTTTAGTTAACCGTACATTGCGTTTGGTAAGAGAAATAGTCTTCATATTTCACACGTGGATTGTTTGTGACAAGCCATTTCCGTCGGTTTTATATTTTGGGTCATCAATTAATTTCAATGTCATTTCTAAGAGTCAGAATTCTGAAAATTTTAACCTTTACATCGTTTCTAGTCATTGTTTGGCTCGTTCTTTTCACCACAATGCCACTAGAAACGTTCGCCTTCAGATATTCCAGTGCTTTGATTTCTTTGTGGATTCACTACTTTTACAACCACTTGCTTGATGCACAGAGGATAATCAACTGTCCTTTGTTCAGGATATCTCACCAAACGGGGCAAACAGACTTCCAATTGTACCCCGCTTTGCACGTGCACCGGCGTGCAAAGCGGGGTACGATTGAAAAAATAAACTGTTTGCACCGTTTGGTGATTCTAAACGCAGGGCTTGTTATGTCTTTTATGAAATCTATATTACGAATATGCGTCATTAGACATTAAAAAACAGCCTAATAGAGTATTCGAGTGAAATATTTCACATATCAGACATAACCTGTTGAAAATTATATTTTTCAAATTCTCAACAACTCTATTTCTTTTCTTAGAATTATCTATTTTGTCATTTTCCACCTTCTTTGGCCCTGCTAATTTAGTGATACCGAGACCCTGTAATTTTAAAACAATCTTCATTCTTGGGTTACACTTGCAAAATACCAGGATATTTAAAGATGCTTTGAAGCAAAAAAAAATATTTGGACGTTGCTCAATTTTAAGACAAGCAACGAAATTAATTGGGGCAAATCTTACCTAGTATAGATTTAGGAGCGACAACTTTGTCATCGATGTAAACAGTAGAACATCGAGATTTTTGGGAAATCGAGTGGGTACCGAGATGGATTAAAAGAAAAAAAATGTGCGGTCTGTGATCACTCAATCCCCCGAGATAAGCATTTCAAATCAGCTGAGGCTCGGGGGCTTGATTGAGTGTTCGTCGCTATAACTACAATATCATCGGATTTGAGTCTTCGTAAAGCACATGAAGGCCATTAAAACGGAAAACAGTCTGTTTTGGATAGATATTTCAGGAGGTTTCCTCTTTCATATTATTCAGGGGTGAGGAATTCTAATGCCCGACCTGTCGGAGACGGGCCTTTCCACTTGCAGACCTGGTTACAGCATTTTCTTCATATAAATCAATGCTTTTCTCAATAATATCATTTCATTTTTTGTGGGCAAGCTCATTTTGATCCTGGACAAGAAAGAAATGACTTATAATTGTCCATGGACAAGTGGAGAAAAGTCGTATTTCCACACACCAGTATTATTGTTTATGATTTTCGTATAGTTTCAACATTCGCTCAATATTTTTCTACCTACTTTTTTGTTGACAAGCTCATTTTGTTCATGGACAAGTTAGAAATTAGCTTTAACTTGTCCAGGGATAAATGTAGAAACTGTATTTCCACACCCCTGACTTACTTATGATGGGAAACAAAGATCGATGTCCCCGAGTAAACTTTATACACAAATACAGTTAAGAACACCGTGAAATGACAAGATGAATGATTTTGGAATGTTTTTGAATTGAAATTGAACGAGTGTGTGTAGCGAGTTCTGAGTGAAATTCAATGCAGGTAATCCAATTTTACTAATTATGTTCAAGATGAACAATATTAGCGATATTAATTACTTCCCTTTAATAAAATGTTCATGCATGTTCTATAAATAGTTTTCTATCGCTTCAAGGACGAATCAGAAGGTGTTTCACTATAGCTTTATTTATTTTAAATGCAGTTGTTGATCTTATCTATTACGTGATTTTGGGGCGTTTTTGAATGGTTTGAGTGAGTGTTCGGAATAAATGAATGGTTTATTTAGATTAATATGTAACTAACTGTATGAGGTGGATGTATAGTTTTAGTTATTATTTTTTGTCGGTGGTTCCTCACCTGATACAACATTGTCTCGATTTAATGCCGTGTTTTAAAAAATGATCTAGCCCGAGGTTATAAAAATTTTCTAAGTCTGAACTGAGAAATTTATAAAATTTTAAATTTAATTCTATCATGGCACGTGATTTTAAGTCTATACAAAGCATGCAGTCGCACCGTGGTTAGATGGGCGCCAATGGTCAAGAAAAGTTCCGAGTGGCTGTTCCATTCCGCCCATGTACAAATCTTTATTGGTGTCACATTAGGTAAAGAATGTTGACAAGACAACCTGATAAAAAAAAACAATTTTGTCTTTATTACGAAAATATTTAAAGGCTGTCAAATAAGTGTTGGGGCATTATACTTTAGAAGACTCTCAAATTATCTTGGGCGAATCATATTTAATTGATGACGTAGTTCATGACGTGGTTTGAAATTATGACGAGTATTGTTTACACAAGTTTACTTTGTTCGGATGGCCTGATACATTATAAATTGTACTTTACTCGACTGAGGAGTGTTTTTAGAGACAGAAACTTTTAATCTAGTCGTAATCTATGTTCACCTTTTGATAAATAACCAGGATGGCATTGCATTGATGTTTGTTTTAACTTCGAAACAACGAAATCGTGAAAATAAAGTGGAGATGGGCGACCGACAAGAAAACCCATCGAATTTGTTTTTAATTTCTTAAGGTATGTAAACTTCATTTGATAGTTTATTTGATTGTTAAATACTCTTTCTTATTTAGGTATTTGAGGTTCTTAGCCGTAAGCATTTAGGCTTTATCCTACTCCTTCCCTTTGTCAGAAAACAAAACGTGATCGGAGTTCAACATTTATTGTTTCTAAACTGAAGAGTATCCAACTAATAATATGCAATGTACTTTATAAGTTAAGATGTGCAATGTAGTATCGATACTTGACATCCCCCTTTTTATCAAGAAAATGCAGGTATAAATGTTATGTGTTCATAACACTTAGAGATGCATTTTTACTGTATAGAATTTAAACACTTAATTAAAAGTCTTATACATGAACATTCTGCTTTTAAGTCCAATTACTTTTTTGAAAAATTTGTAAGTAAAAGTTACTGTTCCAATTATCTAAAATTTCATCACTGTTTATCAGTTATTCATATATCTTAAAGTATTAGTACTTCACTACTTCAGTTTGTCATTTCTGGATGAATATCCTTTTTTATTATTTTTCATATAATGACTAAAATTATGAATATATTAACTAAATGAAAGAAATGAACAGAATTTTCTTCTTGAAATCTTCTGTAACATGGTCAAGTCTAGAATATCTGTAACTTCTTTCTGTCTCTTTTCCCTTTCCAGCTGAATGAATCTTAGGTTTAAAACACAATTAACTATTGATTTTTTTATCATTTACACACGATATTTCTTTTCTTTTGATAACACTAGATTCAAACATTGATCATTTTCTCTGATTAAACAAATACTTCACTGATTTGACACACATAATCATCATATTTGCTTGGATTTCGAACAACTCTTCCTGATCTGGTTGTTTGGATTTTGGGATCTTCAGCACTTTGATTAGCTTGACTATTTAACACTTCACTTTTTTCATTATTTGACTGATTATTAATTGACACTTTATCAGAGTGATTTTTATTTGACTGATTTTTGATTGACACTTTATCAGACTGATTTTTATTTGACACAGAATTTCCTGAAATGATCTCTCTTGGTATGTTGTCTGGATCCTTCCTCTCTGTACCATGAAACTCTGCTTTAGTCGGTTTTAGATGTTTCCGATTTCTACGAAGTTTCCTCCCATCATCGGTTTTGACTATATACGAACGTGGAGTATGATGTTTACCTACGACTGTTCCCGGAACGACTTGATTATTATGTTCAATAACGACCCGTTGTCCTTCATTCAGATTTGAAAGAGGATTTTTTCCACAATGTTTGTCATAGAGAAATATTTCTGTTGTTTTTGACGTTTGCTATGTAATGTCGTTATGTTTTCCGTGCCTTTGTAGTTGGGTTTTAACAGCACCTTTGCTGTTGGTATGCTTGATTTCAGTCTACGTCCAATATGCATTTGTGCTGGTGACAATCCAATTCCATCTATAGGTGTATTTCTATAGTCTAACAAGGCTTTGCTTGGGTCAGCACTTTTCTTTATGAGATTCTTAATAGTCTGTACAAAACGCTCTGCTTGTCCATTTGCTTGACTATAATTCGGACTAACTGTTGTATGAATAAAATCACACTCCTTTGCAAATTGTCTAAATTCCTTACACGCAAACTGAGGTCCATTGTCACTGACAACTTCATCAGGAAATCGCGCGAATAACTTCTTCATGTAAGAAATTACGTTTGACGAACTTAAATTGTCCAATTTGTCAATCTCTGGCCATTTTGAATGGTAATCCACAGTTAATAGATAGTGTTGTCCCTTATATTCAAACAAGTCGGCTCCGATCTTTGCAGAAGGGCGATCTGGTATCTCGACAGAAATCACTGTTTCTTTCTTGTTTGTCTTTTTATTATGCAGGGCACAAATTTCACACTTTTCTACCATACTTTCAATCTGTGTCAACATGCCTGGCCAATACATGAATTGCCTGGCCCTCTCTTTGCATTTGCCAATTCCCATGTGAGTTTCATGCACAATATTCAGTATCTCTCTTCTTTTAGCATGTGGAATGATTACTCTATGTCCCTTAAACATAATTCCATCTATACTAGCGATTTCCTGTTTAAAAGGCCAATACTGTTTAATGATATCTGGAACTAACTCTTTATGTTCTGGCCAACCATTCTCGAGCATCATTAGTAATGTTTGTAATTCAGAGTCATTTTCTGTTTCACGTTTGAGGCTTTCATACTTCTCAGGTGATATCGGTAAGTGTGCATTTAGGTGGATTTCATGTACATCCAAATCTGGAATTATATTTTCACTACTCTCGTGTAGATACAGTCTTGACAGCGCATCCGACAAATACATTGATTTTCCAGGTTTGTACTTTATTGTAAAGTCATATTTTTGTAATACCATCGCAAATCTTTGAACTCTTGGTGGGGCATCAATAATGGATTTATTGAAAATACTCTCCAAAGGTTTGTGGTCACTTGCGATAGTAAAATATCTCCCGAACAGGTAATAATGGAACTTTTGACAACCGAACACTATGGCTAGTGTCTCCTTTTCTATTTGTGAGTATCTCTTTTGTGTGGTATTAAGAGTCCTAGATGCATAAGCTATAGGTTTTCCTTCTTGAAGTAGAACAGCTCCTAGTCCACAAGAACTTGCATCTACATTTAGTATTAAACCTTTATCCTTGTCATAAAATGCTAGAACTGGTGTTTCTGATGCCATATGTTTTAGTTTTTCAAAGCTAGTTTGTTGCTCATTGTCCCAATACCAGTCTATTTCTTTCTGTAAAAGTATCTTTAAGGGAATACTAATCTCTGATATGTCTGGCATGAACTTCTGTAGATACGCAATGAACCCTAAAAACGTTTGTAGCTCTTTCTTGTTTGTGGGAATTTTCATGTCAATTACAGCCCTGACCTTCTCTGGGTCAGCTTTGAGACCATCTTTAGTTATTTTGTGTCCAACATATTCAACTTCATCTCTACGAAATTGACACTTTGTATCACTCAGTTTTAGATTCCACGCCTTAGCTCTTTCAAACACTTTTTTAAGTCATTCATCGTGCTCTTTCATATCTCTACCCCACACTAAAATGTCATCCACTATTACATCAGTTCCCTCAAGACCTTCTATCATCTCATTCATCGTACGCTGAAAAATTTCTGGAATAGATTTTATTCCAAAAGGTGCCCGACAGAACCTGTATCTACCAAAGGGTGTATTGAAAGTAGTCAGCTTTGAGCTATCTTCATCTAGTCTAAGTTGCCAGAAGCCAGACGTAGCATCTATTTTGCTAAAAAATCTAGCATCAGGCATTTCTGCAACTACTTCTTCAACTGTTCTCATGGGATAATGCTCTCTCTGTATTGCTTTATTTAGATCTTTCGGATCTATACATATTCTCACTGAACCATCAAGCTTTGTGACTGCAGACATGGCGAAGATCTGGAAATTTCTGTCAGACACTCGGTCTGACAGTGCTAGATAATCTGTCAGACCGAATGAAATTCTGTCAGACCGAAAAATCAGAATAAAAAGACACAATTTGCGATATTTTTCGAAGTATTTATTTACCCTTATGAAGTCGCATGAAACATAATTTTCATTCAAAGTTAAAGAAGAAGAAGGAGGAGGAGAAGTAGAAGAAAAAGAGAAAGAGAAGATGTAGATATAGTGCAAAGTTCTAGACTAGACCCTCTTGAAAGTTGCAGACAACAATTTCAATTAAATGAAATGAAAAAAAATGTAGGAAATAAACAAATTGTTTGTGACAATTAATGTCACAAGCAATCCTTTCATTTCCCACAATGTTTTCTTAAGCCTTCATCTTAAAAGATGTCTAAAAAGGTCAGTATGTGGTTATATTTCAATCACTGTTTCTGAGGTAGTTCATAAGATTGACTAAATTGTCTTGTTCAGATTGAAAGTCCATGGAAAAATCATCATCTTCGTCTTTTTCAGTTCCAAATAAAAAGTTAACAATTTCTTCTTCTTCTTCTTCTTCTTCTTTTTCAGCTTCTTCTTCAATATGTTGTTCAGACTTTCTTTGATAAGTCGGGAGTCGTTTAGAGGATGATAAAAGCCAGTGATCGATGGCGGGTTCTGGATCAAACTTTGATATGTTTGTTGACTGAAGCTTTACTGTGAGAAGATCATTTAATGTATCGTTGTTCAGCCTCGTTCTCCTCGAAGTCTTTATCAGCTTTAACTGAGAGAATGTTGTTTCGCAAGTCACAGAAGTTGGCGGTAGGGTGAGCATTAGGTCGATAACCAGCATAATTTGGGGAAGATCTCTGTCGTGCAGTTCGGCCCAGGTCATGTTATGTAGGTTTGTACCATGTCTGCAGAGGAATGAGATAAATAAAGTTAAAAAATTTAACTTTCTGGAAACATGATTTAGTGATTCTTGAATAAAGGAGTTATACACTTTCATAGATAAAAGCCCACTTTATATTTAAAAAATATACAAACCTTTTAAATAATATCTTTTTCAGTAGTCTCCACTCAGACACCACTTCCTCCAGATCAAATTCAGGATTGGCTTCCACAAGGGAGGATTGGAAATGTTTGGAAAATGTTTCAACGTCTTCAACACCAAATTCTGAAATAGATTTATAGAGTTATATAAGATACAGTTTTATGTGCCATTTATTTATCATTTATCCACTTGTGAAAAAAGATTAGCAATACAAAGATATAAAAAATATTGACAATGATATGATCATTGTACAGATGACAAATTGCTAGTAAATTGTTCAACAATGTTAAAAAAAAACAACCAATCAACAGAACAAGAACATGTTGGCAATACATGTAACATAACAACTGTAAAACTGGAACTTCGAACTGTAGTTCACCTATGAAAGAATCAACTGTATCGCTTGCTGGCCATTTCTTTAAATTGGATATTTTTGTAGCAGCTAATACACTTTTGTCAACCTCAAATCTGCTTTTGATAGCCTCCTCTATTTGGTTGATGGTTGGGTTTTTATATAGCATTTGGGGGCAGGACCCTTTTAATTGTAAACCTTGAAAGGGACCAGACGCTAGAATGGTTTTCAGTTGTTCACTTTCCCTAAAAATTGAAATAGCACAGTTTAAAAAAAGAAAACAGAAATGCTTTTATAATGTTATGTTAAATAGACTACTTTATCAATGAAATGCTTATTAGACTTTAATCTTTGACAAGGCTAAGTCGTGATATACATTATGACAGTCTTTTATGACATAGTTTATACATGAAACTGCAAACAAAGAAAATATGAATTATAGGGAATTGCCTATCAAAAAAATTTAAGTACCTTTCTTTCAGCTCACAAAGCATGTCTGCTGTGGTTTCCACCCAAAACAAACTATCTGCAAAAGCTGTCTCTGGAGCTTGAAGCTTTAAGGACAATCTCATCAAAGGATCGAGCAAGTCCTGTTTATGAATGAAAAAGTAACATATTGATAAATGCTTTTATTTCAGGTTGATGAATTAACCCAAGTTGGAACAACCAATCAATTGTAGTTTCTGTATTAATGATTTTGTTTAAATCTTAAAAACATTGGAAGGTCATCACACTTAGTTTTACAAAAAAAGATGTAAAATATTGCTGGGAAAGGAACATATATCTATCCTCGAGAACTTACCCAAAGAATATAAAGAATAATTATAACCTCATTTAGAATCATATGAAATTTTTTACCTTCAAAAAAAGAGCAAAACAAATCAGATGTTTGTCCAGTAAAAGTTCGTATAAGCCTTCTGCCTTTGGATTATTATGACTTAGTGTTGCTAAGTGTGCTTCGTATGCCCTGTATGTTGTGAATAGACTCTTGATTCCTCTTTGCAGATGGGGCAGCCAACGAGTTCCAGTTACTTTTGGAGGCAAAGTACCCTTGATATTTAATACCTTAATTGTTGTCAGGAGTCCACTTTTGTTTTTATATTGTTTCTTATAGAAATAATGTAACCCAATTAATAGAGTCATAAATTTTTCATACAATTTGTTTGACTTAAAAACATCTCGAAAGGAAAGCTCTAATCGATGGGCCAAGCAATGAATATTGATGATCTCGGGATTAATCCTTTCCTTAAGCAGAGCTGACAGCCCCTTCTTCGACCCAACCATATTAGAAGCACCATCACTCCCAAATCCAACTAATTTCTCTAAAAATGAATCATAGAAACTGATTGTTAGTTAAGATTATTGCATAATAACTAGAATATATAGCTTCGTCGAAGCATTATTTCAATAAAAATGAGATATAATTTCTTATCTTAGCTTCATTAAATTATGTACAAGTTTGATATTTACAGTTTATAAAAGTATAATAAATTTTGAGCTTGTGTAAAAACAGCAAACATTAATTATGATTCAAGTAAAAGAAATTATAGTAAAATAATCTTATTGGACTGTGAATAGTAAACAGATGATATGGTAATGAAGTTGTACCCTTGTCTATCCCTGATTCGTCAAAACATTTGATACAGAAATCATACAGGTCCTCAGAGCAAGTGCTCTTTGGTGACCCAATGGAGAGAAACTTTTCTGTAACAACACCATCCACTGACGATCTGATGTAGATGGCCTCCTGCTCATCTCCACTTATGTCGGTTGAGCCATCCATCATGAAAGAAAAGAACTTCGACTTCTTGATGAATTCAGTTGTTGAGCTCCTCTCGGCACCTGAAATGGATTTCAAAAAAACTAAGGCAGCTTTTCTATTCAAATAGGTGTCGCCAATATCTATGCCTTTGGCAACATCAATCTTACAAAGCCATTCATAATCTGACAAAGGCCTATTCTGTTTTGCCACCGCATGCACATTTCTGAACAACATGGCCAGTTTATGCCGTTGGGCAGCCTGTAAACATTGAAGGGCCTTGCCAGCAGAAGAATTAAGTTTTTGTGATCCTGACTGCTGCTTGGCAACGAGTCTCTCACTTGCCTTCATGTGAGCAGAAGAATGCTCATGATCAACAACTGTGGATGCCCTAAAATTCGTGCAACCGGTTATGAATGAATTGGTGTTTTTCAGATTGGAAGACACTGGGTTTTCTGAATTATAGAAGTCAATGCACACCTGACATGACATAACACCTTTTTCCTTGTTGTATACCAACCAGGAACGGTTGTTTTGCCACGCCACCTGAAATGTTCTGTCAGGTCTGGTTGCTTCATACTTTTTTGATTTTTCCTTGCGCTTGTCATCACTGTCCTCCGTGGACTCAGATTTGCGCTTAGAACCAGGTCGAGCGCCGGAAAAATACTTCATCTTATCAGAAACTCATTATAATTGCGTAAAAATACTTATCTAAATCGGTTCTGTCTGAATTAGCTGGCGAAGAGCGAAAGAATAAGTGGCGAACCAAACGGACCGGTGCGCAAAAAACGAACGGCGTGAGAAACACATTATCATAAAAACTATCGCGAGGAATGTCCTAGAAACTGAACCGGGTCGAACTCGATTATACACGTTGCATGCTTTTACAGCCTAGATGTACTTTGTTCGATTAATATTTTCGGTAGTATTACTACCAATCAAGTAGGCATAAACAAAATAAAATTAATTTCCGGCGACAGTCTCAAATTTTACTTGGGCAAGTTTTCAGTTCTTGTTAGGTAGATTTGCCGATCTTTTTTATAAAGACAATCATCGAAATTATTATCGGACAGTGGGACTGACGGAAAGGAAAAAACATGTCGGACATTGTTAAATTTCATCGGACAGGTCCGACGGTCTTCGCCATGACTGGACTGTCACCATACTATTCACCCATGGTGTAGGCTCTTTTTGTTTTACTATCACACCTAACCGTTCCATTCGTTCTAGTTCTAGTTTCACTTTTGATTTCAGTGCAATGGGTACCTTACGAGGGGGGTGAACTACTGGTTTCACGTTAGGATCTATCTTGATACTATACTCCCCAGGTATACAACCAAGTCCTTGAAATAAGTCCGAATAGTCTGTTTCTATCTGAAAAATGCGTTTTATCAGACCAATTTCTTCTGCGGTCTCTCCACTTATAATTGATTTTGATTGAGTTTCTACAACGTAAAAATCAGTAGTGAAGCAGATATTTTTATAGGCTATTTCTAGAGAAACGACTCCTTTTGGTATCATTCTATGACCTGAAAATGATTTCAAGGCAACATGCGGCTTCCTAAGAACTTGATTCAGATTTTTACCAAGCCTTCCAAAATCCTTATGTGATATAACATTACACTTTGCTCCGGTATCAATTTGAAACTCTCTATTGTTTACTCTTAGAGTTTCTTTGAACATGTCCTGATTTTCTCTGTTTTTACCCTCTGTTTTATAAATTGAGCCTACAAACAACTCATCCTCCGATTCTTCATTTAGTTCATGTACTCGGAATTTTTTGTGTGTCCTTTTTGTGTAGTTTGTGTTCTACAACAAGCTGCAAAGTGATCCTTTTTCTTGCATTTCAAACATGTTTTACCTATAGCAGGACATTTTTTATCATCATGGTGTTTACCACAGCGTCCACAAGCTTTACTCTTGTCAGGTGCCACAAATGTCTTAGAATCATGTTTATATTTTGGAGGTTTTGTTCTTTCTTTTCGCACTGCATGAACATTAGGATCTTCTCCTACATTCATTGTGTTCAATTGTTTCTGTGACAGTTCATATGTTCTACAAATTTCTGTAGCTTTAATCAATGTCAAATCTGAACCTTCATCAATCAACTTTTCTCTAACTTTCTTGGAAACGACACCAAAAACAATCCTGTCTCTGATCATATTATCTTTCTCTGTCCCATATGCACAGTCAGCAGCAAGAACTTTTAAGTCAGTTATAAATTGATCACATGACTCACTTTCTAGTTGTATCCTGCACTGGAACTTTTATCTGTTAAAGACATGGTTTGACTTTGGTTCCACATAGGCTTTGAACCTATTCCCGATTTCAGTTGGATCTTTTTTCTGCGCCTCGTTCAAGTCCCAGGTTCCAAAAACCTCACGACCATGTGGTCCTACCCAAATCATCAGATACGAGCTTTTTTCCTCGTCTGTTTTCCTCTTGAGTGGCCCACTGAACATAAATTGAACGTGGTTGTGAAAATTCTTCCACGCCGTCACCAAATCTCTCGATTCCCAGTCCATTACGGGAATGTTACCGTGTAACCCCTCCATGTAGGCTTACGGGAATGATGTCTGAACCTTTTTATGACAATATTAAAGACTAATCAGTCCTTATGACTTCATATTTTCTGATTTTTTTACTTCTGACACCATGTCAGAAAACAAAACGTGATCGGAGTTCAATATTTATTGTTTCTAAACTGAAGAGTATCCAACTAATAATATGCAATGTACTTTATAAGTTAAGATGTGCAATGTAGTATCTATACTTGACAAAGCCCCCATTAAAGTTCACTTGATGCGGCAAAAAATGAGTCTCTGGCCCACTTGAAATTTTGGATTGAAGATAGCGTGATAGATGCCTATGTGTGTATGCTAATATTGACAAAAACGATTTAAGAATAATTATGTATGTAATTTTGTTCATTTTTCTTATTCGAATTTAGGGCCAAATTTACAAGAATCGAGAGCGTATTATTGCTTACTGTCGCTTACTTTTGTGAAAAAGAATAGCGTGCATTATCAAACGAAACTAATCCGCAGTTGTTGTAGACTTTGTATCTTCGCGATTATTTCCCATGGAATAGTGAAAATTTAGTCATGATAGAATTATAATAACAAATTCTTACCGTTATTTATTGAAAATTTAACCACGCTTCTGAGTTTTAAGGCTCAATGAATAATCCACTCGAGCTAAAGCTCTCGTTTATTCATTGAGCCTTAGAACTCAGAAGCGTGGTTAAATTTTCTATAAACAACGGTAAGAATTTGTTATTCTATAAATGATATATGAAAATAAAAGATGATATTAATAAGTTGTAATTGATAATACATTATTAATATTATATTTTATGTTAATGGATTAAAATGAGTATTTAAACAGAATTATGACTTTAATATTTGAGAAAATTTTGAATTGAGAATGAGAAAAGTTTTATAACCTCGGGCTCAGACGTGTGGCGGTATCAGCAATCTATCTATATGTTAAGTACTAGTACTAGCGTCCGTCTATCATGGGTTATTTCCCTTTCATCACTAACAAAACATAAGACCAGAATGATCCTTTAACATACCGTAGGATTAGAGCCAAAAAAATGTTATTTCTAAGAAGAATTAGATACCATGTAACTTGATGTAAGTATTATGCAATCACTTACAGCTAACTCGATCTTAATGCATCGAGATAAATTAATGAAATTCAGCAGGAAAAGAATTAACATCTCGCCCATAAGACAAAAACGTTGGTCAGCTCGAGGAACAATCCTGTGTTTGGTTTCGGAATTTTTAGTTCAGTGCTCTATCAACTACAGTTAACAACATCGTGAAATTGATAATGTGGATGATTTTAGAATGATTTAGGAATGAAATTGAATGAGTGTGTAGAGCGAGTTTTGAGTGAATTTAATGGGGGGGGGGGGGTAATCTAATGTCGCAAATTTTGTTCAGGATGAACAAAATTAGCGATATTAATTACTTCCCTTTAATATATATGCATACACGTTCTTTTGATAAATTCATATTTTTACAAGAACCTAATTGACGCTTACAATTTGAATTATGTCGGTTAAATCGCGATTGTTCTCTATCCAAATTTATTTTGAATGACGTTTTTGATTCTATACTCTTCAATGGATTTTTGCGTTTTTGAATGGTTTGTGTGAGTGTTTGGAACGAATTAATGGAGCGCTGAATGAGCGATTAAGAACAGTTTTGATTGAGGTGAATGTCAATTTCACGATATAACTAACTGTATGAGTTCTTGAAGGACCATAATTATTTTAAAGGGTTCCGATCAAAGAGATTTGGTCGATTTAAATAGATGGTGCCATTTGAACAGCATCACAGCGTTCTAGTTGTTCTCGAAAAAAATCCATATGTCAATAAACTGAAGGGACTGTGCAGATTTTAAATGTATCAAAGTTACATTTCAGCGTCAATTCATGTTCTTTGGGGGCGTTAACATTTGTCGAGACCCGAAAATGGTTTAACGACCGAGTGCCAACGTTGAAACATTTTCAGGGTCTGTGCAAATGTTAACGCCAGAAATTATTGCATGAAATAAAAGTCTATAGCATTTATTTAAACAGATATTGCGAAATGTTTTGTAGGGACGCTTTGAAACTAGCTCCAAACCCATGAATGTGTCGTGAAAATGGTGTTATACATTGCACCGTCTCTTTTGTTTATACTTACGTTACTTGGCAAATTCATGACGTCACAAAATTTAACGCGGGAATAAGATCAACGTCTTTATTCATGCCCCATTTTCATGTTAGACATAGAAAATGATAAAGTATATAGGCCCAGATCGAGGATATCAAAGTAAAAAAAGGCCGGGCGTTAACGGCACGTGAATTTACTTATTAATCCACGTTTTCTCCCGTTAACGCCCGGGTCTTGTCCGTTAACGTATGTCTATAACGACCCGAATACGAACATTTTATGTAATTATACGTAATTTTCTCGAATAAAAAAGATTTAACCTCTTGTATAATTCCATAGACAGATGGGGGATCTTAATGACGACATACTCATTAAGGTTCATGTAAAGTGTAAATTTTAAGGGCACTTCATTTGCCAAGAAAAAGCAGTATGCCCAGGTATATAATATATCAAAATGAAGCTATCGATAAGCACAAGCAGTTGAGCAACATTAGACTATCGTAGCTATAGCGGTATAGCCAAAACATTGTGGAAAAGAGTCATTTTGTAGAGAACAAGCAACTGCATGACTGTTGGACAAAATTGGCTCATATTTTAACAAAATAAAGCCTCACTGCCGAGGTACTACTACAACCTTTGGTATGAAACTCGGACCCAAAACGTAGTTATGCAATCAATTTATTTTAACTCGTTTCATGAACACATATGTTATACATGTCATTCTAATTTTGTAAACGTGTAGATCTATGTAATGTATGGTGTGTTATCACAACATAAATGGTCATTAATAGTTTATATACCTGTAAAGTTGTTTAGTAATATATTATTTTCTATTTCACAGAATGATAAATATATAGTTTTTTTTATTATAGATCATTGATTGAAGGAAAACTATTATTTGAAATAAATCACAGAAAATGTTTCACAATATAATGGTATGATGTTGCACCATACCTAACATCTATTTTGAAAACAGACCAAACCGGTTTGACATGTATGTTGACAAAATAAAAGGAAATTGATTGTTTCAAAAGAGGAAAAGAGCATTTTGAGACTGAGTTTTATATCTAAGGTTGTAGTAGTACCTGGATTGTACTGTAGACTGTACTTTGTTTAAATATGAGGCAATTTTATCCAACCGTCATGCAGTTGTTTGTTCTGTACAATAGGATCCCTTTCCACAATGTTTTGGCTATAGCGCTTTAGCTATGGCGGTCTTATGTTGCTAAACTGCCCATGAATAGCTTCATTTAGATATATTATATACCTAGACATACTGCCTTTTCTTGGCGAATGAAGTGACCTTAAATTTGGTCTCAGACACATGCACCTTAACATTAAATAAGGGAAGTGGACCCATATTTTTTCAGCAAAATTTCGGAACTCACGATCTTTCGCAATGTTGATCGAGATTTTCTAATGTAAACATAAAAATCTGATATTTTATCATTACGAATGAATTTTAAATTATTTTTATTAATTTGCCATCGGACGATCAAAGTCTGCACGCCATCGTAAGGCTCCACGATTCTAGTACCTACAGCTTAAAAAGGTTATAGAAACATTGTTTCTTTAATGCTTTTCGGTGGTTTATCGAGAAATAACGGTAGATTACCACTTGATAATCTCATCGCAAAAGCAGTGAAATTATCAAAAACTTATACCCTACTTTTGTGCATTTCATCCTATCTGACGTCATCTATGCGGGGCGAAATAAGTGATGTCACAATGAACGTTGCATAGCAATCACTCGCAAAATGACGCGCATTGCGAAAATGTGTCCTAGAAATTACACATTTTGTATCATTTTTGCAATAAAGAAATAGAATAATCGTTTGTTTTTCGAGTAAGATCGATTAATATTTCATTTCGTGAAAAACAAAAGCTATATTTTCTTTCGTGGCGTTGCCACTCGTGAAAATATAGCTTTTGTTGTTCACTCAATGAAATATAAATCGATCTTACACTTAAACAAACGATTATCCTCTATTTCGTTATCCAATGACGGCATGACTATAGTTTGTATCAGTATTCAGCCAATTTTGGTTTATGGCAAAGGGATGATGTTATTTAATGTATCAATAATCAATAATAAACATCACGATTTTATTGGTTTTGAAATATTTCATTTTCATTTCCGCATGGTAGGCTTGTCCGATCTAGGTATTTTACAGCTGTAAGGTTAAGTTCTAGACCGCAGTATTTAATAATAATCCTATTATTATTTTTATCTTATAACCATACAAATATCCGTGTGATAACATCCCGTATGATATTTTTTATGATATCACATAGTTATTTTTAGAACAATGATATAATGCGGTCATTTTTAGATAGCTACATTTCAGTTAGAAACATCAATGAAAAAAAGACAAATAGAGGTTATAAGATAAATATAATACGTACTTAGTGAATTGTATGAAAAAATATCTAACCTCGTCAGATATTTTTTCTCATACAAAACACTAAGTACGTATTATATATAACCATTCCAGACATCGGCATTGCGAACGTAACAGAAGGGCCCAGATAAGTCGTAGGCTTACGTTAGGCCTATATACGGTGATTAAAGAGGACTAAAAAGAATTTGGAAATTCAAATGAAATTTAACTTTGACGTGTCGTTACCTTCAACACGGGATACGATTCCCTAATGTTAGGAAACCTTCTTTTTTTCTATCGAGCAATTAGGATCGCTCAAACCTCTTCAAATCTACCTTTTTTTAATAAGGAAGCATACCCCTAAATAGATTTTTTTTTAAATCGGGTCAATATCGGTTTGCTACGGAAGACGTCTTTATACGTTGGATATGCACTTACGACATTTAGACCTACTTCCTTGGTAGGACTTCACAATAGCTCATTGGGGAATCAAACAACTTTCCAGCAAACCAAAATGTGCGACTCTTGGTGAACGCAACCAAGATCAAATTACTGCTACAGTAAATAGCATCGTGAAATTGACACTCGCTCCCCGATCAAAACAATTCTAACGCATTCATCGCTATAAGCATTAATTCCTAAGACGCACTCCAATGACTCAAAGAACGCCCCGAAATAGTTCAATAACACGTTGAATTTATGAAAAACAATAAGTATTTCAAATTGATCAAATAATAGCATTTTTGCTTAATATGTTGATTTTTAAACGTCTGATATATCCGCAAGGACAATCAGAAAATGACGTTGATTTTTATTAGAGGGAGGTAAAAAAACCTAGCCAAAATATGCGATTGTTTTACCTCATTTCCTTTGAAAATCATTAAAACTCGCCCCAAACACTAATTAAATTCCATTGCTTATTTATTCCAAAACCAATCATTTGCCATTTCGTCTGATTTCTTCAAAGAAAGGGAGTGAATATTTTGCTCTATGTTAATTTATATATATTTTAATACTCTAAAAATGATTTGACAATATGACAATTTGACAATTTCAGGTTAACACAAAGGAAATTATGTTTATCGTGATAGTTCTTGAATTACTACGATTGTGGGATATCTCGAACATCTTGAAATTGACAATGTGAATGATTTTAGAATGATTTTGGAATGAAATTAAATAAGTGCGATTGGCGAGTTTTGAGTGAAATCTAAGGTAGATTTTGAATGTCGTTTTTGGCCTCATCTATTGGTGATTTAAGAGAGTTTTTGAATTGTTGAGTGTTTGAAATGAACAAATTGAGAGCTTAGTGAGCGATTTAGAGCGGTTTTGATTTAGATAAATGTCAATTTCACAATGTTACTTTTTAATTTTTGTTTGGCTGAATCGTTACCACTTATTCCTTACAGAAGTTCCCACAATCTTCTCTCACCCATCAATTCATCCACAATCTACCAACTTTTCATTTATTCAATAAATGCTTTCAATTAGATGAACTTCTAAAAAAGGAAAATCGACATGTAACTAGATGGCTAACAATTCAGATTGAGTTTGCAAATTGGATGCATCCATAAGTGTGAACAGTAACAACGGCAGTAGGTTTCTTTACGAAAACATATTAAGGTTTCTTACTGATAACTGTTAATGCGCCTGCTAATTTGTATAAATAGATGTCGGTTTCTACATGATTTGTACAACCAGAACACACGTTAGACTTATAATATATTCCTATTCCTACCCTTCAAAGGTTTAATTGTTATCATTATTAAAGTTCTGCTAAAACTACATCAGTATGCATTTTATTTCCCTTTGTTCAAGTTAGAAATTTTACATTTGGATCTATGAAAAAAATGGCTAAGTCAATCGAACCTTATCTCCGAGAGTTATACAAAAAAGGCCAAAATAGCTAGCGATGCCCAGATCTAAAATATTTTCTGAAAGGACAGAGGGTTGTTACCCGATAATATCCCTAATTCTTGATTTACATCATTCATAAATTAGAATGTAAAGCATCATACCTGCAGATTAGTAAGCTTTATTTGTGATATTTTATCCGCCGAATTACAAAATAATTATATTTTTATTATTTTTTTAAATTTTTCGAAATTTCAGGACCTCCACGAGAACTTGGGACACTCTACCGCAAATTTCAAGAAATGGTTCTTTAACGTTCTAGAACGTGAATTGGTAATTCAAGAACAGTCGAACTAGCTTTTGAACCAGTTGTAGAACTAGATCTTGAACTTCTAGTACTAAATATTGAACCAGTTCTTAAATTTGAGTTCAATTATTATTTCAAGAACTTGTACTTGAACTGACATTCAATGCTTTAGAACCTTCAAGAATCAGTTCTTGAACTTTTTGCAGGGTAAAAGCCAATGGCTGTATAAGATATAGTCACATGTTATTTGAAAGTACTAAAGGGAAACCATCTATCAAAAGTCAGTTAAACGCAAGGGTTGGGATTATTTCACCAATTATCATAAGGCTCCTTTTCCATTAATACTTGACCATCATGGACTTTTTTTTTTCAAAAGGAACACTATTTTCATTGGTACAATCTTTCTTATAACGCTTGTAGTAAATTAGATTAAAACTGTGGACTCTTTTGTGATAACAGAGATTTTTTTCAAATCAATTCCCAAAATATTCATTTTCCCTTGGTAATTGACACACCTGTTTTTTTTTTCGAAAGGCCCAATTTTAGTGTTGATTTAATCATCCTGTGAAGGCATTTAACAAATTGGACAAAAGAAGTGGACTATAATGCTATAACGAGTAAATTGTAATTAAATTTCCTTAATACCTCTTTTCCTTTGATGCTTGACGAGCTTATTTCGAACAAAAATATTCTGATGTTTGACGTAAATCGGATGGAGATTGTGGACTCTTTTGGGAAAATAAGTGAAAGTTAACAGACGGACGGACGGATTGACAGGCGGACAGACGGCTAGAACAGCTATTTATACCATTCAAATAAATCAAACAAAATAAATGAATTCCATAAAAATCTGTAACCTCTATCAGTGTTGTAGATACATTACGGCAACACTCTCTGCCATGCATCGTAACCCATATTTTCTTTAATGCTTTTCGGTGGTTTATCGAGAAATAACGGTAGATTATCACTTGATAAACTCACCGCAAAAGCAGTGAAATTATCAAAAACTTATACCCTGCTTTTGTGCATTTCGTCCTATCTGACGTCATCTTTGTGGGGAGAAATGAGTAACGTCACAATGAACGTTGCATAGCAATCATGACGCGCTTTACGAAAATATGTCCTAGAAATTTCACATTTTGTCTCATTTTTGTATTAAAGAAATAGAATAATCGTTTGTTTTTCGAGTAAGATCAATTTATATTTCATTTCGTGAAAAACAAAAGCTATATGTTCACTCGTGGCTCTGCCACTCGTGAAAATATAGCTTTTCTTGTTCACTCAATGAAATTTAAACCTATCTAACACTGAAACAAACAATTATCTTCTATATATTATATTTTTCGATTTTTTTTAAGTTTTAGTTGTAATGAAAAACTAGTTAACCAATTTAGTCAATTGGAATTGTTGTTTGAGATTGCATGATTTTTCAATATGAAACGCTATCTAAAAGCTATTAATGCCTTTACTTTGGAAAATGACACACGTTGCTTCTAATTTTCTTTTAATCTGCGAAATTCTAGTTAATTACAGGATAAGATATGAAAGAAAATGATTATGCGGACTATCAGACTGTGTAAGGTCCACTGCTGTCATTTTTACGTCGATGGATGAGAGATCACATATTATTTTGAAAGGGTTTTTTTTGTTTGTTTTCCGTAAGAACAGAAACCGTGACTGTTTTCATTGCGAATCCTTTAAAAACATGTTTTCGTACAGAGTAATTTGTCCGTTGTAACAGTTCTCAGGGGAAGATAAAGCCAAATTGAAATATTTCATCGAAATATGACAGACCTCATATGGAACCACTTTGCACGAATGCTTACAAAATACAGTAAAGAACAGCATGAAATTGACAATTTCTGGAATGAGTGTGTGAACCGCGTTTTGAGTGAAATTCAAGAGAGGTAATCCATTATAGCTAATTTTGTTCAGAAAGAAACAAAATTAACAATATTCATTACCTCCCTACAATAAAATTTGCATACAGGTTCTATGAATAACATTCTATGTCTTCGCAAACCCATCATACGCTTACAAAATTTAATTATGTTAGTGATATCGATGATTTTGTTTACCGGTTATCATTTAAACGTAGTTGTTAAGTTATCATTTTTAGTGATTTTGGAGCGTTTTTGAATGGTTTGAATGACTGATCGGAATGAATGAATGAATAGGGCACTAAGTGGGCGATTAAAAATGGTCGTTATCGGAAGAGCCGTCATTTTCACGATGTTATTAACTATAGCTGAATACTCAAAATTGTTTCCATTGAAAACCGGGACCAATTTTTAGCCAACCAATATGAAGGAACTTGATAAACACATATGAATAAAATAATGATTTGTGAATATGATTAATGTACTCAATGTACAACGCCATTTTAAGGTAGAGGACCCGTAATAGATCCGCAATGTTTTGGAAGTAATGAACTTTAACAGTGTTAACCGAGGTTTCCTAATGAAAAAACATTAGGAAACCTCGGTCAACAATGTGAAAGATCATGAGATCCGAAATGCTGCGGAACTACTACGGGTCAACTACCTGAAATTCAAACGTGTGACGTCTTGAAAAATAGATACTGAGGCGAAGTATCATGGCAAGCTTTTGGAAAGGGTCGGAAACAATGAAAACTTTCGGTAAATAAATCTGTGCCAATAGAATTTGCTATTTTCTGTGTAGGCAGAATGAAAAGAAAGAAGGACTTTCATAGTTTTTATGTAAAACGATTTATTATGAGATTCTTCTACGGTGGTATACAATTTCAAAGTTGTATCAAGTTGTACCATAAGAAAAAGAAAATATCAACGGGTCAAGAGCCGATGCCACTATTTCAACAAGAGCGGGTGTAACGCATAGCTGTTGGTGCTTAAATTTATGTAACTGTAGCGAAATATCGAAACGTTTAAAGGAAGATTGAAGTCCACAGGCATTTTTTTATATATGAATTAAGACAAGGTTTCCAAACTACTGCACATATCGAACTCTACTAGTAGATATTCAATTGATAGTTCTATTGTTTCCCATAAGCTTGTCAAAACTTATCGATCTCTTTATGCTAGGTACCCTCTGCCGATCCGATCTATTCGATCGCCTTAATGCCCCGACCGAACCCGACCAAAATTTGTCTACGGCAACCGAGTGCCTTCTTCGACCTCTACACGAGCATTCGCGATAATTTCTCGATAGAAGCCCGACCAGACATCCGATTTCAACCCGAACCTCCCGACCTTTACTCAAGCCCTACACGATCTCTACTCGATCTTCAACGACCAGAAGTTGGTCGTGTTCTAGTAGTCACTGTAGTCGAAATTCGGAGTTTTTCTTGTACTGATGATATAATTTTCACTTCAAATTGATTTCTTTTAGAGTACTAGGCATGGAAATTGAGCAATTACAGCTGTGTTTCAGATGGGTATAGCTCTAACGGGACAGTTTCATGGCCGTGATTGAGTAAGAGGGCGAGGGGCCAAATATCTTAGGCGTAGGAGGCCACAACGCAGACAAGTCGGGTTTATACCTTGGTTAACATGTCGACCTTCTTATGAACAATTTTAAAACCTACTGCAAAAGCTAAACAGAGAAGTTACGAAAGGATACAAACATTTTTTTTAAAGTAAATGCTGACATAGTTGGAGAATGTCTTAATCGTGTTTCAGCAAGAATTTAGGGGCCTGTTTTACTAACCATCTTACGACTATTTTTTTTCGTAAGTCAAAAATTAAAGTTGCTTCTAGAATAGTAACTAAATACACAATTCTGCCATGCATCATCTCATTTGAATCGACTTCTAAAGACGATTCCAATGAGATATTGCAAGGTAGAATCTAACAATAAATGAAAGCACAAGGTACGATCTATGTTTTTGACTTACGAACAATTTTTTTCGTAAGATGTTTAGAAAAACGGGCCCCAGGAAAATAGCACTAACTTCGGGAAAAATCAGGATCCATCCCAATCATAAAAAGCCATATATATGTAAATGTACCGTATAACTACTTTCTTTGTAAAAATAATCAAACTATATATTCACAAATCAAGATTTTTCAAGTGTGGATTCAATTCACGATTCATTTTTCTGTAATATTCTTGTTAAATAAGGCTGTCGTGCTTTTCATTGAAAGACGAAAAGTTCCTTGAAATAACTGAGGGGTCTTCGTGAAAAATAACAGTGACGAAGTAGTCTATTTAATCGTTTTCTAGAAATAAGAAATATGTTGAATTAGAGCAAGGTTTTGCTATATGACTCACTTGTGAGTAGCTCTATACGGTTAATCGCATTAAAACACGATCAAACTTTTAAAAACGAAGCTCTGTGGCGTCTCAAAATTCGTGCCTCCTCCAGTAAATCGGTTCCAGTAATTGACAAAAATCTGATTTAATATGGACTTTTTTTCTGCCTTAAAATATTGCTGTTATCATTCATTTTACAAATGCGATGAACGAGTCGAAAATAAACGTCGAGATAACGTAAACTATCCCTTGACGTCAGATGTAAGCGAGCATACGGATGATCTACACCGTGTCTCAATGGGACATTTCTGATGATTAAAAAAATAAGTCATCATCTATCCACTCTTTTTCTGCCCACTTACGACTGAAGATATCTCCTCTTAGCAATTACGTCGTTAAATCAGTACGTCGTTACGTTTGCCGCTTTTCGAGGACCCTTGATATCGCGATTGTTTTATTTACTGCCAAAATCAATTTTATAATAAAATACGACTTATAACCCAAGTACTGTGGCGGAGACATAAAAACAACTAACAACCTACGTGTCTGTCATTTCTAAGTTTAACATTCAAATTGATATAAATAACATCGTCGAATAAAGTCGGTTTTTTAGCACTTTCGAGCAGTTTTGATCAAACAAGATATGCCTTGATATAGCAAAATTTCTATCGTCGAAATTTAGCTAACATTTTTCTTATTTAACACGCTGATCGTCATTTTACCTTTACTGACAGCGGTGACAAAAACGGACAAATTGCACAAATTTAATAAGCAAAGGAAACTCTGTGGTACGGCGAGATGAAAAACGGACACGTAAAACATTGTCTAACAACTCACATCTCAAGGGAATCTGTTGCCTTTTTGTATCTAACTTACTGCAAAAGTGGAAATGTTTGCGTAACGAAATTGTTCATTTATTTTGCGGTTTGCTGAACGCGAAATTAAATCACATTTAATTCAAAAAGAAACGTTTAGTGTCACCTTTAAAGTTGTTATAATATTAGTTATATATTTTGTTTCAGGTAGAAATTACAAATAAAATTTATTAGTCTTTATGGTCATGTGAGCTCTTGTTTGGTCAGGTAGCGATCGAGAATCGTCGAGTGCTGTCGGGTATCGAACGACTTGATCGTGTGAACAGATCGAGCATAGGTCCAGTTGATCGGATGCGATCGGGAAGTTCTTGAGTACAGGTCGAGAATGATCGTGTAAAGGACAGCTAGAAGATAGCTACTCGATTACACTCGATCTCTACACAACTGGTACACGGCCAGCTCGATCTTGCACCCGATCGATACACGATCGCTGTCTGACCGCTTCTCGATCAAATTATCTCTCCGACCTGACATGAGTCTTTTTGACATGTCAAAATTTCCCCAATTTGATTGAACGTGTCCTTTAATTCCGAGCTTAGAGGCAAAACACAGTATTTGTCTATACAGTAAAACTTGTGTTAAGCGACCATTTAAGGGACCACATAAAAAGCGGTCGTTTATGGGAATGGTCGCTTAATACGAAATACCATGATAAATGTGACAGTTTATTTTTATAGCATATTAAGATTGTCGATCATGTCGCACTGAATCTTATGATGTTCGAACCCATTAGAATTGTCTTATTGAGACGATTCTAATGGGTTCCAACAACATAAGAATCAACAATAACCAATTTTTCGTTAATAAATGTCCTCCTTTTCAGAGAATTTGCTTACTGGGAGGGGGCTTTTATAGTGGTCGCTTAATAAAATTGGTCGCTTAATAGACGTGGTCGCTCGAGCAATGTCAACTGTAGAGTGTATGACAACTACTATTTTGTACTCCAAACCCTTGTTATACGATATATGATAAAGTTAACAACACGTGAAAATAACAAGGTGATTGATTTTGAAATGATTTCGGAATGAAATCGAATGAGTGAGAGTCAGGAGTGAAATTTACGGGAGATTATCAAATATCGCTAATTTTGTTCAGGACGAACAAAATTGGCGAAATTTATTTCTCCCCTATAACAGAATATGCATATACTTTCTGAAAAATAGTCTCATATTTCGTCAAGAATGAATCAGACAATTATAATGGAGTCGCAATCTTTTGGGGCTATATTTATTTTGGAGAGCTTTATAATGGTTTGAGTGAGAATTTGGAATGAATGAAATTATCGCTGAGTGTGCGATTTAGACCGGTATTTATTGAAATTTATGTCAATATCACGATGTTGTCAACTGTTAAATTCTAAATATTACTACGTTAAATCCTCAATATACGTCAAGCATTTGTTGAGACGGTTGTCATTTCACGGTTATGTTATCTAAACCACGGGTAAGCGTTCGTGAATTTTGCATTCAGCTGAATCATTCAGGAGGTCAAGTTCAAAAGAAAACAGATTTATCTGAACACACAAATAATACACACTTATACTTAGATAAAAGTACTTCTTTTACATATATGACTTTTCTGGTTATCAATATTGCCAAATGCAAATACATTTTTCACAAATTCACGATTGACGACAAAAATAAAATCAACAAGAATTAAAAGATTATTGTATCACCTGCGTATTTTTCTTTCATCTTTTGTTTCATAAAGGCTCCTTTTTTTACTTCTAATCTTACTTTTATTCCTTTGTAGATAATCAATGTTTTTTTTGCAGATGGCATTATCTTTTTGTTTCGTTCATGATAATTGGTTGAGGTCCTAGGAATCCGTCACCAAAAATAAACCGGAAAGCTAGAAGCACGTAAATAACAGCTGAAATATAGAAAATACTCGTAGTATTTGATAAGTCGCCATTGATAAATTAATCTTCTTAAATGCTTTTCGGTGGTTATCGAGAAATAACGGTAGATTATCACTTGATAATCTCATCGCAAAAGCAGTGAAATTATCAAAAACTTATACCCTGCTTTTGTGTATTTCATCCTATCTGACGTCATCTAAGCGGGGCAAAATAAGTGACGTCACTATTAACGTTGCATAGCAATCACGCGCAAAACGACGCGCTTTGCGAAAATATGTCCTAGAAATTTTAAATTTTGTCTCATTTTTGCAATAAAGCCATAGAATAATTGTTTTTTTCGAATAAGATGGATTAATATTTCATTTTTGTTGTTCACTAAATGAAATAAAAATCGATCTTACACTGAAACAAACGATTATCCTCTATGTCTTAACTGAAACAAACCTCCACTAGGTCACTGCATATTTCTCTATTCGACAAGCTCGAAAGGAGCCAATGGTCTCAACACTCAGAATATTATAAACATTTTTAATGTTCCCCAATTCAGGTTCGATCATCATGCCAATTTATTTGTCGGTTTTAATGCCTACCAAGGAAATATTATTCAAAATTTAACTTATATACAAAGAAGGAAGCCTTAAATAGTGTTTCCTGACGGCGGCACTCTCATTTTTCGACTTTTTGTCTTCCACCAATGGGTTGATATTCGTAGACCTGTGTGGAACAGCCGGCAGAGTTAGGAAAGGATGTAATATTGGTACTAGTGAGAGAAATACCAAGAAAACATTGTAAGTTGCTCCAACCGCCGAGATACAATTGAAAGATTATTAACACCCCATTCAACTAAACAGCCAATTTAAATAGTGTATTTCCATTCAAAATTTCCTTACAAAATATGGTGTAATCCACTCCCCTGTAAACGACTCGAAGCGCTCCCTGAGTTACATCTTGGGTCAAGGTCAATGCTACGCTACATATCAACACAAAGAACCAAAGTGTGGCTTTCCGCATATTCCGAAGTCAAACTCACTGGATTTTACACGGTCCATCAACCTAAATAGAAATCAGCAAGTACTATTGTGAAACATTGTTGACCTGTCACTCATTATTTTTCGTAAAAGTTCGTTAATATCCGCGAGGGTATTAAAGGAATTTTATTTCAAGAACAAATATAAAACTGTCATTGATATAATTGGGTCCGTAGCGCAGGGGTCTAAACCGTTTGCCAATAAATCATTGAACAGACAAACCTGGTTCGAATACGCACACAGTCAGATTCAGTAATCTTTGTCCCAAATTGTTTTAACTTTATTATTTATTTATTTTATTTATTATTAAATAAAGGAACAATTTTATTGTCTCTTAAATTTCTTGTTTGTAATATTCTACACTGGCAGTTTTTTTCTTAATCAAATGTCTCAATGCTTAAATTTTCAAGGAATTAATAACCTGTTGTCACCTATTCAAGCTGAGGTCGTGAGGTTTTTGATCGTCAACCTAGCCCTTTTTGTTTCTCTAACGCAGCACCTAAGCGACTGAATTGAATTATCTTCTTTCGTTCATGATATTTAAATCACATGATATTACATGTATTACTATTTTTCTTATCGTGCGATACATTACATTGCTTGTCGTTACTTCTGTTAATTCTGTTTACGGAATTTTTTATCCACTTTTTATTTTATTTTGGGGTGTGTGATAAAATTATCCTGTATTTTTCTAAAAAAAATCTATTGTTCGTAGTCTACTGAGCAATAGGAAATCACTTGATGTAGAATATCAAACGAATCACCCACAGAACGATGAACAAAATTAAGTAAACTGTGCCTTGCTTTTTTATATACAAAGATTCGAATTACAGCCATTAAAAGCTTCATCGTATTTTCAAAATAAAAAGAAAAAAAATGAATAAATAAGATAAGGCGAGAAAGAGATTCGATCTTTGGACCTCTGCTTTGCAAGTTCCCGACCTTACGCCTTAGCTGTGTCTGTTCATTTATCACAACTAGGTATATTTAGCAATAGAATGTACTGTTCGCATATTTTTAATCTATATAAGGAAGTGGATTACGAATATCAATGAAGTTCAACAGGGATATTAAATGAGCGACAGGTCAACAATGTTTCACAATACTTACTGGCTATTACGATATTGATTACACTTGAAAGTCAACAATACATTTATACCTAAAAATGTATGTTTTGATCTACGATAAAGAATTATACAATATATACATTATCAAAAAAGTGTTGAGCCCCTTATACATAAATTGTTTTGTTGTTAAGAAAAAAAGCTTTTATCTAAAGGTAATTTAAGCAAAGCCTTGTAATACTTAAGTTAATTTAACTGTGATAAAAATGCTGCAATAATATGAGTATTTAATAATTACCAGAGAAAATCACCAGGTCCCTCTATGTCGGCCACACCCTTGCATAGCACCGCAATCGAAATAAGAGATTACATTTCTCTTTTTTGGCGTTACCTAGGTAGAGATGTGGCAGACATGGTATCTATATATTTAATATCTGTGATCATGTGTTTTATGTTATTTTATATGCTTGCTACACTGTGCTCCTTTAACTTTTGTTTTACCATGTAATGTCATGTATCTTTTACCTGTAAAATACTCTATCTATTTATCTTTGAGGTAGCAATGGACACATGACATCATTTTTCTCCGCACAATGAATTTTTTCTTGTTCACATATGTTGTTGATTAACAATGTATAGTCATTATATCAAAATTTGAAGGTGCCTTTCCATGCTCTTTTCATGCTACAGTTATCTGCCCTTGAGTCGTATTGGCCATTTTCTTATTTCCGCTATTTTTAAACATACCTTTTAGCCAAAAACCTCAGTATACCTTTCCATGCTAATAAGAAAGTTTTTCATTGTTCTATTGAGAGCCCTCCCAATAGAATGACACTTAAAAAGTATTTCTATGTTAAATTCAATGACCCAGTCATTCAATTGAGATCAAGTATTGAAAAGAAGCTAAGAAATTAATTTTTTCCATCATCATTTCTACGTTATTTCCATAAGCAGAATCTTATGAAAACCGGTCTTTTGAAACAACGCCCTAAAAGAGCCTTAAAATAATCTTTTGAAGACCTTAAATGAACTAGAATTAAATTCACTAAATATTAGCAAGATGTAGACATACTTACAAAAGAATAGATATTAAATATATTATTGTTTAAGAAAGACAATTGAATTCCAGGTGTTATGAGGCAAAATGTATTTTATAATCTTTATAAAGGTGTACACAAGAATCAAGATTAGGCAGAGAGTAAAAACCTCATTATTTTAAAGAGAATTTTCTTATCTTATATGGCGACAAGAACTATCCGAAAACAATATTCCTGAGTGTAAACGTGCATAATTCTCTTGGTCCGAGAAAGACGAAGAATAGCAAATACATTGTTCTTGCGAACTGCATTCTCAACGCATGCCCGTCAGAAATGTTTTAGTTAAAAATTTAACAGAGTGATGAGCCTCTTTGTATTATCCATGATTAATGTCCTGGCAGGGCGGGGCCTGAGTAACGGTTCATTGCATTTAAGGTTAAGGTAAATCAGCTTTTATTTTAAGCAACTTACTTCTACAGAGTCGACACAAATATTTCGAATCCTAATATCGTGAATTGGTAACCAAATCCTTGTAACTTCAACTTCATCAAGCTGAAGTTACGAGGCTTTGGTAACCAAACGATGAAATGAGTTCACTCTCCCTAAGCACGTCAATCCTCTAGATTAATTATTTGCATGCGTTAACAATAAAGAACCCAAATTTTTGAAAAGGAAAATCGCCACATTACGTCACGGTTAAGCCCCGCCCTGCCAGTTCATTAATAACGCAGAATATTGTACTTTTGGTCGTTTTGTACTCAAGGTTATGCTTTGTTTAAAAGATATTTTGTGTAGATGTATTTTTCGATTAAAAACGTGTTTGTTGTGACCGTGTGCTTTAGAAATCATTATCCTGCTGAATGTAAATTTATTATCAACAAAAATGCCACCTGTTTGAATTCTTCAAATAGGCAGGCTTAAGATTTTTCCACTTTAGTAAGCAGATCTAAGGCAGTGTAGGCTAAGATTAGACTGTACGTCTATGTGAGCTGATTTTAGTTAATACTGACTGCCAAAGTTTTGATGTACAAGTTTTGCCGGGAATCTCGGAAAAAGTGTTAAAAAAAACCTTTGAAACATCTCAAAGTTCCGGGAAAAACGTGTAAATCGACATATATTCGCGTAGTTTGACTGGTAAGGTATTTTGGCTACACGTTTATTGACAAATTTGACAGAACACTGAACAATTGTTTAACTGTTTTATACAATGTAATATATACTTACACACAAGTATTGTAATACAAAAAAAATGAAATAAAACATAAAAATATTACCTCGTTCAAATCCAGACGAACGACAACCAATAAATCATTGTTATATGGATAAACAGATGTGTTCAAAACCTGTGAAAATCTACATGCATGTACAAAACACACAATGCGCTTTGTCAACCAAAAATGAGCCTTAATGAAAGCTTTGTTGTAAGTATGAAAATTATTAATTTACTCTAGTATAATTAAGCGAATTACATGCACTTGTGCTGCATTAATTGTTAATATACTGTCTATTTTTTTTTTAAATTATGTTTTTTCCATTGTAACCATCCAATAATCCTGAGAAGTTTATCAATGTATGCATAGGTCTTCCATACAAAACCGTTCAAGACATTTTATTCTTAAGCCCCTTTCTCTATTTCATGTGGCGTAGCTTACACACGCCTTCGGGATAGCTCGTCTGTTCCGCATTTAATTGATTAATCGATAAGACATATCTATATTTGGTACAAAAGCATCGTATCTACCTCATATTATATCAGTTTTAAGCGTCTGTGCCATTTAACAGAATCAATGAAACCGCTAAGCTTCACAACATCTTCATTCTAATAATATCTTTAATTAAAGATTCTGACACAATACAGGTAAATTTGATATGCAACTACATGTAAAAAATCCTCAACTAGATTTTTGATGTTTGTTAGGTTAAAAACAACACTTTCTTAACTTGAACACGTTCAATTAAGAACAGAAAGCATGATAAGATGAGAATTTGCTTATTATGACCTTCTCTTCTTCCGACAATGATGAGCGATCGTCAAGTGGTAGCGCGTCGGACTGACAATTGATGCAGAGGTCCCGGGTTCGATCCCCGACGGCGGCAACCATTCTTTCCGACTATTTGTCTCTCACCAAAGGGTTGATAATCGTACACCTATGTGAGATAGCAGGTGGAGATAAGGAAAGGATGAAAGGATGGTTGTACTGGAGAGAAAAATACTAGGAAACAATTGTTAGTTGCTCCAGTCGACGAGATAAAACTGAAAAAATGTTGAAAGTGTCGTTAAACTCCTTTCAATCAATCAATATTCCGACAATGAATGTTGACCACAATTTACCTACACGTGATCACCCAATGGGATTTCTGGTTTTGTACAAGTAATAACTGTAGTTTTCCTGATCTCGGGACAATTCAGTCAAGGCAAATGGTTGGAGGAGAGAAACATAAAAAGTGTCCGAAATCCTGTAGTCGTTATAAAATAAGATAAGCAATCCTCTGCCTTTTTATTTTTCGATTTCAGCTAGAATTACATTTCACTTTACTTAAAACAGAAATTCTAAAAGCCTAGTTTACATTTGGATTACGGGGCCCGTACGGTGCCCGTATCTCGCCGTAGCCATAAAATTGTGCGGTGCCCGTGCGGTGACATACGGTGCCCGTTCGATCATCGCACGGTCTTACGGGCACCGCAGACACATGAGTTCACGTTTAAAAATGTTATACACATCTTTAAAATCGCAAGCATGGGCGCCGCACGGACATCGCACGAAATCCTTGCGATGATCACGCAGATATCGCACGATATCTTACCTATCAAACATCCAAAAATAAAACCCATAGAATCGTGCGGTGACCGAACGGCATACTCTCAATATCCGTACGATGCCCGTACGATTGCCTTGCTATATCGCTCGGGACCCGTACAGTCTCATCAAGGTATGTTCCCCCTCAAATATTTTCAAAAATCGCACGGTCACCGTGCGGCATTGTGAACAAATACGCCGTTGAACGTAGCTGTCTGCGACGTCCAAAAAACGTGAGAAAGATCGCAGGCTGCGATATCGTACGGCGACCGTGGCAAATGTAAACTAGGCTTAAGTATGATTTTTTTGCAGAGATAGCTGATGTATCAAAAGCATCAATCAATCTATCTTGCTGCAGAATTTATATTTGCTTTTAACCAATTGTTTTCGTAAAGCCCTTGTTGTACACGGATGAAATGGTATAAACATCTCATCGTAGCAAATAAATAAATGAAATTGGTGGAAGGTAACCTCATTATATTTTTCATATTTTAATAAAAAATGGATATATAAAAAAAATTGAAAAAATGCATAACCTGTCTTTTTTAATCTATCCCAGTCTGATTCGTGTTGAACCATGAATTCTGAATTTTTTTATCATCGACAAGTTTAATAATCGGTTAAAGCTACTCTTAACAGACTAAAGGAACAGCATGTTAACAGATATACAGGTACCCGGGTCATGTATACCAAAATTCAAATACTAAAGAACATTCCAATTCCAGCCAAAACCGCCTTAAAACACAACTACGAAATGTAGGTCTACTTTACAGACGTGAAAATTGACTCACTAAAGTGATTATAAGAAAATGTAAGTTCGGTTGATAAATATATAATACGCACTTTGTGTTTTGTATGAAAAAATATCTAACGAGGTTTGGGGAATTTGAAAATTGTCGAGTCTCTGTCGAGACGTTTATCAATCGAACAACCGCGTTAAATATTTTTTCATACATTACTCTAAGTTCGTTATAATATTTATCTAATAATTTTGTTAGCCTTCTTTTCTTCGGTGGTTCTAACAGAAATACAAGTTATTTTTGCCATGTTCATAAAAATAACCGCATTATGTCATTGTTCTAAAAATATCCATGTAATATCATAAAAAAATATCACATAGGGTGTTATCACACGGATATTTGTGAAGTTATTAGATAAATGGGTAGTGAAGCTTAATTTTAGGATTGTAGATGTGGTTGTTTAAAACACTTCATGCTACTGCATATGAATACAAGAAAACACTTTAAACTCTCAGGAGGAAAGCGTGAGATTTAGAAGTCCTTAATTCTGCAAATCTTTATTTTGTTGCTTTTTCGGTAGCGACAAAACAAACTATCAAGGTCGATAACTTCCGTTTTTATATGGATCCTTTCAATAATTCTTATCACACATACTTCTTCACATTCCATAGTTTTGACATCATGTGTTGTGGTTATTTTGTCATACTCATGGGAATGGTCGAAAATGAAACCGACATATAATACATCGTATTAATTTCATTTATATTTAAACTTATGATGATCTTTATGAAATAAACTTCCAGCATAATAGGAAGAAAAGTGAAAACGAGGAACGAAAACTTTTAAGCAAATAAGCAGGTGTTCCAGTTTCCATAAGTTTTGTAAAGACGAGCAGAAAACCTATAGAAGATAAATACGAATAACTGCTAGAAATTAAGATAATCAGTTATAATGATCATGTGTAGTTATACTGATATATTGTTAGTCTGCTGCCTACAGAATCAAACGGCAATAAGGTTGAACGGGCCGACCAACCCCAGAACGAACGTAAGCGTTTTGGGGTAGAAACACTTCCGTTTTGACTTGTTAATGATTGAATATGGCGATTATGAATGTTTGATACATAGTTCCTCGTTCCAGTAGCAGTTCAGAGACAACTTCTTCAATGAGCAGAGGATGTACATGTAGCCGGATCATTATTTGGCGTTGTGATGCATAGACATTAACTTTGTAATAGCTCCATAAATCTTCGCGCCACTCGCAATAATTGAGCAAGATAGCTTTAATTAAAAATGCGTTGTCTGAATTTGACTTCCTCTGTGAAAAATGAGGACACAATTTGATGTATTGAAATGAAACTATTGAATGTACGACCAACTATTGTCTCTCGTTACAGAAAATAGCCTGGAATTGTGAAATTTTAAACAAATTGAATGGTTTGTTTTTGGATGAGACACTAACATAGAAGATTTTCATTTATCTATACCAAGAAATGAAATATAAATAACTTTTTAATATCATTTGTCATGTATTTCCCTTATACCCTTTCTAAAATAGAACAACGAAACTTTATTCATTTTTATCTAGAAAAACGATGGTCCTTTCGTTTCTCTCCAGAGTCATAATTTCGGGATGGTCGAAACCATAAACTATTTCATAGTTTTATTTATATTCAATTTACGAACAGGTAGATGTCATACAATATGTGACGCACTCGAAACGAAAAAGTCTTGTCTAATGGCTCAGTGCGCGTTCAGTTAATTTAGATATAGACAACCCCCATAGTTTCCATAGCATAATATAGGAATTAAATTTATCAATCCCCTCCAATTTATCTTCAAAATATTGATTTACGGAATACCGGGAACATAAGAAGAAACATGCAACTTTGATAACTTACGAAAACATAATGTCATGAGATGTCCTGGGGACAAACATATTTATAACTTTTATATGTGTTTACAACTCTCAAATGGGAAAATGTTTAAACTCTTTCAAAACGGATGATTTTTATAAGGTAAAATACTCTTCATTACTTTTTTAAGTTTCAGTTTTTTTTAAATTTTACTAATTATTCTAGAGAGGTTTCTTACCATAAAAGGGTAACAGTCTTAGAGCTGTAGTATAAAACTACTTTTTATCAGCAGCAAGCCTCAAAGGACATCAGTTGTCGTAAATAATATAACAATTATATATATCAGCGATGGTACTAGAATATACGCAAAATTCTTCTGTATGGAAACCAAGAACAACCCTCTTTGCTGATTAAGTGAAGGAATCGGCGTGTTACTCGCTTAACCCTTTGCTGTTTAATCCCTGCTTTTTACGTGCCTGTGATTTTATGATTGCGAAAACATTGTGAAAAAAGAAGAAATTGCTTCTGACAAGCAATTTCTTCTTTTTCCACACTATTTTCTACCCTACTGAATGGTAATTTCTCAAATTAAACCCACTTTAAATTTTCGTCTGCAAAACCTTTGAATTTGGGCAGGTCCAAACTTTTGTAAAACAGGAAAGGGTTAAAAATATTTTTGAATTTCGTTCCAGGTGACAGAGCTATGAAGGTTGGCTTGGTGTTGTTTCTGACACTGAGCTCACTGTTTGGTTTAATCTTCTGCCAGGGTTTCGCCATTGACAATTTATTTGGACTTTTTATATTTTGTAAGTTGATTTAAACTTTAATTTAAGATCATTTTTCCTTCCTGCAAAATAGACATTACTGTTCTTTCTGATATTACAATACAGTTTCCGTTATTTAACTACTATAGTTTAAGGATAAAACATATAACGCTCTTCAAACCGCACGTCAGGGACGTTTGTATTACCAATTTGGTCAACAACATAAAAAATAAAGATACGAAAAAATCCAGAACGGTTTTATTGAAAAAAAAAAACATGAAAAAATAAGTAGAGAATTGATTTTGGGTATTACTTTTAAACTTTCCTTTTTACAATCTGTCCGCTGAAAGATTTCCGTGTCAACATAAAAAAATCCTAACATCAGACAATGGTATTTTGACACAAGTCGGTTAAAATAGTCGATTTTGATAAAGTTGCGGTTGGTTTTGAACGTTAAAGGGATGTTTTTGAATGATTATGGAGCGTGTTGAATTATTTGAGTCGAGTGTTGACTGAGGAATGAGATGTTGATTAAGAATGGTTTTCATCAGCATAAGTTTCAGTTTAATACTAGTATATTATCAATTGTATCATCGTTTGTTAAAATATCGCGAGGAGAATGTCCCGGTGCGAGTAATGGAGTTAAACTAAATATACGATTACTAAAATAAAGGTCAAGATACTTTTTAATCTGTTCAATGTCCGCTTTTGCAGATATGTTTACACTTCGGGTTAAGCAAACATAGTCGATTTCCCGTTATGGTCGTTACAATACTGAAATGTCCTAGATGCCTAAACATTGAATAGGCATTTATGACCTTTAAGCACTGCAATGAAGTCATCACTGACGCAATCAAAGCGTCGTTTATCTTCCGCTAGCAAATTTAAGACACCATCAGAGAAAATAAGAGTTCAACTTAAGACTTCAACTTTTTTTTTCATTTTAAGTTCACTATCCTATATTCCTTACCAATATCAACGTGTACAACATCAACAAGAAATTTGAACGAATTATTGTACGAAGTAGATGGGGTATATATTAGTTTCACCATGGCTGTCTGTCTGTCCATCCGTCCGTCCTGCCGAAGACATTTTCGTTTCCAGTCTTACTCAAAAACCAAGTGACCTAGAATCATGAAACTTCATACAAACACTGCTAATGATCCAAGAAGGTACCCTATTATTTTGTGGTCACATAGGTCAAGGTCACAGTCAGCCTTTGTTCAATTTTCGTTTCAGGACTCTATCTCGAGAACCAAACGAAATAGAATAATTAAACTTCATACAAATAATGCTTATGAGCCATGGAAGTGCCCCATTGTTTTGGGGTCACATAGGTGAAGGTCACAGACAGCCTTTGTTCATTTATCGTTTCCGGACTCGAGAACCACGCGACCTAGAATCATGAAACTTCACACAAATCCTACCTAAAGCATCATTATTTGTTACAATAAAATTCTGCATTAATAGTACTCACGTTATGATAAAGCTGTGTCGGGGGGGGGGGGGTATTGTATAAGTCCGCTTTGCGACAGTTCTAGTTGTTTGTAAATTCTGCTTAAATATAGGCGGTAACCACATCTTTTACTCAGTTCTTGTGTAGTTTTGTTAACACGATTTAACCTTTTTGCGACAACACGGCCCTCCTTTTGATAGTCTAATGTGAGCGTTCCTCTTTATCTATTTTTCATACGTGCCAGGTTTGAAACAATCTAGGCAGTTTCATTTGGGTCAATTCTTTATACGGGTATGTCTAAACATCAGTGTAGCCTAGAAATTGTTTTAATTTTTCTTCCATCTAAAAAATCTGTCTCAAGTAACATATTATATACATACCATATATTCAAAATACGATTAGCGGTACCTTTTCAAGACAGAGCTGTCGGTCAAATATTGACTAAAATGACAAAAAAATATAGACTTACGGCGACATGATTGGAAGATGTAGTAGCATTTGAAAAAAATGAGGGCTGATCAGATGAAAAAAAAAATGATTTATGATTTTTCACTTAATGTATTCTTTTTTACGAGATAAAACACGCATATCAAGATTTTCTTAAAACTTTCGCAGGATGATTTAATGGTATTAAAGAAGGTTCTTTTCGAAAATGATGCCGATCAGAAAGATTACACGAACAGAGAGACATTTTATTTTTCACTCAAACATTTTTGGGCGATATTAAAGTCCGCAAGTATTACCAGATTTTCTTTGATTTTTTTCACAGGATGATAGTGTAGCCACTTTTCAGAATAATCTGGCTCATTCGACCGAAAACACGTGTTTTTCAACTTTCTGACATCAAAATAGGGCCTTTATGTTGAAAGTGTCTCTATGGTTGAAAGCAACTTACTTCATAGAGCTATATAACGCCCTTATCATGACAAAATTACTAAGTCACTGAATCCATTTTCTGATATATTCTTAGGGTATAGAGCTCATCTCAGAACTTCCGAAGTTAGGATTAGACTGCCTTTAATTTGCATAGTGAAAAGAATCTTTGTATCAAAATGGAATTGGTGTTGGGACTTGTCCTTTTTAGTATATTATCGATTTTTCTGCTAAAACCTTGTATCTATATTAACGAATTCTTGATCTCAGCAAAAACCGAACGATATTTCTATGTCTTTCCTCTGTATCCTATTTCAGTAATTGTTTTTGTTTTCCTAACACGCATACGGTTCAACAGCTCATCCACGACTTCATCCAATCAGTTGGTTGTTGCACCAGTAGACCCACATCCAGGAAAGTGATATTGATCAACTTGGACGACAGATTGAACAAAAGGGTGAGTATGTGATTTGGAGCTTTATTTCTACCACGAGATACGTACATTAAAAAACAGCAAATAGAAAAGGTATTCTTTATTTAACAAGTAGGCCAACTTATGGTAATCAATACGTTGATACACGGAAAAAGTACGATTTGATTAAAATTCAAATACGCTTTTTGTCGATGTAATTTTGAATTTGCCCATTTTATGAGTGAAATGTCCTGGCAGTGCATGATGAGAACTCAGTGCTAAATTTTTCAGGAAAATATGGTCTGCAATTTGCTTGCGGAAGAACTTTCTTATCTGGATAATTTTGCCTTAATCCTTCATATTATCAGAGCTTCGTTACCACAGAGGCTTGATATTAAAACAGAAAAAGTCTTCTAAATGTATCATTTCAATGTATGGTTCAGTGTATAAAAACGTATTAAATGATGTTATATGGTTTATATATAGCTATTAGTTAACGCAGCGCTCACTAGAGCATGCTTTAGATCATGTGTACATGCACATTTTCGTTCAAAGGTATGCACATATGTATTGTTGAGTGTATGAAGTTATGATATTTAAAAGAAAAAGAATCAAGTTTTCCTTCGAGTAATATGAGAAATTATGTGACATATTATTCATCTACCAAATTGAATATCTGTTTATTTGCACATTTTCGTGTTGAAATATTCTATTGTAATATGCAATATCTGAGATGTTTGGATGTATTTTCGTTTGTTCGTTTTATTGAAATGCGTCCGCGTAGTCAGCCGTAAAATTTACGTACATCATAGGATATAGCACGGGTTGTCAGTTTTTAATATGAATTCGAAATTAGTGCAATGGGTATGTATGAAACAATCCTTCGTCGCTCGGACTATTTAAAATATTTCTTATTGAACATGTGTACGGTTTCGATGTATGGGCTTCAAGCCTGAGTAACATATACATATTTACCGGACACAGTTCCTCATAAAAAATTCCACGCATGCTCATGAACAACTGATACACTTACCCCTGTATATCGGTCGGTTGATTGATGGGACGGATGACCTGTCTCTTTAATTAATGTGCTTTATTTAGGAAGTTCCACGCTGTAAAGAGAGATATAATCCATAAACAGTGGACAGATTATTTTTCGTCGGCAATTCTCTGAAGATGGGATTCTTCAGAAATCACCCACGGGACGGAGTCATTGTATATGCTTAAGTCCTGTTTCATTATTGCATGATGATGATCTATTTATTTCTCGAATAACTTATTGTGACTTATTATTTCAATACATTTCTATGTAAACGACAAGTCGAAGTAGCGTATTTACCTATACATTGTATTTTGTATAAAAGACGGGGCCTAAATAAAGCAACAAGTATACAATGTCCGATTGAATGATGCACATGTGTATTCTTAGCGAGATTTTATCTTCCTAATCCCTATGGGAACAGACGGAAAATTTTGTTAATGATATTAATTATTAGAAAGAATTCGGAATGCTCAATTTGACAATAGTTTAGAAAACTTTTCACCGTATGCGCAATTCGTGAAAAAGTAACGTAAAGAATTTTTGTAGGAAAAGGAAAACGTGTTTATAACAAGATTTCTTTTCAGCCTAAGAGATCGATCTAAGGATATCAATGAATGGTGCCTTGTTCGATATTATGTATCCCGTTGTGTTGTTCTTTACTTTAACGTCTCATACACCTCGCAGGCATATTAAATGGGGGAAAAGTGTATTTGCAAAACGCATTTCAAAATTCCATTCATTTGAGTAGATATACAAATGGTCTCATCTCGATCAGAAATCCATTCAAAATCGCTCACTCAGCGCTCGTTTCATTCATTCCAACACTCACTCTAATCTCTTGAACGTTCCGCGAAACCGTAAAAACAATTCAAAAAACGATAAAACGATCAACACTATTGAAATGTATGAAATTATTCCACGTTGTTTTTGGCTGGTGTTGAGTTTAAAGCGTCCGATTGGTTCGTGATGAAACAGTTATTGGAAAGTTTGATTTTTTCTTAAAACGTTAAGACATTGGATCACCTCCATCAAATTTTAGTCAAAATTCGCTCCACGCACTGACAAAATTTCATTCATAAACCATTCAATTTCATAATGTTTTTATCTCTTTTAAACTAGTATTTGAAATGAAAAATGAACATTGTGAAATTGACAATATGCAAGATTTTAAATTGAACGGGCGCCATGTTTGAAATTAGAGGGAGGTAATCCTATATCTGACAAAATAAGTGTTAATAACAAATATATTTCTTTGTTTGTGTGATGTCGTGGACCAATCAGACACTCTAAAATCCTCACCAGCCAATAAAATTGTAAATTAATTTGATCAAATTGAATTAAATCTTGATCGCCTTGAACGATTTCGAAATGTTTCCTATTGATTTCTGAGCGTTTTCGATCGATTTGATTGAATGTGTGGAATGAATTAGCGGCGTGCTGAGTGCGTGATTTTGAACGGTTTGATCGGAGTGAGTATCAATTTCACGATGAAATAAACTGTAGTTAGGATCCAAAGTTACATGAACCACTCTTGGACTCCTGTTCCCCTCTTATTGCAAATTCCGTTACTCTTAAACTACGGTGTTTGGAATATGAAGTTCAAAGAGTGGATACATTATTATCTATATCGCACTCCCTTGTGAAACGTTGTTTCATTTTGCTCCCCGAAAAATTTTTCGGGGATCATATAGTCGTCAGCTTGTCAGCGTCCGTCCGACATCATATCTCAGGAACCCCTGGGTCTAAGTGCCTGAAACTTCATATATAATCTTCCCACAAAATTCCAAGACACCTTTTTTGACTTTTCTCAATTCCAGGCTGCGTCATTTTTTCCGAATTTTTCTAGTCTTCTAGTCGGAATATTTTATGAAATTTTATATTTGAGTAGTAAATCAGATCCTCTTGACATTTAACTAGCGAAGATTTACGTTTAAAAACGTGTCATGAAAAAAGGACACTTAAAGTTATAAGCTTTACGTAAACTCTCTTTTTGTCATTCAAAAACTTATACTGGTCATAACTTTTGATTGGTTACAGATATAATCTCCATAATTCACATGTGCACTGCCTTTGACAAACCCTTTTTGTTGGTACTAAGTTCAAGGTCATCAGTCAAGGTCAAAGGCATGTGTCAATGTCACAATTTAATAAATTAAAACTTTAAAATTGGCTATAATTTTCCAATGGTAAGTGATGTAGCCTTCATTGATCAAAAGCTTATTTCTTATGACAAAACATTATATTTAAAAAACTGGCAAGGTTCTTGCCCAACGTCAAGGTCAAGTTTTAAAGGTCAATAATTTCCATCATAAAAACTGGCAATAACTTTTTAATAGAATGAGAATGGGTCTTCATATGTCTCATGAGCTTTGCTTGTGATAAGATCTTTCCGTTTTGTACCAAGTTCAAGGTCATCAGTCAACGTCATTTTTCAAGGTCGAACATGTGAAAAAATATAATTTAAACATTGGCCTTAACTTTTGAATTGTAAGTGACGTATTCATATTTCGTATGATGATTGCCTGCGTCAGTGTTCTTCTTTTGGTACAAAGGTCATCAGTCAAGGTCATTTTTCAAGGCCAAATTTGTGAAAAAACTTAACACTGGCCATAATTTTCGAATAGTAAGTGATACGGTTATATTTCACATGATGATTGCCTGGGTCACGGCCGTTCTGTTGGTTGCAATTTCAAGATTAACCCCCAAGATCATTTTTCACTGTCAAATTTGTTACGTAACTTTTGAATGAAAAGTTATGGGGCTTTCATATTTCACATGATGATTTCCTTGGACAATTCCTTTCTGATGGTTCCGAGTTAAAGGTAACCAGTCAAGGTCAAGGTCTTTTATTAAGGTCATTCTTTAGTTAAAACTAATATTAGCCGTAACTTTGGATTGATAAGTCATACAGCCTTGAAATTTCACAAGTGCACTGTATGTGACAAGATAGTCACATGTACAACAATGTCAAGGTCATTGGTATAGGTCATTTGGTAAAACTCACTCATTTATAACTAAAAAACTCTACAACTTGCTTTATTTTTTTATAGGTAAAAGCACTAACTGTTGAAAAGTGGTCTCTAGAAGCATTTTGTGCAAATAATCCCCCTTTTTCGTCTCGTTTTTTTTCACCACCGAGCACATAACAGCCGAGCACCCGTGGTTCCCTTGTTTGGTCATCAACTTAAAAGTATTACAGAAAATGTTTAAATGCTTCAGCACGAGTTTCTGTTATATCAATACACTAGTAACAAACACTTATTGGGAATATATGTCCAATAAACATGTCTTTTAAAGGCACTTGATATGTTGTCCTTACATTTCTCCCAGTAATTCGTCCTTAATATTTTCTCCACAATTCTTCGGAATACGCCTTTATGGTCTACATACAAAAGATGTCAGGGTAAACTGTTTTAAGTAAACTTTGATTTTAGATTTAAAGCATACTTTATTATCAAGAACTTACTCGGGGAGTATAAACTGTCAACAACGGCTCTTGTTTTGTGTACAGTTAACAACAGCGTGAAATTGACATTCATCTCGATCAAAACCATTCCAAATCATTCGCTCGGCATTCCTTTCACTCATTTTAAACACTCACTCAAACCGTTCAAAAACGCTCCAAACTCACTGAAAAATATAGAATCAACAACGTCACTCAAAATAAATAATGCTAGAAAAAAATCGTGACTTCACTAACATAATTGAAATTGTAAGCGTCTGATAGGTTCTTGAAGAAATTGGAAGAAACTTATAGAACCTGTATGTATATTCTATTTAAGAGAGGTAATAAATATCGCTAACTTTGTTCATCCTGAATAAAAAAATGCGATATTGGATTATTCCCATTATATTCACTCAAAACTTGCTCCACTTACTCATTTAATTTCACTCCAAATTCATTCACCTAGTTAATTCACGATGTTGTTAACTGTATACATCTTCCGTCTCATTTCAGAATATTCTGCAAGATAAAGCATAGAAACACATCATCATTGACAACAGAACAATCGCATCATAATGAATGCTTACATGGAGATTTGCACATCCCAGATCTCCAAGAACTTAATACATGAACGTCGATAATAAAATTGCTCTACGGCTAATGATTAGACCTTGGTGACATTACGTTAATGGAGACGAGTTATCTTAACATAAAAAGAGAATGTTAAGTGATCATTGAATAAATACTATTTTTTTTTCAAATCTTTATTTTACAGAGGTCTATGTGGTCTTTTTCCGTATGACAGGTCGCATTTGTACTTTACTAATATCCGTTCAAAGTAAATTAGCACATCTAACGGAAAACATAACTTTTATGTAAAAAAAGTATATTGAAATGATTTCGAATAAACACAAGTTGAAACGCTTTTTAAAAGACCCTTTATTACTCTTGTTATCTATTAATTCACGATTCTTAATCAAAAATCCAAATTCTGATTAAGCATACCTATTTAATCAAATGTTAAATTACCGTATATACGAAGGCTTCCAAGTGCACACACTACCTAATATATGATCGTGGCCAGATGAATCTGTATGTATATCTCAACCTGTGGTTGTTTCAGGGTCAAAATAAGCTCTGTCCTGCCAGCCCATACAAGTCAATCAACATTATACAAACAATTTTTGACAATGGTCCCTTAATAAGTATTCAATCCAAATTGAGTTGGTTGAAATACGCCAATTGGATACTTAGGAATAGCAGTTTAACGATCTCATGGTCAACTTGACAGTCGCAATGCAGACTTATACACCCCCCCCCCCCGTAAAACCTCTGGGGATCAACTTGCTTGCCGCAAAGCGGACTTATACCTTACTACAAGAGCTTGCCTATAATGAAAAGTCATAACCGAATTATAAGTTGCACAACTCTGCTTCATACTGATTACATAAGTTTAAAAGAAATCCAACCAGTCGGTGGTGAGAAATTTAGCGGACACGAAAGGTTAGAGACAGACAGACCAAAAAGCTGACTCCTTAACCCCCCCCCCCCCCCCTACACACACTTAGTTTTGGGGTATTAAAAGACCCGTTCTATCACGAACAAGTTTTGAAAGGTTCGATCGAAGACTATTTATGCTAGGTTTGCTGAGCTTGGTTGTAGATGTAATCCGCTTATTGGTTACTAAAGATAATATGTTTAAAGTGTTCAGGGTCAAAATTAGGCCAATCGTCTGTCAGCCCGTCCGTTCGTCAACACGATAACCACTGGGGATATCAAACTGAGTCTTGGCAGGAATGTTAAATGGGCGAAGCTCTACCAATATGGTTAAATGATTAAACTCCATCTAGAATTCTTGTTGCCCTTGTAACGGAAAAAAGTCGAAAGTTAAGATATTCTTAGAATAAGAACAAACAGGGAAAGTCTGGCTGAATCTTGAATGTGATGTTTCTTTGGCGGAGTTCGACCAAATTAAAAACCAAAGTTGCAAAAAGAAACGGATTTAAAAGAAAAAAAAAATTAATTGCTGTTGTAACTTAACGAAAATCCTAAAAAAATACAACAGAATGTTTCCACTCTACACCAGGAGCAAATGGATCTGAAATATAACAGGAATATTCTCTGGCTGAAGCACAATCAAAATGTTGATAGAATTTTATTTGATCAGATATTTTGTTGTTGTTGTTTGTTTTTGACATGGCTATTCTGCGAAATAATTCACATGACAGGGCGAGACTTAGCCGTGACGAAATTTGGCGAAGTTACCTTTTCAATACTTTTGGTTCTTACGAAAGTAAGTCGGCAATTACTGTTAGACGTAACGTCAAATGCTTGTGCCATTTTAGATAAGAAAGCTACTTCTATGCTCTCATTACGATTAAAAAATATCCTCTATGGTCTGATAGTAATATTATATACTAAATGAAAGGTAAATGAATTTTCATCATTTTGCCGAAAATTTTTAATTCTCTCTGAACGGCGTAGTAGACATTCCGTTTCGAAATTGAAATAAAGTCTTATTTTTCGATGTCCCGCGTTACGCTTTGCTCTTCTTTAAGGTTCATGTAAAGTGTTTCAGAACAAATTTTAAGGGCGCTTAAATAGCCAAGAAAAAGCAGTATGTCCAGGTATATTGTATATCAAAATGAAGCTATTTTTGAGCTGAAGCAGTTGAGCAACTTAAGACCGCCATAGCTATAGCGGTATAGCCAAAACTTTGTGGATAATGGTCATTTTGTACAGAACAAGCAACTGCAAGACTGTTGGATAAAATTGGCCCATATTTTAACAAAGTACAGTCTAAAGTATTACCCAGGTAGTACTACAACCTTAGGTATAAAACTCGGTCTCAAAAGGCTATTTTGAAGCAATCAATTTCCATTTATTTTGTCAACGTACTCGTCAAACCGGTTTGGTCTGTTTTCAAAATAATAGTGAGGTATGGTGCAACAGCACACCATAATAATACGAAATATTTTCTGCGATTTATTTCAAATTATAGTTTTTAAATTCAATGCTCTATAATAAATTACTATTTATTTATCATTCAGTGAAATAGAAATTGATATTTTGCTAAACAATCTTACAGGTATATAAACTTTTAATGTCAATTTATGTTGTGATAACACACCATACCTTAAAAAGATCTACACGTTTACAAAATTAGAATGACATATATGACATATGTGTGTATAAAATAAGTCAAAATAAATGGCTTGAATAACTACGTTTTGGGCTCGAGTTTTATACCAACGTTTGTAGTAGTACCTAGATAGTACTTTAGTCTGTACTTTGCACAAATATGGGCCAATTTTATCCAACAGTCTTGCAGTTGCTTGTTCTGTACAAAATGACCCTTTTCCACAATATTTTGGCTATACCGCTATAGCTATGGAAGTCTTTTGTTGCTCAACTGCTTCTGCTCATCAATAGCTTCATTTTGATATACAATATACCTGGACATACTGCTTTTTCTTGGCAAATGAAGTGTCTAAAATTGGCCCTCAAACACTTTACATGAACCTTAAATGATATTCTTTGCTGTTCTACGTTTAGTGCAAATTATATCGACAAACTCGCTTATCAAAATAGTTTTCGATCATTCCCGGTGATCATGATTATTTTTCACTTTTTAAAAGCGGAGAATGGGAATGAGAATTCGGAGATAAACTAAAGTACATGAAACTTTCCCATGACACAAGGAAACTGCAAGCGTAATATTAGACGATCCGTTATTTCATGAAAGAACGATACATTCCCGATATAGATTGCATTTTCAAAATACGTTTTTATCGTAGAATTGTTTACTTTCATTATGTTTTCGTATCCGTATCTATAAGAGATTAACAGCTGGACCAAAATTCTCTCTAACAATGTCCCCGGGTTATAAAATAACGTCGTTTTACACTCAGTCTTAGTTTGAGGCGATGTTAATTTGAATAGCAAATCATAAGTAAATAACAAGTTAGAATTTAGAAATACGTTTTTTCTGTAGATTAATTTGATATATAATTTGCTATATTTACCCACCGCGTTACGAAACTGCTGATTCTCAAAATTGTCTCAATGAATGTCCCCTTCAACGAATTTCGACGTTGTATTTATCATTTGTTACGTATGTTTGTAGTTTAAAATTGTGTTGTTTTTCTTTGGTATTAAATGGTGAAAAAATAAAAGGACACGTCGGATAAAAACCTATAGCGTGCAAACAAAATGAAATGAAAGAAGGGTAAAAAACACGAGTTTTAAAAACATGTCATTTGTTTTGCTTACTAAAATGTCCGTGACGTTTCGTAACATGTACAGCCAAAATTATATGGGGATTCTACAAAAGCCTTAATTAGTTTTCCTGAAAATTGAATAAGCTTTAAGATTATCTAAAAACACTTGTGTCCACCAGCTTCTTTGATACATGATTGCGTGTCACAACGCCTATCGACATTAGAAATGAACTCTAAATTAGTGGAGCAAATGTAATACACTTGAAATTTACGTACACCACTTGCACGTCGCTGAATACATGCAATTCGACAATAAAGATATATTTATATATATTTTATTTCTAGTAAAACTTTTGTATAAGAATGAAAAAGAGACATTGTAAATAAGATTTTGAATAGTAATTGAACTCGGATTTATCATATTTTGTTCATGAATGTGCACGCACACACTAGAAATCAGATTTAGCGCCCTGAAATTTAAAAGCAATACACTATCGGTTGAAATAAAAACTTAAAAACTAACTTTACTTTTTTTTCAGCTATTTAAAGTAAAAATGATTTGAAATTAATTATTTTCGACATATATATCCGAAAATAGACACAGAAAGCATATTTTATGACACATTTGTATTGCATAAGAGTCTAGAAAGTTGACGTTACGTGTAACGTTGGGGGTAGCAGTAGCTGACGTTATGTCTGAATCCATGTAAATACTCACCATAAAACATATATATATATATATATATATATATATAATGATAAACGTATGTATAGTGGACATTTTTCATTATTTGGTGAACAAATTATTGTAACTTCAACTTGTCCAAGCTGAAGTTACGAGGGTTTGGTTACCAATCTACGACTTAAAGTTTCAATGTATATATAATGTTTATCTATAAAAGTGAGTTAGTATAAAACAGTTGTTTTTACCTGAAAGAGAAACGACCCGTTACTTTGCCTCCGTCCTATGGGATCGAAGATCATTGGAGAAATTGAAATGACAGTTCGGGAAAGGAGAGAGATGATGTTATGATTTAAAACTAACTCTTATACAAATGCGCAAAAAAGACATTCGTGTGAACGGACTTTTCTACTGATGGGAATAAACACGAATCCTAAATACCGCCTCAATTCAATTAACAGTATTAAACACAATGGGTATGTTCAATAGAACTCGGCATCGACCCATGTTTACCAGAATCCCGTTCGAATGGCATCGGTTTCGACGCTAGTGACGTTATTTTAACCTCGATACTTCTGATCCTGTGTCAGACCGGTGTAACTAGGGTTCCAAAATGGCATTGAAAAGTTTTGCCCAACAGTTCGAATGTAGGGTCTGCTTTATTTTACAGCATAATTACTTTTGTTCTTTTTGGTGTCTTTCTAAAGTTTACTCATCTGTTGATACAATTTAGACATCCCAAGTGCAATCCCGATCTGTTAACGGTATCATTTTACCATTTCTAATTACATCAGTGGAGAACTCCGTTCGTATGTATTTCCTCTCTGCATGGCCAACTTATTTCTGGTCCGAACGTGGTCCAATTTTTGGTTTGCAGCCTTGTCTCATTTAGAAACCAGCTCTGTGTTCCGGCAGAGAAGATGTTGAAAACCGTTTTCAAATTCAATCCCGCTTTGCACGTGCAAGTAAGGTACTTTTTATTTATTCTAGAGAGAAAAACACGCGATTTTTTTTTATATAATCGCTCTGTTGTGCACTAGTTTTTGACATCATTTGGAATCCAAGTTACACCAGTCTGACCCGGGCTCAGAAGCATCGAGGCAATGTTAAATTGACCTCACACGTGTTCAAACCGAGGTCGTTCGAACGGGAACCGGGTTAAATCGAATCGAAACTGAGTTTCATAGGAACTGATTCATGAATTATACCTAGGTGAACGATGTATGACTTACAATGTCCTCTTTTTGTGTGTTTGCTAGATGAAACTGCCATTCGTTTGAGCTGTAAACCTTCGTGAAACGTTTAGGGAATGGTGTTTCGCTTTGCACTTGAACTTACTGGCAAAGCGTGGTACAATTCATAAACGGTCAAATACTTTTATGCACCATGAATGCATGTTGATATTGTTACCGTCTACAAGGGAAAATTTCGCCGCGTCTCTAAAGATAAGATAAAACGTCCAAATATAGAATGATGGTATATGTCTCGATATGGTTGCTTTTACATTTTCCAGTAATTTAAACATTATATCAGATTGTGAAATATGTCTGAAATATGTCTAAAATTACACTTTATGAAAAGTTTAGTCAGTTTTCTTGTGTTTCTTATCAACGCAGACCAAACATGAAATGACTTTTCTGACTTTAATACAATGATTGATCGATCAATGATCAATGCTTGTTTCGGGAAATTATGCAACAAGCAGGCCCGTCTGATGACTGAATCAACAAGAGAGGAAATACATTGTTTTATTTGCTGTGCCAAATAGGTAAGGTAAATTTTTAAAAAAAGAATCTTTTATTATGAAAGCATTTTATTCCAAAGAAATATGCCGAAAAGAAATTGGCGGTAGCACGCAAGGGATATCATTCTAACTCGCTAATTGTAGCACGCAAGGGATATCATTCTAACTCGCTAGTTGTTATCGAAAATGTCGTTGACGGACGTCAGCGTGCTTTCATATAAGTTTTTGCGATTCCATTGCGTATTTCATGTAATGAACGATATATTGGACTTTTCGTTACTTGAGTGGAGGTATTCAAATAATACAGCCGAAAATCACGCATTGTTGACTTGACGGTCGAAATGACGTCATCTTTATGTTACCAAGCTATTGCTGTACAAAGGTCGGTTGTTTGTTTAAGGTTTTCATATATCCGTGGAAAAATTCTTTAAGAGGCCATCGAACCACTTTTTTTTTTATAAAATCTATGCTTACTTCAAAAGTCGGAGAATGTTATTTCATGGATAATTAACAGTTCCTATAATCTACACAAATTATCGCTATAATTGTATATAATTGCATAAAATTTACGTTTTCGTGTCGCTATAGGCAAACTTTAACGTACATAAACCTTGCATTAACTGGAGAAGACGTTGGGTAATCAGTATATTTACGTGCTGATAACATGTTTCACTTGAATATCATTGATCGGCTTCTATACAATTTGATCGATTTTAATAATACTGACCTTGCAATACATAACGCAATTTTTCCAGTATACGAGGGTTGACCCAGAAATTCGAAAAATGGGGTTATAAAACTTAAGAAACGTTTACTATCAAAATAAAAGTCATACATTCATTTGATGCAACATCTGTGTGATGAATGTGGAAATTTTTGAATATTTAAGTTTTATAGCGACTGTATATTGACTAATCTAAGACATAGACTCCACTCGAAGGCGGGGGAGCAAGTACGCCACATGCGACGTCATTAATTACTCTTTTCTACATAGTTTCCATTTACTCGCATGCCTTTCTTTGCCTGATAAATAACTTTCAGAAAGCATTCACATTCCATTTGGAATTTCAAATTTGTGTACAATTTCTGATAAGTATTTCTATTGCAATGGGGACCCAGATGCAAGTCATTTAAATTTGGAAAATAATGAGAATAAATTGAGACGACTTCATGCGTTTAAACTCCATTATACCATTCTGAATCCCCTAATAAAGTCAACCCTCTTTGAATATACGAGATAACATAAGGAAAACTTCTCTTTTTGGCTCAATAATATTTTTTCAAATTATCTGAATTTTTTTGGTTTGGTGAATAATCAATGATAATGACAAAATACGAAAAATAAACAGAATTCACATTTGATGCTGACGTCAGGACTGGTCACTATTAACTCGCATCGTCTTCGAAAAATGTTTAAAGTGTTTCATCCGATTCCCTAGCTGTGTCTTATTTACTTCTGGCACGAAATTTCAAATAAAATTTACGAACACTTTCAGAAAAAAAGATTTATGTAGCAGATTTTCATTATCTTTTACGCTCCCCCTCCTTGGCAAACAAATGTTGCTATGGTAACGGTATAGATACTGAACTGTACACACAACAAAAAATACACTGAACGAACTAGAAATGCTAAAGTTATTGGCCCATTGTACGAACTTCTGGATCATCCTTCGTATTCGTATGTTTGAAACTGGTTTGAAATATTTTCGATGAATTGCTTCCCAATCACTCTTTGAAATAAATATTAACGGTTTTCATTTCATGCAAAAATAACACCATTTTAGTTTTTTAGGGGCGTTCACATTTGCAAAGACCACCAACGTTCTATAACGCCCAAGTGCTTCGCACTCGCGCATTGAAACATTTTAGGTGTCTGCAATTTTTAATGCCCTTAAAAATATACATTAACCTTTTCAAAAAAAAAAAAAAAAAAAAAAAAAAGATGAGAGCATCTATTCATACTGCAATTGTAACATAATTCAGAGAATTGCTTTAAAAGTATCTCAAAATACAATAAGAAAAAACAGAAAAAAAGGTGGACATTTCTAGTGGCATGGTGGCAAAAACGGGTAAAACAAAAAAGTTGTTTTAATATCTTAAAGCTAAATGTTGTGACACAAGTCCGGCAAATCTCATTGTAAATGCATTTTTTTCAGGTTTGTTTAGAAATATTCCATTACACGTTGTACAGAATGGACGGATACTGTACATGAATTACACTTTCACTGCTTTTGTTTACCTTAAATGAAATATTGCATTACATTTCCTGAATGTTGTTGGGTTATTCAAAATATAATCAAGGGCAATCACGCTTTCTGACATTTTCATAAATATGATGAATCAATTCTGTTAAATGAAAATTTTCTGACCTCGTGGTGCGCAAAAATCGCGTTTACCATAAGAAAGAAATTGGAATTATATGTCTGCGATGTGCGTTCAAAGATCTTATTCAAATAGTGCTCGCCAGATTTGATTGACACATAGATATGTGGAATTTGATTCTTAATCAAAGCCGGTCAGATAACAAAGGTGGATTTCAACGACATCTCCTCCTGAACGTCTGGGCCGATTTCAACGAAACTTTACCAGAATGTTTATTGGGTGACCTTTTTGAAATATTGTTCGCTAAATTTTGATTGGCCCATAAATATGGGCGTGGCAGAGCGGGGCTTATTTTGCGCCTGAAACCTTTGAACGACATCTCCTCCTGAACGTCGGGAACTTTACCAGAATGTTGCTTTGGTGACCCTTTTCAAAACCTGTGCGCGAAATTTTGATTGGCCTATAAATATGTGCGTGTAGGTTCGGGCGTAATTTGAGCCCAAAGTCTATGAACGACATCTCCTCCTGAATCACCGGGCAAACTTCCAAGAAACTTTGCCGGAAAGTAACTTGGGTGACCCTTTTCAAAAATTTTTTCGCAAATTTTTGATGGCCCATAACAATGGGCGTGGAAGGGCGTGGCTTATTCGGAGCCCGTAATCTTTTAACAACTTCTCCTCGTGAACCATTTGGCGGATTTCGATAAATTTTTACCAGAATGTTCCATGGATAGCCCTTTTTAAGAATTGTTCGCGAGATTTTGATATGGACGTGGCAGGGCGGGGCTTATTTTGAGCCCGAAATCTTTGAACGACATCGCCTCCTGAATTTCTGGGCCGATTTCACTTAAACTTTACCAGAATGTTGCTATGCTGACCCTTTTCAAACTTATTCGCGAAATTTTGATTGGCCTATAAATATGGGCATGGCAGAGCGTGGCTTATTTTGGACCCGAAATCTTCGAACGACATCTCCTCCTGAACCACTGGGCCGATTTCAACAAAACTTTACCAGAATGTTGCTTTTGTCACCCTTTTCAAAACCTGTTCGCGAAATTTTGATTGGCCCATAAATACGGGCATGGCAGGGCGGGGCTATTTTTGCGCCCCCCTCAGTAAAAAAATGGGTGGGCAGGGTCAATTTTCAGTTTAAATTCTTGGAATAATATCTCCTCTTCAACAATTAGGCAAATATCAATGAAACTTTGTCAGAAAGTTACTTGGATGGGCTCCACTTGACCGATAGAATTCAGGCTAGCGGATTAGTGCCATTATGGCCCTCTTGTTTAACAATAAACACTCTCTTTTTCTCTTGAAGATGTAATAATAATTTATATCATATGTTCCTTAATATCTCCAATATCGAGATTGTTTGCATTTTCAATGAAATGTAATAATAATAGAAATAGTGCAATTGAAACCATGCTTTAGTCCGTTTGACTTCTATATGGACCAATATTTCGCCCAAAATCTCAGAAATTAATTAATGAAACGTATGTTTTTCTTATTAAATCATATTTTCCAACTAATACCATCACGCATTTTGTTTTCCAGAATTTTTGAATGTACAATAATGATTTTGTCTGTCCGTCTACATATTAACTTTCAGCTTTTCATACCTACTTGTGTCTGTATTAAACGGACCAGCGAATTGTATGACAAAAAAAGTACTAATTTGCATAGGGGCCGAGACAAATGTGTAAGACTTTAAGTGACTTGTTTTAGTATAAAATAGAGTATTTTTATAAAATTAAGTTTGTCGAAGATTCTTACCACCTTTGGATATCAAATCTGAGTATATTCTGTCTTTGTTCAGAAATCGTTTGACCAGATAATTGAAAATTGTTTTTATCTATTCTGAGATGAACCCCATATTCCCATGTTAAGACCAATCAAACAGCATTATTTTACGAAAACGTTGGGAATTTCACGAGGAAAACTTGATAGGAAGGCGATTTATAACGGTAAAAATCACGTGATATCAAAATTCAAGATGACATGACCATTGATATGCTAATTAGCATGTCCAAATAAGGAATAGTGGACATTTCATCTGTCAAATGTTTAGTTTAAAACCACGTGTTTTCACTATATATTTTGAATTTCTTACTACTAAACAGCCTCCATCACCCCTCTTGTTTAAGAGGGGAAAATGCGAAAATATTAACATTAACTAGATAGACAAAGTCATTATCTAAAAATCGTTTTGGTTTTAAAAAATATTTTTTTGGAATGGTATGAAGCTGAAATTAAGATTTTATCACAAAAAAATCCTTCATTCAAACGCAATTTTATGTAATTGATGAAAATGTTGGTCCATATAGAAGTCAAACGGACTATACGAGAGAACAAATAAAATCTCACAAATGTAGCCGGACAATTGCCCTCCCCTTATATCAACATATATTGTTCGGATGGATATGCAACAGCCATAGTAATATTCCTTTAGATGTTACTTCTTCTGTGGTTGTGTCCGTGGTCTAGAGGTAGAGCGTCGTCTCTTGACCCAAAGGTCCTGACTTCGATTCCCGGGAGCGGCTATCGATCTTGGTTCTTTCATTGGCCCACACATTCGGCGCGAGTACTGGTGAATTCTTCAGGAAGCAGAATCAAGAGGGATTAATCTAAGTTGAAAGAGCTTGTTTCCCAATCGATGTAAAATAAATAGGTTTAAACTAAACTTCTTCCGCGATATGCGACGATTATTTTAGCACTGAGTACCGGTTTTGTTGAATTTTAGTACAGGTGTAAGTAGGACATGATGACATTTGGACTGAGGACATGTCATTACAGACAGACTGATTATAATATATAAGAAGAAGGTGATATAAATGCAATTTTTAGTTTATTCATATTAATGTAGACAATCTAATTGAGTAAAATCTTACATTTTGTTTTACTTACTTTGAAACATGCATTTACATGAGTTTTCCACATTAAACACTGACCAACACTAGGAAGAAGTTCTTCAGCAGCTTCTCTACCCCCCTGAAAGTGTACACATACATTCCTAAGTTTCCTCTGTAAGTCATGTGTCACTTTCTTAACCCTCTTACGTGGAGTCTCATCATTGGCATTCTGGAGAATCACTACTGACACAAGTGCCTGATCTTTGCGAATAACGTCTATGGCTGTCCAATCCGAGGGATTGTTGTGTCCAACTAGCTTGCTAACTCCAAAGTTCCAGCTCTCGCAAAAATTGTTTGTTCTTTGGTTGTTATTGACTGTTGGCTCAAACATGTTCCACAGCGGTGGTGGGAACATTGGCTGAATGTGGAACATGCGCATGAGTGGGATAGAGTCTGGGTTGGCTGCGGGAATCTGTATCCTGCGTTAAGTTCCACAAACATAAACACTCTCGAGATGATCCACTAGAAGTTCAAGTCCAGGTGGAGGGTTTGTCTTCAGGAAGTCCATTCCATTTTGCACTTCATGGATTTGGGAGAAAGGCTAGTCCATCTAACATACCACAAACCAATTTCTCGTCTTCTTCATCTCGATACCTCTGGGTGAGGCCAAGCTGCTGTATCTTCCTCCAGGTGCTCTGTGTAAAGTGTTAGGAGCTACCCTGTGACTCAACATGGTCCCCGAAGGTCGTTTGAATGGCTCTGATACTGGATTGTTCGTAGTCTGATATGACTCTAGTAGGGTTGAACCCCAGTTTTTCGGACTTTGATGCTATGGAATGGAAAAGTTCCTCGGAGGCTTCTTGGGTCTTACTCGACAAGATCGAGTACACACACGTAATCGCAGAATCACCTATCGGAGTTCTAATGATGAACAATTGTTTAAACAATCAGGGCGCACTGGAGAAAGTCCCATCCTTGAACCAGATAGGGGATCTGCTTATATTGCGAAGGCCTGCTTCAGTTCCAAATACCAGCATTCTGGAGGGAACTTCGGGGCCATTTTCGTTGATCAGGAAAGGCGTTGGTATGTGGTCAGTTGTATTTTTCAGTCCTGTGGTAGTTCAAGTTCTCTGAAAGACATTGACCCTGTATAATTCTTCTAATGGTACGCTTGATGGAGTCTATGTTTCCTAGAGCAGCGCTGGCTTCAAAGGAGCAAGTCTAAACTGCCTCAACTAATATCTGCCCAGGCTGGCCTCGGTTGTTTGGTATATTCTCTTTTATGTCTTCGAGTTTCTTAGTGATATTCCCAACGTATTGTGTGTGTAGAGGTCTTCTTCTTGGTGTACATAAATCCATAATGACATAGTTTTTGTCCATCTTCTCCATTTCTGATTAACTCCATGATGGATGAGCACACATTTACTAGTAATCCAATGTAAATCCAGTATTTTTTTTAAATCCAAATGTCACAGCTAAACTAACAAGTAATCCAATGTATGTATATCCAATTTGTTTTTTTTTAAATCCAACTATGACACCATGAATATTCCTTAACATTTTCAGAGTTTTTGTTCACATATTCCATTTAGAATAAGGGACATCTAATGTTTTCTAAAAGTTTGAATAACAATTTATTCCGTGATGTTTTCCCATCAAGAAGATTAAAGAATCTCGTTTCGCTCGTTAAAAAACATCCAAATTAGGTAGGACAATTGCCCTCTCTTACGATTGCCCTTCCGGACGATTGCCCATGGACAATTGACCTCTTGGACAATTGCCCTCCAGGGTAATTACCCCCTCCGGACAATTGCTATCCCCTTATTTCAACATAGTATTTGAATGGATATGCAACAACCATTATAATTTCCCTTTTGATGCTACTATTCGGGTTGCTCCTTTATTAGGATGGATATTGTCGTTAGACGACTAGAGTTTAGTAAAATTAATGAGAACATGTTTTACACACCTTGCGGGGGCAGCCATTTTTGTTGTGAAATCTGTTGTCCAATCAAATCGTTTGTTACAAATGTCACTAGTATCCCATGATGCAATTATACCACATAAATTTTTTTCGCACTATTTTCGAATATAAATAAAAAATATAGAACATAAATAAAAAATATAGAATATAAATAAAAAATTATATCACATAAATTTTTTTCGCGTTATCGAATATAAATAAAAAATATAGAATATAAATAAAAAAAAAATATACAATATAAATAAACAATTATATCACATAATTTTTTTTGGCGTTATCGAACATAAAAAAAAAATAAAGAACATAAATAAAAAATATACAATATAAATAAAAATTATAGAATATAAATATAAAATTATATCACATAAAAATATTTTTAGAATATAAATAAAAAAAAATATAGAATATAAATATAAAATTATATCACATAAAAATATTTATCTAATTTTGCAACGTTCCACACGCCATAGTCATGGGATGATTTCTAAAAATGATATCGCATGATGCAAACATTTGATTTGAGGAACATTTATACTTGTTCGGATTCTTTTCTACTATTTTCCCACGAAAATCACTATTCAATTCACTTTTGTCAATGTTGCTAGCCGTTTTACTGAATTAAGCGTCATTTGTCGGTTTCCGATAAGGATCAAAGACACCGCCCGCCGAATAAGTAGCCCTTTGGTGTATTGGTATATGATTCAACATTTGGATGTTTAAATGAATGGATCAAAAACCCGAAATTTCGACATATACCTATACCATTGACGAGAAAATTCATAAAAGAAAAATATAATTATAGTACTTTCAGCTAATTTTTGAGTTTAGATTTTATGTTTAATTATACGTGTATATCAATGAACCGCGATGGAAGGCGACACAAACAATTAGTTCAACGTCTTTTACTTTTTATTAATTTTAGATAAGTAAACGTTTGACGAATTTTACGGACACATTTATTAAGGAAAGTGATCGATAGCATAGAAACTGACAAATCTTATAGTTCTAGATCGAGGATATTTAAGTCAACAAATCCGGACGTTAACGGCACGAAAGTTCACCGATAAATCTACGCTTTCTGTCGTAAACGCCCGAATTTCGTTAACGTTTGCCTATAACGACCTGAAAACGTACATTTTATGCAAAATAATCAGTAAAATGCGTATCAAGTGTGACAATCATGAAATCGAAACTCATCTCATTGTCATCATTCATGCCAAGCAATCTCTCCAATCACTCAGGAACGCTCTGATTTTTTAAAAAATAAGAAAAAAAAACAAAAACATCAAAGTCGTTGGAAAGGGATTGCATGATTGAATTATTTGGTGTAGATTTTAAACTGTCTGATTGGTCCGAGGAGACACTCAAGCAGAACAGTACGTTTATTTATTAAAGGGAGGTAAAATAGTTAATTTCGTTCAATTTGAACGTAATGAGTGATATGGTTTTACCCCCCCCCCCCCATTGAATTTCATTTAAAGCTCACTCATCTCTTTCATTCAGTTTCACTCCAAAATTATTCCACAATCACTGACCTTGTCAATTTCAACATGTTGAAGTCTACACAAAATGACCAGGATCGAAACGTTTCTATTCCATGCAATTATCATAGGCAAGAATGACCATTTAATCCGCCCGTATTATTGTATATTTCTGTTAAGTTTATCATTACAGACTTATTTTTGAAAAAAAAAAACAATAAACCTACACATACAGTTAGAAGCATCGTACAATTGACATTCATCTCGATTCGAACCATTTTAAATTACTCCTACAGCGCTCCAATCAATCAGTACAAATACTCACTGAACCCCTTTAAAACCGCTTAAAAAACACTGAAAAGAGAAGATAAGATAAACAACTTCGTTCAAAATAAATTATGGCGATTTAATTGAAGTAAGTAAATATTAGGAGCATCTGATTAGTTCTTGAAGAATTGAGATGTTATTTATAGAATTTATTAATAATGGCGATTTAATTGAAGTAAATGAATATTAGGAGCATCTAATTAATTCTCGAAGAATTTTGAAGCTATTCAATTTTTAAGAAATTGTTTGCATATTTATCAAAGGTAGGTAATACATGTAAACATAGCCTATTCTGTTTATCCGAAAGAAAATTAGCGGTATTGGATTACCTCCCTTCAATTTCACTTAAAAGTCACTCATCGCGCACATTCAATTTCGTTCCAAAATCATTCATCTTGTCAAATTCTTGATGATCCTGACTGTACATAGGATAACTAATTCTCACTGATTGAAGAATCAACAAAACCAAAGGGTGAAACCTTACTTTGCGGTATTATGTTTCTTTTTAGTTCACTTGGGAATGTAGTTGAAGAATCCGGTAGGTAGGGCATCGACGTCATTCAGCATTTCAAAGTATTCAAGAAAACGTTCAAGATGGCCTCCAGAAATTCTTTGATACTTATTTGCAAACCGTTTTTTCCATGCAAATTAATCTTTTTTGGTGTTTAAAGTTCGCATGACACTCTAGGTACATGTATGGAATTTCTTCGACTCCCCGTCACCCCATCGGTATAATTAAGGTAGTGGCCGAAATGACCGCCAGATATTCAAAAATCGTATTTAGCGGTAATTTCGGTACATTTAGCTGACCCTCTAGATGAAGGTATCAACAGCCAGTGGATAGTCGCCTTTAAGGAACTTGAGATTTTCAATATTGAGTGCAGAATGGTCGACAGTATGTTATTTTTTAAACGTAGTCGTTCGATCAGAAGAAATATGAGATTGTGCTTTTGAAAAACCACAGGCCTTTTTTATCGATTTGGCTAGAAGGTAGGTCGTTCATCTCCGTCCTAATAGTACGGCGTATATTAAATATAGCGACCAAGATGGCCGCAATTAAATAAACATATTCTAAAGACCTTGTTTTAGCTTTGAGTATGTGAAAAATTGGGTTAAAGAATTTCTTCTTAGTCATCTAACGTTTTAACATTGCCATTTTATGGGGCATACGCCTAGATGACCCAGAATATCTAACTATCCTGCACGTATACTACCTTACAATCGATAAGGAAAGTGGTTTCTTCATAGTGGATCAGTCTGAAATTTTAAATGAATCAAAAACATATTATGAAAATGTATACGCAGAACTCTATAATATCTTGAAATTAAATTATTTTCACAAAAATAAATAGTGAAGGGCTTATAAGTTACAATGAAGTTTCGGAGACTTTAAAGAACCTGAGTAATGACAAAAGTCCAGGAAATTATGGCTTCTCTGTATTTTTTTAAGTTTTCTGGGGCTAAATTGGCAATTTCGTTGTGAGAGCATTAAATTTCGCTTTTATAAATAATCCTTTTCAAATAATATCAAAATTCGGACTATTATTTGCATTCCTAAGGATAACAAACCTAACCAATTTTTGAAAAACTTGAGGCCCATTATCCTTTTGAATGTTTTATTCAAACTTCCTTTTGGTAGTATTTCAAATGTAATGAAAACTGTTTAGTGTACGATATCATGCAACATTGAGAAGTTAACAATATCCCAAGCCTCCTAATATTGATCGGTTACGAAAAAGCATTCGATTCTCTATTCGTTTAATTTCATCGAACAAACATTATTCTTTTAGCTCACCTGAGCACGAAGTGCTCGTGTGAATTATTGTGATCACCTATCGTCCGGCGTCCGTCCGTCGGTCGTCGTCCGTCAACAATTTCTTATAACGACATCTCCTCCTAAACTACTTATACCAAATTTTACAGAAATGTTGCTTAGGTGGTCCCCTTCCAAAATAGCTAAAGGAATTGAAATCCATGAAAAACCCTGGTTGCAATGGCAACCAAAGATGAAATTTTAAGAAAATCTTGAAAATTCTTCTTCTTCTCAACCAGGAGTCCTACAGACTTAAAATTTGGAATGGATGATCTGTTTAAAGATCATAATTAAAAAAGCTAAAATCATATCTGTTGGGCCACCAGGTGCGGAGCACCAGGGGGGAGGGGGTAGTACTTTGGGTAAATTTTGTAATCTTTAACCTTCTTCTTTTTCTAAACCAGGAGCTCTACAGACTTGAAAATTGGCATGGATGATCAGCTTATAAACCTTAAATAAAATACTTAAATTCATGACTGTTGGGCCACCAGGTGCAGAGCGTCTGGGGGAGGGGTAGTGCTTTGATGAAAATTTTGAAATCTTTGTCTTCTTCAGATGAACCAGAATCCCTACAGCCTTTATATTTGACAATAATGATAAGCCCATAGACCATAGCTTAATTCATGAATATTGGCCACCAGGTGCGGAGCACCACTGGGCGGGATGGTAGCTTTTCAGAGCAATTCTTAAATCTTTAACCTTCTTCTTGTCACAAATCATGTGCCCTACAGACTTAAAAATGGCAAGCATATGGACCATAATTAGAATACTTAGCTAAAAACATAACTTTTGGGCCACCAGGTGCAGAGCCACCGGGGGGGATGGGGTAGTACTTTATTAAAAAATTTAAATCAATAACCTTCTTCTTCTGATGAACCAGAATTCCTACATCCTTTATATTTGACATGGATAATCAGCCCATAGACCCTATTTTACATAGCTATAGCCATGAATGTTTGGCTACCATGTAAAGAGCACTGGGGGAGAGGGTAGTATTGAAATTTTAAACCTACTTCTGATGATGAAGTAGGAACCTTACAGGCTCTAAATTTGGCTTGAGTCATCAGGTCATATACCTTAATCAAAATAGATATAGTCATGATTGTTTTGTGACCAGGGGCAGAGACCCGAGGGGACGGGGTAGTGCTTTGTGGTAAATTTAACAATTGTTAAAAATTCTACTGAACCAGAATTCCTACAGCTTTTTTTTCTTTTGAAATATAATAATCAGCGCATAGAACTTTATTTAAATAACTATTATGACTGTTAGGCCACCAGGTGCGGAGCAACAGGGGGGAGGGTAGTATTTCAGGTCAATTGTAACATTTGAACTTTTTTTAAGCTCACCTGAGCACAAAGTGGTCATGTGAGGTACTGTGATCACCCTTTGTCTAGCTTCCGTCCTTTATTTATGTAAAGGAAAATATACCTATCAAAACTTATTTGTCTTTCACCTCTAAGCAACTGCAGTTTTCAATATTATGCCTAGATTTTACTTTCAACCTAATACAGCTTGTTGTTCTGTATGGAGCATCCAAATATGCCTTCTTCAAGTTTTTTAGAAGTGATAAAAGAAGAACTTGTTTCTTATGTAGACAAAACAAAACCTTTATTTATCATGGGAGATTTCAATCTTGATATCAAAGATAAGCATTAAATGTTGTACTAAAGTCATCCCAAGTTACCCTTAGATACTTTGACTCAGGTGAGCGGACCAGGGCCAAAGGCCCTCTTGTTTAGTTAGGTTAGGTGAAACTTTCATAAAATGGGTTCGATTATTTTTAAGCCTGAAAGTTAAATTTCGATATAACTAAACTTATATGGATTAGATCTCAAAAGTACACAATACGTTCTTGTAAGACTAAATGGAAATTATCTTGGGGAGAAACACAGTTTAAGCTTTTAGGAATCGTATTCCACGTTGATGTAGACAAAATGGTTTATTTAAACTTTGAATCAAAGCTACCTTGCATTCAAAAAGCATTTCATATTAGAAAAAGAAAAACGTCGCCTTTTGGAAAAATAGCCGCTGTTTAATTGATTTTAACCCCACTGCAGACCAATCTATTTATAGAATAACAAATTCTTACCGTTGTTTATTGAAAATTTAACCACGCTTCTGAGTACAAAGGCTCAATGAATAATCCACGAGAGCTTAAACTCGAGTGGATTATTCATTTAGCCTTTGAACTCAGACGCGTGGTTAAATTTTCAATAAATAACGGTAAGAATTTGTGATTATAATTCTATAATGTCCAATATTTAATTTTTCGATTGGAAATAAACGCGGCGATACCAAGTCCAAAACAACTGCGGATCATTTTCATTTGATAATTCACGCTATTCCCTTTTCACCAAAGTAAGCGACGGTAAGCAATGAAATTCAACTGTTTCTTTTATATTTGACTCTAAATTTAAAAGTGAAAAATGAACAAAAATTCACAATTAATTATTCTTAATTCGTTTTCGCCTATTTTGATATACAATCATGAGTATTTATCACGCTATCTTCAATCCAAGATTTCAAGCGGGCCAGGGATTCATTTTTCCCGCTTCAAGTGAACTTTAGTTGGTGGGTAGGTTAAACTAAGGGGTAGGATAAAGCCTAAATGCTAACGACTTAGGACCTCAAATGCCAAAATAAGAAACAGTATTTAACAACCAAATAAACTTTCAACCGTAGTTTACATACCTTAAGAATTAGAAACAAATGCGATTGATTTTCTTGTCGATCGCCCATATCCACTTTATTTTCACGATTTCGTTGTTATGAAGATAAAAGCAAACATCAATTCAAGGCCATCCTGGTTACTTATCAAAAGGTGAACATAGATGACGACTAGATACAAGTTACTGTCCATAAAATTACTCCTCAGTCGAGTTAAGCCCAATTTTTAATCCGTCAGTCCCATCCGGATAAAGTAAACTTGTGTCAACAATACTCGTCATAATTTTAAACTACGTCATGAACTACGTCATCGATAAAATCTAATTCGCCCAAGTTGATTGGAGAGTCTTGTAAAGTAGATAAACACATCATAGACAAATACTGAAAACTTATGATGAAAACATCGTGTTTTCATAATATCTACGTAGGCCTATATGTACGATGTGCGCTACAAAAGTTTGTCAATTCCATGTCCGCAGAATAAACATCGACGACCGTCAATTCAAAATGCTTTAACTCATTTGTGCCGAAAGTGTCCGATATTACCCGGTTCTACTCTATAGAACTCCAACAATTTGACACCCTTTGAATATCTTCGTAATATAGACAAAATTGAGTTTTTTTAATCAGGTTGCCTTGCCAACAAGTTTTACCTAATGTGTAATCAATAAGGATTTGCACATTGGCGGAATGGAACAGCCACTCTGAACTGATTCGTCGATTGGCGCCCATTTAACCACGATACCACTGCATGCTTTGTATAGACGTCAAATCGCGTGCCATGATAGCATTATAAACTTACCATCTCCCTCGAATGATTATATTGTTGATAACTTTTGTGAGTTCGTGTAGGATGGTCCTGCAAGAATTAAGACAACTGTTCTAATAAAAGGTTACGATGAGGGTGGGTTGAAAATGATTGACATAAAAAGCTACGATAATAGTATGAAAATAAAATGGCTTAAAAACTTATAACAGGAACAAATGACTGCTATGAATTCACAAAAATATCTTTGATATAAATAAAATTTCATATCTTTTGATCTAAATAAAACAATAAATCTAGGAAATAAGAACTTTGAAAAAATATGTAAAGAAATTGGATATAAATTTTTGGTTGATGTTTTGCAGTCATTTATGATGTATGCTCTAAAATGCAAAATGGATCGACATTATTCATATGCCTTTATTTTACAATGAAAACCTTTTGATAGGTTCGAAATGTTTTTTCAATAAAATATTATATAATTATGGCTTCGGATATATCAAGCAGGGCTTGAATTTTTTTTCAAGATCCACTAGTCCTGCAGGACTAGTGAATTAAAAATGTTACTCGTCCTTCTATTTTTTCACTTGTCCTATGGAAAAAGATAATTGAACTGAATTAGGTTTATTAATAGTAAAAGGTGCAATTCACAAGATCAGTTTACATGTTTACTTAACTTTTACATAATAAAACAGGCATTTTCATGAATTTATATAACACATTTATTTGATAACACATTTATAATTAGATCACTCTGTGTCAGAGTTTGAAATAGCATCCAATTGTTCCTGAATTATTTGTCTTGGACCAGAACAGTTATGGCCTCTTAAATGTCTATTGTCAGTACCCATCCAATTCCTGATACTTTCTGTAGGATTAAAGTCCTCAAATGATGGACCATCTACATTTATCCTCATAATGTTTTGTAATGTACTTTGTTTCATTGAGGTTCTAGTCTGTGATTTGACTCTATTCAAGTGCTCTATTCATGGTGCTGAACCCTCTTTCACATTCAGATGTGGAAGATGAAATTGAGAGCATTATCTTCATAGGCTGAAGAATATGCTTAATGCGGTCAAAATCTTCATGGTTTGGACACAACAGATTTCCGTAAGTTTCAGGTAGTGAACCTTTCTTATTTCTAACCACAACCATTTTTAAGTCTAACAATTGATCTTGAGCATTTTCATATTCCTCGGCAGTAAAGACAGGCTCAAATAAATTTAAAAAAATTTCAATATCTCCTTCCCCATATTGTCTGAACTCATCCCCTGCTTCTCTATCTGGACACAACTTTTAATTAAAAACATTAAATAGGGAATGAGGTTCCCCTCCCATGTACTTGATGAATCTTTCATCTAAAAAACCACAGAATCAATAAGTTAATCATTAATATCTGAGTTAAACACTTCAGGCAAATGTTCCCTTGGGTTATTATCTCTGTTGGGACGTTCATTTGGCCTGTTTACTACATTGACCCCCTTATACTCTCCATTTACACTTTCACTTTGATAACCTCTAAATGCTTTTCCTCTTCTTACTTTCATATGCTGGAGTTTGTCTTTAAGTTCTTCTATTCTTTGGCAGACTTCAGCTACCGTAAAAACTTATTTTGAAATAACTCAGAGACTTGTTTAATGTACTCTGTCCAATCTAACATAAAATGTAGAAACACAAGAAATCTGTTACTTTTTATGTCCTTCAGGTAACCTCTTGCTTTTGAGGCATTGTCATAATTTTTGCTTGCTATATGCTCCATATGAAGAATAGTTATCTCGTAATTATCAATGAGAGCTTTGGGAGCTCTATTCTGGCTCGCAACCCACCTTATGGTTTGAACTCATCCAAAATGTTTCAGCTCTTTATCAAGGTTTAATGCTCTGTCGTAAAGTTCTCATCTCTTCGTAGTGGAGAAGAAATAGAAGTGGAAATACCTTTTAAAGTCTCCTCAAATTTAGCAAGATAGTCACAGGATTTTTTGGCATCGCAAACAGCAAATTCCAGATAATGAGCTATGCAATGTACAACAGTAATATATGCCTCACATTCATTACCTTTGAAAATTTTCACTTCATCTTTTGGTTTTTTTTATTGCACCTGCGTTTTTGCCCATGTTAACAGATGCCCCGTCTGTGTTTATACCAACTAACTTCTTATATAAATCTTCCACTGTCAAACCAACTGAATACACTCTTCATAATCCCATTTTAACACCCTCTGCATGCCCATGGTCCAAGTCTACAATTTCTGCCAAATTAGTTTGTAGGTGTCCTTCTTCATCAACAAACCTTATGATAATGATCTGCTGTTCTGTGACAGCTTTATCAGTTGAACCGTCTGCTAAAACACTGATGAAACGGTGTTTACAAAGTTATTAATACTGTTTGACCTGATAGTGTCTGATATAGACTCAATAAAATCATTACAACCATGACTATTTCTATAGTTTGATCCCATTTCAACTCCATTTTCTTCTTGAAGATCACAAAGTTTTGAAAACTTTGTCATTGGTTCACCTTCTTTAGCTATGTGATAGGCAGTATTAAACAATTTCTCATATTTCTCTGTATTCTTATCATGGGCTCTGTTTACTGATATAACTAACTGGGATGTACCCGGTGCTTGAACAATTAAGTCATGCTCTACACATTCCTGTGCTTACTACTTTTCTCATGAAATTTAAGTGGTTCTTTTCAAGGTTTCAGTGATACCTTTCACCAACGTTGAGGTTTGGTCACTTAAATTAGGATATTTATTGCAGTATTTGCAAAAAAGTGCGTTGTCTTCGTATATGGTCCATTGAAATTCCGTAAACCAAGGATCTTTCAAAAGTCTCTTTCTCTTTGTAGAATCATACTCTTTTTGAGCTAATGTGCGTTTCGCTTTTTCCTGCTTCTCACTATCCCCTCCACCCTGTTTCTCGGCATTTTTTTTTACCGAAAAAACTTCGTATGTCACTCATTTTTTAAGCAATCATTTATTGCAGACGCTCGGAAGTCAACATATTTTATTTACATAGCAACGGGTCATGACTAAAACGCCGATCCCCCCCCCCTTTCGCCCAAAAAAAGGATATTTGAATACGTCTTTTGATTAGTAATGGCGTATTTCGCAATTCTCTCCACAAAAATATCCACAAATATTCAAAGTAATTCAATGATAAATTTCGGGTATTTAATTTATGTGTTTTTAAAGCAATTTAATTAATGGACGAGTCGTAAGGTGCGCGATTTATGCTATATACGAGTTTTTTACTCGTCCGGTAGGACGACCATGATAGGAATAAGCGCTCGTCCTTAGACCATTCAAACTCGCCATGACGACCGGACGATCGAAATTTTCAAGCCCTATCAAAGATATGTTAAGGGAGAATGGTACTTTCAAAAGTTTGAATGAAGTAAAAGATATAACTAAAAACAAGATTAACTTTTTAGATTTTTTTTGTATCTCAAGTGCCATTTAAGCTCTATTTTCGAATTTCGGATTCCCGAACAATTCTTATTCTGTACTAGGGTTTTACAATCCTTAAATTAACTTTTTTTTCTTTCAAATCATTAACCAGAAAAAAATAAATTAATTTACAACGCCTTGGTAACAAACAACGACGAAGCGACATGTATGAAAAAGTGGAATTCAACATTTTCGAATATAAATATTGACTGAAAGCAAATACATAGAAACGTCTTCAAATACCCAATGGTTTCAGAATCAAATTGTACATAGAATTATATCAACGAATTCACTCTTGCATAAGATGAACATTATTGACAACAGTAAGTGTAGCTTTTGTAATACGCATGACGAAACAATCTCTCATTTGTTCTACTATTGCGAACAGGTTAAGCTTATTATACAACGATTATCTGTTCTTCTACGCAGAATTGACCAAAGATTAGTAATAAATTGTCAAATCACTTTATTAGGATCATCTGAGTCCAACCCGATATTAGATAAATTTTTGTATGAATTTAAAAAATACATATACCGATGTAGGAATAATATAATTAATCCAACCATTCAGGCTTAAAGAACTATCTTATCTTAAATATAGAAATCTTTAAATCTACTAAGTCTTATGAAATAGAAAAGCAATACCTGGCAATTACAGAACAAATTGCTATGAACCTCCCATAAGACATTATCAAATTTGATTGTCATATATACTGTCATTGGGGACGAAGCTATGAAGACATGTATTGAATGAACTTTGGTTACGAAGTTTTCGTTTCCATCTGAGAGTATGTCTAACTGACTTATATGATATTTAGTCATTGCACGCACCCGCACCCCAACACACAATAATGCTTTAAACCACGTACATAACGATTTTATTAAATATATAAAATTTACTTAGGAAAAATGATAAATGTTGATACCTCATTTGTATTTACTATTACTATCTTCTTATGTTACATTTATGTTGTTGATCTATACTATCACTTTTATTGCGATGAACAACTTAATAATTATTGTTTTCTCATTTAATTGCTGTCGGAGGCCATGACGCCGTAGGTACAGCCAGAACAACAGGCTACGGTGTTGTGGCGGATTATCAGCTTAGAATTTGATCCAAATTATCTACCAATCAATTTTTATATATATTAATGTGATGATCTTACATGAGGAGGTATTAATATGTACCAAGACAATTGTAACTAACAAGGAGAAAAATAAATCGCAATACTAGAATCGCAGTATACACTATTATTTACTCTGTGGTGTTGGTAGACACTCTAGCAATCTTGTCATAAACACTAGAATGAGTATCAACAACACAGGGTTCAATTTAAGAATTTTAATGAGCTGAACAGAAATTACATCTTTATTTAATCCACTTGAAAATTATATTGCTACTAATAATATAAATCTACTAATACGATATTGTAAGGTGTGAAGAGGGATGCCCAGGAACGTCGCACACCTATGGACGTGCAAATTATAGCAAAAAAGGGTAGATTTTGGGCGGTCAGCCGTAAAAACAACTTTTAACAGTTTGATTCTCGTGACATTTGTTCGAAATAGATAAAAAAACAGGTTAAAATAACGCACTAAAAAGTTTAAAATTTACTTATTTATTATTTTTTGCTTAGCTTAAAACGTAAGATTCAATCAAACATGAACTTTCATACTTTCACTGAAGGGATCAGGTTAAATTTCTATCATTTGCTTTATTTAATTATACCTGATTTACCTTTGGCTGTGGACTCGGCGCCTACGTCAGAGCTCAGTTTCGAAGATACACCTCTTATAGGTATAAATCTAAAATAGATTTCTAAAAGTATATACATGTACATCGTGATAAAGACATATCGATTGTTCCGCACGAAACAGTTGTAACTGCCTATTTATACTGCTCAAAGTTTGCTTAGCACCAAACTTTTTCGCTGTTCTACAGGAGCTGATTTAAAAAATACATTCGTGTTCTATTTAAGATTGTACAATAATGTATTGACAAGAAATCTAATTTATACATTACCAAATTTACCGCGCAATTTTCTCGCGAGACTCTTGCAAAATGAGGAACCCCGGTTTCTTACCTGTCCTTTCTCATTTTCTACATGTACAGGTTTTGTGTAAATGCTTATTTTTTGTTTTTTTTCAGTACTTTATTGACTTTTAAGTCATCTTATGGCTAATCAAAATGTCAGACGACATTTATCTGTCGAACAATTGTGGCGTGCTTTAGGTATGGTGGAGCAAGGGGCTTCCCACCGTGATGTTTATATTGGTACTGGGGGTACACCATACTGTTGTAACAAGAGATTGGGCACGATACCAACAGTATGGTACACCTGTAAGGAGACATGGTGGAGGTAGGGGAAGGGCTACCTCCGTCGCAGGAGACCGTCTTACGGTAATTCAAGCCCGAATGAACAGGTTTGGTACGGCAACGCAGCTACGTTCCGACCTTCAAAACGCCTCGGGAGTGCGAGTTTAGACTGAAACCATACGAACACGGCTGCATGAGTATTGCTTGAGGTCAAGAAGACCATGTATTTATATTACGCTGTCCCGAGTTCATTGTCGGCGTCGGTTAACATGGGTATTGGACCACGTCGGCTGGTGCATAACACGCTGGCGGCCCGTGCTATTTACGAATGCGTCCAGGTATTGCCTGGATTACATTGATAGGCGGGCTAGGGTGTGGAGAAGGCATAGGGAAAGGTTTCATGCAGCAAATATTGCCTAGCATGATCGTTATGATGGTGGCTCCATTATGGTTTAGGGTGGCATCAGCTTGGATGGGCGGACTGATCTTGTTATTTTAGAAATATGTACATTGACAGCTCGTAGGTACATTGATTAATCCTCAATACCCACGTAAGATTTTACGCTGGTGCTATTGAGAATGGATTCATTTTAATGGATGATAATGCCCGTCCACACACGGCCCGTATATTTCAAGAGTATCGCCAAGAAGAGGGAATTCCACGTCTGGACTGGCCGGCTCGTTCACTGGACTTAAATCATAGAGCACATGTGGAATGAGCTACAGGTCTGAGTTTCGGCTCGCCAGGTCCAGCCACATCTTCGCAAGCCGAGGGTTCTAACTCAATTATGTTCCTTACGAACGGCCAAGGGTTCGTAAGGAACATAGTGGAGCTAGAACCCTTGGCTTGCGAAGATGGTCCAGCCAAGGACACTCAAGGAGCTCGGCTAGATCCTTTGAGAAGAATGGTCAGTTATTCCCCAAAGAATGATCCAGAACTTAATTAGGAGTATGCAGATGCGCTGTTATTGACAGTGCCGGCTCTCATACTCGTTATTGAACGAAATGCAATTGAAAGAACAACTTTTTGGTCAAATTCGTTTTTTTTTCATTTTCCAAGAAAATAGTCTAATTTCTAGGGTCTCCATATTTGGTCTACATTTAAAGTCTCCTTATTACTATAAAGCTTTATTTTTTTCTTAAAATTTGGTAACTGATAACAATCAACCTTTTACAAACATTCTTATAATCAAATTTCATTTTCCCTGAAATTATAGTATAAAAAAGTTTTGGTGCTTAGCAAACTTTGAGTAGTATATATTTAAAGAATTAGACGCCTCCAAATTCGAATGAAAAAATAATCATCTGAAATCGGAATGGAGTTGTTCTAATTTTACTGTGTCTTAATCCAAGATTTTTTAATGAAAATAGTCCTTAACAAATTTTCTTTCATTTTTATATTAATAATAATGAGCATTAATGCATTGACTAATTGAGGCATTTAGACATTCATTAGAGGGTACGGTGGAATGTCTTATCCAATGTCTAATTTGGGCATTTAGATATTTAAACACGGGTTCGGTCGAATGTCTAATAGAATGTCCAATTTCTAATTTAGGCATTTACATATTAAAGCACGTGTTCGGTCGAAAGTCTGAACGAATGTCTAATTCAGGCTTTTAATCATTCAAACACGTGTAAGGTCAATCGTCTTAATCGAATGGCTAATGCCTTATTCGGGCTTTTAGATATTCATTTAAAATCCCTGGAAAGAATATAAAATTTACGATACTGCCTAGGTCTGGCTCCTACGGGACACAATCTCTATTTCGAATGTTTAAAAAATACTATCCGAAATGATCCCTTTTCGCGTGACGTATCTTAAAATATTTTGACGATTCTGATTTTTTTTCATTAATCATTATTAAAATGATGAGTCAAAATCTATTTACTTATCTGGAAATTTAGTTACCATAATTTAAAAGTATTATTTGTGCAACTTCAATTTTTTATCCTGGCTAAAAAAATCAGGGATAAAAGAAAGATGTCCAATGATCTTTCTTATAAAAAGTTCGCCTTAAATAATATAATTATCTGTAGTTATTTTTCTTGTGAGATCAAAACTGAATAAATTCAATACAGAAAGAGAAATACTGAGAAAGCACAAAATGTGTCGCTACCAGAATTTTTCCTTGTACTGTTCGATTTCGTAGTATTATATATTTTAACGTTAAAAATATTTTGGAAGCGGGAAGTTTCTTTGCAGAGATTCTCTCTTATCTTTTCACGCAACTTAATTGAAATCCAAATAACTGTAGTAATTTAATTTTAAGTATATAAAGTCCCTTTTTCTTTGTTTTCAATTCCAGAATATTTGTGTGCGTGTATGAGTATTTATTAATAAGGATTTCGTTTAAACTTCTAATTGAATTTAAACAATTTTTACGGTAGTAAATAAGCGCAAATATATGGGATGATATTGACCAATAAAGGTAACCGTTATGTCATATTTGGAATAAACATGGTTTTACCTCCTAGGGTTATAAATATAAACACAATACGCTTATCAGTAGGAATACTAGATAAACAACACCCCTTTAACTAGGTTTGGTAAGCAAAATAAAGGATAGAAATAGACTAACCGTCTTAAGACGGATCGCGCCGCTGTGAATTACCGAGTAATTCCAAAGCGGGTCGATATTCCAGAGCGGTTAATAACTTCCTCCCGTAATAAAAAAAAACTTCTAAACTTCACTAAAACTAACTTCTGAACGGCGACCTTGTATTTATAAGATTTGAAATACATGTGTATATACATATTTTCAATATTTACTATTGTCTATGTAATAAGCAGTAAAAGACAAGTGTAAAAGTCACAAAAGTCGCACTTTTCTTGAGATCGATATCATCAATACTCAGATATTTCTACCATTAAAGGCAAAATTCGATGACTTTTTCATGCCAGATATCAAATCTTTTAAGTAAACAGCGTTTTGATTGCCTTGATTCTCACACAAATTTAATTTCTACACTCACCCCACGCACCAATGTTATTTTTAAATCAGGGATGTCCCGGAATTCCGATAAAATGTGTTGCTTTACTGAACACTTCTGGTCGTTGCTGATAGATATCTTAAGCTGAATGAATTAACCCTACCAATTCGACTACTTCCACTATCAGATACGAAAAAAAAAAGAAAAAAAAATACCAACACATTTATCTGTCAGCAAAAATCAAAGTAGCGTTTAGAAGATCGTGTATTAATCACAGTTCAGTCACATTTCACTAAAAAAATTTACTGAAGTCAAGCACTTTCCAAAAATCTCACAGAATTGGAATGCATGCAGATCTGTGGTTTCCATTAAAACAGGGTGGACAAAAACTCAAAAGCTTCTCCTCCAAACCCGTAAAGCCTCATGTCTGGAGTTTTAAGAAAAGTCTTTCTCACCCGAAAATTTAGGTCAGCAAATACTTTCATGCTCTGCTGCAGTATTAATCTCTTTTTCATCACAACTGGTAACCCGGTAGCTGTAACCCTGAAATTGAAATAAGTCCTATTTTGCATTTAAAAAAGGATGATAGAAGAAAGACCTTTGAAAAGATCTCATTCTCAAACTTTAGATATACAATTTTCGAATTTTGTTTTATTTCTCACATTGATCTACCGAAATGTATTAAATTAACTTTCATTTTCATGCTGATGGTTTGGAAGTTAAGACCCTATGTTTTCTGATCTCGAATATTGTCTAAAAACAGATGATACTCAAATTTCGATAAGGACCACTTATAAGATTGCGCTTAACTTTTACCTGAAGCATGAAAGGTACGAAATATTCTTCTGATTATGAAATCATGTTCAATTTCCAAAATGTTATGCTAAAAGCGTTAGTGCTTGCAAACTGTGGAAGCGGAACAGAGGGTTAAACCTAGTAGGGGCAATGCGAAAAAACACGAAATAGGAGGTGAAGAATAATGTTTTGAGCTTTGCTGGCTTTGGTTAACATACAAAATTTTGAGGAAGCCTCAAAGTTCAAATGAGTGCGAACTGTCCTCGGTGGCTTAACCACTAAATACATGAATGCTTCGCTAAAAAAATAGTTCTCCCGTATTGTTAAACCGATTCACTGTGGCTAAATAATTACCCAATCTCGTCGGGTTAGCGACGCGTCATTACCGGTTTTGTCATTACCTTTCTATGTCGGATGCAGATGGCGAGGAATACCTTTGATTGGCCTATTCAAACAAACGAAATTCAAATCAGGGAATTATTCGTAAGATCAAACGTAATTTATACAGCCCTGGCCGATAAAATTTCAAAATATTTCTTTCTAAGTCTTAAAATAGATCCACGGGTATTATCGGAGGTGAAAATAGACGCTAACGTAAAACATTATCGAAAGGTCAATCGCCTATCCTCGTTTATAAACGGCATTTTCAGAGAACCAATGACGTAATTTAAAGTGTCTACAGCAACATGACTAACGAGGGATTTGAAATGTCGAGGTTATCTTGTCTTCTGTTATTCGGATAATTCTGAGTAATTCTAAATAAGTTTAGAACATTTATTTGCACACTACCTAGTGTGTATGTGTATGTTGGAGGGGGGGGGGTTACTTTGTAAAAATACCTGAAATTCCAACATGGAGTTACAAAATTCCTGATTTTTGCCCTTATTGAGAGCACTGTAAGTCTTCTGTTTCGGCCCCTTCATACTTTATTAAGCTCGTAAGGGAAAATCGGACTACAGTATGGTGAGCTGTGTGATAATTAGATATCCCTCGTACGTCATCAGCTCTCTTTATATAATAAAGGCGACAATTCATTCCATATGAAAACATGAGAAAAAGGATACCTGTTGTCACTTTCGTCTTTTACATTCTTAGGGCCAGTTTTCTAGTCAAAATGATAAAACCTTGAGAAAGAGCAAAGTTCATCTGAAAAAAACAAACGCAGGGACATGAAAATTTGGCTCACCCGTCATGAACAATTACCAAAATACTTATTATGTCAGAAAGGGGACTCAATTAGAAAATGAGAACATTTGAACTGAAAAAAGGATAGAAAAATCGGGATTTATGAGAAATATTTCACACTCACGGTTGTACAGCGTATTTGAATTTGCATTTCCAAGAATGCCACATGTGTGCAAAGTAATGACTTAGCGATCAGAATTTTCACTATGCACACTACATTGTACAGTCACGTGGGTGAACTATATTCAAATAAGAATTCAATCGAAAGTATGCTTTTTAAATCCTCGCTTTATTTTAACCCTGATTTTGTGTCATGATTATTTTTTAAAAAGAAGATTACTAAGATATCTATGCTTTGCTAGCTTTCAGTACAATGATTAAAAATCTAGTTATTTGATCTTATTTTTCCGTAAAAGTGCTTGTTTTAATCATGAAAGTGAATATTAACAAATGATCAGCCTCTCAGGTTTATGAAAATTATTTGGGACGCTTTCATCGTTGAATTAAAGTCTGTCCGCCTATAGTTGCTAACCACACTTTCAAAAGCGTGGTTGGCTTTAATAGGTAGGCAAATTTTGCAGCCTGTTACAATTTCACGGAATTTGCAAGAAAATAAAGGTCTTTGGACAGTCCACCGCCTGTTAAAATGAAGTCTACATATACACTTTTTTATTCCCTGTTTTTTTAGTAGGCTAAATCAAATATAAATCTAGGAAACAATTCGAGATCTAAAATGTCTTTGGTTTTTAGGAACAATCAATGGACTTTTTGAATGATTTATGGGCTCGTTTTTATTGCACTTATGTACCAAATCCCTCTGTCACTGAACATGAACACAAAGATCATGACCTGTGAAGTCCATTTATGACCTTCAAATTTTCTGTAAGTTGCTTTAACTGCTCGAAAATAGGACAATAAAATGCGTACGGATTTGTTTTGTGGTTCGTCCTTTCCTTATATGGTAATCACGTGATCTATGTGGCGGTCATGTGATCTGTACTTACCAAAATACTTAACGATCCTGTCAACTATTTTGGTGGACTTCCTACTATCGACCCATGTATGATAGTAGACAGTAGGACCAATCTACCGTTTTGGAGCACATTCGACCTATCTACGATCGGACCTCGGCGTACTTCAAGCTGTAGTAACGATGTATTGATTTTTCACCAACGCTCAAATCAAAGAAGGGTGGAGCGGGCGGAAGGCATTAAGCTTTTATCACAGTCTACACATCGCCTTTATCCTATAAATTCTATGTTGTTCGCCTTCTCAGTGAGTATAATTTTAAAATCCTAGTTACGCCTATGACCACAATATTGTGGATACAGTACTTGAGGGAATGCCCCTGATTAGTCGACTCGTGAAGAACCCACAACATAGGGGTCGGAACTGAAATACTTTTGGTATTAAAACTCTCGTATATAGTGTAAAGTACTTTTATCTAGGAATGCGATAATATTTTAAAACAAAATGAAATATGTTTCGGCTGAAATTGAGACAAATAGACTATAAAGGCTAAGATCAGCCTGTATAGACGAGCAATCTGATCTAAGGCTACATACAATCCAAATAAGTAAATAGCTTAAAATTTAATTTAAATTCAGTAGGAAAAGGGTAAGTAAGAAATTAGCAATCAAAATAGTTAGACACTATTATTTATGAAAGCAATCCATATCACCAAAGATAAAACACTGGTAGCAAAGCATAATGTCCTAGTTTTTATTCTGCCGAAAGTGGTCGTATATTTGTATCATACTATCTGTCTGTAAGTCCATCCGTACGTCTGCAATTAATTTGTGAACGCAACATTTATGGTCTCTTAGTTTGAATTTTCATAGAATAATGTTCCAAGTCACCTGACCTTGCACATAGTGTCGGGGTTTCGTAAAATCTGGCTGAATCACAAGAATGGGAGTTTTTATAACAAAAATTTTCTGAACGCAGCTTATCCTTTTATTGGTCAGATTTCAATGGAAAATAGATAATAATAATAAAGAAAAAACTTCCACATAATACTCCCAGTCAGCTTACCGTAGTGGGCAAGGTTTCTTTCGCGTCATGGAAAAGGGGCCTTCAATTAACAAACTTTGTTTACGCATTTTTTTGCATGTACAAAAATCTTTTGATCGCAACTCCTCCCATAGATGGTTTGATTTGCATGAAACTTCACAGAATGTTCCTAGTCATCTCAACTTGCGCATATTGTCTTCTACATTAGAGGTCAGATTTCAACATTTTTTATATAGAAAGTTCCAAATAACCTGCTTTTGTGCATTACGTTTCAGTGTATTTTGCCGCATCAGTGTGGAAGAGGCATTACAACACTATGTTGGTTTCGTACAGGCACATGTATTCCCACTTGGTTGGACTCAGTTATTAATGCTAACCAGATTGTCTTCAGCTGTTCACGTAGATATGTGTCTGAATAAAATCAACGGAATGTTGTAAGGGGCTACTGGTTTTCGACTCATTCCAACAACCCAGTACTTCCAGTGCTTTGATTTATATTCAACCAACCATCCTAAACCCGTTCTAGACCCAACTTCTAACTTTTCGAGTTTCCAAACGGCGGAGATGCAACTAAGCTATAAAAAAAAACACACAAAAGCACAGTGGTTGACCTAATGTAACTTTGCTTACAAATTATTACCCCAAAAGGATATATTATCTTACGAATATTTGTTTTTGTCGGTTTTTTTATTCTTCAAGTAGCGAATCTAACAATTACAAATGGCATATGAGCCAGTGCGTGGCATTTACAACAAATTTCACATGTGCGTCTGGGGAAGACTCAGATAAGACTGTGCAGCTGCACAGTCTGATCGGAGTCTTAAAGGCGCGCTATATTAGTAGCTATGGGTACCATTCTCTTTGCTTACAATTGCAGAACGTTTTCATTGAACAAAGTGGGTGTGCAGGAAACTCAATGTCTCCCAATCACGCACACATGAAATTGTTGGAAATATCACGCTCAGGCTCATGTTTTGTAAGCCAAGAGACATAATCCCGTATCCTTGCCTTTTGCAGAACTTTAATGCACGTCTTCAACCACAATGTTGACAATCTAAACAGTGACCGTCGTATATGAAAGAATAATTCAATTTTGACTGCGTACATCATGATCATGCATTCTGAGTGGCTGAAACTTTATTCCTCAATGAAAAACAATTTTTGAGCACGCAGCTATTTTTTTTATTTTTGCTTGAAAAGGAGTCTCGCAAAAATCTGTCTTACTTTGGAGGAATTTTCATGCTTGCTTTATGATATTGAATTATAATATATGAAAAAAGTATATATATTTTTTTTAATTTCATGGATGAATGAAACGCAAAGCCTTATCACATTCATGAATGAATCCGCTTCGCGTATTCATACAATGTGATTGGGTTTTAAGCTTCATGCCTCAATTAAATCAAGAAAATGCTCTCTTCATCTCTTGAATATATTTTTAGAACAAGAGGACCTTTGGCCCTGGTCCGCTCACCTGAGTCAAAGCACCTAAGGGTAACTTGCATTACTTTTGATTCAGATGATAAAGTTACTGAACTGTAACAAATGTATGTGTAAAGGAAAATAATCTTATGGTCAGACCAGTAAGACTGCATAGTCTTAGTTTACTATTTCTGTTTGAAAATACAAGATCCAAAATGGAATTGTTATCAGTCGTTGGTTCTTGCATGATCATTTTACAAGAGAATATCTGGGATAACTTCAGTGCAACATTTTTGTGCTTATCTGTGATATCGAGATTGAAATCTCTCATGATAAATAAAGGTTTTGTTATGTCTACATGAGAAACAAGTTCTTCTTTTAACACTTCTAAAAAACTTGAAGAAGGCATATTTGGTGCTTTATACAGAACAACAAGCTGTATTTGGTTGGAAGTAAAATCCAGGCATAATATTGTAAACTCCAGTTACTTAGAGTTGAAAGACAAATGTGTTTTGATATGAATATTTTCCTTTACGTAGAAAGTTAAAGATAACAAAATTGACTCAAAGTTCTACCCCCCTCCTGGTACTGTGCACCTGGTTGCCCAACAGTTATAATTTTAGCTATCATAATTAAGGTCTATGAACTGATCATTCTAGGCAAATTCCAAAGCTGTAGGGCTTCTTGTTTATCAAAAGAAGAATTTTAAAGATTTTCTTGAATTTCAACTTTGGTTGCCATAGCAACCAAAGTTTTTCATGGATATTAATTCTTTAAGCTTACTTGGAGGGGACCACCTATGAAACATTTCTGTGGAATTTGGTGAAAATTGGCTCAGTAGTTTAGGACAAGATGTTGTTTAAGGAAATAGTTGACGGATGCCAGACGACAACCAAAGGACGGAAGCTGGACAAATTAAGGGTGATCACAGTACCTCACATGAGCGCTTTGTGCTTAGAGCTTATAAAAAAGTTCAAATGTTAAAATTGACCTGAAGTACTAAGCTCTCCCCCTGTTGCTCTGCACCTGGTGGCCCAACAGTCATTATAGATGTTTAAATTTAGTTCTTTGAGCTGATTATTCTATATCAAATGAAAAAGCTGTAGGAATTCTGGTTCAGTAGAAAATTAAACAACTGTTAAATTTTCCACAAAGCACTACCCCCTCCCCTTGGGTCTCTGCCCCTGGTCACAAAACAATCATGACTATATCTATTTTGATTAACGTATATGAGCTGATGACTCATGCCAAATCTAGAGCCTGTAAGGTTCCTACTTCATTGTCAGAGGAAGGTTTAAAATTTCAAAATTGACCCGGAATACTACCCTCCGCCAGTGCTCTTCACATGGTAGCCAAACATGCATGGTTATAGCTATGTAAAAAAGGGTCTATGAGCAGATTTATTTTTTTTAACAAAGTACTAACCCTTCCCCCCCGGTGGCTCTGCACCTGGTGGCCCAATAGTTATGATTTTAGATATTCTTAAATGGTCCGTATGCTGATCATCATTGCCATTTTTCAAGTCTGTAGGGCACATGGTTTTTCAGAAGAAGAAGGTTAAAGATTTAAGAATTGCTCAGAAAAGCTACCCTTCCGGCCCCTGGTACTCCGCACATGGTGGCTAAACATTCATGATTTTAGCTTTTTCAGAAAGGTACTTTGAGCTGAACATTTATGTCAAATATAAGGCTGTAGGGATTCTGGTTCCTCAGAAGACGTTAAAGATTTCAAAATTTTCAACAAAGCACTACCCCCTCCCCCAGATGCTCTGCACCTGGTGGCCCAAATGTCATGATTTTGATTTTTTTAATTAAGGTTTACAAGCTTATCATCCATGCCAATTTTCAAGTCTCTAAGGCTCCTGGTTCCGAAGAAGAAATTTACCAGAAGTACTACCCCCTCCCCCTGATGCTCCGCACCTGGTGGCCCAACAGATATGATTCTAGCTATTTAAATTGGGTCTATGAATTGATCATCCATGCCAAATTTTAAGTCTGTAGGACTACTGGTTGAAAAGACGAAGAATTTTAACGATTTTCTTAAAATTTACCCTTTGGTTGCCATAGCAACCAGAGTTTTTCTTGGATTTCAATTGTTTTACCTATTTTTGAAGGGGGCCACCTAAGCAACATTTCTGTAAAATTTGGTGTTAATTGGCCTAGTAGTTTAGGAGGAGATGACGTTTAAAGAAATTGTTGACGGACGGACGCCGGACGAAAGGTGATCACAATAGCGCACATGAGTACTTCGTTGTCAGGTGAGCTCAAAAGAAAATTTGCTTTCTTTTTCTGCAATATTTTTTCAAATAATAGAAGTGTAGAAATCCATACATAAAAGGGTCAAACAGATGAATAGAGAAACACAGATAACATAACGAATAACTGCACTTTATTCATCAAAATCGTAACACAGCAAAGATCAGACGAAAAGAATACGCCGCACACACAGCTTGGGCTCCTGTAACGACAAAAATAAACACAGTTATCATCTAAAAGTGACTCGATGAAAACCATTCCTGATCAATCGCTCAACGTTGCATTCACAACATTCAAAACGTCCAGAAATCACTCAAATCACTTCAATGTCTTTAAATAATGAACTTTTTATGCATAAATTAAATCAAATCAATCTTTTATTTTTTAGCTGACGATGACTTAAATTTCGAACTGGTCGGTGTAACATATTTCAAAGACCATAAGGTGGATTTTATTGAAGTTATAGTTAACTATCGCTTATTGCGTCAAAGAACAAATAAGCAATACAACATTACCTCCCTTTATACTTTTCAAAGCTCGATCATTGTTTCGCGCAAAGATCGTCCTACATACTATTCGATATGTCATTTCATGATGTTTTTAACTGTAGACTATGCGGAATGCACACAATTTCAAGGAAAGAAAGTTCTTGAACATACTTGTTACATTTATGAAATAATTTCATTTACTTTCAAGTTGATGTGTCAATGAAAAAAAGTCTGATGGAGAAAAAGTTATATGTAAAAGGTAAAAGCATTTTGCGGAGCCCGAGGATTATGCTTTGCATATACCCCCCCCGGTCAGATTTGGACACCTTAACGCTAAAATAAAACTATATACATTATAACACGACCACACTTCCGAAATAAGTTTTTTGCCCCTTTCTTTGTGTAAAATAGTTCTAAAACATTTTTGTGGGTTTAAGATTAATGAACAATAATGATATTGACGTTAGAAGAATTTCACCGAATGCGAAGCGCGTATTTTAGTCTCTTAGTCCGTGGGTTTATATGAAGTCAAAAGCGTTAACGTACCGCGGAAGATGACGTTGAAAATAATAAATGGATGGATATGTACATGTATGTGTGTACAGTAAAACGGGTGCCTAGTAATTTTTTTTGCGAATAAAATTCTCTGTAATTTCTTCTTAATTCATGTATGCATTTTACGCGTTCGTGTAATAGTACATTTATATTAATCAATCAGATGAAACTGGGGCCAGTTTCATTAAAACAAATCAAAATGTATTTTTGTTGCTTGCTGATAACTTTCCAAACTGTTACAACAGCATACACTTTACTGATTCTCTTGATGGATTGGAGGTCCGTAGTTTTTGCCCTAAATATGTAAAAAGTTATCGGTAAGACGGTAATGCGTCTTAAATGTTTTGGTGAAACCGCCCCCTGACTTTATATTCCCTATTTTAAAACGTTATCATGACCCATGTAGCCTAAATTGATAAACACATGACTTTAGACAAAACCTAACTGCGGAAAGACTAAGCGTTCTTGAAAGGATGGTCAGACTCGGAACTCTTTGGTTTAGAATATTAATCCATCTTTCATGTGCGTCACTTTTTCAACTATTTCACATATGCGCAAAGCAACGCTTCTGACCAGCATGTGCAGCCGCACAGTCTGGCCAGTCTTCACTAAGCATTGTAGATAGATAAGGTCTTACTCACTCCTCAGGCGGTCAGCATATATTCTTATTTCATTGTCTTTGTCTACTATACTCAAAGATTTGCCTCCTGATATTGTTGGAAATGTCATGCACAGGCTCAAATAGTATTATCGATATCTGAGCCTGTTGTACTGTTCTAGTGTTACAATCTCTTTTTTTTTCGAAAAAGTGGTTCTTACGTACAGTTAACCATGACTAGAAATTGACATTTATTTAGATCAGAACCGCTCAAAATCGCTTACTCAGCGTTCCAATCATTCATTCTTAACACTCACTTTTATCACTAAAACGCTCAGAAATTGTTCAAAAATGCTTCGGAATCGCTAAAAAATGATCAACATGTCCATTAAATCGATGAAACAAATGAATGGGGTTTTTTTGGCTGGTGTTGATTTCTAAGCATCGAATTTATCCGCGAAGAAAGGAAATTTGAAAGGTACGTAGCTTTTATTAAGGGTGGGTAGAAACATTATTGATATCGGACGAAATAGCATACAGTGCTTTATCTCCCTTGAATATTGTTCAAAATTCGCTCATCGAACTCATTCAATTTGATTAAAAAAAATCATTCATCTTGTCAATTTCACCATGCTATTCACTGTACTTGCCCGACAAAATATGGTAAAACCTTTCGACAAAAAAATTGTAAACCATATTTTTTGTGTACAAGTATCCAAGGCGCTGACCCCCAATCGTGTATTTGTAGTTAGTTATAGTGATATTCGGTTATAAAGGTAGTTACATATAGGTAGTGCAGATAAGAACATCGTGAAATTGACAAGATGTGTGATTTTGGAATGATTTTATACTGAAATTAAATGAGCGTGAATAGCGAGTTTTGAGTGATATTAAAGGGAGGCAATCCAATATCGTTAATTTTGTTCAGGATGACCAAAATTAGCGATATTTATTACCTCCCTTTTATAAATTATGCATACAGGTTCTATGAATATATTTCTATGTCTTTACAGACGCTTATAACAGTAGTTGTTAATCTTATCATTTTGAGTGATTTTGGAACGTTTTTGAATGGTTTGAATGTTTGGAATGAATGAACGGAGCGCTGAATGAGCGATAAAGAATGGTTTTCATCGGAATGACAGTCAATTTCACGATGTTATTAACTGTATCATTTCAGAGGTATTTTGAGTATCGATGTGATATCGAAATGAACACTTATATTATATTTACAAAATTTAGGTAACAACACCTCAAATGCAAAATTTTGAAACCGAATCAATGTCAGAAAGCTTTGAAAGGGATGGTTAAATATCATTGTTGACCACTCTAACCGTCCTTCATAACTTCTACGGGTTTGAATACATTCCCTAACAACTACCTCATTAAATATCTAATTGGCTCTGTGGTAAGCGCACTAGACTTGTAAATCCACGTGGGTTAGACACCGGCCGCGTCGGTAGTCTGTAGCTATGCTTCAGTTGTGGGCAATTTTTTCATAAAAACGGAGCCTGTTTAGGACATTTGCAACAATTCTAAATAACTGCAAAGCAAGGACTCTGACCAATTTGTACAGTATATCTTTCAACCATCGGGTAACTCTATATTTAGAGTGTGTGACTGTCTAGGGTGCTAAATGTTTACCCCTCACACACATTTCCAATTGTTGGAAATAACAAGCACAAACTCAAATAATACATGAAGTGGTCGTATGATTACTAAAATTTATTACAGTACATTTATTTTAAAACTTCTTAAAATATCATAATGGTATTTTTCCTTTACCAACCGTTACAAAAAGTTTCTTCATTATCTTAAGCGTTTTCCAACAAAAGTGGCATATACTTCACAAATAATCAATTGCAGGCTGTCTTTAGCCTAATATTTAAAGTAAGATAGAGTATTCATTTAACAAACCATTTCTTCAGCCCACAACCGCGGGACCAGCACCAACAGCGGTCTGCGAGTCCGAATCTGAAGCTGAGGCTGAGGCAGACGCTGGTGAACCAGGCGCCGGGGTTAATAATCCAAGGAGTAGCAATAGGAAAAAAACTGAAAGAAAAGAATTTTCAGATACAAAGTAAAACATGTAAGCGTCTTGAAATACCAATTATATCTAGTCGAGGTTGGGAGAATTTTCATGACGAGGCTGCGCCGAATCATGATAATTTCCCGCAGCCTAGACCAGATAACATAGATATTTGTAAATACTCACATGTTATTCTATGCAATCGTTTTCAGCAATACATTATAATAAACACCTAAAAATCAAAGAAATTCAGGTCAAAGTGAATGCAAAATGTTTCTAAAAGAAGACTACCTGATATCATGTTATGTTATCAGACATATCATATAAGGTCATTACAGGATTCATTGAATTACAAAACTACTTAACTGGGGTCATACTAAACTATGCCCTACGGGAAAATTATGCCCTACCAAGCCCCACGGTACAAAAGTACGCCCAACGGGTTTCAGCGAAGTGTCTAAGGGATATTTTGTGTTTTTCGGATAGGAAACACAATATTGATCATTTGTGAAAGTTTCATTTGTCTATCGTAAATAATAAGCGACATATTAGTGAAAATATTTTCGGTTCAATGTGACTGAAAACGCCTCACCAATTCAATAGTCGCTATACCGAACTAAAATACATTTAACAAAATAAAATCCGTTACGTTGATTGGCAAGACAAATCATCGCAAATACAACTGATATACTAGGAACGTTTCCAGGGTCAACGACGTAGGCGTGGTTTTATCGAAAAAAACCCTTAAATTTAATCTTATTGTATTTCATTTTTATGTATGTTATTATTTCTCTTATATACCTTATTTAGTAATTTATCTATTTTTCAGGGAATGCGTACTGGAAAGATAAAGTCAATAAAGAAAAATATAACACTCACACGAAGAAGGTTACAGTTGTGAATAGAATGAAACATACTATGTGAAAAATGGACACTAATTATAAGATTCCCACATGAAACAAAGAGAGTGGTTGAACCAAAGGGAGCCCAGCTACCCAACGATAGCTCTCAAATTTCATTTTGTTGATGTACAACCAAAATCTCGTAACATTTATCCTATAAGTTGATTATATACAATATTTAGATCATAACTTGAAATGTTTGTTATGATGTGCATCTGTACTTGTGTATAATATATGTATAATTTGAATAAATCCATGAAAAGACTTTTTGAAACACCAAGGTTGCATTTGAATGTTTTTTATCGCATTTTCCCGATACCACATTCCACTGAACACAATATAATGAATTAAATGTTGATTATTTCATAATGAGTTTATTGATGGTCTTATTTCCTCCCCATTTCGACACGTCATTCAACACAGAGAGTAGCGCATAGTCGTCTTGATTAAATTTCAATAATGATAGTTAACATGATAATTTTGAATATAATTTCGTCAGTCTTTGACCTTAACTTCAAATGTGACATCAAATGTAACCGACTGTTGTTGTCTTTAAAATATCAATTGACCAATTAAAACACTTACTAGTTTTTTAAATGAGATAGATGTTGTACCCCGAAACTTTAGGCACTTTGTTTGATATAAACTTGAACCAAGTTCTAATCGGTCACTTTTATTTATTTATTTATTTATTGATTTATTTATTTATTTACTTATTTTTAATTTTAAGCTATGCTTCGAACCTGCGATTTCGTAGACATAATTTCATAGTTCGCGAATAAAAGATAATTTGAAAGAATCACTTTGATCACCTGCATTTCCGCCATGTTGATTATTTTGTGTCATTTGCATATCGTGAAAAATACCATTATCGATTTTACCAAAATGCCTCATCTATATTCTTCGTTGTTACCCTGATGCGAAAATACAAGACCTGATCAGAATGACAACCGAAGAACTTGCGATGGCTATTGAAATGTTGACAGCGGGAATATCGCAAACACGCGTAAGTATTGAAGCCGTACATAATCCATAAATTTCGAAAATTTTCATGATTCCCACTATTTGCGCCAGTCACATGTCTCTTCCTTAGGTTTCAGGTGGCCAGAACTTAAGTCTATCCACAATCCAAGCCCTTCTCCGAAAATACAACAAGACCTGCGTTGTTACCTTAAGGCCCCACTTTCTAAGGGAAGGAGTGACAGACATATCGGCAGGACAATTGTATAGTTCATTCACATCGAAGAGACAGATTTTTGACAGAAATCATCAAAGGCAAGGCGAAACCATGACCGCAATGGGCAACCAATTGCACAAAATAGGTCATTAACCGGCTTCACGCGTTGACGTTGTCGTATCCCATGAGAGGCATCGTACTCACCAGGTACCACAGTGTAGCCCATTTTGCATGTACCAGACGCTATCAAAGAGCCGATTACTCAACCTTCGAGTTTGTAGTCGAAACACGCTTCGCTTCGTTTTGCTGATTGCCGAACCCGCGTTTATTGTTTTGGAGGTGGGAGATCCAGTTTAAATTGTATTTTTACGTTTCATGGAAGGTCAATATATATGATTTGAGCTGGGCTATTTATTCATACAAAAACTCCCGCAGTTGTTATTCGAGACAATCTTAACACCAAGCGTTATCAACATATTTTGCATTCCGTCTCAATACCCATTTGCTGTAAAAAGACGGATGCAGAATTTTCAGGACAACGAAATATGCGACGTTGCGCTTCAAACAGACATGCTTCGAGCAAATAACATAAGGCGTATTCTGTTCCTTTTCAAAAGTCCTGACCTAAACCCTATTGAAAACGTTTGGGATCTTTTTAAAAGGTGTGTTCGCTCATAACCAATAATCGTGGTGAATTGGAAAGAAATGTTCTTCAAATACGGAACGCTATTGCTGAGCAAGACTTCAAAAACATGAGTGTTTCCATGAGAAGCCGATGTGATGCTGTCATTTCAGCTGCTGGCGGACATACGCTGAATTAAATCCGTGCGGTTTCGCAATCGATTTAAATCATCAAATGCAATCAGTTATACATAGAACAAGAAATAAAATTACATTTAGATCAATATAATCTACTTTCATAAGAAAAGAGTTATTTTCTACGTATGAATTCAAAGATTATGGTCTGCATTTTTGCACTTTAAATTTCTGTATATGATTACTGTAGTAAGGCATGTTTTCATTTATCATGGATAGCATAAAAAAGGAAATGATAATTTCCTGGTTTCCACTGTCATGTCCAAGCAAGACACTCAGCCACTTACATTTAACAATTTAAAAATCAAAATGCCGAAATATCACAGATATAGAAATAACAATAACAATGCATAACAGAAACTTTTAAGAAATACCAAGAAACTGTTTCTTCACCAATTAAATAAGTATATTTGAACCTTATCTAAAGGCAAACGATTTCATGCCGAAACCATTAACTTTTGAATTGCTAAAACAAGAACTGCAATATCAGGTAAAATGAAAGGCCTAGCGATCTGAAAGAAGGTGCCTAGCGGCCTGGTGACGGAAGGGAATTTCAACAAGCTAGTGGCCTGGTGACCAACAGCCTAACCGATTCACGACGTAAAGAAGACTCAACGGTCTAGAGGCCTTGCTGAAAGAAACCAAAATAAAACCGATAAAACCAACAGCATGAATTACTTTCTAGCGGATTTTCGATCTTAAGTAAGCAGAGAAAACAGTCTGTCAAAGTGAATAATTGGAAAAGGAGTTTATATCCAAAACAACCTAGCTATCTGGTGGCTGAAAGATAATCAACGACGTTAAGGTTTGACAACCGAGCGACTAAGAGCAGAAAGCAAAATAAAGAAGAAAAGCACCAACAGCATAGCGATTTAGCGGCAAACGAAACTATCAAAAGCAAAGCAAACTAGAAGCCTGGAAGGAAAATAGGGAATGAAATAGCAAACAACCCAGTTTGCTTTCAGCCTTGCAGTCTAACGGTCTGAGAGCAAAACAGTGCTAAATACTACAGCCTTTCGATCGAACGGCGAAGGAAAGCCATAACAGCTAAGTGGCCTAACAGATTGAAACCAGACACTAACTATAGCGGACTGGCAGCGAAAAGACGCCTCAAGAGTGGCAGTCTTTCGACTTGAAAGCAAATTAGTTGTAGATCAAACAGCCTGGTGGCCTTTCATTGCAGGGAAATCTTCACAGGCGGACTGACAGCTAGATAACAAAATAATGATATGTAAAATGAATAACCAAGCGGCCTAAATTTTAAAGCATATGGACTTGGCGATCTCAAAAATATTTATGAAAAATGAGATAACATCCCAACTAACTACCTGGCGCATAAAAGAAATTCCAACGGAATAAAAGCGCACCGGTCTGAAAGAAATAGGTAACAAAGAAAAATCATGCGGCGTAACGGCGAATGGAAATTTAAAATTCTACCGGCCTGGCAATATATCAGCCTGAAGGAAAAATAATGAAAATTAGTATAACGAACAGCAAAGCGGCCAAAAACCATAGCGTTCTGAAACTGACAGTTTGCGACATAAGATCCTGAAAATGAAAATAAAATAGTTATAAGCCAAACAGACCTACTGCCGAGCGCCAAAATTACATCAAATTGCTACGCGGCACGGAAGACATATGATGACAGGTTCAAACAACAGCCTAGCGATATTGGAGCGTGAAGTTGGCAGCATAACCGCCTGAAAACTTCGTAGCGAATAAATTTGAATTAAACTTAGACCCAAGCAGCCTGATATCCTTGCAGCCTGGTGGTGAAGACGTTCCAACGGCCTAAAATAAAGAGAAGTGGCATTGAAAAACCGACAGTCAAGCGGCCTTGCGACCTGATAGGAATATACGTACAAATAGAACCAAAAACCTAGCGGCCTTGCGGTTAAAGGGAACCCCAAAAATCGAGGGACATTAAAGCCTTCCCGATGGTCTAACTTGCAAAAGAATATCGCACATGCCGAAATGGTAACGGGCAGGAGCGAAATTCTTCCTTCCCTTAGATTGGTTTACAAATCACTCATCCGATTTAAACAACAAAGTGTTAGACATTATCAGTTTTCAGATGTCAGATGCTGGGCGAACTAAGAGTCATACTCACGCAAGAGCAAAAGTCCTACGGGAATTCCGGCAATTATTGGGCCTTGGCCTTGTGCCAATCCAAACAGAGCCACAATCACGATGAGGAAGAGTAGTCCAGTCTTCATCCTGACATGTAAAAATAAAGCTGAAGTGAAACCAAGTGTTTCCATAGGTGACAGTATCAATATATTTTTTTGTACAAAAAATTATATATGGTAAATGTAGTTAAGGTTTCTTTCATTTAAAATACTCGAGGGCATTACTTGGGTGACCATTCGATTCCTTAAATGTCAAGGGAAAATGATAAAATTAAAGTAAAAGACATGCAGTAAATGTTCGATCATACAAGGACATGTTATCAAAACCAATTTCCTGGTACATCAAGTGATATATTTTGATCAAAGGGAGTTCTCAGATGTTTATGTTCTTTTACATCAGAAGTAATGTTGTCAACTTTTGTCCTTCATATTGTTTTGTTGAAAAACTGGATCATTCCAAATGGTTTGAGCTGAATTTGATTGGTTGATTGGCCGGTAAACAATATGATGTCATAGAGGTGTGTTTCTTATAGCCAATGAAATAGTGTAAAAGTTTGTAGTATCATTTGGAATGCTTCTAAACAACCTATTCCTTTCATCAGTATAAGAATAAGTATATAAGTACAAGGCCAATTTCAACAAAATTTTGCATACATGTAGAAAAAATCTTGGGCTTCAAAGATACATCTTTATTTTTTTTTTTTGTATTTATACAAATAATTCTTGTGAATATTGATTTGAAAGTTGGCCTGGAATTTTTGAAAGCTGGCCTTGTCATTATTAAATAATTATCTTTTTTATATATTTTATTATACTGCTGACTGTGAGAGTTTCCTCAAAGCGCGATGTACGCGTAGAAGTTGGATCCCATTCGGAATATCGCTCGGACTTTTCAGTATACTGGAAAGTACTTCGGACTTAAGGGTAATAATGTCGAGTCATTTTATAGGTAATTCGGCTTCTGATGGTTATTTTGACAAAAAACTTGAAGAATATCAATTTCCTTTAATGCTTTTCGATTGCCTGAGATCATTTTTGGCATGTTATTATTTTACACCAAAACGAAGTAAAACACAGCGCTTTGTTTTAAAATTATTATATATATATATAGTCCGTTTGACTTCTATATGGACCAACCTTTTCATCAATTACATAAAATTGCGTTTGAATGAAGAATTTCTATGTGGTAAAATATTAATTTCAGCTTAATATCATTCCAAAAATATTTTTTTGGAAACAAAATGATTCTAAAAAAATGATTTCGTCTATCTAGTTAACGGAAATATTTTAGCATTTTCTGCTCTTAAACACGAGGGGTGTTGAAGGCTGTTTAGTTGTTAGAATTTGTAAACAAATAGTAAAAACACGTGGTTTTATACTAAACATTTGACAGAAGAAATGACCATTATTCCATATTTGGAAAAGCTAATTAGCATATCGACGGTCAGGACATCTTAAAAACTTAAATATCCCGTGATTTGTACCGTTATTACTCGCCTGCTTATCTAGTTTTCCTCGTGAAAACCGCAACGTCTTCGTAAAATAATCCTTTTTGATTGCTCTAAATAAGGATGAATGGGGTTCATCTCAGAATGGATAAAAACTATAATTAATTATTGGTCAAACAGTTTTTGTAACAAATACAGAATACACCAAGATTTGATATCCTAAGGAAGTAAAAAAAAATCTACAAAATTGATTTTACAAAAGTACTCGATTTAATACTAAAACGACTTGCCAAAATTGATACTGTTTTGACTCGGCCCCTATGCAAATCAGAGCTTTTTTTGGATAGACAATTCGCTGTTCCGTTCATTACAGACACGAGTAGGTATGAAAGGCAGAAAGTTAACATGGACAAAATCATTATCATACATTCAAAAATGTATGTTAATAGCCGTCTTCATAGCGCAGTTGGTAGCGCGTCGGACTATCAATCTAGAGTTCCTGGGTTCGATCCCCGACGGCGGCACTCATTCTTTCCTACAATTTGTCTCTCACCAATGGCTTGATTATCGTAGACCTATGTGAGATAGCAGCTGGAGGTGGTTGTACTGGTGAGAGAAACACCAGGAAATCATTGTTAGGTACTCCAGCCGCCGCGATATAACTGAAGAAATGTTGTTGAAAACGCCGTAAAACCCCCTCAATCAATCAATTAATCAAATATGTTACTGGGAGTTCCTTGGAACTCTGTAAAATATAATGAATGAAAAGAAACAACAGTTTAATACATTTATGGTCAACGTTCAGTTCAGTTTTTGAAGTTATATGGAAACTAGAACGGCCGATCTAGATTAGTAGATTCGCAAAACCCAAAAACTTGTGACTTTAGAGAACCTACACATCATCAAGGCTGCCTCATTTCTAAGAGGGGTATCATTTAAAAATACAGCGAGTTAAAGATATCGTTATGTAAGCAATGTCTGCCTGCTGCAGTTGAAACCATCATGACATTGACAAATTGAATGATTTAGGACTGCTTGAGATTGAATCAGTGGGAGGGCCAAGTTTAAAATTAAATTATAGGAATGTAATATGGTATCGTTTACTTTGTCCAAATGGACGTAATTATCGTTCAAGTATTACACCCTATTTAAAGAAACTACGTTTTCTTTTGTTTGTGTGTCGTCAAAGTCGAATTAGACGCTTTGAAATACACCGCAGACTATGAAATCAAGGAGTATATTTGATTGATTTGGTAAAATGGGGATACTTTTGAACAGTCTTTAAGTGTTTTTTGCACTCTTCCTTTCCGACTATTTGTCTTCCTACAATGGGTTGATAATCGTAGACCTATTTTGGATAGCAGCTTGAGGCAGGAAAAGTATTAAATAACGTAAGTAGTACTCGTGTGAGAAATAACGGGGATCCGTTTTTAGGTGCTCCAGCCGCTTTGATATAACTAAAAGATTCTTGAGGGTGGCCTACACCCCCACTCAAACAAACAAATCAACACAATACTGGCATCATTCGACGCGGAACCATTATATTTAAATACTACCAAACATTCGGCCTACACAATACTCTACCTATACAATATTTGATTGAAAATTTTCAAGGAGGATATTCTAACTCGTTTTTACAACTGACTTTATTCTCGAACGTTATCATAACAAACCACACATTTGAATTCGACAAGTTTACAACATCGTAAAATTGACAGTGTGAATGACTTTGGAATTAAGGTGGGACGATGCAGTTTCAGGACTCTCCAAGTAATGGCGAAAAAGATGTATGTTTTAGACCATACATATGCACACGTATAGTGAAACAAGAGCTGTCACTGTAAGATGACAATGCCCCCGACACCGCTTTGATTTTAAATTATGGCCAATCTATGTTGAAGGTCAAGGTCATCCAGGGGTCAAGGTCACCAAAGTATGTGCCTACAGAAAGGTAATGTACCAAGGAATGTTGTGGTAAAGTATGATGCGAATATGTTAAGTAATAAGGAAGTTATGGCCAATGTTAAAGTTTTTGGACGGAATGACGGACGGACGGACGGACAGACGGACGGACAGACGGACAGACGGACGGACGGACAAGTCAAATTTATGATGCCTCCCTATCGGGGGCATAAAAATCAACAAAGCTTTCCATGCATTTTTTGGAAATATGAACATTTTTCCGAAGATGGTCATGTTTTCGAAAATATCAAAGATAACTGTTTACTACGCCGACCAATCACAACTTTGATGTGCTACATCAACATTTAATAATAGTTTTAGACATGGAGAAGATCAAAATATAATATAATTTCTAGTAAGAGAAAAACTTACAGCTCGAGGTTTTATTTTGAATGCTCCTCAAGGGTAAAAAGTGATTTTTTTTCTTTGGTGGCAAAAAAGCAAGGACATAGAATAAATTAAATTGAAATATATTTTCAGAAAAAGAGATAAACTATAGTACAACTAAAATAAACATAGAAAAGTATATGTATCCAGGCATTTTTGGTCAATTTCGGTGGTTTGAAGTACAGTACCCCCTTAATTTAATTCAGTCACTTGATTTGGTCAAGACATTGTTACCTCCCTTGATACCCTAGGCAACAAGAGGGAAGTCTTTGTTACTCTGATACACTAGTTTACGCGAATGGCAGATCGAGGGTGTCTGTTTCTGGGGGTTACAACTGTAGCTGCAACTCGGGGGGGGGGGGGGCACTCCGAACAAAAAAAATAAGGTCGGGTCTAAAACGTTAAAAATGCTCCCCGACACATTTTTTTCTATGCCAGTTGTCTCCCCAAAACTATATCATCCCTCTTTAATTAAATGAGCGCGATGAGCGAGTTTTGAATGAAATTAAAGGGAAGCAATCCAATATCGCTAATTTTGTCGTTTTTGAATGGTTTGAGCGAGTATGTGGAATGAATGAATGGAACGCTAAGTGAACGATATAGGGGGGGGCACTCTGAACAAAAAAAATAAGGTCGGGTCTAAAACGTTAAAAATGCTCCCCGACACATTTTTTTCTATGCCAGTTGTCTCCCCAAAACTATATCATCCCTCTTTAATTAAATGAGCGCGATGAGCGAGTTTTGAATGAAATTAAAGGGAAGCAATCCAATATCGCTAATTTTGTCGTTTTTGAATGGTTTGAGCGAGTATGTGGAATGAATGAATGGAACGCTAAGTGAACGATATAGAATTGTTGCGATTGAGATGAATGTCAATTTGTTACTAACTATATCACCTGTTTATGAGGTCCTCTACAACTTGTACAAAGTTTCCCCATTTATGCCGCTTTAACGCATCTTACAGATAAAAACGTCGTAAAATTGACAGGATAATTAATTTTGGAATGAAATTGAATGAGTGTGTACAGCTAGTTTTGGGTGAAATTACAGGGTAGTAATACAATATTGCTAATTTTGTTCAAGATGAACAAAATTAGCGATATTTATTACCTCCCTTTGAAAATATGCATATAGGTTCTATGAATAGCATTTGTCTTCACTAAAGATTTATTAGCTTACAAAATTCAATTATGTCAGAAAATTCGTGTATTTTTCTATCGATTTTTATTGTTAATGTAGTTGTTGATATCATCATTTTTAGTAATTTTGAAACTTTTTTTGAAAAGTTTGAGTGAGTGTTTAGAATGAATGGAGCGCTGATTGGGCGACTTAGAATGAATTTGATCGGAATGAGAATGAATTTCACGATATTTTGAACTGTGAGAGAGAACGTTGTACGTTACAGTAAATGGAACATTTAGAGATAATTTTGGCAAAGCTTCTAAAATCGCTCGGAGACGAATCTTAGATTGTTGTGTTTGTTATTAAAAATCGCATATTAAAAAATATCCATGATTGGCTCAAATTTTCTTCAGACTCGAGTGACAATCACAACCAATTATGTTTTTTTATAAAACAAACTTATAAAAGGATGTCGATAGCGTATGGACCTAAGCGGCGTATCGGACCCCTAGCTGGTACATAGCTTGCAAAATTCAATTGTTGTTTTTCTAGTGGCACAAGCTTGTAGGCTCTTTCTTTTACATCGAATTGAATTCCATAAGGAAGTTAAATTTCACAAGTTAAAAAACACAAGAAATTGATAGTGTCAATTTGACATCCCCACAATATGGCTCATCCCATTATTTTAATAACATCGTGAAACTTACACTCATCCCGATCAAAACCACATAAAATCGCTCAAAAAGCATTCAACCATTCATTCCAAACACTCACTCTAACCATTCAAAAACGCTCCAAAATAACTAAAAAAGATAAAAATCAACAATTACATTCTAAACAAAAATTGCTATAAAGAAACCACGATTTAACTGAATTAATTAATTCTTAAGGCATATGATTGGTGCGTTAATAGATAGAAAGCTTTTTTATAGAATTTCATTCATCTTTTATAAAAGGGGGTAATCAATACCGCTCAGTTTATTCGTCAAGAACAAAATAAGCGATATTGGATTACCTCCTCTTTATTTAACTCAAAACTCCCCATCGCGCTCCTTAAATTTCATTTCAAAATCGTTCCAAATCGATCAACCATTCATTTTGTCACTTTCACAATGTTTGTTATCTATATATCTGTCGATATTTATATGTCAATATTAGCCCGATGGGCTAATATTTAAAATAATTAGGGGCGACACTCCTTTGTGAGACCCGAACTTACTAACAATAACCTTATTATCTTGACCCGGGTTTCACATTTAAATTATTTAGTCTTTGTATTTTACATCTGTTCACAAAAAGGCCAAAATGACCCCTTTAGAACAAGTGCATGTCGTATTGCGATGCAATACAGGAGTCCCCCACCGGATAACAAAAAATCCTTTCTTATGATATATCTCCTACTTACTAGATCTTCTTCTCAATGAGATCTACCAGTGTACAAAGTTTGAAGTTGCTAGGGCTTATAGTTTAGGAGATAAGTACGGGACAAAAATGTAAGGATAGAAAAACAAAGGGCAATAACTCAAAAAGTGGACATGGCAGAGTGGACATGGCAGAGTGACAGTTCTTGTACATGACACTTGTCCTCAATGATATCTATAAGTGTAGCAAGTTTGCAGTTTCTAGCACTTATGGTTAAGAAGATATGTTCCGGACAAAAATATAAAGGTAAAAACAACAAAGGGCAATAACTCAAAAAGTGGGTGTGGCAGAGAAACAGTTCTTGTACAAGACACTTGTCCTCAAAGAGATCTATAAGTGTAGCAAGTTTGCAGTTTCTAGCACTTATGGTTTAGAAGATATGTTCCGGACAAAAATATAAAGGTAAAAACAACAAAGGGCAATAACTCAAAAAGTGGGTGTGGCAGAGTAACAGTTCTTGTACAAGACACTTGTCCTCAAAGAGATCTATAGGTATACAAAGTTTAAAGTTGCAAGCACTTATAGTTTAGGAGATATGATCCGGAAAAGAATGCAAGACTAAAAACAACAAAGGGCAATAACTCAAAAAGTGGGTGTGGCAGAGTAACAGTTCTTGTACACTACACTTGTCCTCGATAAGATCTATCAGTGTACAAAGTTTGAAGTTGCTAGCACTTATGGTTAAGGAGATATGATCCGGACAAGAATTTAAGGCTAAAAGCAACAAAGGGCAATTACCCAAAAAGTGGGCATGGCAGAGTAACGGTTCTTGAACATGACACTTCTCCTCAATGAGATCTATAAGTGTACAAAGTTTGAAGTTGCTAGCACACATAGTTTATGAGATATGTTTCGGACAAGAATTTAAGGCTAAAAACAACAAAGGGCAATAACTCAAAAAGCAGGCATGGTAGAGTAACGGTTCTTGAACATGACACTTCTCCTCAATGAGATCTATAAGTGTACCAAGTTTGAAGTTGCTAGCACACATAGTTAAGGAGATATGTTCCGGACAAGAATGTAAGGCTAAAATCAACAAAGGGCAATAACTCTAAAAGTGGGCATGGCAGAGTAACGGTTCTTGAACATGACACTTCTCCTTAATGAGATCTATAAGTGTACCAAGTTTGAAGTTGCTAGCACATATGGTTTAGAAGATATAGCCCGGACAAAAGTGTGACGGACGGACGGACGGACAGACAATCGGACGGACAGACGGAATCGAGCAAACCTATAGTCCCCCAACCGGTAACCGGTGGGGGACTAATAATGTTGTTTGGAAAGTGTAATAAGAATACTATTCCTGTAAAGGTTGGTTGAAATTGACCCATTTATTAGGAAAGAAGAGATGTTTGTTGACGCAAAAAATCTTCAAAAATGTACTATCCGACTATTCAGCTCCGTATTTGATGAAGTACATGTTTTTTTTTTCTCTTTTTGCTGTCCTTCATTTTTTGTAACAGTCACGAATGCTCAATCATTTTTGTGTTATACTTTCATTATAATCTTTATTTTTATATCGTGCGAGGGTTGTCTCAAAGATTCTGGAAAACGACCTGTCCTTCATTTATTTTCACTGATTCTTATCAATGCTAATGAATGGGGCACTTGAATAGAAATATTTGAAGGTTATCTGGGACTAAGCGCTAATTAAATAAATGATTTACAAAGAATAAAAGCGATTATTGTAGTACGACGTCCCAGTATCCCATCCACGTAAACGTGACGTTGTCATTGATGGTGATGCATTGTCACGTAATGCTATTTAACTTATTCAACGAGACTGTTAAATTTTATTATAGAAATAATTACTGAAAATAATACTGTGTAATGATTATGATTGATGATTGTCGAAACTTGTTCCGAAACTTATTTGAAAGCCTTCATATATGATGAACCCTCAACTACATAAACATAACCCATGGTATTTTATGTGCTAAATAATAAGCATTTAAGTTAATCCGGAAATGAATACACGGGCGGATCATAGATTTCTACAGGGGATGGAGGGTGTCGAACCATGTCAACATCTTCGTGAACTGACACATATTTCTACCACATCCAAAAAGCTTATTTTTATCGCTTTGGAATCAATTTTTATCTCCACGTAGCGTTGTATACGTCGTGCGCCCTTGCGTCCGTCCTTGCGTATTTTTTTAATCGCCGTATCCTCCTTAACCAATGGCCAGTCTGTAACTTAACCTGGCAGAAGTATTCCTTACGTGACAACCTATTTCAGTTGCTAAAGGAATTGTGATTGGCCCCCCAAATATAAGCGTGGCAAGGGCGATGCTTATTTTCACTTTAAATAAAAAATCCTTATAAATAAAAACAATTAGGCCGATTTTAATGAAACTTGGCATGAGCGGTCCTCCTTTCGTTAAATGCTCTTGAAATTTCTATTGACCCCCCCCCCCCTTGCATGGGCGTGGCTTTGATTTTTTTAACTCCGATCTTCCTCTCCCAAATCATTGGGCCACCTCAATAACACCTGGCACGAATGCTTCTTTTGTGATCCTTTTGTTTCATTCTCAAGAAAATTTGATTTAACGCCCAAATCTGTTCGTGGCAGGCTGGGGCTTATTTCCACTGTAAAATTTTCTCTTCCCAAACTAATGGGTCTATTTCTTTTTCCAACTTTACATAAATTTTCCTTGGATAACCTTTAGGCAAATCATAGATTAAATTGTGATTAGTTATAAATAAAGGCGTGACAGGGCATGGTCAATTTTCACTCTGAAATCTTAGAAATCATCTCCTATTCAAACTTTGAAAAATCGAGTGTCGTTAAAAAGGTTGGTTGTTATAATTAGTATTAAACTCTCTATCTCTTGAAATAAGTTTGTTAGACTATCATAGATATTATTGGGTTTCCGGCGAATTGGGCGCTAGGTCAAGTATCTCGTCAACATAGATAGATGTAAAGAGATAAAAAAATGTTGTTTTAAGTCAAAGTGAGCTTTATTTCGAACGTCTTTACCATAATATTTTATTTACAAGTAAATGCAAAAAGATGGACATAAAATTCAATTTGAAGTGTAATTTTTAACATGAAGGAATATCCGAATAGTTGTTTTTTTTCAAAAACTTGTCAAGGGGATATAAATAATGATATTTCTTTATTAAAGTTGATACTTAATTACCTCCCTTACATATCTGAAAACGTCTTTCAACATAGAAATCCCCCTTTTCAGTGAATTTGATGCACTGGCAATAAATTGTGAAGTAAGCACTTTACCTTATATTCTGCTACAATTTGTTTGAATTTTGTTTGTCTGGTTGTGAATGAAATGAAATATACATAGTCAAAAAAGTTTTGCAACACTTTTGGTTGTATTGTAACATAGACTGCATTAATACTAATATAGTGAATTGGTGCCTGAGCGATGAGCTTATCGATTGGCTATTCGAATCAAGATAGTTTACATTGCAGATCACAATTCAAAGCGTAACGTGAAATTTTATGCGTTTTACTTCAAAAGTTCCAATTTGCAACCTAAAGTTAGTCAGAAGTTTTCGCTTTTCATCACCTTGGATGAGTACTAAAACAATTCAAAGAAAGCCGCTCAAATCATCAAAGAAAACAGTGACCGGGCTTTTAATGGAGGATGATCACATAACGACATTTCTGTATTATCAATTTTCTAAGACGCCATTGGCGTAAAGGACGAAAAATGTGGGTCATGGGCCTCGCCATGATTACTTCAATTTGCAATCTGCCACGTCACGTATAGCTTCAGAAATTTGGGAGACGTCAATCACGTAACGTCAACCAAACGTAAACATGCAAAAGAATCGTTTTGGTATGAAAGACAGCCAATTTCCAAAGATAACGCTTGTTTAAATGCTAGTCACTCCAGACTGCGTTACATTGAAAGGCAAAGCCAAAAGCTGAACAAAAAATGATGACCACACCCGCCACTTTGGCTATGTTTTGTGATTGTTGGGCCGCCATTGGAACAAAACAAATAAAACATCTATTGCTTAGAACTCATTGTTTTGTCTCTTTCAACTAGAAAAAAATATGTATCTGCTTTAGATTAATATTTAGAGAAACATATCAAGTGTGCTAAACGTTTTTGACTAAAGTATATATTCAACAATTTTCTGTTACATAGTTGAGTGCTTTAAAAATAGCAGACCTTCAAATGAGTCGTCTTTCGTGTTATTCAATGTATCATTAACTCGAACATTTTCCAATCAAAAAAATATTCTTAGATATTTAGGAGCTTTTACGTTTTTCGAGATTATAAAGTTAAATATAGCAAAGTGGTCATTGTATTATTTTTAATTTGATTTCGAAACATTTAAAATGTACACAATGTTTTTTTTGAGATTTGATCACGCGTTTAATTGATTGAACGGAGTTTAACTCCGCTTTCAACATTTTTTCAGTTATATCGCGGCGGCTTGAGCACCTTACAATGGATTCCTGGTATTTCTCTCACTAGTACAACCATAACATCCTTTCTACGATTATCAACCCATTGGCGTTTAACACGTTTCTGCAATTCCGAAACGGTTTGATCAAGATTTCATGAATATATGAACAAGTCATGAAATATTCAAAAGTTGAGGACAGTCACAAAGCCAGTGCACAGAACTACAATACACAATAATATTTGAACAGCTGAACAACTTCTAACTTTGTACTCGAAGTATTCATAAATCGGTCAAGGTTAGAGGTCCATCACGATTCAGGTTGAAAGTTAGGAGGTATCACTGAAGGACTTTTACTATAGGTCAAAATCGTGTTTTCTATTTGAAATCGCAAAGATTAATCCAATAAGTATTCCTGTAAAATAATCAACAATATTCCATAGTTACTTTCGCCTGTTTTTTGCTTTTTTAATTAGTTTTTAACCTACATTTTTGAAATCAAAATTATGATATGCTCAATTGGAGCGGCCCCGTCATCAACCGTATTCTGTGTTAAATATTCAACTGGTGGTTTCAAATCTATATCAATGTAGGAACGATCTACTACAACCTGCCGACATAGACGGAAACTATTCTTTTTTTCAAATGGTTATTTGACAGAGTACCCAGATATTCCTATACAAAAAATAATGAAAACAAAACCAAAAATAAATAAATAAATAAACACACAAAAATAAATCCTTAGAGTACCTTAATAACATGATACAAACATGGCCTCACGTAAAGAATGAAAGATAAAGATTAACAAGATATAGAAACTGATGAAAAGAATAAACTTTTGAAACCAATCGGTCTGATTTCAGACCGGTAAGTGTCTTGTTTTTATTCCACTTCCCGAACTTTTTTTTATGTGGATCACTATTATATCTCTACATTATTCAATGTTTATACTAATTAAGTAATTGTAATATTTAAAATTAATTCCTAACTCTATGATAACGGTTCTTTCCTGTTTGTAACAAATTCTCATTTAAACGTTACATAGTGAATATATCCTTACAAAATAAATAACATGATTACTTACTTCACTTTCTCGAAATACTGACGTTTAATAATGAAAATTTATAAACAAGTATCTTCTTAAACACAAATATCGAATTCCGATTTTTAAGTAAATATATGTATGATCTGTCGAGAAAAATGGAGGCATATCAGTCATAAAAATAGCCCTTGAGGGCTTGCATTACCCAGCTGGATTTATTTAGGACGTCTAGCTTTGAAAGAGATACTTAATATTAAAATAAACATTCAATATTGTTATTTATAATGGCATAGAGATTACAACCCACTTACATCAATACCTGATTCTGTCTTTGACATATCAAAATATACATTTATCAAGGTTTCAGAAACGCAATCTTAAATAAGTCCTATAACATTTTTGAAAGAGTTATTGAGAAAAGGAAATCGATTTAAGGAGAGGTCCTTCTGCCCCTTTATGTCAACTATCACGTGTCTGTCCCACAATTCATAAGATTTTTTACACTCAAAATATAAGTGTCATTAAAAGAAATCATATCCCGTTTACACATGTAAGCGTTAAAATATGATATAACAGATTGTAAAATTACAATGTTTGCCGACAGGTTTTGACTTTATTGTTACATTTTTTTACACGACAAAGTTAACCAACCAAAAAGTAAAATTATCACGAAAAGTCAGGTCGCCAATGGGCGATCGTTCTCATGATCAATTTATCAGGCAATTTTGTTAGTGATCTCAAGTTTATTGTGAGAAAAGATTTACTTTATCTCTATTAAGTACTGTACAAGCAATTTCTATTTTTAAACATATTGAATATTTAAATTTTCTAAAAAAGTATTATTTCATGCAATAATGCTAACCTACGTTATAGCTGACGACACCGGATAAATATTTTCGCTAGCTTCTTCTTATTATGAAAGGTGTAGATTCAGTTTCGCTATATGTTGTAACTTTGTGAGATTACTTATCAAAACGGCAAATATCCAACTACCCGGCTATTAGTGCGGTGTCTTACGTAATCCCGTAGGATTTTCGTGCTGAAATTGATTTTTTTGTGTTCAATTTATTGTTTAAGAGTCAAGCAATCGGAAACTATACGGGTCCAAATTTTTCGGGTCCGTTCCCCGATTTTATGGGCTGTCAAAGGAACCCATATGGGCAAAATGGGTATTTTCCTAAAACTAGGTTCAGGAAAAGCGTTTTGTTTTTCTTCTTAAATGTTTTCATTAGTTTAACATCGTATTTAGTGTTTGAACATTTTAGAAAATACAGTAAACCATTTTTAATAAGGTTTTCCACTATTTTTGGGCTCTCACAGAGCCCAAAATAGCAATTTTGGCTGTTTCCTATTAATGGATTTAGGAAAAATATTTTTTTGATAGCGATGATTTCTTAATCTCTATTTGGTATAAAGTGTTTGTTGGCCTTGAAATACTTGCAGGTCCATGTTCTCTATGATCATTTCAGGATTTAATGGGCACTCCGGCATAATAGCCCATGTGAACTGATTTTGGTGTGTTTTGAATAAGGGTCACAAAAAAGTAAATTTCATTAGGGTTGAACCGTTCTCCAATTACTTTCAGCATGTTATTAAACCCCCCACCTACGGAGTAGAGGGGCGTATATTGGTTTCACGATGTATGTCTGTCCATCCGTCCGTCCATCCGTCCGTCCGTAGACCTTTTCGATTCTGGACTCAAACTCAGGAACCAAGTGACCTACAATCATGAAACTTTATACAAATGTTGCTTATGACCCAAGGAAGTGCCCTATTGTTTTTGGGTCACATAGGTCAAGGTCACAGTCAACCCTTGTTCAATTTTTCGTTTCCGGACTCTAAAACGGGAACCAAGCGACCTACAACCATGAAAATTTATACAAATGTTGCTTATGACCCATGGAAGTTCCCCTTTTGTTTTTGGGTCACATAGGTCAAAGGTCAAGGTCACAGGAGCCGGACAATAAGTTTCCAAAGTTGGGTTTTAATAACAACGACACTTCTTATGGTGTTCATGGGTACCAAAATTGCTGTAAATGATTCTTTATTGGTTGAAACAAAATGTTGATCGAAATTCTCTTAATACTTTGCCTAATAATGGATGGGGGAAAATCAATATCTTATCTTAAACATTTCTCCAGCCGAATTAAATTAAGTAGGGTTATGATGAGGGTAGAATTAGAAACAAGTTGATGGTCCTAGATCGCTCACCTGCGTCTCTTTGACCCCTAGGACATCACATTTAAATAGGCAGATGTCAAAAAAGGATAATTTCTACATCAGATCAATGCCATGGAATGTTTTCAGCCAAGAGCAAGACGGATATGCCTTTTCGCTCTTTGATTTTATGTAAAACAGGATGTACCCAGCTAGAGCCCAAATGTGAGGCCAGGTTCTTGATATGAACAAACTTGGTAGAGGTTCATTAAGTGATGCTACAAAACAAATATGAAAGCTGTCTGCATTCTGGTTTCAGAGAAGAAGATTTTTGAAGGTTTTCCTTTTTCACCCATCTTGTCTCAGATGAGCTAAAAGGGATGCGCCTGGGTGGAGTCCAAATATGACCCCTGGGTCTTGATATGAAATAAACTTGGTAGGGGCCCACTAGATGATATTGATTACCAAATATGAAAGCTGTGTGCCATCTTTTTTCGGAAAAGAAAATTTTAAAAGATTTTCGCTCTTTAATTCTGTGTAAAAAGGGTTGCGCTCGGGTGGAGCCAAAATATGACCCTAGGGTCTTGATATAAAGAAACCTAGTAGAGGTCCACTAGATGATGCTACATACCAAATATGACAGCTGTCTGCCAACTGGTTTCAGAGAAGAAGATTTTTGAAGATTTTCATTTTTTACCCTTCATGATCAGATGAGCTAAAAGGGATGCGCCCGGACAAAGCCAAAATATGACCCGAGGGTCTTAATATGAACCGACTTGTTAAAGACCCACTAGGTGATGCTACATACCAAATATGAAAGCTGTCTGCCATCTGGTTTCAAAGAAGAAATTTTTTTAAGATTCTCACTTTTGATTCTATGTAAAAATGGTAGCGCCTGGGTGGAGCCCAAATAAGACCCAAAGGTCTTGAAATGAACAAACTTGGTAGAGGTCCAATAGATGATGCTACATACCAAATATGAAAGCTGTCTGCATACTGGTTTCAGAGAAGAAGATTTTTGATTTTTTTTCATATTTTCACACTTTTTGTTAAGGGTATAGGGAAAGTTAAGGGTGGATTTCATTTACTGTATTTGAACAACTTTGGTAGAACTTGACTCTAGGAACATCCCTGCCAAGTTTCATTAAGATTGAACCACTGGTTTAGGAGAAGAAGATGTTTTAAGAAATTGTGGACGACGGACGATGCATGACGGACGACTGACGCCGGACATTGTACGATCACAATAGCTCACCTTAAGCACTTCGTGAATCATATGAATCATATGTCCAAAGCCCACATATGATTTTTTGGCGCTTGGTGAAGTCCATATGTGCTGGTTTGAATATCCTCCAAATATATAAAGTAACTACTCTATAGTATTAAGCTTTCTAACACAAGACTAAAATCATTGTAGTCGAATATACCTAAAATATGTAACCCCGGTTGACTGTATCAAACTTGCTATTTTAAAGCTGCTCTTCCACAGATTTGGAAATGCAATTTTTGAATTTTTTATTAATTAATCAGAAATTATGACTTTATCGTTAAAAAAAAACCTCTACAATAAAACGATTCGATCTTGTAAGGCAAGAAAAAAAGACAGACATTTCTAAATTTAGCGGAATTCCATACTGAAAAAATAAAGTAACTACTAACGCCTAAAAGATAATTTTTAAATTTTGAGTCAACTATTTACGCATGCAATTCCGTCTGTTTGTCCCATTCTTTCAAAGATAAAGGTCGAAGTATTTGTCAATTGGGGAACTTCATATCGAAACATTACTTTTATTGTAATTGTGCCTGTTCATCATTAAAGAATCCCATAATGTCTTGATTCATTAAAAGCCAATGTAATTAAACAGGCATCCAATATTGCGCATTTCATTAGAATGATGGATCCCTATGATTTGGTCACGTCCTTGATGTTTCTTTTATAGACATATATATATACAAGAATTTGTCTGTATAAGTGTTGCAAACCATATGCATGCGTCTAAGTATCACCTCTTTTACTTGATTTTTAAGAAGATTTTGTTTTAAAAATGCAGCAAATTTTATCAGAACAGATGAGATATATACTAATAGACATTTCCATAAGTGTGTCTGTGAGAAGGGACATGTAGTTAACTGATGCAGGCTTTTTTCCTGCGAATGCATGCTTGAGAAGTATGGCAATCCGTAAGGACTCAATAATCTGTTAGTATAAACCTCGTATCAACAGCAATTTTGTGTCTTTCGATAGCAATTTCAAAGGAAGAGAGCTGATGCACACATCTACAACTCTTACCCAAATCTTAATGGATGAACTTGTTGTTTGATACAGTTCTAAATTTATACGCGTAAGCGAACAATGCATTATTTAGAGCTTACACAAGACATTAAAGGGCAGAAAAAACAATTTGAAACAGAGTGAAGCATATCCCGTCGTATATTTAAAGAAATACTCTTATGGGCTTCATTAAGCGCCAATGAAAGAGGTATGAGCTTTGAAAAATTTGTTTCACATATGTTTTACCGAGACCCGCGACCATTAACTCATAAGGCTTCAGAAATGCCATTCTTCAGAAATCTTTTCTTGAACCAAATTGTTGGCAAAGTAACAATGTCTACGCATATGGGCTTATTAAGGGATCATATAATCCATTAAAAGTGAGGTAATTGGTTAGGAAATTTAAACGGAATATTTCCGACCCAAAGAAATCATTGATACCATTTGTGGTACAAGTGAGCAGCATTGAAAACAAAAATATTTTAAGAAATATGTCGTTCATTATTTTAATCTGTCGTATATTTGCATTTTGCAAAGAGAAAAAGAAAGAAACACACACACACACACACACACACACACAAAAATAAACCTTCTCTTTTGGATTTTATATAGCGCCAAAGCACCGCGTACAATTAAGACATTGTAAAATTGAAAGATATTCCTAGCAAAATTATTCTAAATCATTTACTCGGCGCTCAATTTGTTCATTCTCAAAACATTTAAAGGGAGGAAATGCATATTTTGAACGCAATTAGCGATTTCATGTTACCTCCTTTAAAAGTTATTATAAACACGAAGCTTATCAGAAGTTAAAAATTGAACACTAACCAGCGCTAGGTATTGAACGTAATTTAAAAAGAAAAGTCAAAGAAATGTCATTTTTTGTGAATCTTATTTAAGGAAAACACCCCAATTGGCTCATATGGGCTATTATGAGAGCCCACACAAATTCTTAAATGACCCTCGAGAACATGGACATACAAGCATTTCAACGCCAACCGACACGTAATACCAAACAGGGCTTAATAATAATAATAAAATCTCTACTTAATGAAGGTAACACATTAAGAAATTATTCAAAATAAACAACTCGAAATAAACAAGATGTTTTCCCTTAATCCACTAATATAAAACACCAAAATTGCTATTTTGGGCTCTGTGAGAGCCCATAAAGGGATAAATAAGCTTTTAAAACATGGATTTTTGTAACTTTTTAAACTCCAATCCACGCTAAAAACACAGCCAAACAAAAGAAATCATTTTTGGAAAAAAAAAAAACATCTCATAGGCCCTCTTGTAGGAAAATACCTTTTTTTTGCTCATATGGGCTCCTTAGAGAGCCCATAAAATCAGGGAATGGGCTCAGAAAATTTGGACCAGCATAGTTTGCGATTACTTGACCCCTAACCAATCAATTAAAACCAAGAAAATCAATTTCAGCACGAAAATCCTACGGGAGCCCTTTTTTGTACATAAGGAACCACACTATTTGTGATGAAGGTTGTCGCCTCCAGAACTTCTGTGTCATTTTTAGCACCTGAAAAAAGCGATTCGATTTTTCTGTTATAGAGAGAAGCGTTACGTCATCAAAGAGAAGTACAAAAAAATATTAAAGGAGACCCCGACCTCGAAATCTATAAGAAAAATATTATATGTAATACATCAAATTGTCTCGACAATAGAAAATTTATGTCAGCGTGATAATGAAAAACTGAGGGCCGTTAAAAAATTCCTAATTTTGACAGAGATGAACGGGAATTATGGCAATTTTGGCATAAAACAGCTTTTACCGTAACATTTTTGGAAAGGGGCGTTCAAAGAGTACTTTATTAACCTAAACCTAAGGGTATTTGCTAACTTTGTCAATCTATCCTACTATAGGGACGGATATAAAGTGGAAAAATGCATTTCCATTTGACTTAGTTTTCTTACAAAATTCTTTATGGTTAATGTACTTTTGCCTTTTACAAAATGTGTCGTCTCAAAAGTAATGAAATCATCATTTACAAGCATGCACTAAGATGGGAAAGGCCTTATTTTTTTACTCAAAAAAACTGCATCATTGATGTTTCTTTTTTTTTTTTTTTTTTTTTTACAGATATAAAATTTATTTTGAATAATGACATAGGAAAGAATTTTTCCTTAGATATGAATCACCTGTAGACGCCCGAATCCTCTTTAGGAAGTGGACCCGTAATAGTTCCGCAACATTTCGGAACTCAGTCTTTCACAATGTTAGCCGAGGTTATGAAAATATAAAGAAAACCTCGCTTTACACTATGAAAGTTCATAACTTCTAAAACGTTGCAAAACTATCACGGTTCCACCATCTTAAATACCTGTTCAGTTCATTGTAGCTGAAGTTTCTAGGTTGGAGTCCCACACTGAGGATTAGACTGGTAAAAGTCTGTTAAATTTAGATATTTGCAGAAAAAGTAGAACGTGACTTACATATTTTCTCTTTGTTTGATAAACACCAGTGTTTCAGATACAGAAGACTAACTAAATGCACTTTAGTGGGATATTTGTTGAGTTTTTTTTTTTTTTTTGCTTTAATTTCCACGTCCATAGGTGTGCGAGGGTCGTGGGCATCCCTATACACACCTTACAATATCGTATTAGTCGATATATATTATTAGTAGCAATATAATTTTCAAGTGGATTCAATAAAGATGATGTTTCTATTTAGCTCATTAAAATTCATTAAACCCTTTGTTGTTGTTACTCATTCTAGTTCTTATGACAAGATTGCTAGAGTGGTTACCAACACCATAGTGTTAATAAAAGAGTATATTGAGATTCTAGTGTTGAGACTTATTTTTCTCTTTGTTAGTCACAACTGTTTTTGGTACATATTAATACCTCTATATGTAAGATCATCTCATCAATGTATAAAGAAATGATTCGTTGATAATTTTGATCAAAATTCTATGCTGAAAATCCGCCATAACACCGTATGTGCAGCCTGATGTTCTGGCTGTACTTACGGCGTCATGGCCTCCGACAGCGATCAAATGATAAACAATAATTATTAAGTTGATCATCGCAATAAAAGTGCTAGTATAGAGCTACAACATCAATGTAACATAAGTAGATAGTAATAGTAATAACAAAAGAGGTATTAACAATTAACAATTTTCCTAAGTATTTTTTTTTATATATTTAATCAAATCTTTATCTACGTGGTTTAAAGCATTTTTGTGTGTTTGTGTGTTGGGGTGCGGGTACGTGCAATGACAAAAGATCATATATGTCACTTATACATACTCTCAGATGGAGACGAAAACTTCGTAGCCACAGTTTATTCATCATTGATGTTTCATTTCCTACATAACACAATTATAGATTTTGTTTGCAAAAAATGCATCACAAAGTAGATTTTTTTTTCGATTTTGATTAAAACGTGGTCGTCCCGAAAGTTTTCAGTTTTTCCTAAAACTTATTCTTATTTGAAGACATTTGGAGATTTTTTCAACTTAAAAGAAAATTATTTAGCGAAAAATAGTACATGTTTGTTTATTATACTGTTTTATTTCACGTCAACTGATAACATTTATTTACATTCATTACAAACATGCATGTCGGAGACCTCTTTGAATGACGTCGCACCTTAGCATTGTCGTAAAATCAAAAATGAAATATTTATTTTTTCTGTCATTTAGAATGGTAAAATAAAATCAAAATCTGTAATCAAAACCTTTTTTTAAAGAGAATTATTTATAAAACCGCATATTACATTCCAAGTTTTTGCTGCCGTAAAGTCAAAGCTATGTCGATCTCCTTAAATTCGGTCGCATTACAAAATAAAAAAGGATTGATAGTAAAGACACTTAACGGATCTATCGTCTACAGAGGCGGATAAGGGAGGGGGGGGGCGTTCTACTTACGATCTGAAATTAATCAAAAACGATCAAGCTATTCAATGAAAAAAGAATATCTAGACTGTCCTCGAAACCATACATTGTTTGGAAATCGCGTTTAGCCACTAGGACTTTAGAGTAATGGGCACCGTAGATTGATTGCTAACTAAGCTTTCATGAACCGATCGCTGAATACACGTCAAAGTACTGAAAGTACTGGTTATTTGGAATGCGTTCAAGAGACGGGACCTCAAGCCATTAAGAATACCGACCCCTCCCGTCAACCTTAGGTGATCATATAATAAGTCTGGTCTTTTGACAATGTCAATTTCTTTCAACAACGGAATGCGCTTAAACCTCTGAATCGCTAAGCAGGCCTTAATCTTATGAAATTTGGTCAGAATGATTTTCTTGCAGAATCTCATAGAATTTCGAAATTGGGTCAACTGGGGTCAAAAACTAGGTCACGGGGTCAAATATTAGAAGATCATTATATGCACTCTAGGGGCCACATTTTTTGTCCGATCAACCTGAAATTTGGTCAGAATGATTGTCTTAAAAAAAGCTCGGATGAGTTTGAAAATGGGTCAAATGGGGTCAAAAACAATGTCACGGGGTCAAATCTTAGAAAAAAACTTGTATGCACTCTACAGGCCATTTTTGCCTGATCAACCTGAAATTTGGTCAGAATGATCGTCTTGATAAAATCGCGCACGAGTTTGAAATTAGGTCAACTGGGATAAGAAACTAGGTCACAGGGTCAAGTATTAGAATAACCTTTGATGTACTCTAGAGGCCACATTTTTTGCCATATCAACCTGAAATTTGGTCAAAATGATTGTCTTGATGAAATCTCAAACGGCGTCAACATTTGTCTTGTATGTACTCTAGAAAGAATGAATGTATGTTGTTTTATGGCCCGTCAACAACCAAGGTCATTTTGGGAGCAAAACATTTAAAGATAACTCACTGTTAGAAACGATGGTCCATCATACATAAAAAAAACTAAGCTCAGAATAAAACAAGTAAAAAATTGCTCCAGTTTGTAGCAAAGGAGAAAGCGCTGCGGAAATGAAATGTTGTTTATTCAAATTGATTTTTTCTACTGTTTATCCATGTTTTCCTATGATCGATTATGACAAAGTGTAATCGATTATCGTAACTCACTAATCAATACCACTGGATGATCATTACATCACTAGATGGGTTGAGATGGGTTTCTGCAGTCTTTTTGATTAGACTTTATACCAAAATCCAGTCTCCATAAATTGAGCCGCCTCATGGGAAAAGCAACAATCTGCATATGCGAAAATAAAGGCATAGATCAGCTTTGCGGTAGCCCCGAAGCTGATCAGCGCCCTTGTTTTTGCTACACCGATAGTGCAATCCCTCTATTTTCTTAATACGAAATTAAGCTTCTAGTTATCTTCTGTCGCTTCACTGCCCGTTTTTTTTTCGGACCTGGTCGAAAACCACATTGTTGGTTTTCTGACGTCGCGGCTCAATTATGACCTTAACTGTTGAGTAGGACGTACAACGCAAAATCAACCAATCCATTCTTGAATGTGAACTATTCTTTTCTTACAATATATGACTGACAGTTTTTTGTGAAAGCATCGGCAAAAGCTCTCTTAAGATTAAATTCCTTGAAGGGAGTCATTGTCTGTTGTTTATTGGCATTAATTAGATTTTGGGGTTAAATGAAAATGAACATTTTTTAAACAGCAATTTCTTTTATTAATGAATACAATGCATTTTGTAAAAACAAATAGATGACTTTGCATAACACACTTACTGACACATTGGTTTGGAAACCTGAAACGGTAAGTACAATAATTATGGTGTATGTTATGCAGTACACATGCAGTCTGTGCTTATCCAAGTTTTGAGGATATACCTTACAATGGAAGCTTTTGCAATTCCAGCACTAGAACATCTTGTTCTTTCTAAGGCTGGCACTTTGCTATTGTAAACAAACATTATTTGTTCACTATTTTTCTGATTTGGTCATGGAGTGTTAGTTGATGGTTGTGAATCAAACATATTGAAAAATCAAAATAAGTTGACAGCACATTCTAGACAAGGTTCACATGATATAATCAAATGTATACAACAATCAAGAAAAAATCAACATTCATCTTAGAAACGGGGGTAAACTTGTGATATAAAATGTAAAAAGAACATGACTAGTAAAAGGTGGCTTGTTTGTCTATGTACAACAAAATTTATATGAACACAACAATGGGCAGTATTTGAGCTCGCTCATGGGAAAAGCATATACAATCAAGAAAAATTCAACATTCATCTTAGAAACGGGGGTAAACTTGTGATATAAAATGTAAAAAGAACATGACTAGTAAAAGATGGCTTGTTTGTCTATGTACAACAAAATTTATATGAACACAACAATGGGCAGTATTTGAGCTCGCTCATGGGAAAAGCGACAATTTGCATTGCAGAAAAAAAAGACCCAAATGATAGTACAATTCCTTTGCTTTCTGAATACGAAACTTCAAGCCTCTAGCTATTTTTTGGTGTGTACAGGTTGGTTTGTATTACCTAGTCAGGAAAAATGTCGGTTTCATCATGAGAAAGCTTATTTTGTTTTGTTTTTCATAAGCTTATAGTATTGTTTATCCAGCTCTTAAAAAGGGTATAGTAAAGTTAACCACCTGTTTTGAATTGAAATGCACTTTTGAAGTCAAATATATGAAAGGAGCATTTGAAACAAATGTCAAAATATACATGTAAGTTGGTCCACTGCATATATTTGCTTGTCCCTTGCATATCTTATTTCCATTTTAGCCACTGTGTGAGAAAACCAACAATTTGCTATTGAAAGTGAAACAAAAATGCAGATCAGCTTGGCAATAAACCACAAACCTGATCAGCGCTTTTGTTTTCGCTACACAAATAGTACAAGTCCTCTACTCAGTACTTAGGAAATTTCAAGCATTTAGATATCTTTTGTTGCTGCACAACCTGGTTTGTGTCAACCCTGGTCAGAAAATCAAATTGTTAGTTTTGTCACGCACAGGCTCATTTTTATGCTAATATTGCAAACATAAACTATACACACACACAGTCCTGGTAAAGAAAAAAAAAAGTCCACTTTTCATTTTTCTCCCTGAGCATGTGCTATATTTTATTGGAGAAATAAAAGAGAAATTTTTCTTTTCTCTCTGGCAGGTTTCTCCCTGAAGTTTCTCTTTTCTCTCAGATTCTCAGAATTTAGTCCTTTTTACCTTTACAGTTTATTTACCGGGACTGTACAATAAATTGTGAGAAAATAAACTATTAACAAAACAACAGAATATTTTAATTGCACATTTACATCTACATGCACTAAATGGCTTTATTAATGTAATTTGGAGGCTACATTTTGATTTGTGACTCTAGGTTTAAATTTGAACTAGAATTGTCAGAGAATCTGACTATAGCCCGGCTTCAGCGCTGTTACATTAGTAAATAGATGAGAAATGATTTATTTGGTGTTTTATCTCGGTGTTTGTGAAAATGTGGTTATGTAAATAAGTAGTCCCCAGACACGCTAAATCAATACGCGGGTAAAGAGGGAAAAAATCGAAAGGAAAAGTCAAGAACAAACACCGAGATAAAACACCAAATAAATCATTTCTCATCTATTTACTAATGTATAATTATTTCTTTACTCATTCGCAATAAATTAAATTTTATTGAAAATCAGACTTTTGATCGAATAAATAAATAATCTAAACATTATTTCAATGATCATTGCTTCTTGTATCGATGATCAACTCCTTTCGATTTTAATAAAAATACCAACCGTAAACAAACCAAACAACACATTAAATCGAAAGGACTAAGTCAAAAACGTAATTTAATTATGCGCTTATATCAATGAAAAACAAAATTTTACTAACAGAAGGTATAATAAAAAAAAAGACAATAACATAAACCGAACATAAATTTAAACATTTCAGAAAAATCCGCAATTGAAAAAAAAGAATAACGATAAATTTTATTTCATTTTTAGATCAAAAAGCTCAAAGTAACGTTAATATGTTAATGCAGCGTCGGCTACGACCGATCCTTTAGATTGTTGGTCATTTTTTTCGAGATAAAAGAGAGTTCGTCATTTATAATGTTTTTTTTTTTCCCCAGAAAAAGGAGTAATTAGCAAAATTATCAGCAACCATGTAAAATCTATCGCATTTTCAAATTAAGAGAATTGAAAAAAAGTAATTTTTTCTAGCAAAGACTTAATTTTTTTGACGAGGACAATTTGCTTATATCAATAATAAACCAATTCACATGATCACTTAAATCAACATCCCAAACTCATCACAAATGGCGCAGCGCTGATGCGCAGCGCAATAATTAAACAGATCGTGGTAAGAGATACAAATCATTTTATAATGGTAAAAATGTAAAGAAATAATTGGAAGTCTAAAAGGAAAGTATGATCAAAAGATCAAAATTAACTAAAATCAACATAAACATATGGATCAAAAGAATTTAAGATTATATTTTACTATACAGATTTACGGCCTTCAGGTTATCAAAAAATTAGCTAAACTGTAACATTGTCAAACAGGTCCTTCAAACTGTCAACTTTAAAAAAATCTGTCTTTTATAAAAGCGAAATCTATACATTCTAAAAATATATGCTTGACAGCAAGAGGAGCGTTATATGGAATACACATTGGAATATCTTGTCCTTTTAAAAGGTAGGAGTGCGTATGACCAATGCGTAAACGAGTCAAAATAAGTTCTTGGCGACATGTTAGACCTGTAACCAGGCAACCAATCGCCAAGATCTGGGCGAACAGAATATAATTTATTACTGTGGTTCGCTGGATCGGACCAACATTTCTTCCATACATCCTGAATGAAGCCATTAATCAAAGGTTTAAAATCAGTAAATGGTACTTCAAAAGGTAAAATTTCTAGTGATAATGCCTCTTTGGCAGCTTTATCTGCCTCTTCATTACCACGAATACCAATGTGGCTCGGAAGCCAGCAGAAAACAAGATCAACATCATTTAGCTGAGCCATTTTATCGAGTAATCTTACGATAAGGGGTTTTTCAATTTTCTCGTGCTCAATCGCTTGCATACTTGACATAGAGTCAGTGTATGTAATATAACGAGAGAATCGTTCAGCGATTATATGATTGAGTGCGAGATCAATGGAAGAGTTATTAGGAAGGCGGAACTGATTATTTTCGCCATCTAAAAAAGTGGATGAAGCAACTTTTTCTCGATCTTTTGAACCGTCTGTGTATATCTCTTCATATGATGTGTGTATTTTTCTTTGACTTCGAAAAACTTTGTTTTAAAAATAGATGGATCTGTTGTACCTTTGTTGCTGGATCATAAAGAAACGTGGGACTTTTATATGTCCACAAAGGAGCACCAGGAACAATATGTTCTGCCACGTCGTCTAGTTCAAATCTAGAGAGTTAACATCTGCTTCACAACGCAAACTAAATGGGGGTATTGTACTTGGTTTTTTATCAAAATCCCGTCAGTGTTTAGGTTCAAACGCAGCTTTGTATGTCGGATTCTTAGGATTTGATTTAAGTTTTTAAAAAATATTGCATGGAAAGCTCTTTCCTGCGTAAATTTAAGGAAGGCTCTTTTGCTTCTGTATAAAGACTGTTGACTGGTGATGATTTAAATGCTCCGCACACCAAACGCAATCCTTGATTGTGAATAGTATCAAGTTGCGAAGGTATGGAGGGCGTGCAGAACCATAAACAACACAGCCATAGCCTAGCTTTGATCTAACAAGTGCCCGATAAAGACGCAATAAAACCTTTTTATCGGCTCCCCAATCCATACTGGATAAAACACGTAAAATATTAAGTGCCTTTAAGTGGCATTTATTTTTCAAATTGTCAATATGGGGTATAAACGACATTTTAGAATCGAAAAGGAGTCCCAGGAATATAAATGTCTTAACTTCAAATTTCACTCCATCCAGCTTTAATTCTGGATCTGGGTGCATTTTCCAAGAATGACAAAAAGCCTACATTTCGTTTTTGTCTTAGAAAATTTGAAGCCGTTTTCACTCGACCATTTTGAAAGGTTTTTTAAGACTTGATGCAGCTGTCTTTTAATCGTATACATATGTTTTGAACTGTAACAGATGCAAAAGTAATCAACGTAAAGAAAACATTCAACACAAGGGCAAACGGTTTTGACAATATACTAAAAAGTGTCACAGACGAAAAACTTCCTTGTTGAATGCTTATTTCTTGTTCATGGGTATCAGACAAAGTATCTCCAACTTTCCCCGCCACGCCAATATTTTGGGCCAAGACCGTTGGTTGGGAGATTTTTTTTTAAAAAAAAGATTTCTCATGAAAAAAGCCACCGTATGCCTTTCCCATATTTGGGGTCAATCTTTCTTAAACAATTTTAGAAGAGGGTCATCCAAGGATGATTCGTGCAAAGGTTCAGTGAAATCGGGTCAATAGTTTGGGAGGAGAAGATTTTTATTTTTTTTTCATGCGAAGTTTCATTGAAATCCGGCCAATGCTTTGGGAGAAAATTTTTAAACTAGAGGAACATGATGATCCTATATCGCTCACCTGAGAAAGTCAACTCATAACTTGTCAACCATGTTATAAATACCAGAGATTGTGTCATGTACATTTAGGGTGGTTTTAAATGAAACAGACTTTAATTTCATCCTACTGCAATTTTTTTCTAGTTTTCGTAAATTTTCAACCTTTTCATACAATGGCAACCAGACTTATTAATGGAATTGAATTACTTTAACAACTTCAGTAGACCTAGACTTTTAGGACATCCCTACAAAGTAAAAAAATAATTGGAGCATTGGTTTAGAAGAAGATGAATTTGATCTCTAAGTTTTCGGCAATTTTCCGTCTTTCTGCTACCATGGAAAAAAATTGGTGAAATTAATTTCTTTTAACAACTATGATAGAACTTCACCCAAGAATCATCTCAGCTTAAATGGCCAAGTAATAAGGGAGGAGAAATTTTCATCAATTTCAGCCGTTTTTTAACCTTTCCATTACTATGGAAACCAGAGTATTTTTATGAAATTAGATTCTTTCAAATTTTGAAGAGCTTCACCCAAGGAACATCCCTGCCAAGTTTCAGCTTCATTGGCCATATTGTCGAGGAGAAGAGTTTTTTCTAAGAAATTCGGCAATTTTCAGCCATATCTAAAACTATTGGTTACCATGGAAACAAGATTAATTTATGAAATTATTTATTTAGCTCTGCTGTTTTCGGAGTAAACCCGAGGAATTGCTTAAGCCATGGTGTCGTCGTAGTCGCCGTTGTCGTCGTCGTCGTGCGAAAACTTTGACATTTTGTGATGACTTTTGAATGGTAAGTGATAGGGCTTTTAAATTCCACATGATTAATGCCTGGGACAAGGCCTTTCTGTTTGACCAGGCTCAAGGCCATCAGTCAAGGTCATTTTTCAAGTTCAAACTTGTGAAAAAAATGCAAAAACTTTGACATATTACTACAACCTTTAAAAAGGTTTGTGATAGGGACTTAATATTTCACATAATGATTGCCAAGGACAAGAATTTTCTGTTGGTACCAAGTTCAAGGTCATAAGTCAAGGTCATTTTTCAAGGTCAAATTTGTGAGAAAAAAATGCAAAAACTTTGATACATTTCGATTACTTTTGAATGGTTACTGATAGGGCCTTCATATTTGTCATAATGATTGCCTTGGACAAGCACTTTCTGATGGTTCAAAGTTCAAGGGCATTAGTCCAGGTCGTTTTTTAATTTCAAAATTTTGAATAAAATGCGAAAAGTTAACAATGGCCATTACTTTTAATTGAAAAATGATAGAACCTTCATATTTCACATGATGATTGTCTGGGACAAGCACTTTCTGTTGGTACAAAGTTCAAGGTCATCAGTCAAGGTAAAGGTCGTTTTTCGAGGTTAAACTTGAGAAAAAATGCAAAATATTTGACATTTTTATGATATCTCTGGGTCTACTGAAGGTATTGACTTCAAACTTGGCACACTTAAAGAACAACCTGTTCTATCAAGGGGGATTACTTAAAAAGTATTTTCTGCAAATTATGCCCCTTTTTCTGCTTAGTTTTTCACCATCCTTTATCTTTTTACCATCAAGCACTTACAGCCGAGCGTAGGCACCCGTAGGCGGTGCTCTTGTTCTAACAATATTTGGAGAGCTTCACCCAGGAACATCCCTGCCAAGTTTCAGCTTGATTGACCTACAGGGTAACGGGAAGAAGATTTTTATCTTAAGATTTTCGGTAATTTTCAGCCTTCCTGTTACCATGGCAACCAGAATTTTTGATATACATGTATATGTATCTGTACATGTATACAGAGCTTCATCAAAGAAACACCCGTGTCAAGTTCAAATTTGGTTTAGGAAGTGTTATTTGAAAAAAAATGTTGACGGACGGACAGACAAAAGGACGTTGAGAGATCACACTAGCTCACCTTCAGCACTTCGTGCTCATGTAAGCTAAAAAAATATTATGAAAATAAGCCCCGCTCTGCAACGCCAATATTTTGGGGTCAATCAAAATTCACTGAACAACTAAAGAAGGAGATTACCCAAATATCATTCATGCCAAGTTTTGTTGAAATCAGGCTGATGGTTTTGAAGGGATGATTTTTAAAGTTTTAAAATCACAATGAGCCCAACCCTGCCGCGCGAAAATTTAGGGTCAATCAAAATTTCTTCAACAACTTTAGAAGAATTCAATCAAGGACTCTTCATGCCACGTTTCGTTGAAAATGGGCCGCCATAAAAGCGCAGATGGTAGCGCGTCGGACTGTTAAACTAGAGGTCCCAGGTTCGATTCCCGACAGCGGCACTTTCAATCTTTCCGACCATTTGTCTCTCACCAATAGGTCAATAATGGTAGACCTATGTGAGATAGCAGCTGGAGGCTAGGAAAGGATGTCAATCAAAATTTCTTGAACAACTTTAGAAAAGGTTCACCCAAGGAAAATTTCTGCTAGAATTCGTCAAAATCGGCTCATTGGTTAAGGATGAGAAGATTTTTAAAAAAAGAAAAGCAAAGACGTACAACGGACTCGCTGTCATGACATTAGCTCGCTAGGCTTTGACATTGGAGCTAAAAGTTTGACCTATGTTGGGGGAACTCATTTTTCTTCTAGAAGGATGACTTTAAAAAATTATAATCTTTCAAAGTGAAACATATGGATGCTTTATTTATTTAGGCATGTCAGTACATCTTGACAGGTTGGTGAAGATAAAACAAAATATGATGACCTTATGTCACAGTTTATGGTATCATGACAAGAACCAAGAACCGTCCTTTCCTGGCCCATTTTTCAAAAGAGTTCATTTCATGACCTAACAAACATTCTGACCATGTTTCATGACTATTGGACCATATTGGACCACGGATCCTTCCCATTTTCAATAGAGCTTTATACTCATGACCTTTCATGACCCGTCTGTCGTCTGTCGTCAGACGTCAACAATGTAAGTATTTACACTCTAGAGGCCACAATTATGGTCCAATCTTAATGAAACTTGGTCAGAATATTGATTATTCATCAGGTCACAAGGATCAACCCTATCGAAAATCGGAAGGATCCATGCCATATCACGGGAAAAGGGGCCTAAATGACAATTTTCTTGTTTACACTCTAGAGGTCACAAATATAATCCAATCTTTGTGAAATTTGGTCAAAATGATTGACAGGTCATAAAGATGAACCCTTTCGAAAGTGGATAGAATCCATGCCATATCACGGGAAAAGGGGCCTTAATAACATTTTTCTTGTTTATGCTCTAGAGGCCACACATATTGTCCAATCTTCATGAAATTTTGTCAGAATGTTTGCTAGGTGACAAGGATGAACCCTACAGAACATGGAAAGGATGTGTGCCATAACATGGGAAAGGGTCTTAATGACAATTTTTTTTTTGCTCTAGGGGCCACAAGTATAGTCCAATTTTCATGTTACTTGGTCAAAATGTTTGTCAGGTTACAAGGATGAACCCTATTTAAAATGAGAAGGATATTTGCCATATCACGAGAAAAGGGACCTTAATGACAATTTTCTTTTTTAAGCTCTAGAGGCCACAAATATGGTCCAATCTTCATGAAACTTTGTCAGAATGTTTGTCAGACCACACGTATGAATCAATTTGAAAATGGGAATGATCCATACCATATCATGTGAAAAAGGGCCTTAATGACAATTTTCTTGTTTACACTCTAGGAGACTCAAATATGGCCCTATCTTCATGAAACTTAGTCAGAATGTTTGTCAGGTCACAAGTATGCATCTTCACGAGTCAAGGGGTATCTAATCGATAAGATCTTCTCGAATACCCGTTGTCTGAATGAATATGTATTTTCTGTACGATTTATTTTTAGCCGGCTAATCAAAAAGTCAAACGCGATTTCTGTGACTGCCAAATCAGAGAGCTTCTTACAAACGACATCGATACCTTTTAATCCCTATGGCAACCTGTTGTATTCCGACGACTGTGTAGATAACCCTTCATTCTTGGATAAAGAAAATGCGTCGCATCGAAGACGCTAACTTTTTAGTACGTTTTTTTCGATGACAGATAGATTTATAAAATCAACAAAATATAAATCAGTTCCTTTTTATCAGAATGATAGGAAAAGTAAGCCGAAAGTTTCCTCATTGTCCACCGTGAATGTTTCCGAAGCTCCCCCCCCCCCTTAAATTGCATAAAAAATGTGAGTTCGGAATTCAGACATTATCTTTCACACGTTTTGTATTTTTGCCGACTAACAAAAATAACATGAAATGATTTTGAGTTAATCTATCCCCCATATTGTTCCATAGAAGAACATTTTGGATAGCCTTCTCTCTTTCTCTTCCCCCCCCCCCCCAAAAAAAATGTATGAAATAAAAATAAATAAAATTGAGGCCAGGTTTTTTTTTATTGAAAGCAAATATATTTCTATACTACATAGAATATAGTAAACGGGCGGCAAAATTACTTGTAGCCACGAGATTTTAGACTACCCCACATTAAAACACGTATATATCATATAAATTAGAGATAAAAATCAAATAATCCCTTTTGAATTACAAATACATGTGTAATTCGATTTGGATTGGACATTGCGCGTGATTGCTTTGTTTAAAACGTCGTGAATAATTTGTTTTATAGCAAATCTAAGTTTTAAATTTATCCGAATTTATTCCAAATTTTAAATTTCGCGTACTTCAATATAGATGCATTCTACTATATTGGAGTATGCCATCGATAAGGTCTAAAACATTGAAAATTTAAACAGGTATTGATTGATTAAATAACTTGAAAATTCAAATAAACATTGAAAAATCGTAATACTCTGTCATCGAAGGTAGAAAAAGAAGAATTTGAGAACCTTTCAATGTACCATCAAATTATTAAAAAGATATGTTGTCATTTGAACAGATATAGGAATTTCGATCAGTTTTTGTGATTGTGTATTTCAGTCTTGCTAAGTGTCACAATTACCTAAAACTGAAGGGGTTAAGCGCAATTCTAAGGGTTAATTTCACATCTGGAAAGTAGCCGCGGGGTATATTGATCTAACATACCTCCCGCTGTCGGACCTTTTTGTAAGAAGGTTACTGATTGGTCCGCCTCGTTTTCCGTTCTGTGACGTCACGCGTACAGAAATTACCCATTCAATCAGCCAAGGGTAAGATAAGTAAAACGTTCGTAACCCTTGGTTCGACAAGATGACAAGTATAAAGCCTATTGAAAATGAGAAGGATCCATGCCATAGCATGGAAAGAGGGATCTAAATGACAATTTTCTCGTTAACAGTCTCAGGGGCCTCAAAACGTACAACTTTGCTGGAAAATTTTATTTCTTAAATGTGACAAAAATACGAAGGTTAGCGATATAGGACCATGGTCCTCTTGTTTAGTTGAAGCGAGACAAGCTTTTTGAGCTATACTTGAGCAAAGGAATGGTTTGTTTCTCGTTTGCACATAGTTGCTCCCAATCTTAAATTGGAAACTCATTCATGTTGTGCTAGTGTTGTAACTACTGCGGTAAAGGCTAAGAGACTTTCAGACCGTTGTTAAAAGCGTCATGGTCGTTGGAAAGCAGAATTGTCGAAATATAATTACGTTGAAGATTCTTTACAGAAACAGTTATTTATTAAAAACAATTGAATCTGTAAACTAAAATCGGATAATCTGATTTTTCTACAATAAGTTTGCTTCTATAGAGTGTCTGCCCCCCCTGCAAAGGCATTTGCTATGTTGAGTAAAGTTAAAACTTGTAAGTTCTCTGTGGTACCTAATAAAGCAGAGAACATATGTCCTCACATATACGTTGACCAAAAAATATATATTTGTACACGTATTTATCGAGTGTGTATGCATATAAGGGTAGTTGTCGCGTTTTATAGTCAGTTCGACGCAAGACGTCTCCAGATTTCTTTTTACGTCTATCCGAATTTACGTTAACTAGATAATTGTTGGTCATAGAAGACTAGATTGAATAACCTAGAAATCATACACGTTTTAGTCCGGTGGATAGCCGTTTTAAAATAGGATGACTACTCAAGGTTTTCCCGAGCTTTTCAACTTAAAGTGTTTTAATCTCTGGTTTTTATTTCTGTGTTGATCCTGAAGAAATGTTACGTAAAACACAATCGTTTATTTAGATTGAATTTGTTTACTTGAAAATTGTGTTTTGTAAAACAAAAGGTTTTCGTTTGATTTGAAAACTTAAATGAAGGGTATTGCCTCTTTCAAAGGTATTTGGTGTTTGAGTATGGTAAAGACCTGTTTGATTTATTCAATTTTGATTTATCTTCAATTCGGCGAACATCGATTGCTGTAAGAACAGAATAAAAAGCGAAAATTGATCACGAAGTAATCACCTTATCGGTCCTATACGTAAAAAAACGATTACGCTATTTATTAAGTGAAACATTCAGATAAATTGTAGAATATTTGGTACAAACCGTCTTGCAATGCGATTTTGAAACTCCCCGTTGATCAAATGCAAAAATTGGTATAAATGGATCTCCCTTGGATTGACCAAATTTTGAACTTGTCAGAGATTTCATCAAGACATTCATTCTGACCAATTTTCAAGTTGCAAAAAAATATAGCTTCTAGAGTGTCTACAAGGCTTTTCTCAGATTTGACCCTTTGAACTCATTTTGACCCCACTTGACCTAATTTTGAACTTGAGGGAGAGTTCATCAAGACAACCATTCTGACCGATTTTCAGAATGATTGAGCAAAAAATTTAGCCCTTAGAGGAACTACAAAGTTTTATTAAGATTTGACCCTGTTACCTCATTTTTGACCTCAATTGACCCAACTTCGAACTCGTCCAAGATTTCGTCAAGACTATCATTCTGACCAAATATAAGGTTGATCAGGGAAAAAAATATGGAGTGTCTACAAGATTTTTTCTGAGATTTGACCCCGTGACCTTATTTGTGACCCAATTTCGAACTTGTCCGAGCTTTCATCAAGACAATCATTCTTACCAAATTTTAGGTTGATCGAGCAAAAAGTAAGGCTTCTAGGGTGTCTACAAGTTTTTTCTAATATTTGACCCCATGACCTCATTTTTGAACCAACTTGACCCAATTCCAAAGTTGTTCAATATTACATGAACACAATCATTCTGGCCAAATAACATGCTGATCGGACAAAAATTGTGGCCTCTAGAGTGTCTACAAGGTAAATATTGACGACACTCGACGAACATCACTTGACCACAAAAGCTCACCTTGAGCACTTCGTGCTAAGGTGAGCTAAAAAGTCACCCCTAGGGCTTTAAAGCCTATTAACACAAGACTCATTCCTCCCACCTCTCTCATATGGTATGTCAAAATAATGCTGAAACCTGGCTCAATTTATACACAACTCTTTGATTAGTCCCCCACCGGTTACCGGTTGGGGGACTATAGGTTTTCTCGATTCCGTCTGTCTGTCCGTCCGTCTGTCCGTCACACTTTTGTCCGGGCTATATCTTCTAAACAATATGTGATAGCAACTTCAAACTTGGTACACTTATAGATCTCATTGAGGAGAAATGTCATGTTCAAGAACCGTTACTCTGCCACGCCCACCTTTTGAGTTATTGCCCTTTGTTGTTTTTACCATTACATTCTTGTCCGGAACATATCTCCTAAACTAGGTGTGCTAGCAACTTCAAACTTTGTACACTTATAGATCTCATTGAGGAGAAGTGTCATGTTAAAGATCCATAACTCTGCCACACACACTTTTTGAGTTTTTGCCCTTTGTTGTTTTTAGCCTTACATTCTTGTCCGGATCATATCTCCTAAACTATAAGTGCTAGCAACTTCAAATTTTGTACACTTTTAGATCTTATTGATGACAAGTATCATGTTCAAGAACTATTATCATGCCACGCCCACTTTTTGAGTTATTGCCCTTTGTTGTTTTAAGTCTTACATTTTTGTCCGGATCATATCTCCTACACCATAAGTGCTAGCAACTTCAAATTTTGTACACTGATAGATCTTATCGAGGACAAGTGTCATGTACAAGAACTGCTACTCTGCCACACCCACTTTTTGAGTAATTGCCCTTTGTTGTTTTTACCTTTAAATTTTTGTACGAAACATGTCTTCTAAACCATAAGTGCTAGAAACTTCAAACTTGCTACACTTATAGATATCATTGAGGACAAGTGTCATGTACAAGAACTGTGACTCTGCCATGTCCACTTTTTGAGTTATTGCCCTTTGTTGTTTCTATCCTTACATTTTGTCCCGTTTTTATCTCCTAAACCATAAGCCCTAGCAACTTCAAACTTTGTACACTGGTAGATCTCAATGAGAAGAAGTGTTATGCACAAGAACTGTTACTCTGCCACATCCACTTTTTTAGTTATTGTCCGTTGTAGTTTTTTATCCTGACATTTTACATGTAACAAAAGCATCACCGAAATATAAACATGTTACATTATATGTGACCCATCACAGAAGAAGAAAAAATAGCGAATTTCCTGTATATTTTCATAAAAATGGTTTAATGGCAACCTACCTAAATGTGTAAATAAACAACAATTTGAGTTTTAAACGGAAAATAAATAAGCTGAAGATCTTGTGGATCTAGATCGTTTCAGGTTGTTGTTGTTTTTGTTATTCTATTCTTGAAACGGTTAAAAATAGATCTAGAAGTTCCTTTTTTTTGTCCGAGAATTAAAATCAAGTTAAGAAATATTATTATTTTTCTCTCGATTATCATAACAAAATTCACGGAAAAAGATTTACCAATAAGAGATGTTGGTGTGTGTTCGTGTAGAACGATTGGTGAAAACGGGCGCCTTTTTTCAGCGATGTTATTTCCGATTTAGTTGCTCCTTCAGACATAGACAGGGTCGATAAAGCCGCAGTGTCAAAGAAAATAAAGAAAAAGAAAGCGTAACACCTTGCGAGCACATAAACAAACTTATGGAAAAACTTAACATGTTTCACGTGGGAATAGGGGCGTTTTTTTCTATAAAGATTTTTATTTTTTGGCATCTCTATAGCGCTAGTAAGTAAAGAAAATAATTAAGTAAACTTTTTTCGGAAAAGAAATTAAAAACTAGGCGCTACACAATCACTGTTCGCTATTTTGGGGTTACAATTGAGTGCCGCAGTACCGTGTACCACGTCTTTACAGTTGTTTTTCGTAGATATTTCACGATCTCACTTAAAATTGAATTAAAAGGACACCGTCTCCTACACATATAAATACATTACATATAATAATAGCAAATAATGTAAGGGAGGACAGTGTGTCCTTTACATTCCGACATTCAGATAAAGGTAAGACAGTTGGGGTCAAAATGAATTTTTCGTGAATATAAAATGAGGCTGAATTTCGTATTTTCACATCTCAAATTCACATTTGACACCATTTTCAATTATCAACTATGACGAATCACGAAGAATGATAGTTGAGGTATGTGGAAATAAAATTTTATAGAAGAGCTTTAGGTAAAATGTATAGAAAATCGTTATTCATTTCGCTCGCGGGCCTCGTGTCCGATAACTCATAATTTATCGTGGTTAAGTGATAAGAATTAGCATAAAAGAAAAGTCACAAAGTTTCACTCAGTGGTGCAAATGCTTTGTCTGCTGCTTTAGCCGCCGTCAAAGCGCAGTTGGTGGCGCGTCCGGCTGTCAATCTATAGGTACCGGGTTCGATCCTTGACAGCGGCACTCATTCTTTCCGACAGCTTGTCTCTCTGCAATTGGTCGATAAAGGAATACTGTTGTGAGAAATACCAGGATTCCATTGTAAGATGCTCCGTCGCAATATAACCGAAAGAAAATTGAAAAAGGCGTAAAACCCTTTTCTCAAACTTTAACTTCTGGTTCGTTGTGCCAATTCATTGTTTGAGAGTTAAATTTTGTTTAGGGCCAAAGCACCTAGCAACCGATTTAGGGACACATCATTTTATCCGACTCAACTTATTCATACCTGTAGTTGATACATGCTTAACATCTTGATTTTTCAAGGTGAATGAATTCTGAATGGTTTTGGAATGTATTAAATTAAAAGAATAAGTATATTGCTGACTTAGTCAATTTAACGAAAATTTGCCAGGCTTCATCATAAAAATTCTACGTACTTTTCTGTTTCTGTGTCATCACGGACAAATAAAGCGCTTTAAAATTAATAGCCCATACAATCGGGGATGTTTTTTATCAATTTGGATGAAAAGTTTGATTGTTTTAAACAGTTTCGATGTCTTTTGGGTCGATTCGGAATGGTTTTAGCTTTACTGACCGAAGGTTAGAAAACCTTTTGCGATACCGGTTTTCCAGTCCGGCGTCCGTCTGTTCATTAACTTTCGATTGTTAACACTGTAGAGTCTAAAGTTTTTTATCCAAATGTCTTCCAAATTGGTCAGAATTATCGGACCATTACATGGGTGCAAATCGCCAAGCGCACAGGAAACAGGGCAAAATGAAAACGAATGAAAAAATAATAAGAAAAACTTTCAAGTATACAGTTTCCATCAGATTGTTTTCAAATTTGCCCAGAATGATTGGACCATCACAATGATTACTCATTCCCTTTTTAAAATATTTTTGATCGATTGAGCGGCACGAGGGGCCTATATTTGAATTTTAATTTTAAGAATTTATTTTTCATTTATGCATGGAAGTTAATGAAATTTTCATTGTCTTTTCTACACCATTAGGCCATTCGCATATTGATGTGGTCTTTCGATTTGATACTGCGTCATAGAAAAAAAGGATATAAATGTAAACTTTCTTTTTGACAAAACTCCTTTTTATTTAGGGATACATTCATGTGAACATTTCACATAATATTCCATTTTCAATGACTGTGTATTTGTGGCTTTTTAATATATGCCGTGTCATGATAAAAGGGGCCTTCATGAATGTTCTTTGTTAACACATCTCCTTTATTTATGCTTACAAGTTTATGAAAAGTTCACTTAGTATTTTACATCATGTAACCATGTGCATATTGATTAGGCTTTGGGATTTTATACTTTATCAAAGTAAAAGGGGCTTTATGAGTTGTTTTCTTAAAACAACATGCCTCTTTTTAATAATTGATTCATTCATGTGAAAGTGTTTTTTTTTTTCAGATATGCTATGTCCAATGACTTTGTGCACTTGTGGTAATTTAGTTACAAACTGCGTAATAAAAAAGGGAGCCTTAATCTATATTTATCGTTCACACAACTCCTTCATTTATACATAGATTTTCATTAAAACTTAAAAGAAAAGTTCTGATAATGTGACCATGGCCACATTTATTTTACCATTTGGTGATTTGCCACGTCACGGAAAAGGGGGCATTAACGTTAACTTCTTAGTTAACATAACTTCTCTTATGTTTAAAGATGGATTCATGAGAAAAGGAGCTTTTTCATATCTGTAATTTATTTTTTATACAATTTCTTCTTTCGTGCATGGATTGTCATGTAATCTAACAAAATATTTATCTTGTGAACATGGCCACAACTTTGCCATCTGTTGCAATAATGCGGCGTCATAGGGAAAATGGGCCTTTGAGTATATTTTCTTGTCAACACCACCTATCCTTCATTTAATGATATATATTCATGAAACTTTATTCGTCGCAAAGACCGTGGCTGGTTGAAATAAAGATTCACTATCCAAAAACGCTACTGCTATCAGTATGTCAAGACACGGTGTCCGTGGTCTAGAGGTAGAGCGTTGGCCTCTTGACCCAAAGATCCCGAGTACGATTCCTTGGAGCGGCTATCGATCATATTTTGTGTTGCGTAAGTAAGTATTTCCCTTGTACCATACAGAAGATTAGTCATTTGCTATCGTATGTGAAAAAAAATTCGTGTTTGCAGGTGTTATTGGATATTTATAATAACTGAACACGTGCGTTTAAACAGTTGAAACCCTTTACGAAAAGGGACCAAAATGAAATAAAAAAAAAAAACTTAATTAGAATTCAGAACTTGATTGACAAAATTTAAAAAAAAAATAAAAAGACTATTCTGGACACTTCAGCTAAAGATATGGCTTCTAAAGGTCACATTTTATCTCCTTGACATCATTTTGACCGCACTTGAACCAACTTCACATCTGATTGCGTGCAGGCTAACATTATAAATAGTTTTAAATACATTTGAGCTGCAAATGTGGCATCTGGAATAAAAAACAACAACAATTTTTTCAAAGGTTTGAACACTTTATATCATTTTTGACCCGACTTGACACAATCCAAAAGTCGATCGAGATTTGAGCTCAAAAGGTGTTGTCTATTGTGTACTTAAAATATATTTCAGGAATTGGTTCCCTTAACGTCACTTATTACCCAACTTGACCCAAATTTAATCTCGACCGAGAAGAATATTCTGAGCAAGTTTCGAAACGTTTAGGCCCAAAGTGCACACAAGTTCTTCTTTTCTAGGATTTGATCATCTTTTTCCCATTTGACCCGTTTCAAACTTATCTTAGATATGTTGGCAAACATCCTGACCAAAATATATGGCTTACAATGTGCATACACGTTTTTTTTTTCTAAAATTTGGCCTCTTGATCCTATTGCTCGACCCGGCTTGAACCTCTAACTTTTTCGAGGTAGTTGACAATGTTTCAGGGCATTTGAGCCAAATATTGTGTGCCCAGTTGGTTTTACTGATATTTGACACTTTGATCATACTTTCGCCCCCATTCGACCCGATTCCAAACTCAATCGATATTTCTTGAAGACAAAAGTATTGACCAAGTATCAAAACAATCGAGTCAAACATGTGGCCTCTAGTGTGAACAAAAGGTTAGTCCAAGACTTTACCAATTGACCTTATTTAACCAAAAGACTGTATCTTCGTATTAAACCTGTAAACTTGATTTTATTGACAACTCAAATATTGAAGACATGCTATTGAAAAAGTAGTTGGAAATTCGTCCCGGTACTGTGGCCTTGGTCTTGGAGATCAGCTATCAAGCCTTGCACTCTGAACACAACACTGGGCACGAATCATCGAATAACGAAATCGAATGAAATCATTTGGAAATTAATCCAAAATATTTATGAAAACGTACATACCAACCAGAGTTCTTCAAAGATTCCAAATCTGTGAAATAAGTTAAAAAACCTGATCCTAGGAAGTATGGTTGAAATCCAATGACTAGTTTTGGTGGGAGATTTGTTTTAGCCCTACTGACCGAAGGTCTGAAGAGGTATTGCGATACCGGTTTTCCCGTCTGGTGTCCGTCCGTCTCGCCGTCGGTCCGTTATTTTTTTTTATCCGATTGACTTCAAATTTGGTCAGAATAAATGGACCATCACAAGGATCGTTCCTTTCGAAAATGTTTCGTAATAATAAAATCCTCGTAATAGCTATAAAGTCCACAGTTTTCACCCGATTGTCTTCAAATTTGCTCAAAATGATTGGACTGTCACAAGAAGATTGGAATTATAAATTGAGGATTCCTTTCCAAAATGAGCGCGATCTGTCAAGCATCCGAGGAAATAGGCCCGATCGAAAAATTTATATGTAAACCTTTTACACGCTCTAAAGTCGACGGTTTCATCCGATTGTTATCAAACTTAGTCAAACTTATTGAATCATCACAATGACTGCTTCCTTTTTAAAATATTTCCTAGCGATTGAGCGTCACATGAAAAGGGGCCTTTACCTGAACTTAAATTTTAGAAATCGTTGTTAACACATCTTCATTTATGCATGGAAGTTAGTTAAAGAATATTTATCTAGTATTCTACATCATGTGGCCAGGTGCATTTTGAAGTAGTCTGGTGATTTTTTTTCTGTATCATAGGTAAAGGGCCCTTAATGTAAACTTTCTTGTCAACAAAAATTCCGTTTTATTAATGGATACGTTCATGTGAATCTTTCACAGATTAATCTATTTTCGGTGACTGAGTATTTGTGGCTGATAAGTTACATGCCGCGTCATGATAAAGGGTGCCTTTATGTATATTCTTCGTTTTCTTAACTCCTTCATTTATACACAGATTTTTAGAGTAACTTAATATAATATTTCTTATCGTGTGACCATGACCACACTAATTTTACCATTTGTAGATATGCCACGGAGAAGGGGACCTTAATGTTGACCTTGTTGACACAATTGTTGACACAACTCCTCTATTTCTTATAGATACATTTTTTTAAACTCTGACAGAATGTCCCTTTTCACAGAGGTTTCGTAATGATATGCAGTGTCATAGGAAAAGGGGCTTTTTTATGTATTGTTTACTTCTTCTTTTTTTGCATGGTTTGTCATGAAACCTAATCAAAATATTACTCATTTGACCATGGTCAGAACTTTGCCATTTGGTGCAATCCTGCAGCTTCATGGGAAAAATGGCCTCTTAATAAATTTTACCAACGAAAATCCTCCTTCATTTATGGATATATTTGCATGAAACATTTTTTATTATTGAATTGCACGATCAAGACATATTGACCGATCACAGTAGCTCACCTTGAGGACTTCGTTCTAAGGTTCTAAAAATCAAATGATAGGTAGTGCACTAAGGTGGATAGGCAAGTACCTTAATTAAGTTTGTGGCTGTCCAAGCTCCTATACGACAGGGCCTCATGCACACGTTAAGCTGTTCGAAATGTCTCTCACAGTCTCATATCATTTCCAATATAAAATCTCTGGATCTAAACTTTTTGCGGAGAAGAATCTTTCCGTTTTACTTTCAGTGTTAAGATTGGTCTCCCTTCAGATAACCGAAATTGTGTTACATGGAAATTGAATCAAAATATTGAAAGACCAGGTATCGTTACATCGGAAACAAAAAAACACCAAACCCCTATAAAATAGTATTTAAATTGATTGGGTTATTAAATTGAGTTTTACATCGCTTTTCAACATTTTTTTCAGCTATATCGCGGTGGCTGGAGCACCTAACAATGGATTCCTAGTATTTCTCTCACCAGTACAGCCATTATATCCTTTCCTTGCCTCCAGCCGATATCTCGCATAGGTCTACGATTATCAACCAATTAGTGAAATACAAATAATCGGAAAGGACGACTGTGGGGGTCGAACCCGGGACCTCTAGATTGACAGTCTCCCAACAAACCACATATTGATTAAACTTCGCACAAGGGTACCTTGGATGTCCCTCTTCGTAAATTGTTCACAAAGTTTGTATTATCCCAAACTATGGACATGTCAAGGCTTATATTTACTGCTCTTTTTTTATTGAATCCTTCACATAGGCTAAGACAGGCGGGGCTTTTTTCACTTCTAAGTATTTAGCACCACTGGCCGGCAGTTCAAAAAGTTTGCATTATTCCCAACTATTGGCGTGTGAGGGCGGTGCTTATATAAGAAAAGCGGGGCATTTTTGACTCTTACATCTTAAGCTCCACTGCCAAAAGGCCAGCAGGCTTTACATGTGCGTCCGTGCGTAATCTTTCTTTTAAACATCTTTTCCTTCTACACGGATTTGTGGATTTGGACGAAACTTGGCAGAAATGATCCTTGTTGACCCAAAAATGGTCCTTTGGTGACTCTTTTCAAGAATTTTGATTGGACCATAAATATGGGCGTGACATGGCGGGGCTGGTTTTAATCAGAATTCTTTGAAAGACATCTCCTTCTGAACCACTTGGCCGATTTAAATGAAACTTAAATAGAATGTTCCTTTGATGACCCTTTTCAAATACTAATAAAATGGAAATCTGACTTACCATAAATATGTGCGTGACAGGGTGGGGTTTATTCTGAGCACAAAGTCTTTGAACGACATCTCTTCATGAACCACTTGGCTGATTCAAACGAAACTGTACCAGAATGTTCCTAGGTCGACTTTTTTCAAGAATTGTTCGAAAAATTTTGATTGGCCCATAAATGTTGATGTTGCAGGGCGGGGCTTATTTTGAACCCGCAATCTTTGAACAACATCTCCTTAACCACTTGGCCGATTTCAATGAAACTTTACCAAAACGTTTCTTGGGTGATCATGCCCTCTTCCAAAATTTTTCGCAAAATTTTGATTGGCCCATAAATTTCGATAAGGCAGGTCGGGGCTTATTTTTAGTAATGAATGGGTGGACAAGGTCTATTATCACTTTAATTTCTTGGAATAACATCTAAACAATTAGGCAAACGTGAACGAATCTTTGCCAGAAAGTTACTTTGGTGAGATTCACTGTACAAATACCATTCAGGTGAGTGGTTTAGGCCCATTTTGGAGCGCTTGTCTTTGTTAAAATTTTCATTGTTCTAACCATTGCACAATGGGCATTTTAGCAACAAAAGAATGGTATAATTCAGAGAAATATGAAATAATTTACTTCTCTGGAAAATGTTATTTAAAATGAATATTTTTTGCTGGGAGGTGTCTTCACATTGACCTTTTTCAGAATTATTTATATTTGGCATTATGATGCTGTGTCATGTAAAAAAGGGGCCACTTCTTAAATTTCCTTGTAAACTTCCATACTTCCATTTCTGACTAAGTCTCTCATTGATATTCATTTGAAAGCGAGTGGATCGATACTGGCCCTCTTAAACCTTTTGTTACAAAACGTCTCCTCCGGGGTGGATCACTTGAAAAAGACTGAAAAATACCCAGTTTTACATGAATAATTTGTATCCTTTCATTCATTGCCCTGGACAGCTTCATCAAATTGTTGAATATTTCCTCCTTTGTTTTTATGTAAAATAAGGCACTCATCGGCTTAACCAAGTATATGATCCTAAGAGCTTCATTTGACCGAACTTCGACCGAACGCAAAACTTCAAACCTTCTTCCTTCTTGTTTCATAGAAATAGACAAAAATTTCATTTTATTTTCACGTTTAATTTGATGCGCCCGGGCGGAATCCAAATTTGACCCCATATTCTTTATATGAACAAACTTGGTGAAGGAATATAAAATCATATTACATACATAAAAAAGAAGCTGTAAGATTCCTTTTTCAGAGAAGAAAGATTTCAATCAGTTTCAATGAAAACTGGTTTGTGCCCTAGCACAGGCTAAAATGACACAATGGTCATTTTATGAACGACCTTGGTAGTGGTCAACCCGATGATGCTACATACTTAATGTAAAAGTTGACTGACTGATTGAATCAGTTGTAAATATACATATATACCAATACAATTACAAAAATATAGATCATTATAAAATAATAACTAACAAATGCAAATTGACTAAGATCTACAGATATTACAGATCACCGCAAATTATCACAAATGCACATAGGTTTGATAAAGATTGAACAAGAATCATAGTAAGAGAAAAGCAAATATCCATTTTGATAGGGTCTACTAGGTAGATTTCGACTAAGACAAAAGTATTTATATATACACAAAGGATAACCAATGAAAGTTTTACAACTTATTTCCAATGGGTCCTATTTGGTGACAAGGTTCAAAATGGACCATGATTAGGAAATAAAACGTAATGTACTGAACATTCAAATTACCAATAGCCCTTACTTTTTAAGCCATACACAAATATTCATTTTGAAAAAAAAAAAACACACACAAAAAAACAACATTTTAGAAATACAAAGCTTGCTGATTTAAGAATTGAATAATTATCTGACATGTCACGAGTTTTCATGTTTTGAGAGGAAAGACTTTACTTTGTTTTTTTAAACTCCTTCTTGTTTGCAGTATTTTTCTCACAAACAGGGAGACTGTTCCAATCCAGAATAGACTGATAATAAAAGGTGTTGGATGTAAAGCTGTTAGCTGGCTGGATAAAGAAGTTACATTTGGTATTCCTACTGTTATGAGAATATACGATAGAGACTAAGCAACGATTTTCTAACATATAAGTTGGACATTTCCTATGGTAGATTTTATGAACCTGTATTCCATGACGAACTTGTATAGTCAAAATTTCATAGTATTAGAGATTTACTCATTAGATTTTTCATATCCATATTCAAATAGTGTTAATGTCTATACAGGAATGTAAGTCTTGAGTACGCTTTTTTACTATACTATTAACAATAGAAGTACCTTAAAGATCGTTATCCAAGACAGAGACAAGATACTTCATAGATGATTAATTGTGTGATAATTACAATCAAGTGTGAAGCTCTTAACTTGGGAAAGCATTTTCTTAGCTGAAAAGTATACAGTCTGTTTTTCCAAGATGAAGGGAAAGCGTTTTATCAACCAACCACTTGCTACAATTTTCTAATTCAGCTCCAGGTACTTTACTAATGACATTTTCTATCTTTATGGTAAACAAGTATAGAACTATCATCAGCATATAAAATAAGCCTTCGTTTCTTACTAATACTGACACTCATATCATTAACATAACATAAAAAGAGCCAGTGACCCAGAATATTACCCAGGGGTACGCCACAGGTGATATTCATGGTCTCAAACATAGTACTAATAACGATTTGATTACGGTCAGAAAAGTAAGATTGGAACAACTCTACTGACTCTACTCCTATTAGTTTAAGTTTACTACATAATATGTTGTGGTTAACATTGTCAAATGCCTTTTGTCAATAAAGCATAATCATACCAGTGAACAGGCCTTTAGAAGTTTGACTCTTAATGTGGTCAGTAAGGTGGATGAGACAGGAATAAGAAGAATAGTTACTTATTGAACCACTATCTGAATTCATATAAAATACCTTGTTAAACAAAAAAAAATATATTCAAATTATGTATAAACTGCGCTTTCTACATTTTTAGAGCCGCCGTCAAAGCGCAGTTGGTAGCGCGTCAGATTGTCAATCTAGAGGTCCGGGGTTCGATCCCCGACGGCAGCACTCATTCTTTCCGACTATTTGTCTCTCATCAATGGGTTGATAAAAGTAGACATATGTGAGATAGCAGCTGGAGGCTAGGAAAGGATGTAGTGGTTGTACTGGTAAGAGAAATACCAGGAAACCATTGTTAGGTGCTCCAACCTCCGCGACGTAACTGAAAAAAAATGTTGAAAGCGGCGTTAAACTCCAATCAATCAATGGTCTCTCACCAATTGGTTGATTTATCATAGACCTATGTGAGAAAGCAGCTGGAGACTAGGAAAGGATGTGATGGTTGTACTGGTGAAGGAAATATTAGGAAACCATTGTTAGGTGCTCCAGTCGTCGCCATATAACTAAAAAAGTGTTGAACGCGGCGTTAAACTCTATTCAATCAATTTTATTTTTTAGACACAACAGATAAAATACCGATTGGCCTATAGTAAGATACATCTGATCTATTATTTTTTTAAAAAGTGTTTTACCTTAGCACATTTGAACTATTAACTCAAAAGGTAATATGAATTTTTTTAAAAAAATGAGGAAGTATCTTTTAAAAATCTTGCAGGAGGGTCATCTAGCCCAGTTCTTTCTGAAAAATTTAATTTACGAAGTTCTCTGTAAATGTAGCTTTCACTAACAGTGTGAAGATAAAAATTAGTATCATTTGGATTTCTATCTTTGTAAAACTTTCTTACTGACTCGGATTCAGTACTATAAATGTTATGGAATTGGTAATTTGGTTACCAGTACGGAAGCTACAGTTGTAAAAAAATATCAAAATGACTTGCAATTTTGTGTGCTTCGAAACAGCTTTCGTTATCAAAATTCAATACATCATTATGAGAAGACTTTAACTTGTGACCAGAGTTATATTTATTTTCTTCTAGCTGGTGCGAAAAATACTCTGACTTAGCATATTTTTACAAGTCTTTGAACTAAATTTCTGTAATGATAATGCATAGTATACATATCTTGATCTTTAAACTTTTTAAATTTATCTAGAAAAGCATATTAATATTGATTTGTTCTAGAATATTGGAATCTAACCAAGGTTCTCTCCTTTGTTTCTGTCTAGTTTGTTTTAAAGGAGCTATTGTATTCAAGACTGTTAAGAAAATTCCTTAAAAGACATTCAAGAGTCCTCAACAGTTTTAGCCGTAAACATACTAGGCCAATCACATAGCTTAACATTGTGAATAAAAGTATCTGCATCATAGTTTTTCAAGGATCTTTGACGATGTTTTATGCTTATCAAAAGATCCTCTCTAGGTTTTCCTAGTACAAAACTCAGGGAGATGATCACTTAACCCTAAAGGTAGGGTATCAGACTGTTATTTTGTCCGGATCACTACATATGACATGATCAAGAAGATTTGTGGAGCTAGCTGAAAATCTTGTTGGTTAAGAAATAATTTGAGGGTATATTAAAAATAAATTGAAAATACCAAATAGCTGTGATTGGCTCTAAAACAAAGTTGATTTCTTATTAAGGAAACATATTTAAATCACCAAGTATATACCACTCGGTGTCAGATCTGACCTTGGCTAGAAGAGATTCAAACTCAGTGACAAAATCATTTTGTTTAAAGGGGGTCTATAAGATTTCCCAATTAAAAAAGGTTTAAATTTGGGTAATAAGATGTAAGCCCAGACAGCTTCAATTTTATCATATTTAAGATCTCTTCTTTCAGAAAAGCCAGGTATCCGTGAACGTATAAACACTCACCACTGCCTTGCCTATCACGATTTTTCCTGATTACAATATAGCCATCAATTTTGACTTCTTGGTCAGTCACTGTACTATAATCATGTTTCTAAAAATAGTATTTACTTTGAAGTACGAAACTTAACTTCTGATAATTTTTGTAAAAGGAAACGAATATTAAGAGAGGATAAAAAACAATCCTTTACTTTCAAAACAATTAAAAGAATGACATGAGGCACTGAAATTTTGTGTAGCACTACTGTCCTTTTCCAACGGGGATGTTATATTTGGGAAGTAACACTATTAAAGGCTGTTTAAAGAACATTTGGGACAATTGAAAGTGAATAAAGAGTAGTTATTATTGATCAAATCGTAAAACTGGTTTGTTATTAAGCCAGTGCATTTTATGTTGGTCCAAGATCGACAAGAATCACAGTCTACAGCTTATGATCGCGAGGTAACTTCTCTGTCACAACTACAACATCGGTGTTTGGGTTGTCTCCCTTTTTTTGCATGACTGAGCTGTTTACATCGACCTCATTTTGGAATGAAGCGGTTTTGGTCCGAGATCGATCCGTTGGGGCGAAATGTATGAGCCCAACTCTAACATGGAAACTTTGGAATTGTAATAAATTATTCGACAACCAGAGTTGTTTTGTTTAGAGATTACTTATTAGCAGCTATGGAAATGTCGTCGAAAAAGGACGATGTTCTTAGCAGAAAAAAAAAATAAAGAAGACGTAAAAATCGGTAAAAACTGGCTCCTGGTTTCAGAAGGAGACTTTTGAAGGGTTTATGCTCTTTGTTTCTATGTGGAAAAAAGTTACTTGACACGTTCATTTTTCAACGGAGAAATCAAAAGGATGTAAAAACTCTTCTTCTATTGAAAATTTATTTATTTGTTGTCGTTGTATAAGGAGTTACTGGCCAAATGAATGTTATAAGATTACCAGTCGCTAAAGGGTGGAGAAACCGGACAATCAAGATATTTGTATTATTTCAAGTTGACATAGCAAGTAAATGTATACCCTTTTATTCATCATCAACACTGCGATTCCATCTTACCACCTACACTTTATCTGTGAGTATTCCTTATTTTGTTTGCTTTTTTACTTTTTCAAGTGAGTTTAGAAACAGATGCATTAACGTATGACTAGGGACAAGTTTTTGGTGTTTTTGTCCCGCCTGTCATTTTGGTACCGAGGGTTTTGGATAAAAATTAGATTTTACTGTGCACGATGCGTCCTAGTTGTCCCTGAGTGGGTATAGGCATGTATTGGTCGATGTTTCTTCACATGAAGATAAGGCGTTTAATCCTTTTGTCAAGGATTCAATATTGCTTCCTTCAGAAAAAGAGTATAATATTCCATGTAAAAACAATTCGGGTATATTTGGGGTTGTTGATTTGAAATTTAGAATGCTAGCACTGTACATTGAATTCAGTGAGGTTTCGGTCTAAAGAAGACGAAGCTAGAAAATATAGATTGTTGTCATGCAAGATTTGTTCCCCTTATAAAATCGATATTGACCCTTTTCTGATTTTAAAAATATTTTTTCGGAGATATGACAAAGAGTTGAATGATCTGGAGATGCCGGACGTGTTGGCAGACAGAGTGTCTGTGTTAACCACGACTTTTGAAAGAGTCCAGGGCTGACAATACTTCAATTGCTTGCGAGCGTGGATTTCAGCGTTGGCGAAATTGCAGGATACCTTGCCCGCGAATACTTTCCATGTAGCTCTATATCTTTCATCTCTAATCCAGAGTTCTAATACCCCTAGTGCAGTGATAAATGCGTTTTATAGTGTTAAGTGGTTCCACAATTTGTTCGATTATAAATCACCTACAGATAGTGATTAGTGTGTAATGTGCTAGAAAATGGCCAAGACCGTCACTATGAAGGAACCCATGACTATTGAAATTCTGCAAAAGCTGCAAATGCAATTATAAACTGAAGGGTGTGTAATGAATCAGAGAAATATTTGTAAATTTTATTGCTTTTTGTGACTTTTTAAGAAATTCGGAGTTTTGTAATTCCGTGGAATATTCATGGGAGTTCTGAAACCTATAGTTAAGAACGTTGATAAGTATTGTTTCCATTCTTTGCGTGCAGGCGGGGCATCGGCTGCCGCAAATAATGGTATACCGACTAGACTCTTTAAACGTCACGGTAGATGGCTTAGTGAGTCCTCAAAGGATGGGTATATAAAAAGCTCTTTTGAAGAGAAACTTGGAATATCCATATTTTAAGGTTTATAAGCATGACATGTAAATTTGTAATCATTTAGTATATTTTGCTAACATACCCGTTCTTTTAGTTTCAGTCGGTCGACAGTCCAACTGTTATACCAAAAAATATATAATATATTTTGTGTTTTGTTGTCAGATGAGTGTGAGTTTGCAAGAGAAATGTAATTTTCGGCGTTTGAGATATCGAATTGGACGAAAATTGTCTTTGTTATAGGTGGCGTCTCTGTTGTGCACGCGTGTTTCGTTCTTGTGTAAAGTTCTTCATTTAGAGTTGGAAATCGACTATGGACGGACTGATTATTATTTTTTTGGAACGTTAGATTCCTTTTCGTTATATTCTGTCGGTTTTCAAACTGATTAGAATTGATGGGTATGTTAGCATTGCATAAACATGATATTTTGGACCGACGTCGAGATTGATTTTAAGTTGTCGTTGAACGTCAAATGCGTTCGTTTTATATGCGACATGTGTTCGCACTGTGCATCATTGAAACTGATGCGTTTGTGTCGTTTAACATATCAGTGAATGGTATGTAAAGCGTTCGTAGACGTCTAGTGTAGTGTTGCGATACGCTGCAAATCGTACGTGGTCATATGTGGGTGAACGCTACATATACGTTTGTTGTTTCTACTTTGAACGCTGTATTAGGCGTTCGCCGTCGATCGTCGCGATGTCTGTTGATAGTTAATAGAGTTTCAACATGGGACATATCAACTTTATATGGTTCTTAGTCGTATGACGTTAAATATTGTAAAAGTCGTGAGCGCCATGACCCGTTCTCAGTTTTTGAGTTGAATATGTTCGGTTTGTAGGTTATTTCCTACATTAATATTCATTCGTTAGTCATTGTATTGAGGGTTTGATGTTATATAATGAGTCGAAAAATAAACGGTCTACAGTCGGTCAACAGTCCAACTGTTAAACCAAAAAATAAATAGTTTGTGTTTGTTGTCAGAGGAGTGTGCGATTGCAAGGGAAATGCAATTTTCTGACTTTCAGCCCAATCTATCAGTCCAAGTGATACACGCGTACTATGCCTATCAAAGATAATTAAAACATAGGTATCAACCCTGTAAGGAAGTAGATCTTCCTGAATGCGTTTGATAATACCTCACTTTTTGACTATCGATGGTACTGTCCCTGCTGCTTATCGACTAGCCTCATTCAATAAATATTCCATTTGTTTTTGCCCCCCCCCCCCCCCCCGAAAAAAACACTTTGTTTTGTGTAAATAGGAATCAGCTTGTCGTTCGTTCCGTCCGCCCGGTCGGTCCGTCTGTAGCTTTTCGTGCCCACTCAATTTCCAATCAATTTAAGGGCAGATTTCATTCAAACTTTATAGATAGATTGATTGTAGTTTTACGCCGATTTCAACATTTTTTAGTTTTATATCTCTGCGGTTGTAGCACCTAACAATGGTTCCTGGTATTTTTCTCACCAGTACAACCATCACATCCTTTCCTAGTCTCCAGCTGCTATCTCACATAGGTCTACGATTACTTACCTATTGGTGAGATCGAACTTTACAGATGTAATGAATATTTAGCAGAGATGTGCAAGTGATGTTTTTAATAAGATTCAATGACTTTTGAGAGTTACACAAATGTATGTCCCATTGGTGGAAAATGGCGTTTAATTTATTTACAAGCACTTGTAGGGAGGTAATAGTCCGGTTTGCGCCAGTCTGGTTCACCAGGGAATACAAATTTTCAAATTTGGGGTAGATCCACCACTAAAGACTCTGAATCACAGATTATCGAAAGAATTTGTTTATCAACAGGAACTAGGGAAACAGGATCTAAAGGAATAATCATGAACAATGATATGAATCAGGAAACACCCTGAAATTATTCTCAAACAATAATTTTTCTAATACGACTGTTTCTGTTTTCTGTGGCCTTGGTGCGTTTTCCGAAAGCTCAGAATCCGATGACATTGCAGTAATAGAGACGAACACTCAATTCAGCCCAAGACTAAGTTGATTTGAAATGCTCATCCCAGGGGATTGATTGCTCACAGACCGCACAATTCTTCCATTATCCAGTCGAAGTCAAAGGATCCCGGTGTTCCTATGATTATATCGCTGACACGGTTGGTGGTCTTGTATCTAGACAGCTTTAAGGTTCATCCTAATTGTTCTTGTTCCTCGTCTAAAAACTGTGAAATGTCTAGATAACGATTTTTTTTTTTGCTTTAAATCAGCTTAATATTGCGTTTTCAAAGTTGCCATGACAAGAAATTATTGAAAACAAATTTTCGATGATATCAGTACGCCTTATTCGCAAGGGCAGAGGACGATAGAAATGATGTTATGGGAGACCACTCTCACCACTGCCATGCATAGCTTCGTTGGTTTAGATAAAATGTCTGACACCTGCATCAGGGAAGATCTTCTTTAGCTGGCTCAGTGATTCGCGCATTGGACTTGTAGGCCCATTATTTGATTAGTAATGTCAGTGTGGGTTCGACACCGGCTCGCGTCGGATATTTTTCAGTAATGCCTCGGTTAAGGACAGTTCATTCGTTACATTGGGGCTCGATCGAGATTGGCCATTGAGCCTTTTATGTCGGCATTGAACCGACTTGATTAGTTCAGAAATCACATAACTGCCTAGATAGGCTTATCGTCATCAATATATGATGACTCGTTAGGGGGAATGTGTTCTGGGAGACCACTTTCACCACTACCCTGCACAGCTTCGTTGGTTTAAATACAATGTATAACACCTGCGTCGGCTGTTTCCATAAACTACATCTTCCAACACGACCCAATATAGACTGGTCCAAATATGGGTCAAATGATTTAGATTTTAAAAAAAATAAAAAACAATTTCGGTCAAAGTGAATTTCAAGAAAAAAAACTATCAAGCTGATAAGTGTGTATGAACATGAAACGTCACTACCTTCTAAAACTGGTACTAAAAATGAATTTTTCTACAACCTGTAACCCCTAAACCCCGAGGAACCCATTTGAATTTTGATTCTAATAATAGCTCTAAGAATAACCATTTGTACGAAGGTCTTAAACGATTTTGTGCTTTTAGAATAAGTCACGCTTACAAAAGATGTTACGCGTTTCTAATACCTGCACATCCCGAATCCCTATACACAAAATATCCCTTTCTATCAGCCAATTCCATTCAAGATCTTTGTCTAAAACAGATTTAATCTTTACAAATCTTGATCCCAAGATCTTTATAAACAGTCTTATGTTATTAGTGTCAAGGTGATAGGGAATAAAGTAAAGATTCAACCATAAAATTTGTAATCATTAAAGAAATTACGTGAACGTCTCTGCTATAAGGGAGAGTGTTGCAATTAAACATATTCATTCCCTGTACAAACACTTTCCCGTTTATACAGGTTAAGTACTTGTTGTATTTTGCCGATCGACAGTCACAGAATAACTGCCACGAAGCATTATATGTTTTATCCATTCACATGCAATTACTCATACTGGTATAATATAATCATACATTCGTCATGACAAAAGCTTATGACAAACATTGTAGGAACAGTTAATTCTATTAGGTTTTTTTATTCTCCCCGAAAGGGGAGCATAAAGTTGCCACTTTGTCTGTCCGTTCATGCGTCGTTTTGTCCGTCCGAATCGATTTTTCTATAATCCTTTGGCCAAATTTAACGAAACTTCACATGTGGACCTCCTATGATATTGCAACGTGACCGATGCATTTTATCGGTTTTTTCTAATTTTAGGCCTGTGCCGTATTCACCAACTCCTTTTGCACCAATTTAGCCAATAAATCCCAAGAATAAAGAATTAAGTACGTATTTACCAACCCATTCTATATCACGGAATGGACTAAATTCTTAAGAATTTCTACCTTTTTTCAAGTCTAATACCTACCGTGCTTAATGTGAAAAAAATGGCGTTGTCCGCCTCGCTTCAGATAAAAAGCATAGTTTTGTGTAAAAGTTATTACCAATATAATGTCAAGATAAAAGGAATTTTCAATTGATATTCCTTTCTGGCACATATTTTGTTTTCGGTCGAATTATATATCGAATGGCGTCAAACAAATTAGTGACGTAATTTAACCTTGAAGTGTGTGTTTAAATACCGACAGAATGTTAAATTTTACACTATTATCGACACATTGGATTTACATTTACAAGCAAGGAGGCTGGTTAAGGGGTAACCTATTTTAAAGAAGTAAAGTTTTCAGGTTTGGTGTATGGATAGCCTTGGAAAAGAAAAGAGGAAAGAAGACGAAGGACATTTTAACACGAGCGATAGAAAGCTTGGTTCATTTTAACTCAAGATTCTTCTGTTTTTCTTTATGTGTCGATCCTTTCTGCAAAGCCACATTGTGAACATGGTACAAGTTAAAAGATCTCAAAACTTAGATATTGACATGTTTTTAATTGAAAGGGTGGAAGGTTATCTCGATGAACGATTTTGGTAGGCAACATGTTGACCTCTTTGCCAAATTTGTGTTGAAATAGGTTATTGCTGTTTCCTTGTTCAATGATTCATTTCCAATTGCTCTTTTCAACCATATTAAGGTATCGGAACAGCCATACTGGCGTACATCACTTAATACTACTTAAAAAATAATCAAAGCACTGAAGGTCTGGTTTATAAAGAGGCAAGGATATATATATGTAAAAATGCTCCAACGGCGACATAATTGTGTCCACATCGTCATTTTTTTACTCCAAACGAGTTATAGACCGCAAAAAAATGAATATCCCCCGACAATACTGCGACACAAGTATGTCGCCGTATCCGGGGTTTGTTTATATCGTAGAAAAAATAACTATTCTATGTGCATCGTGTTTACACTTGATTGTTTGATAAAAATACTATACTACTGATAAGTTTTACTACGCTGATATGAGTTGGATATCATAATACATTTGTTTACAGTCCAAAGTCCAAAACCATGGGTGGTTTTATAAACACCATTTTTTATCACATTTGACATGACTCATTATGTTCGGAATACTTCAGTGTTTATCTGGTCCACCAGTGGTTTTTTATTGATTCATATTTATATCCACTGATTACGCGTAATCATCGATGATTTCAGTGTAATTATCAATAAATTGTTTCAATACATGTCCATACGTAAATTTTAATAATAAAGTAGATTTAGCGGTGATAGACCCATATCCTTAATCACAATGGAGTGAATTTCTGTAACTGTTTTTCTTAATTTTTATTCTACATATAAAGGCGGGGGATCATTTACAAATACAAACTTATTAAACAACATTATGTGTCTTTTATGTTTTTTTGAATAGCACTTAATGCCTGTGATTTTCCTTCTTCTATCAGCTTCTTTTTTTCTGCATCACTCATACCCGACTGTTTAGAGCGAGTCTTATCTTTGAGATTATTATATTTCTCAAGTTCATCAAGAACCGTTTTAAATTCTTGTTCTGATATTTGCCCATCACTCAGTGCCGTGGAAATCAAATCTTTCAAACTATTTAACTTAACTGCGGCTAATGTCTTTATCTCATAATGTTTTTGAGCCTTTGAATGCAATCGTCTTCGAATAAACTTGACACATACCCCTGCTACACCACAAACTATTGCGGCAATTTCTAATGGCAACATCAAAGGCATCGCAATTCCAATGCCACCCAAAATCACACTCCCAGAAATGAGAGTTGTATCAACTCCATCTGTGGCATTTATACTCCTTTTATATTTCTTATACAATGACTGCCTATTATCCCTTTCCTTAATTAATGTCTTCTCGATTTCTGATATTTTCTGTAATCTATAATTCTGCCCATCTTGCAACTCTGGATACAAACTCGGTGCCGTCGGTTGTTTCATATTTTATTATTACAGACAAAAAAAATTAAAACAATTCAATTAACAACGAAGCAACTGTATTCTCTGTTGTTGCGTTCCCCGTCTTACATACAAAATTAATTACACTTCCAGCATCAACAATAAAATGTTTATCAAAATTGACATGCTTTCTTGATGTAGTGTTAAGTGTTATTTCACAACCTGACAATATTTTTTCATCTACAGAAATACACACCGACACATCACCACTCTGTCTTTTACTTGCAAGACCAATTCCTAAAATCTGACCACGACGCATCATCACATAACCAGCACCGTCTTCTCTACCACCATTCCCAAAAGATAACACTTCATCTTCCACAAGAGCACCTTTACTTTCTGCAAATATTGAAATTACCGCTTTCATATTGTCAACGCTATTTCGTAATAAACGGTTGTTTATTGTCAGTTCCCTAACTTTGTCCCGAAGTCCATTATGCCTTTCTACTTGTGTATTAATTTCCTGAAACAAAACGTTTCTACTTTCGTGAACGCTTTGTTGAAATTCTGAAATCCTCTGCTCTAAACCTGTAATTGGTCTCACTCGCTTATGCAAATCACGGACATGTTGTGTTAAGACTTCAAAATCTTCGTTTCTTTTATGTTTTTTGATTCCAAAGATACTCATTTTATATATATATGCATAAAAAACTAAATTATTTCAAAAACAATACTCATAGGTAGGTCGTGATTATTAATTTTACTACCATTTTCATCTCTAACTGTTATTTCAAATTCTGTAATTGCTCCGTTTGACAAATATTTATATTCTGGATGCTCAAATCTTACAGACACAATATCACCATACGCTTTATTTTCAATTGGTACAACTGCTAATATTGTGCTTGGTGTCCCATTGAAATAGTTCTGTGATGTGTTTAATTGCTCTAGATGGATATATAGAGATTTTACTGTTGCAAAATCAAGACATTTATTACCAAAATGAGTAGTATTTGCTTTAAATATTCTTTTATCAAACCCTAGCATCAACTTGAGTCCTTTACTTATCTTGATTTCATTATCAGTAATTAATGATGCAATACCATTAGTTTCATTCACAGATAATGAAATGTTTAAACTGTGAAATAAATCCACAATTTGTTGAAAACTATAATAACCATCCTGAATGCGATGAGGTCTCTCTTTACCCTTTTGCACATATTCATTAACAACATTATACCAACCCAGCGTATATGTGAAACTTTTCAATCCAACCCTTTTGTTCCCATCTCTGTTATCAATATACTGTTGAAAATTAATAGTGTTATCAATGTTTGAAATTATGTGATACATTTTTTTTTATAAATCATAAAATAAAAAATGTCAGTACAAAAAGAATTCAAATATAGCGATGCAGCTCACTATCAACACGCTGGTGTTTTTAACAACAAATCAATTAATATAATAAAACAAAAAATAATAATATCATCTGATGCAAAGAAAAGTTTTCAAGTAGATTTTCCAAACATATTTGAAAACTACCTACTACCACAAGTAGTAACAGAAGAAATAGTAGATAGATGGAATACAAAATGGTTATTATTCTGGCAAAATCAACTAAACTTTGCAATATGGTGTGCAACTACAGGTTGTGGTGTAGATTATAATAACCACATAAGAGCTGGTGGAATGACTGGCTCACTATTCCTATTTCACATCTACTACCAAACAAGAAGAATATTATTTGAACTAGGAATTGCACTACCACAAGATAAAAGTTGGAATGCATTTAACAATAGCTATGACCGTGGTGCTTATGAAAGAATATGTAAAGAATTTAACGTCGATCCAAATTCAGACTGGAGACAAAAATTATTCCCAAGTGGTGACAGTCTTGGAGTAATCCACACAACTAGCCACACTGCTTGGAAAAGAACAGATTTTAGACATGACAATTCATCCCAACACATCCAAAGCAGCACATCATCGAATTTAGACTTGACAAAAATGACATTTGGACCAGAAGTATCAGGAGGAAGAAAATGTGGAGTATCATCATGCGAATATCTTCCACCAAAAAAAATTCACATTGACTATTTACAACAAGTAGATGGTGTTAAAAATGTTTGGACCACATTTATACTAGATTCCTCATTAGGTTTCACAAGAGCTGGAGTTGAAAGAATAAACGAATCAATAAGAACATTTTGCTGGGCTATACTTGGCTCACAATCACAAACAAGAACAGATATTTTAGGTACTGGAACTGCATTTGATGCACAAAAACAATTTCTTGCAAATGTTGAAGATGCAATTAATGGTCCTATAGATTTACCAAGCCAAATTTCAAGATACCAAGAAACTTTAAAATATGCTCGTAGTAAAGTTGATTTTGTCTATGGAATAGGACTATATATGTCACCAAGTGATATGGAATTAAGAATTGGTACAATTCAAGATTATAATAATAAAATTGTAGTAGCAACAAAAGACCAAGAACTTGGTTTGAATAATAATGTAAATATAAAACCAATTCCACCAAAACAAAATACAGAATTAAAAGGAACTCCAACAAAGCAAACACAAACAGTACAAGTCAGTTCTGAGGATTATAAAAAAATTACAACCTATGCAAAAGAGCATTATTTACCAAAAGATTGGGTTACAAAAGCTGCCAATACACCAGGATTTTTTAATTCATACGTGAAACAACACGCATATCTACTTGATGCTGTTGCTATGCATCCTCATATTACCGTTAATACAAAACCATCTAGTATAATTATACACCATACTACCCCTCCGCCTAAAATTACCCCTGTTATGTTACCAGAAAAAAAAATAGCAATTCAACATGAAGATAACAAAACAGCATTAATAGTTGGTAGCATAGCAGTTGGTCTTATCACTTTATTTATTTATGAAAATACTCTTTAGCAGCAGCATATAACAATCCAACAACAAGAACAACCAATGCCCATAAATGTTCACCAAACCAGTTGACAACCTTTCCAGTTGTTGATAACAACCACGAGACAATAGAACCAATCACACCTGGTAAAGCGGTTGCAGTTTTTCCAGCAAGACTAGCCAATCGTTTTCCAAGATTGGAAAGTTGTTTTTTTATCCAGTCCTTTGCATTTGATGTTGGTTGTTTGCTTGGAGGAGTTGTTGCACCAGATGGAAGAACGGCTTCAACAATAACACCAATAATCATACCAATAGCAGTCAAAATACTGACAATCGTTATACCTTGTTCTCTGAATAATGTTCTCAACCTCTGACCAAGTGTTGTGTCTTCTTTCAAAATCTTATTTATGGTCTCCTTAATCCTATTAACCTGACTCCTCAGTTTTTCTTTATTAACATTTATCACTTCCAACCTTGCACTTCTTTCTGATTCTAAATCTGATATTCTTGATTGAATCTGTTTCTTTGTATTTTCATCCTCTGTATTAGCAAGTTTTTCCTTTTCCTTTGCTATTTCTTTATTTGTTTCATTAAGTTTCATTAACTCATTCGCTATTTCCTCTTTTACACTTGTCATTGCTTTCATAATGCCATCCATTTCTCGCTTTGTCATGTCTGTTTGGGTTTGTCCATCACTACGTTCTTCTACATCCCAGAACTCTGTTTCCATATTCTTAACTGCAGTTTCAACTTCATCAATTGTGTTTGTTAAATCTTGTATTTCTTGTGATGAATAAAGATCTTGCATAGGAATATCTCTGCTTCAATTTTGTTTCTTGTTTCAAGTAATTGTGCTAACTCCTTTCTACCTTGATTCACCCTAGTTGCAAGAGATTGATAATCAGTTATTCCTAAATTTTCTCTAACAAAATCAACACCATATTTTTTTTGAATAGTGTCAATTGAATAAAATTGTAATATAGCATCCAACTTGTTAGACTTGTAATACGAAAGAATGTAATCTTCATTCATGTCAAATACACTTTCCACACCAAACAAAGGTCTGCCTTGTTTATCTTTTTTTAAAATCCAAATAAAATCATTAACATCATCAGGTAATGTTTCTTGATTTCTATCATAAAATCTTTTTGTCATCTGTTTCAGTAAAGAATTTTCTGCATTTTTTCTGTCATCTCCTGTAAGAGTATCTAATGCTTTATATTTAGTATTCAATGTACTTTGAAACTGTTCTTCATCTGTAAAAGATGTTTCTGCTTCGTCTATATCGTCTCTGTCATATTCAGGGTTGTGAAATTCCATTCCACCTTCAGCCATTATTTATTTATTTATGAAAAAATATTTTTGTCTAAAAATAAAAACATGTTAACATACGGAGATAAACTCAACCCTTACAGAAAAGTAAGAGAACCACGAGGAGTAAAAGGAATTCGTCAGAGTGTAGTAATAACAAATAACCCCAGCACTATAGATCAGAACCAACAATTACTAGTCAGATTTCCCAATCTCAGTAATAATGATGTTATAGTACCAAGGTCTGCACGTCTTGCTTTTGAAATTGAATTGAAAAGCACAGATGATAATGCAACAGTATACCAAAATCTTGGAAGAGCCATCATTAAAAAAACAACAATACGAATATCAGGTAATGAAGTGATGTCAATCGATGATAGTGATATTTACCATTGCTATGTTGATTTGTGGAAGTCCCCTTCTGAACGTATTAATATGGCATATCAAGGTATTGGTAACGATAACATGTTAAAACACAGAGTTGGTGCTGGTAATGCTTCCTCAGACAAAGAAGACGAAGCCGTAGCAAATGCATACAAAAACTGATTTTGCATCCCACTTGATTTTGAACTATTAGAAACACATATGCCATTCTACCAAGCAGGTCTTGGTGATAGACTTGAATATGAACTTACTTTCAATGATTATGATAAAGTGATTAAATCAACAGACGCAACATCAACTTATAAAATTAAGAATATATGTCTGGAATTTGATATGGTGTCTGATACAGAACTTGTCAGACAAATAAGACAACATTATGATGTGAAAATGACTTTCTTGTACGACCGTATTCTACGACACAGAAAAATAGTAAAGAATAAATCTGATACACTGTGGAACATAAACTTGAATGTTCCTGCAAGAAGTATGAAAGGCATCCTCATGATATTTGAAGACCCAGAAAGAACAAGTACTGAAACATTTTATAATCCAAAGATAGAAAAGGTAGAAATGACAATAGAAGGTGTTCCAAATCAACTTTACAGTCAAGGAATGAAAGCATATCAACAATGGGATGAAATTAACAAATTCTTTGCTTTGACTTCAAAGAGAAACAAGGAAACAGATAAGATTGCAAAAGATTTATATTTCACTAATACAACCTTGGAAAAGTATCTAACTAACAACTACGCATTGTGGCTTGATTTACGAACGACAGACGATAATACACTACACGGTTCTGGAAGAAGAGTAGAGAATGCATCAGAGGGCATCACGATTCAAATAACCAAAGAACAAGGGTCAGATGAAACAATAAATGTGTATTTGTTTGTCATACAAGATGCACAGATTAATTTTGAAGATGGTAGATTTAAAGAAGTTTTGTATTAATTTTTTTTTTTACTATTAATAAAAATGGAACTACCAAAATATCCTCACTGTGCAATCATTTGTGGGCAAACCGGTTGTGGTAAAACTGAATTTGTTTTGGATTTGCTTGAAGGTGAATACAGAGGTGTGTTTGAACATATTGTTATTCTTTGTCCAACTATACAATGGAATAGAGCATATAAAAATCGCGAGTGGATTGGTGATGTTAAGAAACCAAAGAACAAGAATGTTATAATTGTAAATCCGGTTATCAATGGTGAAGAGAAATTACAAGAACTATTAAGAATGTTTTTCAATAAATATGCTGGTTCTCCTACACTATACATCATTGATGATTGTAGTGCTACAAAAGAATTAACAAAGAAAAAAGACATGCTGTCAGAGTTGGCATTCTCTGGCAGACATGCGGAACAATCAGTGTGGGTTATTTCACAGAGATATAATTCAGTGTTGAAGGACTTGAGAGAGCAGACCAAGTGGTTGTGTATTTTCTACACTAAAGACAGAGATAGTTTTGAAAATTGTCTTCGAGAGAATGATGTCATTCCGACACTGGAAGAAAGACAGAGAATAAAAGATGAATTATCGAAGGTAAAGCATCGTAAGTTGATATTGAGAACAGACCAGCCTACTGGGTATTGGCTTGTTGATTAGTAATGCTTATTTATTTTAGAATTGTTAATAGAAATGGCAGCAATGCTTTGAGCAAATTAGCAATGCTGTTAGTAAAATCTGTGATAAATATCAAGAAAATTAGAAATGCTATTAGCAAAATTAGCAATGCTATTAGCAAAATTAGCAATGCTATTAGCAATACTTATAAAACTTTAATAATGCTTTTAGAAAAAACATGTTAGTTGAAATATTATTAATTATATCTACATGTATAAACATATCAGTTGGGTGTTTGATATTATTTTATTATTTTAGATTAAAAAAAATATTCCATATTATAAAAATGAACGCTGAAGAATTATTGAACACTGAAGAATTAAATCATGTAGAACAAGACACTAAACGAGAAAGATTATCTGCCATTGTTGCTGGAGGTTGCAGCAAGCAATATTTAGGTCGTGAATTACAACTCTCAGATATAGATGATATGTCTGCTGAGCAAATCAATAAACTCTATTGTAGGTATGAAGCACGATTAGGTGCAAGTATGACAAAGACATTGGGAAATTCTTTCATCAGTTTGTATGTGATGGGTGTATCCAAGTACTTTAATGTAATTAACCCACCAAAGTTAATAGAAGATTTAGAGGAAGACCCTTTTATCAACCATGCTTTAACTAATGTTTGTTGTGAGATGTATTATAAATATGGTATGTATTTGGCTCCTTTTACTGCAATGCTGACAACAGCAAGACATATTGATTTTAATAAAAAAGAAAATTTTGACAATATTATAAAAGATGATGAGTGAAACTGTTAAATCAGAAGACATTCAATCTGAAACACCAATTAAAACAAAAAACCCAAAACGTGTTGAAGCAGGAAAAAAAGGTGCAGAAGCAAGAAGGTTGAAAAAAATGAAGCAACCTGTCATGGAAATAACAAAACCTGAAAGTACACAACCAGAAAAAATAGTAGAAAATACGTTCAAGATAGGTGCTTATTTGCCGGCTTGCATAATCATATTAGGTATTGCAGTACTGTATATGTATAGAAAGAAACCTGTTCAACAAGTCAATGAACCGGTTGATGAACCTATAGAAACTGATACAAAACATTATGACCCTTTTGAATTTTAAAAAAAATATTTTTTTATAAATACATAATAAAAATGACATCAATAGACGGAAAACAAATTGCTAACATGCTATATCATGCTGGAGTGGAAACAGTTTTAACTGTTGGTTATTCAGAACTTGGTAGGAAGGTATTTAAAAGACCAGCACCTAAAGTTGATTTTAATATGGGGGATATTGGAATGTTGTCATTAGATATTTTACTTGCAATGGCAACACGAGATATGTTAATTAAGCAGGGTATTATTCCTGCAGATATTATGAAGTAATTATTTTTTTTTTCTCTTTATAAAAAATGGCAAGTGCAGTTGCAATGATGATAGGTGGTGCATTAGTAAATGCATTAGCATTTTCGGGAAGCAATTATTTGTTCTCCAAGATGGGCAGTCATAGCGATGAAGAACGAGAAAGACATGATAAAGCAGTTGAACAATTAGAAGCAGCACAAGTTGCATGGAATAAAAAAAGAACAGAGAGGTTGGATTTCATAAATAACAGATGCAAAAGGAGCATCACGCAGAACAGACATTTGATGATGTTGACCAAGCAATGAAGCAGTATTATTATGTGACTGGAAAACAGTTAGACCGTTTACCACCTGAGCCAAAGTTAAGTGATTTTTATACACCCTCACCAGACCAACAGAATAGAGAGATTGTTTTTGTGGTGATGGGAATGACAATAACTGGATATGTGGCTTATAAGTTGATGTAGGCAAAAAAAAAAATCAAAATTTAGTTTGATGCTTTATTCTTTGGAAATACCAAATCATGCAAGGTTTAAGACCAAGAGGCCTAATGTAAAAAGGGGGTTCTTTACCCTCAATCTTTTCAGCGAGATGAAGAGGACACCATACTTCACCATTGTCCTTTAATGTTAAAATAAAACTTTCACCATTGCTTGTGTCGACTTTTTTGTACTCAGTTATCGTATAAATTTTCTTGATTTCTAAATCTGTCCATTTCTTTGTATCATATTGACTCTGCGCTTCAAGCAGTTCATCGAATTCGGCTTCTGTGATTGTATCATATTTTGCTTGTTGTGACATTGTTGTTTTTTATTATATAAAATATTCTTAAATATAAACAATGGAGAAGATATACTACAGTCCAAAAGGTTTCTGGAGAGGACACTCGGCTGTTAATAAGTTGGCAAAGGAAGCAAAAGTTAGTAAGAAACAGGCATTAGAATTTTTAAAAAAACAAGCAGTGTGGCAAATTTACTTGCCTGCACCAAAGAAGATTATTAGACCGAGATTCGATGTCACTGCAAAGAATGAAGTACATCAAGCAGATTTGCTGTTTCTACCACATGATAGAGTTAGAAACAAAACATATAAATATGCTCTGACTTTAGTTGATGTTGGGTCAAGATATAAAGAAGCAGAACCATTAACATCTAAAGATAGTAAAGAAGTAGCTAAAGCATTTGAGAAGATTTATAAGAGACATTTAAAATATCCAAAGCTATTGCAAGTTGACCCAGGTAGAGAATTCATGGGTGTAGTTACACAGCTGTTGGAGAAACATAAAGTGCGAATAAGGAGAGGAAGAAGGGATATACATAGAGATCAAGCTGTGGTTGAAAGGTTCAATAGAACTTTAGCAGAAAGGTTGTTTGGTTATCAGTATGCTAAAGAGATTGATACACAAAAAAGAAACAGAGAATGGGTGAAGAGGTTGCCAGATGTTGTTAAGGCGTTAAATAAGGAGACGAAAAATCCTCGTATTATTGAAACAAGAAAAGTTGATGCCCCAATTTGTCCTACAGCTAGTGTAAGGTATTTATATCAACCAGGTGAACAAGAAGGTGGTAGTAGAAGACGAGCTACAGACCCTATATGGAGTGTTGATATACACACGATTGATTACCATATAATTACACAAGGTATAAGAGTGTATTATTTGAAACCACCTGCACCACAGAGAGGTTTTGTCAAGGAGGAATTACTTATTGTTCCTCCTGATACCCATACGCGTATGTCGTAATTCCATCAGGTGTTATATATCTTTTTTTGTCAAGTGGGGAGAGTGTTGTTTTGTTTATTCTTAATCCATAGATGTTGTGTAGCATGGAACGTAGCATGTTCATTGAGTGTGTGTACTTTTTTTTGTTGAATAATGCATCTTTGTAATTTTCAAAGTTTATTTGCTTCTTGATTACATATTTTTTTACACCCTTTGCTTTTTTGATTACCTGTTCATCTGCTCTCATTATGGAGTATAATTTGGGACGCAATCCGATATATTCAGCTATTGCAACACCAGAACATTCATCTTTGACTTTTCCAATTACTTTCTTGTTTGTTTCATCATGTAGTTGGTGTTCTTTTGGATAATCAGAGAAGTCATATTCGTCTTTCATCTCATACATATCTTAATAAGCATCTTTTGTTTTAATGTCTACCAGTAGACTGTCAGTATCAGTGTAAAGCAGGGTGCAGTTCTCACCGTACTTTTTTTTCAGAGTATTGTAATACCAATCATACATATGGTGCTTTGACAGTTCTAAAACAGAGAACCCTACATAGATTGGTTTGTTTAGTTTTATTTTTGTTTTATTCACTTGAATGGCAGATAACTCATCAGAGAACTTTACTCTTCTATTAAAGTTTGGTTTGGCTATTATTTTTCTTAGTTTTTCATTTTCACTACCATCTGTTTTTACTAATTTTATATCTACTCTTTTACGTATGTTTTCCATTGTCTTACCAAATACTGAGTTGTTCATAAGTTTAAAGAAATCTTTTTCAAATGTAGTCTTTGCTTTTTTACGTAATTCGGTATTCAGACGTATGTAAGGTTCCATCCAAGGTTTCTCATCAAATTCTAATATTCTATGTATTTTTTTTAACTTCATACCAAGTTTGAGATAGAGTGCAAGATTTTTATAATGTACTACATATTTTTTCTTATTCATTAGATTGGGTACAAGTTTATCTGTTTTTAACAATCCTTTGTTATCAAGTAGTTTATTGTGATAGTCAGACAACCATTCTTCTTAAACTTCAAGTTTCTCAGGTGCAAGTGGATAGTCATTATGTAGTTTATGTAAATGTTTGGGGTATTCTAAATCTACTTCATATATTCTTCCTTTACCTTTTTGTAATGGTGAAAGTTTTATCCATTTAAATCCACCATAAGGAAGTGGTTGGCTCATTGAATGACCATATAAGTTATTTGCATCAAAATACATTATGTAATTGTCTTCTTCATCTGGATTATAATCTGCTACATATTTATTATTTGCTTTTGCGTGTCTTTTAGAAACCATACTTATTCCACCTCTCATTCCTTTTTCAATGAAAAGATGCATATCCAAATCTGTTAAAAGTTCTAAGTCTATTTTAGTGTATTTTAAAAGGGCATCCCAAGACAATCCCGGTGCTGTGTAATAATGTAGAGGGTCAAGTTTATAGTTATTCATACATGTTTCTCTGAATTTTTGAAAAACATCTGCAAGTAAGAGAACATCTGTTTTAAGGTATAGGTCGTGATAATCACCAAGTGTCTTACAGTTGAAGGTTTTCCACACAGTTTGAGCATGTTCATAGTCTTTTTGTTTAATGTTTTCATCTGTTAAACTGCTATAAAATTTTTCTATAGGAGGTAATTGTGTTTCATCAAATCTTTCTTGGCTGTCTATATATTCATATGGATAGACACCTTTGCGTAGGATGGTATCCGTTTTGTTACCAAACACTTCCCTTGTTAGTTTAAAATCAGAATTGTCTGTTGCATCAACTAATTTCTCTAATGATGAAGCCATAAACTGGAAACTGTCTAAGAATTTAAGTTGACCAATGCTGAATGAGATGTATTTCTCAGAATTATTTGCAATACATGTAATGTTTCCCCTTGTTTTGTGTATTTTCTGCATAATAGGATGACTGTCATATCCTTTTAAGTTATGAAAGACAACTGGAATTTTAGTTTTATATGGTTTAATTGCAAGTTTGAGATTGCAAGATTTGTGTGCTGCACCTCTGTATTCACCGGAGAAGTGGCAGTGGTCTCTTACTTTATCTTTTATTATTTCTTGTTCACATATCCAACAGTGGGTAGCATTTTCAAAATCTTGTCTGTTCTGTTCTGTAATGATTAGTGGTTTAGGATTTTCTAAAATATTGTTAATATTTCTTACTTCACATTCTAGATGATTTAGAAAAATCTCTGCGGCATCTTCACCTCTGTATATTACTGGTTTGTCTGCTTTATTATCATATCTAACAACTTGATATCCAAATCCACAGGCTTCATGTTCACTTGTTATCTCTGTATTGTCTCCTTTTTGTTCTGTTTTAGGTTTTATTATGCTTTCAAAATCAGCATAGATTACAAATGGGACAGGCATTTGATTTTTATGGTTTTTAAACATAATATTTTCTTTTGATGGCATTTCTATTCGCATTGGAGATTTATTAATACCTTCACAGTCTTCTTTATGATGGATCAGTAGGTCTTCTCTTGGAAAGCCGTAAAGACATCTTTCACAGAAGTAGGTGGCTCCATGCTTGTTATTCTGATTACGAAGTAATCTATTTAGGCTTTTAATCCAACAGTAGTGATATTTTGTTTCTTTTGTTGGTTCATCTTTTATTCCTTCTTCACTATTAACAATTTCCATTTCAACTTCTACATCTTCTGTTATCAAAAGCAGATTAATTCTTTCTTTATCATTTGGTTGATTTGAAATGTGATACGGAAATATAGTAAGTTTCTCTGTCTTTTTTGTGAGTGTATAACCATAAACATTAATTGCTATATTGTTTTGTTTCTCAACTTTTGGTATTTGTGAGATTGGTGTGGGGAGGTCAATTCCTTTCATATTCAGATCAGGACATTTTGTATAACTATAAACATTATTTAAGTGGCTTTTTGCTTGATATAAAGCAGATTTCAATGCCCATTCTAAACATTTATTATCATCGTTCTTTATATTAATTATTGCTTGTTTGTTTGCTATTATTTTTGGAAGAGGAAGATATGAAGAACCTCTGAGTGGTTCATATTTTGCTATGTTGAGATAGAGTTTGACACAGTGGTCAATTTCTAAACCTGATGCTGTGTTTGTGAATTTTTCAATCCACGTTTGTATATAAGCTGTTTGTTTGTTATAGTGTTCATCTAAATTATTTTCATTAAGAACTGCACATTGTTCTCCGTGCACTACACCGACAACTTCTTTTTTTTCACCATCAAGTTCATCTTTAAAGAATTCTAGAGATAATCCTATTGAAAATTTAATGCCATTGTATTCCTTTGTGTCTTTCCTGATTTGGTCTAAGATGATAGATTCTTTATCATTAAACAAGATACTTGGGTCTTTATATTTGTGGGCATCTATTTCATATGCTTTGAAGTAGTTGCATAATGGTTTGTCAACTAATTTCAGAGCATTTTTCTCTTCTTTAGGAGCATCTCTTTGCTGTCGTAGATTTTCTAATGCAGAAGAATGATTTGTATTATTCTTTGGCTCTAAAGATTTAAGAAATTTATCTATAGCTTCATCACTAATTCTTCCTTCATTGTGTAGCTGTAGTAGTTTTTCTACAGGTTTCATTGTTTTTCTTTATACTAAAAAAATATTTTTTTTAAATATAAAATAAAAAATGGATATTGAAAAGCAAAGTATAGAAAACAAATGTTTTATGATACCACTTGGTTCAAACAAGCCGTGTAAAAACAAGCCAGTTAAAAATTCTGCTTATTGTAAGGTTCACAAGTATATTTTGAAACTTAATAAAAGTAAAGTAGTACGATGTCTGAAATGTAATAAAGGTACTACAGCAAAATATCAAATCTGTGATAAATGTGATGGGAAAAACATTAGAGAAAAACATAGATACTTTGATAGAATTAAACCTTTTAAAGAGGAAATTAAGAGATTGAATAGGATAGAGTGTTAGTTAATTTTTCTTACTAATAATTGTGTTTAAACAAACCCCGGATACGGCGACATACTTGTGTCGCAGTATTGTCGGGGGATATTCATTTTTTTGCGGTCTATAACTCGTTTGGAGTAAAAAAATGACGATGTGGACACAATTATGTCGCCGTTGGAGCATTTTTACATATATATCAAGGTGATAGTTGAAGGCATGCACTCCAATTTTTAAATCTCTTTAGCAAGACCTTTTAGGCGAGGGAAACCAAGGGTTCCATTTACTGATAGGATCGCAAGTCATATTCCGAACTCACGTCAAAGGAAAAATGTCAACGGTATGCTCATATAGCGATGAGTCAGCCAAAAACAACTAATTCCCAAGGTATATATTACTTCGCCCGATACCGCTTTGCAGACAGGCGCAACTCGCGTATTTATTGGAAGGCCGCAGAAGCGGCCTACCAGTATGAATGCGTTTTGAATATGACCATGGGGGATTAGGGATACATTATTATAAAACCTGTGCAATGTTTTTATTCAAACCTAGAAAACCGTATAATGCTACCTGGATCAAACAACAGTTTTTCAAAAACTGTTTTATAATGAAAATTATTGAGCAATAAAATCAGGGTTTTTGGTTATGAATTTGATTTTACAAATATTGCATATTTCATTAAAATGACTGATCACTCAGACATGTTTGACCTAGTTTTACTCTCTTTCCCCCTGTTTTCGGCATTTTTTTTTACATCAAAGTGATTCTCACAGGAGATACATCTATGGTTACACTCCTGTCTGTTTTGGTCTTATTAAAGATATAGTAAAATGGCATTTTTGTGGTTTGAAAAAACACAATACTTCATTGTGCATAATTACACTCGAATTCCATTTGGTACAAAAGTATGTGATGACTTATATCAAAGCTCTGGTCTAGAGAATAAATGTTTCTACCTTAATTAATCGAATCCTGTGTGTGATATGTAGCAGTTGTCTTGCACTTAGCATAACATAATTTCAAGCCAGTTACTGTTATTCAAGCATTAAAACAATGCGACAAAAGGAGCATATCACTTTTTATAACCAAACTATTTTGGGACAACCGAAGTAGGTCCTTTTACTTCAAATACGTGCAGTCTTAGTACTAGTTTGAATGACAGCTATTGAATGATAACTTGAATCTTTTGCCTCGTGTTCTGATTTCAGAATTGTTTTTGCTATTATTTTGAGTCTGTATTTTCTTTCTTTATGCTCATTTCTTCGGATAACTCCGAATACATCAGCATAAAGGTTGAGTGAATATTATTCTAACAAGAGCATCGCCTATGGGTGCAACCCATGGCTGTGCTTGGCTGCAGGTGCTGGATAATACAAAAAGCTGAGTAGAAAAGGGACTCTTACAAAAAACCTTTTTCAGAGTTGTCCCCCTTGATTGTCTGGATAGCTCTTGAGATAGTGAACATACATGCTAAATTTTATGAAGATATCTTCAATAACAACAGGTCAACAACAAAAATGCCAACGCCGCTAAAATGATCTCCATACCTCAAGTTTTCTTAGGAGACAGACAAGCTAAAAAAGGCAATCACTTTACCATCATGTGTAATTCATAGTGCCTATGTTGAAATAAAGTACTCCTTAGTGTATTTAAGCGGGTGTGCGTGCTAAAGTAGGGCCATTATTGTTGTTAAAATCTTTAAAATATAGATAGGTATTGTTTGCAAAAAAATATTTTTATAAAAAAAATACATTATTCTTTGATGATAACCAAATAATTTGCGGCCTGCTTTGATGCATTGCATCAAAATTTTGTCTTGTAATTTAAGTTGAATTGATTGGTTTGCCTTTAGTCAGTAAATTTGTCCATTCGATCATCCCGTCTGACAATCGTAGTAATGCTGTGTTTCTAGGGACATAATACGTGCTTTAGTCTATTTTTAGGAAAGTCCAGACTTTGTAATTCAGCACAGACTAATTTCTAAAATTTAGAATAGGTTGGTGAATACGGCCCCTGGTCACGGAAAAAGATAGATATTCTTTATTACCTCCAAAATGAAGAGAATACAACTTTTTACACTTACAAACAAACAATTAACATAAGCAGAGATTTAAGAATTTAAATTAAACGTACAATATACACGCACAAACAATTAACATATAAACAGAGAACATACAGGTACATATACACAGTGAATGCATGGATTGATGGATGGAGGATGAGTTAATGGGTGGGTGGGTGGATGGATAGATGGGCGGATGGATGGATGGAATTGGACGGGTGGATTGATGGGTGGATGGATAATATTTCGCTTTTTTTTCTTGACGAAACGAAATCCAAGAAAAGGTAATGTAAAACGAAATGCTTATGCGTGGTTTTTGTAATACCATTCTATAAAGGCTTATCGAGCACGTAAGCTTCTACAAATGAATCATGTGGTATATAGGCGTTTCCAGAATGGTTATAAATTCGCTGTCATTTCGTCGAAACGCCATAACCACGGCCCAACGAGACCGCCGTCACGGTGCATCCGCAATACGACAGCAAATATTGGGTTCATATATCTATCCAAACACCTGTATGAAAGTATGTTCATACATATACACATAAACCAAGACATATGCATAAATACTAATACACGGAAATATACGCATATATACACATACATACGTACACTCGAGCATACAGATATACACATATAGACATACATATACTTACATACATATATACACACATAAACCAACACAGACATACATACGTACATTCATATATACATACATATGCAAACACAGAATCAAATTTTGAAAAAAAATGCTGATTATTTTACAATTATTAGCTCCACTGGCCAAAGGCCAGCGAGCTAATGTCAAGGCGGTGTGTCCGTCGTACGTGCGTCCGTCCGTGCGTATGTGCGTCAACTTTTTTCTTTAATCATCTCCTCCCAAACCAATGGGCGGATTTTCATGAAACTTGGTAGAAATGTTCCTTTGGTGACCCTCTTCTAAAATTGTAAAATAAATTTTGATTGATCCCAAAATATGGGCGTGAGAGGGCATGGCATTTTTTTTACTTTGAAATCTTTAAAAATCTTCTCCTCCCTAACCATTGGGCCAATTTCAATGAAACTTGGCATGGATGTTCCTTGGGTGACCCTTTACTGAAATAGTTTAAAAAATTGATTGATCCCCAAATATGGGCGTGACAGGGCGGGGCTTATTTTGAGCCCGAAATCTTTGAATGGCATCTCCTCTCCTTCTGAACAACTGGGCCGATTTCAACCAAACTTTACTAGGATGTTCCTTGGTTGACCCTTTTCAAAAATTGTTCCTGAAATTTTGATCGGCCCCACAAATATTGGTGTTACGTATTGTCCTTTAGTAATACGTATATGCTTGAAATAATTATAAAGTCCAAGTACAATCATACAAACATTTATTCAAAGAATCAGTTACATGTATTTATAACTACAAGCTTATCAGTGTGACTACATCAAGATCTAAAGAAGAATGAATCTAATTACAGGTACTACAGTATTTATACTAAGCAATGAACTACAAGGGTTTAACTGATAAGCCAATACACAACATCCCCCTTCTTTTCAAAATAATGTCATTTCTATAATTGCATAAATCATCATACTAATATAGCAAACAGATATATCAGCAAGATAACTATTTTATCACACCTTATCATGTAAGACTCGAGGTCAAGTAATTGGCAGACCAGTAGGAGGTTAGATAATAAATCAGGTCAGTAAGGAGTAACTATGATTTAATTAATTCCTGTTTATCAACGAGGTAAGTTCGACTTCAGTTATGTAATTTCCTTGGTAAATGTTATATCACTAATTTCAGAGTAGGCTTGGTCAGGTACTGTCAGTCAATTGATAGGTATTGGGTAACAACACATGAGAGTTTCTGTTACAACGGAAACATTTTTTTATGGTTTCCACTATCAAAGAAATAACACATTTGTTTACATTCATACAAACTAAGCATTCATACAACAAAGGCACTACAGATTAGAAACACATAACTACATCCAAAACTTGAATCACAATAAATCCTTTCAGAGAATGAACTTTTTCACATTGATTTTGCTTTGAAAGGACGGGTCTCCATAAGGGCCTTTTCGTGGCTAGAATAGATTTCTTTTAAACTTTTGTCATACGTACTATGATATAATCTGCGTCTCCTGACAAAATATTGGCATCTCAAACTTATACGTTCTAGCTGTGCGCTGTGTTATAAGTGGGTGGGGTAATTTACTACGAACTTGAGTTTTATTTTAAATTTTTTATATCGCCCAGTTATTTACTTCTGAGTTTGAGGCTGCCACACAATACAACAATGATCTATTCCTTAGTTGATATATGGAATTGGTTTTGACATATCATATTTTTCATTGCGATTATCTCCCCTTTTTTGTCTTAAGGGAATTTCTTTGTTTTATCTCCTACCAACTTTGCGGGTTTGCACAACACGTTTACAAATAGCCTTGAATATCAAATTTCTTTTATTGATTGCAAAGAAAATACAAAACCGTTGCCCTAAGTTTTTTTCCGTGGAAATCAATATATTAATTTTGGAGTTATCTGCCCCTGAATATGAAATATTAGCAAAATTTAGCTTTAAATTGGCATTATCAAGTCAAAGTAAGATAGATTTCAATGATATTTGGCATACTTGTTCAACATATACACTCATTTGTGATTTAAACTAATATCTGTAAAAGCTCAACTTTCAAGGTCACACACCAAGGTCAAAGGTCAAAATCAGGTCAAATTCGGCTTGTTTAGTGCATAACTTATTTAATAATCACCAGATTTTAAGATATTTAGCACAGTTGTTACCCTTGATAAGCTAAAACATATTTTGAAAGGAACTTTTTGATAAGTTCGAGTTCAAGGTCAAATTTCAAGGTCAAAATAACAGTAGTACATGCTAATATGTATACCTCTACCTTATGTTTTTGTAGATCCTGAAATGATTTGGCAAAAGTGCATTACATTACATTACTTTACAAGCCGAATTTGAGCTGATTTTGACCTTTGTGTGTGACCTTGAAAGTTGAGCTTTTACAGATATTAGTTTAAATCACAAATGAGTTCAAGTGTTGGAACAAGTATACCAAATATCATCGAAATCCATCTTACTTTGACTTGGTAATGCCTGTTTAAAGCTAGATTTTGCTAATTTCTCATATTCAGGGGCAGATAACTCCAAAATTAATGAATTGATTTCCGCGGAAGAAAACTTGGGGCAATGGTTTTGTATTATCTTTGCAATCAATAAAAGAAATTTGATATTCAAGGCTATTTGTAAACGTGTTGTGCGAACCCACAAAGTCGGTAGGAAATAAAACAAAGAAATTCCCTTAAGACAAAAAAGGGGAGATAATCGCAATAAAAAATATGATATGTTAAAATAAATTACATATATCAACTATAGAATAGTTCATTGTTGTATTGTGTGGCAGCCTCATACTCAAAAGTAAATAATTTGGGCGATATAAAAGTTTTAAAATGAAACTCAAGCTCGTAGTAAATTACCCCACCCACTTTTAACACAGCGCACAGCTACGAATAAGTTTGAGATGCCAATATTTTGTCAGGAGACGCAGATTATATCATAGTACGTATGACAAAAGTTTAAAAGAAATCTATTCTAGCCACGAAAAGGCCCTTATGGAGACCCGTCCTTTCTGGAATTCACAAGACTTTCACTTTTTTCTTGAGATAATACAACACTAAAGTGATTCAATGATTGATTTTATTTCACTTTCAACACTTAAATCCATCAAATATGAATATCTGTTTGGTGGTTTCACAGTTATACCAGATCTAGTAACATATGGCTGTGTGTTATTCTGGTTGTTGCTTGTCTGTTCGCCTGTCTGTCTAGTTGAGATGTTTTCCGCGGGCATTTCAATTTCATAGAATTTAGGATCAGGTTCTTATTTAGTAGGTCGGATATGTCTACGATTTCTCCTATATTGTTTGCCATCAGGGGATTTTATAACATAGGATTTGGGCAAATTATGTTGTTTTTCCACCTGTCCATATTCCCACGCGTTATTATGCCTAAACATGACGCTTTCTCCCGTTTTCAATGATTTTAAATTTGTACCAGCAGTTTTATCATAGTTCATTTTCATGTTACTTTTCTTTTTCTTTAATTTCTCAGCAATATTCGAGCTATTTTCACAGTTCAATAGACTTTTTGCGATCGGCAATTTTGTGTTCAGTATACGACCCATAAGCATTTGCGCAGGTGAGAGTCCGATATCTTCAATTGGTGTATTGCGATAGTCCAGCAGTGATAAAAAAGGATCAGACGATTTTTTAATGAGATTTTTCACTGTTCTCACTGTTCGTTCAATTTATCCATTACTTTGTGCGTAGTGAGGACTTGAGGTTGTGTGTTTAAATCCATAATCATTTGAGAACCTTTTGAATTCTGCACTACAGAATTGTTGTGCATTATCTGAGACAACTTCTTCAGGTATTCCATATTTTGAAATGTGTGATTTCAGATAACCAATAACATTTTTGCTAGTCATGTTGTCCAATTTTGAAATTTCTGGCCACTTTGAAAAATAGTCCACCGATATCAAATTTTGCTCTCCATTAAGTTCGAAAATGTCCACTGCTATTGTGCAATATGGCCTTTCAGGAATTTCTGTCTATGTCATTGGTTCTTTTGGATTCAAGGATTGGTTTCATGCGAAGATGTAACATTTAGCTATTTTGTCTTCAATAGCTCCATTCATCCCAGGCCAAAACATACAGTCTCTAGCTCGGGCTTTACATTTCACAATTCCCAGATGTGATTCATATATATAATCCAGCATTTCATTTCTCATGCTTTTCGGTATAATGATTTTTTCTTCTTTGAAGAGCAAATTTTCTATCACCGAAATTTCATCTTTGTAATTCTAGTACAATTTTGCTTCGTCTGGAACCATGTTTCTAGTCTCAGGCCAAACGTTTTGAAGCATTTCTTTCAAACTTTGTAGTTCTCTGTCAGATTCGCTGGCTTTCTCCAGCTTACTACACATGTCTTGTGACATTGATGCATAATCTTCAATTCCTGCAATGTTATATTCCTCACTTATGATTTTCTGGGGTATTTTTGTCGAAATTTCGCGACAGCGTATCCGCGATATATAGAGATTTTCCAGGCTTATAAACAACTTCTATTGCATACCCTGATACGTCGTATAGCATTCGCTGTAGTCTTAACGGAACATCAACTAGCCCTTTTTTGAAATTTGACTGCAGAGGTTTATGATCTGATTCAACTGTGACCCTTTGTCCATACACATATTGCCTGAACTTCTTTAATCCAAAAACAATAGCCAATGTTTCTTTTTCTGAGAATATCTCTGCTGTGTTTGTGTCAGCGTTTGAGACGCGAAAGCTACTGGTTGCCGATTTTGCATAATTGCTGCACCAAGTCCTTTAGAGCTACTGTCCACTGTCAATGTTATTTGCTCATTAGCATCAAAGTATTTTAACACTGGTGCGTTTACAACCATTGTCTTAATTTCTTTAAAACATTTCTCTTGCTCTGGTCCCCAGTCGAATATGATGTCCTTTCTTAACAGCACTCGTAATGGTTCTGACTTGGATGATTAGTTTGGCAGAAACTTTGCTAGGTATTGAATAAACCCCAAAAATGTCATAAGCTCTTTCTTGTCATTTGGAGCGTGCACTTTTTCTACTGCCTTCACTTTGTCTGGGTCAGGTTTTACTCCTTCGCCTGTCAATAGATGACCTGCATACGGCACTTCTGTCTTTCTGAATTGACACTTTGACTAGTTCAACTTAAGATTGTATTGTCTCGCTCGCTTGAAAATTTCTTCAATGCGTTCATCATGCTCTTTAATTGTTTTCCCCGTGACCAAAATGTTATCCATGATTACTTCTACTCCATCTTATTCGTCTATCATTTGTGACATTGCACATTGCATGACCTCTGAAGCAGAAACGATCCCGAAGGGTAGCCTAAGAAATCTTCTTCTCTCAAAGGGAGTATTGAATGTGCACAATTTTGAACTTTCATCATCGAGTTCGATTTGCCAAAACGATGAAGTAGCATCTAATTTGGAAAAATATTTTGCCCCAGAAATCCTAGACATAACATCTTCAACCGATTTCAATAGATAATGTTGTCTTTTAATTGCCTTGTTAAGGTCTTTTGGGTCGAGACAAATTCTAACATCTCCTGGTGGCTTTACTCTTGTGACCATGCTTTTCACCCAAGCAGTTGGTTCGGTTTCTCGGACAATAATTCCCTCAGACTCCATCCGATCTAGCTCTTTTTTCACGGCTGATCTCAGTTTCACAGGAACTTTACGCGGAGCATGTACTACAGACTTGGCACTTTTATCAATGTGGAAATTTGTTTTCCGGGCAAGCGTCCTATTCCTTGAAAAACATCATTGTATTTTGTAATTAAGTCACTATTTTCCTCACTCGGACTGATTAGGAACATTTTCTTTACAAGTCCAATGCTTGTACATACATTTGCGCCAAGAATTGTCATTACATGCTGCTTTACTACTTGAAACTTAATCTTGACAAGGTCACCATTGATCATACATTTCAGCTTAACTAATCCCATCGGTTTAATAGAATGTCCACTTAGCGATTTTAACATGCTCTGCGTCAATCTTTGTTTTGACTTTCAACTTTCGCAATGTTTTCAAACTGATCACATTACATCTAGCTCCTGTGTCAACCAGGATAGGCACTTCTTTTCCATTGATTTCACCCTGTATAATCCAGTCTTTATCCACAGAATTCACTACATCGTATAATAAGCCCAAATAATCACTGTCACTATCACTTGATTCTGTGCCAACCGGATTCATTTTTCTGGATTTCTTCTTTTTTTATTGGTTTCTTTTTCATTCAAACATTTTTAGCGAAATGATTTTTCTGTCAACTTTTGTGGCTTGTTTGTCCATATGCCGGACACAATTTCTAGGAGCATGTCTCCTACCACATTTCCGACATTTTGATGAATTGTCATTGACCAATTTCTTCTTCACGGCATTTAACGAAATATCATGAAAAGATCCTGCCATGCATTTCATCTGTAAGTCAGATGACTCTGATGCGCGACAAATATCCAACGCTCTTACTAGTGTTAGATCACTTTCTCGCAATAAACGACTTCTTACATTGTCATTTTTTACACCGCCGACAATGCGATCTCTAATTAACGAGTCCTTCAAAGTTTCAAATTCACAAGAACTAGCCAGTATTTTAAGTTCTGTGACATATGCATCTATTGACTCGGATTCTCCTTGACAGCGCTTGTGAAATACATGTATGTCTTTCAACATTTTTCCTTGGATTGCAGTATTTCTCAAATTTATCAAGAATCTTCGTGACTTTTTTATCATCTCCAGCTGTGTCACCTTCCTCATTCTTACGATGGCAAACGGATATTGGTCTCTATCTGTCTTCATGTAAATAACACTCGCGTTTCGAGAGATATATCACAGTAAAAAATGGGAGAATGTGTATTTAAATCACATCATCTTATTCCAAAAATATAATTCTTTCAACTCACTACAATTGCAAATGTCAGAGTTTCGTCTGTTAAAAGTAATTGACAATAAATACAACACTCAGAACCACTTTCGAATGACTTCCGACGCCATTTTTAACTTTTCTTTATTTGGGTATCCCACCAAAAATTAAAATAGCTCCATAGTTATTTAAAGGAGAGAACTGCTTTATACGTCATTAGAAAGGTCTGTTAAAGACGATTTCATTGGTGGTTAAAAATGTTCACGGGAATTCTCCTGTCATGAGGAATACCTTAGTTTTTTTCGCTAATCTTTATGGGAAAAATCTTGGAAATTTTTAGCGAGCAATAAAAAGCAATGCATAAGTCTAAAAGAAGGGTCCTTTATCTTTATTACTCGCGCACTTACTTATAAAAATCCCTTTGCGCATTTTTGCGCAATAAACAAAAGGACGAGATGCATTTTCAGTATTTCCGTGAGCGTCCGGCACTCTCCGTATGCCGCCGTAACTTTTTCTTGTCAAATCAGATTACCGCAAATCTCTGACCTTCAGCTTCCGGTTAAAATTTTCCCCGCGAGAGAAAGTTACGAAGAGACATTTATTTTTCCATTTTTTCATCTAACAGTTGATCTTAGAGGTGAATAATTGCAAAACATAGACACGTTACCCTTTGATTTTGTTCAACGTTAACCTATGCTTCCGCGACAAAGACCTGGAAAGCGAAAAACGCATTGAATGTAAAGCGAAAGTATTACCCCACCTACCGAAAATGCATTATTAGATTCTTAATTATAGCTAGCACTTCATAATCTCCAGTATTATAAGTATAGACGACTCTTTCACATGGTGTGTTAGTATCTTGTAACCATGGCCCCCACCCCCGGATAAATTTGGTTAATATATTAAAAAAAACCTTTAAAAGCAGTGAAAAAACTGAAATGAAAATGTAGTAGACACTGGGACAGCAGCAGTGCAGGGGAAAACAGTAGCTGTTTTACCAAAAGTTGTCCCCTCAAGCTGGCGGTTTTAGAGGGGATTTGCTTGATCAAAGTCCCCGTAATTCCACAGGGATTTGGGGGAGCCATGGTTACAAACGACTAGTGCATAAGTTGCACAATTTTCCCACTTTCATTTCAGCTGTTTTAGATGGAAATAAACTCCAGTCAGGATCTGTTTGAATCACGAAAGCCTGCTTCAGGCTCTCCAGGCTCACACACTCTGAACTTAAGTCAGGATTTGTTTGAATCTCCCAGCTCTACAAATAATAATTCCAGCTCTATGCACGATACTCCAACTCCCAGCTCTACGAATAATACTCCCACTCCCAGCTTTACGAACGATACTCCCTGTTCAACAAACAATACCAACAACTCTACGAACCATACTCCCTGTTCAAAAAAAAATACCAACAACTCCACGAACCATACTCCCTGTTCAACAAACAATACCAACAACTCTCCCTGTTCAACAAACAAAACCAATAACTTTACGACTACGAAAAATACTCCCAGTGCTTCGGACAATACTCCCAGCTCTACCGGCCACAGTCCAAGCTTGCTGACAGGCAAAACCCATTATTATCATGTAAGTACAGTGCATGTCAGCAAGCTTCTACTCGTTCCAACCATTTCATTATGAAAACATGCCTATGTAATTTACAAAGATAATTTACAGCTGTAAAAAATAAAAATGATAAAAATTCAGTTGAATTTTTCAACACGGAAACATCTTCATTCAAAATTTACCTCAAGTTTGCACCTGACATATAGTGAAATTTGGGGAAACCTGGAGTTGGTATGAAAATCATGAATTACTTCTCCATAAAATCATATCTTGTAAATATTTATTACAATTGTCTTGAGGAGGCAACTTTTATAGACATCAACAGTTTATGCTTTCATTGAGACTTGCGGGTCCATTAGGCAAAATATCTAACATATTATAAGCTTCAATACATTAAAAAAGTTTATTAACACGGAGAAGGCCACTTAATGTTATATTTTTCTTACTTTTGCTCCAACCATAGATTGTGGATACTTGTTAGAAGCGAGGTGGTTCTTACGCGTACCCATAATCTATCTTTTGGAGCATAAAAGAGAAATATAGGGATACCCCTCAGTGTATCTCATTTTTTGCTATAAAAGCAGTGTGTAAGGAAATATTCCTTACATGCACATGTTTGCATGAGGGTATTTGTGAGCTCACCTATTACGAAAACACACCCATACGATGTACAGCAAGTTATTTTGGCTGTAAAAATGAAAATTTTCAGTTAAAAATTTTGATATTTTTCTTATTTTTGCTCAAAACATAGATTTTGGGTACACGCAAGAACCGCCTCCGGCGCCTCGCCGAGGCAGTTCTAGCGAGTACACACAATCTATGATTTGGAGCAAAAATAAGAAAAATGGGGATACCCCTGTAAACTCCATTTTCACAAAGTAAAAGTGGGGTGTAAGGGGGCATATATTTCACGGACATGTTATCCTTATGTGAGCCATTTTTATTAACTCAACTTAGCCTATCTTATCGTATAGGCAGGTATCCGGCTTCGTCGTTCATTCGTCCGTCGTCTGACCACTTTTGCAAAAGAATCCTCTGAAGCCATGAGGCTGATTGTTTTCATATTATACATGAACATCTGCAGGTTGGGGAACAAAAATTGTTTTTTTGTCTTTTTTTTCTGATCGGTTACATCTGGATAACATATTCCCCCTTACACCCCACTTTTATATGTAGCAAAAATAGGGTTTACAGGGGTACCCCTATTTTTTCTTATTTTTTCTCCAAAACATAGATTTTGGGTAGTCGTTAGAATCAGGTACCCGAACATAAGAAAAATATCAAATTTTCATTTTTTTCTGCTGAAAAACATTTTTTTCTGCTGAAAAAGTCGCTGTAAATTGTATGGGCGTGTTTTCATCATGAAGAACTCTGGTTGCTATGCCCATTTACTTATAAGGCCGACCCTAAAGAATTGTTTGTTTGCTGTGCTCCTACCCACCATTTTTGAAATGGGTAGGTAGGTGATTTTTTTTTAGATGCCAACACAGGTTGTTAGATTTCTTATTTATAAACAGTATAGGACCCAAAATTGCATAAATGCGATCCAAAAAGAGAAGACAAGCCAGTAAAACACTTTCTGCAACTTATAATACAAATTTAATGTAAAGAAATAAATTTTCATCATCTGACTTTGGTCATGATTTTGGTAAAAAAAATCTTCAGAATGCCAACTAAAACTTTTGGGTAGGGGCCAATTTCAGCGGATAGGTAGGAGCATTGCAAACCAACAACTTTTTAAGGTTGGCCTTAATATTGGGAAAAAGAAAAAAATGCCAATATTTGCTGTCTTATTGCAGTTACCTCAATTTTGTTTTTGCAGACATGTTTATTGAGTAATCCTCTATGTTTCATATACCTCTCGTACTACTTGCTTACATGTATCTTGATCGGTTACTGGGGCCTATTAAAAGGGCAAATTTTTACAAAAATACTCGGAACTCTTCTCCTCAAAAACTGTTAAGGGGATTAAGCCTGTACTTTGTTTACACATGCCTGTGGAAATACCATGCCCGACCTGGTGGTAGAGAGCACAGGACAAGTGGATTTATAAAATCCGCTTGCCTATGGAGAAGTGAAATTATAAGCTCCACTGGCCGAAGGCCAGCGAGCTATTGTCATGGCGGTGTGTCCGTCGTGCGTGCGTCCGTGCGTGCGTCAGTGCGTCCGTGCGCAAACTTTTTCTTTAAACATCTTCTCCAAAACCTATGGGCGGATTTTGATGAAACTTGGTAGAAATGTTCCTTGGGTGATCCTCTTTTAAAATTGTTAAAGAAATTTTGATTGATCCCCAAATATTGGCGTGGCAGGGCGTGGCATTTTTCCTTTTGAAATTTTTAAAACTTTCTCCTCCCAAACCGTTGGGCCAATTTCAATGAAACTTGGCATGGATGTTCCTTGGGTGACCCTTTACCTAAATTGTTCAAGAAATTTTGATTGACCCCCAAATATGGGTGTGGCAGGGCGGGGCTTATTTTGAGCCCAAAATCTTTGAATGATATCTCCTCCTGAACCACTTGGCCGATTTTAACCAAACTTTACCAAAATGTTCCTTAGGTGACCCTTTACCTAAATTGTTCAGGAAATTTTGATTGACCCCCAAATATGGGCGTGGCATGGCGGGGCTTATCTGAGCCCGAAATCTTTGAACGACATTTCCTCCTGAACCACTGGGCCGATTTCAATGAAACTTTACCAGAATGTTCCTTGGGAGACCCTTTCCAAAAGTTGCTCTCAAAATTTTGATTGGCCCATAAATATGGGTGTGGCAGGGTGGGGCTTATTTTGAGCCCGAATTCTTTGAAGGACATCTCCTCCTGAATCACCGGGCTGGTTTCAATGAAATTTTACCACAATGTTCCTTCTGTGACCCTTTTCAAAAATTGTATGCGAAATATTAATTAGCCCTTAAATATTGGCATATCAGGTTGTGGCTTATTTTGAGCCCGAAATCTTTGAACTACATCTCCTGATGAAGGTTGGGCCAATTTCAATGAAACTTGAGAATTTTGGTGCAATGTGAGCCATACCCAGTTAATTAATATAAAATAGGTCTTAAGAGATTTCAAAGTGTTGTTTTCATTCAAAGAAAGATTCATTTAATGCAAGTCTAATGATGTTAAAGCCAGTGGAGCTATACAGGCCCTCTTGGGCCTCTTGTCATACTTTAAACAAGAATAAATTTGCAAAAAAATATGAACATTTTTAAGCTTGGCCTTGATTATCACCTCAATGAGTCATTTCTAACCAGTATCCACAATGTATTTTTGTATAATTTCAGAAAACAATGCATTTATTTTCATTTTAGTGTCACAGTCTAGTCTTCAAGAAGCTTAGACATATTAAACAGCTGTTCCAGGAAAATACTCAGGTAAAACTCTGAACACACACACACACACACACACACACATATATATATATATATATATATATATATATATATATATATATATATATATATATATATATATATATGAATATATTCATTGATACTTATTTTGTAATGTGCTAATAGTTATAACCTTGCATGCTGATCCTCCTTAGATGTCAATCTCTCCAAATCAGTTATTATTCGCCTTAACTGCTAACAACTTCACCGACAACCTTAAGTTTTATGTTAGGCCTAAAAAAGTTATGTGTATCAGGTTACCGGACCGTGCCTTATTTTTTCACCCCCAACCCTATCTTTTAGCAGTTTTAGGAGATTTCTTTGTTTCCCTTTCTGTTCCATGTAGTAAAAATTTACCAACAAGTCCAAATTACTATCTCCATTTTTGAAATTTCATGTTACCTGGAACACACATTTTTAGGCCTTTTTATATGAGCCTTATCTTCAGAAAAACAGCAAATTTGGATTCCACCCAGGTCTAACTCAAACCAGGCTGCACAGCCACAGAAGATGGTTACAGGCTTGAAATTTCGGGTTTAGAAAGTAGAGGCATTGTACTATCCATGGAGCGAAAACAAAGGCGCTGATCAGCTGCGCAGTTACTGCCTTATCTTGAGAAACAGCAAATTGGGATTCCACCCAGGTCTGACACAAACCAGGCTGCACAGCCACAGAAGATGGCTGCAGGCTTGAAATTTCGGGTTTAGAAAGTAGAGGCATTGTACTATCCATGGAGCGAAAACAAAGGCGCTGATCAGCTGCGCAGTTACTGCGCAGCTGATCTGCGGCTTCGTTTTCGCATAAGGAAATTGTTGTGGGGTTTTTTCACGCGAAGGCTCATATAGAATAAAGAGTACTTGGTAATGTTTGTTGTGTGGGCTTAATATCGTAGTTCATGTATCTATCCTGTCAGCTTAAAAATGCATAGAGGGCTAACCTTAAAAATATGTTGGTTTTTCTTTTCATCTACTGTCCAGAAATTTCAGACTACATTTCAGGATTAAGCATAAAAGGATAATACTTTGAGAAAGCTTACTGAAACATGCTTACATTTTTATGGCTGCAAAAATGAAGATTAAAAAAGAAATTGTTATATATAAACTATAAATAAACCTAATGGTATTTACCGTGTCTATTTTTAGAATTAGTCTGGGAATTTTCCAATGTAAATGTATGTAGAAGATTTTAGATCTTTCTAGAAAGGCCTTTTAGAAAGTGATTCAGACTCTAGAGTATTCTTATGTTCTATGCTATTCCAGATTGTTCTATAGTATTATATAAAGGGGTTCCTACAGCATTCTTGGTTCACTTGATTTAGACTAATGGTTTCATTTAGTAGTACTGTGTTAAACTAAAAGGGGATTTCTTGATATCTTAAAAGTGTGTTTGAAAGCGTGTTTAATTTTAAATTCAGATATTATTGGACTTATTATTTGTGGACCAGGAACTTAATTAAATTGGATCTAAAATTTAAAACTCTAGGATAAAGCATTCAAGGTATTGTAATTTGTTTTTGTATTAGTGTCATATTGTCAATAATTCTGTAATTATTGTCAATAAATATTGTTAATTGTAAAGTTTATTGCTGGCTTCTTTGTTCTTGTTACATTGGCACGTAATAATTGGGGGCTCGTCTCGAGATACGAACATCAGACAAACAAACAAAACAAATCAAACAAATTATTTAAATTTGCATCTGCTGTTCAAAATTATTTAAGAAATTAATTTCATATTTCGATTTTAATAAATCTAGAGTGTTCTTTCACTATTATTTATCAAAATCTTACATTCTTATTTGAATACAGCAACAAGCTACCATGTCTTTTGACTTAGAAAAATTTACGCACGAACCTTCCGTGGAGTTATTGAATTTGGGTAAAAAGCCTGATTTGCTCAATCTTGCCAAGCATTATGAATTTAAAGAAGTCAAGTCCTCATTGCGAAAGTATGAAATAAAGAATATTTTGGTTCAATATTTTGTTGATGAGGACATTTTTGATGAAAAGGCTCTGTCTCTTATTGTTGATGTTCCATCAGTTTCAAACTCAAGAGAGCTTGAACTGTTAAAACTTCAACAAAGGGAGAAGGAATTGGAAATAGAAAGAGAGAGAGAAGAGAGACAATTACAGGAAAAACAATTAGAAATTGAAGAGAAGGAAAGAGAAAGGCAATTTCAAAGGGAAAAGGAAGAAATTGAAAGAGAAAGAGCACAAAGAGAAATTGAAGAAAGAGAAAGGGAATTTCAAAGAGAAGAAAGAGAACGAGAAGAAGAGAGAGCAGAGAGAGAGCGAGAAAAAGAACGAGAATTTCAATTACGATTAAAAGAATTAGAAATACAAGATAAAGCAGATCAGCCCAGATATATGTATAATGACCACTTTGATGTAACAAAACATTTTAGGCTTGTCCCACCATTTCAAGAAAATGAAGTTGATACATATTTCGAACATTTTGAAAAAGTTGCAAATAACTTGAAATGGCCAAAGGAGCACTGGACCTTACTTCTCCAAAATGTCTTAGTAGGAAAAGCTCGCAATATTTATTCGCAACTTAGAACAGAACAAAGCAATGATTATGATACTGTAAAAGAACTCATTCTCAAAGGTTATGAGCTGGTTCCAGAAGCATACAGACAACAATTTAGAAGTTGTAGAAAAGAATCTGGCCAGACTCACGTTGAATTTGCAAGAAACGAAGAAAAATTATTTGACAGGTGGTGCTATTCTAAGAAATTAGACCAAAATTTTGATAATCTTAGACAACTTATATTAATTGAACAATTCAGAAATTGCATTCAATCTGACATTAAGTCACATTTAGATGAAAAAAATGTTGAAACTATACATGAAGCAGCTCGCTTAGCTGATGATTACTACCTTACACACAAAAATTATTTCGTTAGTAAAGCAAAACCTGCTTCCTCACATCCCCAAAATAAATCTATGTCTGGTGATTCATCTAGCATGTCTAGTCAATCAAATTCACCTAAACCAAAGTCTACTGGTGAAACCAATGTTCAAAACCCCTTATCTCGAGTACATTGTACCTTTTGTAAAAAAACCAGGTCACCTTATTTCGGAATGTTTTAGATTAAAAAGGAAGAAGAAACTGAGTGTAGCCAAACCTACAGGGCTCACCAGCCTTCAGCCTAAATCACAGCCTTCTTTTGAGTTAAATTCAATTGTTAAGGCAGAACCAAATTCTGATTCCTGTATGGAGATTTTTGAACCGTTCATGTTAGATGGTTTTGTATCACTTTCAGGTGATATGTGCCCACCTACCCCTATTAAAATTTTAAGAGACACAGGAGCTTCTCAATCTCTCATTTTAGCAGATGTTCTGCCTTTTTCTGAGAAGACTTCGTCTGGTACTAGTGTCCTTATTCAGGGTGTAGAGTGTGGTATAATTAATGTTCCTCTTCATAAGGTTAATTTGTCCCCAGATTTGGTTACTGGTTCTGTGGTTGTTGGCGTTAAACATTCTTTACCATTTAAAGGTGTACATTTATTGCTAGGCAATGACTTAGCTGGAGATAAGGTTGTTTATCCTCTTGTAACTGCACACCTAATGTAGGTCAAACAGATGATCCTATTTTGCAGGAAATACCTGATTTGTACCCTTCATGTGCAGTAACTCGGGGTATGGCTAAAAAAGCTTCATTGAACAAGTATCTGGTGTTGTATGCAACACATAAAGTCCCCTACCGGCTTCGTTTGTCTCTATGTTTTCCCACGCCAATTCTATCAGGGACGTCAAAACCAGGTCTTGTTTTGGAAAGGGTTAAACAAGACTTACATGAGTTTATGTCTCTGCTGTGCCCACTATACAATTCATGCAAGCAATAGACAGATGCAAGAAATAGTATCAATAACAGTTACCTTGTCTGATCCAAGATGTTTTTCTTCAGTCTTGTTGGTAAGAAATGAGAACTTTCACTGGAGGTGATTAATACTGCTGCATCACCACCCTGACTAACATGGCTTTTTTTACATTTTTAAACAGGTTTCATCAAGTTAGCTTGCTTAGTTATTAAGTTATTGCAGGATCCATTTTTTGCCATATTTTCACTATTTCCGTTACCATAGCAACCGCACTTTTTGTCAAAGAACAAAGATAAAATGATGTGCATAATCTACACATTGCCATCGAGTCATATACCAAGTCTCATCAAATTAGCTTGCTTACTTATTAACTTATCGCAGGATCCAATATTTTTTGCCATATTTTCACTATTTCCGAAACCATAGCAACAACAATTTTAGTCTAAAAACAAAAATAAAATGATGTGCATAATCTACACATTGCCATATAGTCATATACCAAGTCTCATCAAACTAGCTTGCTTAGTTATTATCTTATCGCAGGATCCCATTTTTGGCCATATTTTCACTATTTCTGTAACCATAGCAACCTCAATTTTAGTCGAAAAACAAAATAAAATGATGAGCATAATCTACACATTGCCATCTAGTCATATACCAACTTTCATCAAAAACGCTTGCTTAGTTATTAAGTTATCGCGGGATCCAGATTTGAGCGGACAGACGGACGGACAGACGGACGGACGGACAGACGGAGGGCAAACCTATAGTCCCCTCCGGTGTGAACACCGGTAGGGGACTAAAAATTCAAATGATATTGACTTAACTGATACTTTTGTTGGTCAATATTTCAATGACGAGATTAAAAAGTCTTTTAATCTTAGTCTGCCTGATACTCAGACAGACTCGTCAAAATTTCGTCTGTCATCTCCTAGGTCAAATGACCAAGGTCATGAAACGCATTCAAAGTCATGGTTAATCCGGGAACAGCAAAATGATCCTGAGATTTCAAAGTTAATTAATAGGGCAATTACCCGAATAAGAAATGTCTCAGAATCCTGTTTGTTACTATAAAAAGAATAGTATTCTGATGAGAAAATGATGACCATTTGATGTCCCAGCTGATGATGATTGGGCTGTTCATCACCAAATTGTTGTTCCAAAGTCATATCGCCTTGAAATACTTAGTATAGCACATGAGAGTCCAATGTCAGGTCATTTATGTGTTAAACAAGACTTATTACAAGATTATGACTCATTTCTTTTGGCCTGGACTTAAATCAGATGTTTCCAAATATTGTAAAAGTTGCCACACTTGTCAAATGGTAGGGAAACCTAACCAAGTTATTCCAAAAGCAAGATTACAACCCATTCTAGCTTTTGATGAACCTTTCAGTCGAATAATAATAGACTGCGTTGGTCCTTTACCAAAAACCAAGTCAGGTTCTGAATATTTGTTGACTATTATGTGTGCTTCTACTCGCTTCCCAGAAGCAATTCCTTTAAGAAACATTAAGGCAAAGTCAATTATTAAGGCTCTTGTCAAGTTCTTTACTTTTGTTGGCCTTCCAAAATCAGTTCAGTCTGATCAAGGATCAAACTTCAAGTCAGGCATATTCCAACAGGTTATGCATGAATTAGGTATCAAGCAATATCGGTCATCTGTTTATCATCCTGAAAGTCAAGGTGCTTTAGAACGATTTCATTAGACCCTAAAAAATATGATAAGGCCATATTGTTTTGATACTGAGAAAAATTGGGATGAAGGTTATCATTTGCTATTATTTGCAGTCAGGGAATCTGTTCAAGAATCTCTTGGCTTAAGCCCCTTTGAGTTAGTTTTTGGTCATTCTGTTCGTGGGCCATTAACTTTCTTAAAAGAGAAATTTCTTGCTGATAATGAAACACCCTTGAACTTGTTACAGTATGTTTCTGACTTAAGAAATAAACTGTCTAGGGCATGTGAGGTTGCTAGGTCAAATCTTAAATCATCTCAGAGCAAAATGAAGGCAAGATATGACAAGCATCGTGTTGATAGGAAATTTGAACCAGGTGATAAAGTCCTTGCTCTTTTGCCAATACCTGGTCGACCCTTACAGGCAAGATATTATGGCCCATATACTATCGATAAGAAAACAAGTGATATTATCAATACTCCTGGAAGGCGTAAAAATAAACAAATGTGTCATGTGAATGTGTTAAAAAAAGTATTTTGACAGAGATAGCTCTATTTCAAAACCAGTAACAGTTGTAAAAACTGTCCCACAAGAATCAAATGTGACTGAATCAGAAGTTAGTTCAGACTTTAGTGAAAAATCTGTTCCTGGTCCAACTAAACTTGAGAACTCTGAAATACTAAAGAATCTTGACGACAAACTTTCACATTTCGAGCCATCTCAACGAGAAGAGCTGAAACAGTTGATTAATGAATATAAACACTTGTTTCCTGACATCCCCACAAGAACTGATAAAATATATCATAATGTCATTGTGGAAGATTCTCAACCAATAAAACAACATCCTTATAGAATGAATCCAATGAAACAAAAAGCCCTTCAAGATGAAGTGAATTACTTATTGGAGAATGATTTTATTGAACCCAGCCAAAGTAATTACAGTTCACCATGTATATTAGTTCCAAAGCCAAATGGAACATACAGAATGTGTACTGACTATCGAAAAGTGAACTCAGTGACAAAAACTGACTCTTTTCGAATACCAAGAATTGATGACTCTATTGACAAAGTCGGTAATTCTAAATATGTCACCAAATTTGACCTTCTCAAAGGATTCTGGCAAGTTCCGCTCACTGATAGGGCTAAAGAAGTATCAGCATTTGCTACTCCAACTGGTCTGTACCAGTACAAAGTAATGCCATTTGGGATGAAAAATTCTCCTGCGACGTTTCAGCGGCTTGTAAATATGGTTATAGCCGGCTTAGATGGCTGTGACGCATACATTGATGATGTCATCATCTATACAGATACATGGAGTGACCACCTTCAAAGAATCAAACAATTCTTCGACCGTCTCAGTGATGCAAAATTGACTGTTAATCTGGGAAAAACAGAATTTTGTCATGCTACTGGTACTTTTTTAGGACATCTTGTGGGACAGGGTCAAGTTAAACCTTTAGAATCTAAGGTCAATGCTATCTCTGAGTTCCCTGTGCCTGCTACTAAAAAGCAACTGATGCGATTTCTTGGTATGGCTGGCTACTATAGAAGGTTTTGTAAGAATTTTTCTATAATAGCTGAACCTTTAACAAACTTATTAAAGAAAAACGTTAAGTTTAAATGGAATGATAACTGTCAAGTTGCCTTTGATCGCTTGAAAGCCATACTAAAGAGAACACCAGTTCTTTTAGCACCTAATTTTGACAAATGTTTCAAATTAGCTGTTGATGCAAGTGATGTGGGTATTGGTGCGGTTCTTTTGCAAAAAGACGATGATGGTATTGATCATCCAGTTTGTTATTTTTCTAAAAAATTAAACAAACACCAGAAAAACTACTCCACCATTGAAAAAGAATGTCTTGCTCTGATTTTAGCAATCCAACATTTTGAAGTTTATTTAACATCTGCAACTTCTCCTATAGTTGTATTCAGTGATCACAATCCCTTAAGTTTTCTTCACAAACTTAAGAATAAGAACCAAAGATTATTGAGGTGGAGTTTGTCACTTCAAGAACTTGATCTTGATGTAAAACACATTAAAGGAAAAGACAACATTATACCAGATGCTCTGTCAAGAGTCTAAAATTTTGAATTGTCTTATTTTTAATACAACATTGAATTTAACAGTTACATTTCACTATATTTCTTTTTCAATTCTTTTGATGAAAATTGTTTGTATTTTCATGCTAGATGTGCTGAAATGTTTCAACGAATCATGATATTATCAATTATGTGATGTATATTATCATTGTATCTGCTAACAATAATGCAAAAAGAAAGATTTATTTCATAAACCTTTCTTTTTTTCTTTCAAGGGGGAAAGTGTTATATATAAACTATAAATAAACCTAATGGTATTTACCGTGTCTATTTTTAGAATTAGTCTGGGAATTTTCCAATGTAAATGTATGTAGAAGATTTTAGATCTTTCTAGAAAGGCCTTTTAGAAAGTGATTCAGACTCTAGAGTATTCTTATGTTCTATGCTATTCCAGATTGTTCTATAGTATTATATAAAGGGGTTCCCACAGCATTCTTAGTTCACTTGATTTAGACTAATGGTTTCATTTAGTAGTACTGTGTTAAACTAAAAGGGGATTTCTTGTTATCTTAAAAGTGTGTTTGAAAGCGTGTTTAATTTTAAATTCAGATATTATTGGACTTATTATTTGTGGTCCAGGAACTTAATTAAATTGGATCTAAAATTTAAAACTCTAGGATTGAGCATTCAAGGTATTGTAATTTGTTTTTGTATTAGTTTCATATTGTCAATAATTCTGTAATTATTGTCAATAAATATTGTGAATTGTAAAGTTTGTTGCTGGCTTCTTTGTTCTTGTAACATTTGCACGTAACAATATACAGAAATAGGCGGTTGAAATACTGGTAAAAATTGTAGAACGGTGAAGACAAAAAATCAGACAGAAACCAATATACTTTTTAGCTTAGCCATACAAGGAACAAATGTGGCTGGTGGTAGAGATATTAATAGTCCTGGTGCTTGGTCAGCTATTGTGATCCTTGGCAAACTGACATTTTAGCCTACAACATTTCCTCAGTTTCATATGTGCCCGGCAAATTCAAGTATATGAATATGTGAGACTTTCTTAAATATGACCAATACAGACTGATGACTGCACAATGCAAATGAACAGATGTGCAACCTGATCTTTCATTGTGCAGCTGAGTGCATATCATATGTGAGATTAAAGGAATATTGTGTCTCAGCTAATTTCACTCTGATTTAAGAATTATATGGCTTAATGTTGAACCAACTTCACTGAATTCTTTCAATAAATTAAATTGGATATACGGTATGGCGTATGCGATGAATTGTAAGCCTTGGGGCATTTGGTTGTGCAAAGTTATTTCTTTCAACATGTTGATAAATATGTTTTTCAACATGTTCATGTACATGTTGGATGAAATTGATGCTGAAATTACTCTCAATCATTGTCAGTTTTGAACAACCTGACTCCCATATTTCTTATGAAAACAGTGATGACTTCGATGAGACTTTGCCTTCTGCTACATCTGATCAAGGTCTACATTGTATAATTTTGGCACACTTACCATAAGTGGGTTGAAGTTTTGCTAGCCTTATTACTAACTGTTCTTTCAGGACACCTCTAAAGCCTCAAAAGTTAACTAAATTTTATTCAAGACTGGCAGACACCGAAACGTAAATTCATGAAACTGATCCCTGAATATAATTTAGTAGAGTGTGACACACCTAGCTATCTACTTACCAATACACTTCAAGATGATTTCACCCCATGCTTCGCAACACATAAAGTGCAAACAATGGAAAGTGGAAATCCACCAAGTAGTAAAAAAATACAAACTGAAAATTGTAGTGGCACCTGGTTTATTCTATATACAGAAAATACAATCTCAAAAACCACCATAAATGACTCTGAGGCACAAACATTTTTGACTTACAATAATAAATACCCTGGAAACTGATAAAACACCATGGATGAAATAAAATACGGCACCATCATAGACTTATATAAAAATGAGAATAAAGATGCTTGTGTTGCACATTTGATGAAAAATAATCATTCTTCAAATGCTAAAAGTATTAAACATTCTGTAAACAAAATAGTTAATGACTTTAAGTCAATAAACAAATCGAAATCCAGATGGAGGTGGTAGGAAAAAATAGAGTCATTTATGGAAACAAAGTATTCTTTTCCAGAACAATATCCTTATCAACCAAGAAAGCAAAGTGATGAAGACTTATACGGGTCAAGCTTGGAAAGTGCAAAAAGAGTGTCATTTTCACTTGCATCTGATCTGCAGTCTTCTTTAAAAGAGAAAAAATCTGGAAATTGAAAATGAGCAATTGAAGCAAGAACTTGAGGGAAGAAAGTATAGGCCAGCTGAAATTAAAAAACTTTATGCTGCAAAGAAGCAATTAGAAAAAACTGTTGCACATTTAAATAATGTACTAAATCTTAAAAACATCACCTTAAAGCAAATTAGGGCCTCAAATAGCCATCTTATTTCTAAAAATGGACAGTGGAAGACTTTCACAGAAAATCTACAACATGAAAAAGATGTTCTACAAGTTTCATTAAATGAACTGCAGGAAGATAATAAGGGCTTAACAGAGGAACGACAGTATTTGAGAGACCTAGTAAATGACAATCAGGTCAATTTATATGACGATGAAGGTAAATTTTACACCTCAGAAACTCAAGAATGTGTTTACACTTTATTAAATCAAAATGTAACTACAAGTAAAGTTGCCCCGGTTAAAGAGGCAGTTTAAAAACGTGTTAATATGAAGGCAAACAAGCTTCCTTCAGTGAAAACTGTCAACAATATGAATATTCAGCGCCTTATTTTGGCTCAAAAGCAGCTTTCAGAAACACTCCCAGAGAAAAAAAAATCTGTGTCTTTTGAGTGATGAAACTTCTAAAAATGGAAGGGAAATAGAAGGTTTTCATGTAAGTGATCAGGAAGGGCAGCTGTATGTTCTTGGTCTGCGCCAGATAGCGACAAAGTCGGGACAAGATACTCTATCAACCTTTCAAAATGTGCTTTCAGATATTAATCAAGTTAGTGTTAATAGTGAAAACCCTGTATGTAAACAGATTTTGTTAAACATTGTATCCACAATGTCTGATAAAGCTGCTACGCAGCAGAAATTTAATACCCTGTTGGAGGATTACAGGAAAGTCATTATTCAAGAAGAGTTAGGTCAAGCATGGCTTGATATGTCCTTGCAAAGCAAACATCTATCAGCAGATTGAACAGGTTTTTTTGTGGTCTGCATGCATTAGTTGATATGGCCGAAACTGCAAGTTCTTGTTTAGACACTGTAGAAAAAGGGATTTTTGATGAACCGCCCATTAATGATCCAACTTTCAGAAGATCAGGGGAATCTGCTACTGCTAGGCTAGTTCATGCAGTCAGTAAGGCCTTTTCTTGTGGAGGGCGAGAAATGTGGTGTTTATGGCCCGTTTAACATATTTGTCAAAGACTTCCTGAAAGACAAGAACATGAGGAGTATTCCAATTGAACGGTATCATGGAAATAGATTTAATATAATGTTTTCAAATGCAGCTAGCATCTACTTCATGAAGGATAAAGTCAAGGAAAACCTGGAGATTGATGACTCAAACCGGCCCCTGAAATCAGTAAAGCATGATATAAATGTACCTGAGTATATAGCTGGGGTAAAGGCTCTAGGGTTAGTTTCTTATCTAATCTCATCGCCACTTTGGTGTTTCATTGAAGACAAACGTGTGCATATAATGGATAGTCCAGCATATTACAACGAATTAATCACATATATTACTAACTCAGTTCCAAACGCACAAGACTTTATTGAAGGTAAAAGATTATTGTCATTCTGTGATGGACAGAAACTGTTGTCAGATGAAATATACCGAAAACTCATAGAACCATGGGAACATGATGACAAAGGCATTGTCATTTTAAATACTGTATTGCCAGGAATTGCTGAGACGATGAAGAAACTGTTTAGATTTTCTCGATGGTGGTCAGTGGCAGACTGTTTTAGAGGCAAAAAGGCAATGTACAAGGTCTGTTCCGAAAAACAACAAATTTTCAGAAACAGTGTTCGGCTATGTTGACAGGATCCTCCGAGAGAAACCAAATATTTCTGTTATTGCCCAAGAGGCATACATCATTTTTTGTCACAACAAAACTCTGCAATGGCTGGAAGGGAAGACAGAGAAAGAAAAAGTCAAACTATTAGCTGAGGCCAGAAAAGATGTGAAGAGTGTCAGACTTCTCTTTCAGCGACGTAGAGGCGAAATCGAGGCATGAAGACAGCAACTCTTGAGAGAGAAATTTGCAGCAGCAGAGGAAAAGGAGCGAAAAAGGATTCAGAGGCTGGAAGGGTTCACAAATTCTATTCTTGACTGGGGGTTGTGGCAGACTGTTGATGATGTTGATAACAATTTGTCTTTGTATAAATCGAAACGTGATAAAGTTGCTGCATTAAAGGCTCAACTTAACTTTAGAAAGAATGTTTTACACCAGTCACCAAAGGATGGAAATTTAAGTAACGTTTATGCAGTTTCAAAGAAAGTAGGGAGTAAACGAGTTGACTAGTTGAACTAGTGTTGAAGAGCTATCTGATAATGTCAAAAGTCTTGTTAGACATGCATTTACAATACCTACGAGGGAAAATGATGATGGACCTTTGTTGGTAGGCAGAGACATCAGGATGAAGTTTGACAGTGACACTGGTTTCAGTTGGTTTATAGGTCATGTCATATCAAAGGTAAGCTGTAATCTTCGAAGGACTCGGACGATAGTATCACATGCCAACAAAGGTGTGGAAAATTCAAACACTGTTTAAATTTTCAAATTTAGGGATCTGCCAGTAAGAATCTGTAAAAGCTTTAGGCGCTGGATAATGCTGAAATGATCTTGCAGTCACCTCCAATATCGATCCATTTTTCTTTCCTTTCTTGCTTTAATAGAAATTTTATATTTTTTTAACTTTTTGTATACATGTCTGTGTACCTTTAATAAATTAATATCTTTCCCATTCAGTATTGTGTTGGAAATTTAGAATAGTCTTTTATCATATACAATTTTCCCTTAATAAGTTAATACATGTATTAAAGGTACTGAGTCTCAACATTAACGTTTGGGTTATGTATTATATGTCAACATGATCAGGCTGCACCGTAATAGCCTGAGTACTGAACAGGACCTCACCGTTTGCAATGCTCATTATCATGTTTATCTGTTTTTCAATTACTTCAAATGAGTAAAGTCATGCATTGCATTACGAAAACACGCCCATGCAATATACAGCGAATTTTTTTCAGCTGTAAAAATTGAAAATTTTCTGTTGAAAAATGTTGATATTTTCTTATTTTTGCTCCAAAACATAGATTGGGGGTACACATTAGAACTGTCTCACTGAGGCAGTTCTAAAAAGGACCCACAATCTAGGTTTTGGAACAAAAATAAGAAAAACAGGGATACCCCTGTAAACCCCATTTTTGCTATATAAAAGTGCTATATAAAAGTGGTTTTTAAGGGGATATTCATTATTACACGGACATTTTATCCTGATGGGACAGTGCACCAGTGGATTCAAGAAGCAAAATAGTTGTTTTCTAACATCTGTATTTCACTCAAAAACATTAGTTATTACATCATATGATAAATATTACATTCGCGCTCATGATTGAAGTTTTTGCGCATTGAAATACAATCATCATGTTTGACAGTCTCTCACTTTGTGCTCAACACAGCCTCGCATTTTATCCATTTTGTTAATATCATTTTGTTAATATCATTCAATCAATTCCAAAATACATGGGCATTTGTGTAAGATCATGTTTCTGATTCATGCATTAAGATAAGATTTTCCTTTTCAGGTGCCAGGCTATTGTCAATGGTAAAACGTGAAATTTAAGAACGACCGGGCCATTTATACCTATGAACTATTGGATGATTACAGGAGGGGTGATGTTCAGATATTAGTTTAAAGTAAGTGCATTGACTTTGTTGACCTTTAAAACAGTGTATTTGTCATAAAAAACAGTATTAGAAAGACTTTGAAAGGTTTCTAACAGTATTTGTGTATTGTATACACAGTGTGCCAAGTTGACAGATTTTGTCGGTATTTATCGAAACTTCAAATAACTATAACTTTTTTACTAATATAAATAGAAGAAAAACTTTTGCACCATTGATTTTCTTTTGAAAAGACCTTTCAATTGATATCTACAAAATGGGTTTACGCATGTTTTAAAAAAAATCCATTCTCATCGCTACTCATTCCATGAAAAAGTATTAAAGATTTCCAATGCCTCGGTTCCAATTATATGAAGCAACATTGAAGATTTAATTTATTCCTCTTTCTCATCTAGCCCTGTTGCTGTCATGTATAAACTAAACTGCTGTTTAAACTTACGGGAATTTTCTTTCAAATTTCCATGCAGCAACAGTTCCTTCGGAGGGTGCAGATTTTTAGCCATGATTAAAGTCCTGCTTTAAATCCAAATTCACTAAAGTCTAGTTTACTTCTGACACCATGTTACGTATTGTCCTTTAGTAATACGTATATGCTTGAAATAATTTTAAAGTCCAAGTACAATCATATAAACATTTATTCAAAGAATCATTTACATGTATTTATAACTACAAGCTTATCAGTGTGACTATATCAAGATCTAAAGAAGAATGAATCTAATTATAGGTACTACAGTATTTATACTAAGCAATGTACTACAAGGGTTTAACTGATAAGCCAATACACAACAATGGGCGTTGCAGAGCGGGGCTTTTTTCGAGCCCGAAATCTTTGAACAGCATCTCCTCCTGAACCAGGGGGCCGATTTCAAAGAAACTTTACCAGAATGTTCCTTGGATGACCCTCTTTTACATTTGTAAAAAAATGGGATTAATCCCCGAAATATGGGCGTGTCAGGGCGGGGCGTTTTTCGAGCTCGAATCTTTGAACGACATTTCCTCCTGAACCAGGGGGTCGATTTCAATGAAACTTTACCAGAACGTTCTTTGGTTGACCCTCTTCTAAAGTTGTTCAAGACATTTTGATTGACCCCAAAATATTGGTGTGTTGGGGGGGGGGGGCGATCTTTGAACCACTTTTCCTGATAAAATGCTTTTCAATGAAATTTGAGAATATGGTGCAATGTGGGCCATACCCAGTTAATTAATTTTAAATCGGTCCAAAGGTTTTTCAAAGTGTTGTTTTCATTCAAAGAAAGTTTCATTTAATGCAAGTCTAAAGATGATAAAGCCAGTGGAGCGATACAGGCCCTCTTAGGCCTCTTGTATTTGTATTTCGGTTGATAAATTTCCCCCTGTTTTACCGTTCGCGGCATGCCCCTGTTGTATGCATAGTTTACACAAGCAGTGCAGACAAAGACAATGCCGCTCTGCTGTGTAGTCCTATATCAGTCCCTACTGCTTGCTTTCTGCCTATGCACTCCGAGAAAGAGATCTGTGCTATATTAGATATACATGACTGTGTTCAGGATGTAAAAACGTGTCGCGAGCGCTTTGAGATGACATCTCGCTTTGCACGTATGTGCTTTGCACGTACACATACGTGCAAAGCGAGATATCATTTCGAAAGCGCTTCGCCTACGTTTTCACCCTGAACGCAGGGCTGTGTTTCTCTTATTTCTCCGCCTTATTGTCTGAATACAATGAAATTTCATAATTGAGTATTCTGCGTAATTAATGAACTGACAGGGCGGGGCTTAACCGTGACGTAATTTGGCGAGTTTATTTTTCAAAATTTTGGGTTCTTTCGGTTTTTAGTCGGTAATCATCGTTAACGCGTTCAAATAACTGTATCCTACAGCCTTAAGGATTCACCTGCTTTGAGAGAGTGAACACATTTCATCGTTTGGTAACCAATGCCTCGTAAAGCTACGAGTATTTGGTTATCAATCCAACGATTTGTGCTCTCGAATTATTTATGTCGACTCTCTTTAGAAGTAGGTTATTTTATATAAAAGCTGATTTCCCTTTACCTCAAGGGCAACGACCCGTTACTTAGTCTCCGCCCTGCCAGGGCATTAATCTTGGATAATAGCAAATTAGATGGTCATGACCATACACTTTCCGAAAATGTACATATAAAACCCGTCAAGGAAATAGGGCCTTAGTGCCGTTAGCTTCACGTAAACTCTCTGTTTTTCGGGGTTTTTTTTTAATTTGTTATTTTTTTTTTCGGTAAACGATATATTCTTCTGTTGGTACCAAGTTCAAGGTACTGAGTCAAGGTCAAAGTTTTTTCTCAAGGTCGGAATTTTGAAAATTTTATCTTAAACATTGTCTATAAGTTTCAAATGCTAAAAAATGTAGCCTTCATATTTCAAATGTTTGATACCTATGTCAACCCCTTGCAGTAGATACTAAAATCAAGGTCATCGGTCAATGTCATTTAACATAAGCTTTCGTTTTTTAGTACTAAAATCAAATTGTTCATATGCTTTGATTGTTAAAAATATTCTCTTCATATTTCACACGTGGATTGCTTGTGACAAATAACTTTTTGTTGGTACCAAGTTCAGGGTCATAAGTCAAGGTCAAGGTCATTTCTCAAGTTAAGAATTTGAAAATTTAACTTTTAAATCATCGTCTTCAAGTAAGAAAAAGTAAGTTAAATTTACTTCATATTTCAAATGTTGACAATGCTTGTGATAAGACCTTTCAACAGATACCAAAGTCATCGCCATTGGTCGAGGTCAAATTGTCAAGATCATTTATCTTCAATTATATCTTCGATCCCCGACGGCGGCACTCATTCTTTCCGACTATTTGTTTCTCACCAATGGGTTGATAATCGTAGACCTATGTGAGATAGCAGCTGTAAGCTAGGACAGGATGTGATGGTTGTACTGGTGAGAGAAATACCAGGAATTCATTGTAAGGTCTCCAGCCGCCGCAATATAACTGAAAAATTGTCGAAAGCGGCGTTAAACTCCATTCAATAAAAGATATCTCTTTCTTCAAATTACCAAAATTTCTTTCAACTTCACATATATGTTGTTTATTAAGTGTCCCAACTATAAAAGCATTAAAATAATGAATTATTGCAAACATTTTTATGCCAAAACATAGATTGGGGGTACACATTAGAACTGTCTCACTGAGGCAGTTCTAAAAAGGACCCACAATCTAGGTTTTGGAACAAAAATAAGAAAAACAGGGATACCCCTGTAAACCCCATTTTTGCTATATAAAAGTGCTATATAAAAGTGGTTTTTAAGGGGATATTCATTATTACACGGACATTTTATCCTGATGGGACAGTGCACCAGTGGATTCAAGAAGCAAAATAGTTGTTTTCTAACATCTGTATTTCACTCAAAAACATTAGTTATTACATCATATGATAAATATTACATTCGCGCTCATGATTGAAGTTTTTGCGCATTGAAATACAATCATCATGTTTGACAGTCTCTCACTTTGTGCTCAACACAGCCTCGCATTTTATCCATTTTGTTAATATCATTTTGTTAATATCATTCAATCAATTCCAAAATACATGGGCATTTGTGTAAGATCATGTTTCTGATTCATGCATTAAGATAAGATTTTCCTTTTCAGGTGCCAGGCTATTGTCAATGGTAAAACGTGAAATTTAAGAACGACCGGGCCATTTATACCTATGAACTATTGGATGATTACAGGAGGGGTGATGTTCAGATATTAGTTTAAAGTAAGTGCATTGACTTTGTTGACCTTTAAAACAGTGTATTTGTCATAAAAAACAGTATTAGAAAGACTTTGAAAGGTTTCTAACAGTATTTGTGTATTGTATACACAGTGTGCCAAGTTGACAGATTTTGTCGGTATTTATCGAAACTTCAAATAACTATAACTTTTTTACTAATATAAATAGAAGAAAAACTTTTGCACCATTGATTTTCTTTTGAAAAGACCTTTCAATTGATATCTACAAAATGGGTTTACGCATGTTTTAAAAAAAATCCATTCTCATCGCTACTCATTCCATGAAAAAGTATTAAAGATTTCCAATGCCTCGGTTCCAATTATATGAAGCAACATTGAAGATTTAATTTATTCCTCTTTCTCATCTAGCCCTGTTGCTGTCATGTATAAACTAAACTGCTGTTTAAACTTACGGGAATTTTCTTTCAAATTTCCATGCAGCAACAGTTCCTTCGGAGGGTGCAGATTTTTAGCCATGATTAAAGTCCTGCTTTAAATCCAAATTCACTAAAGTCTAGTTTACTTCTGACACCATGTTACGTATTGTCCTTTAGTAATACGTATATGCTTGAAATAATTTTAAAGTCCAAGTACAATCATATAAACATTTATTCAAAGAATCATTTACATGTATTTATAACTACAAGCTTATCAGTGTGACTATATCAAGATCTAAAGAAGAATGAATCTAATTATAGGTACTACAGTATTTATACTAAGCAATGTACTACAAGGGTTTAACTGATAAGCCAATACACAACAATGGGCGTTGCAGAGCGGGGCTTTTTTCGAGCCCGAAATCTTTGAACAGCATCTCCTCCTGAACCAGGGGGCCGATTTCAAAGAAACTTTACCAGAATGTTCCTTGGATGACCCTCTTTTTCATTTGTAAAAAAATGGGATTAATCCCCGAAATATGGGCGTGTCAGGGCGGGGCGTTTTTCGAGCTCGAATCTTTGAACGACATTTCCTCATGAACCAGGGGGTCGATTTCAATGAAACTTTACCAGAACGTTCTTTGGTTGACCCTCTTCTAAAGTTGTTCAAGACATTTTGATTGACCCCAAAATATTGGTGTGTTGGGGGGGGGCGATCTTTGAACCACTTTTCCTGATAAAATGCTTTTCAATGAAATTTGAGAATATGGTGCAATGTGGGCCATACCCAGTTAATTAATTTTAAATCGGTCCAAAGGTTTTTCAAAGTGTTGTTTTCATTCAAAGAAAGTTTCATTTAATGCAAGTCTAAAGATGATAAAGCCAGTGGAGCGATACAGGCCCTCTTAGGCCTCTTGTATTTGTATTTCGGTTGATAAATTTCCCCCTGTTTTACCGTTCGCGGCATGCCCCTGTTGTATGCATAGTTTACACAAGCAGTGCAGACAAAGACAATGCCGCTCTGCTGTGTAGTCCTATATCAGTCCCTACTGCTTGCTTTCTGCCTATGCACTCCGAGAAAGAGATCTGTGCTATATTAGATATACATGACTGTGTTCAGGATGTAAAAACGTGTCGCGAGCGCTTTGAGATGACATCTCGCTTTGCACGTATGTGCTTTGCACGTACACATACGTGCAAAGCGAGATATCATTTCGAAAGCGCTTCGCCTACGTTTTCACCCTGAACGCAGGGCTGTGTTTCTCTTATTTCTCCGCCTTATTGTCTGAATACAATGAAATTTCATAATTGAGTATTCTGCGTAATTAATGAACTGACAGGGCGGGGCTTAACCGTGACGTAATTTGGCGAGTTTATTTTTCAAAATTTTGGGTTCTTTCGGTTTTTAGTCGGTAATCATCGTTAACGCGTTCAAATAACTGTATCCTACAGCCTTAAGGATTCACCTGCTTTGAGAGAGTGAACACATTTCATCGTTTGGTAACCAATGCCTCGCAAAGCTACGAGTATTTGGTTATCAATCCAACGATTTGTGGTCTCGAATTATTTATGTCGACTCTCTTTAGAAGTAGGTTATTTTATATAAAAGCTGATTTCCCTTTACCTCAAGGGCAACGACCCGTTACTTAGTCTCCGCCCTGCCAGGGCATTAATCTTGGATAATAGCAAATTAGATGGTCATGACCACACACTTTCCGAAAAAGTACATATAAAACCCGTCAAGGAAATAGGGCCTTAGTGCTGTTAGCTTCACGTAAACTCTCTGTTTTTCGGTAAACGATATATTCTTCTGTTGGTACCAAGTTCAAGGTTCTGAGTCAAGGTCAAAGTTTTTTCTCAAGGTCGGAATTTTGAAAATTTTATCTTAAACATTGTCTATAAGTTTCAAATGCTAAAAAATGAAGCCTTCATATTTCAAATGTTTGATACCTATGTCAACCCCTTGCAGTAGATACTAAAATCAAGGTCATCGGTCAATGTCATTTAACATAAGCTTTCGTTTTTTAGTACTAAAATCAAATTGTTCATATGCTTTGATTGTTAAAATTATTCTCTTCATATTTCACACGTGGATTGCTTGTGACAAATAACTTTTTGTTGGTACCAAGTTCAGGGTCATAAGTCAAGGTCAAGGTCATTTCTCAAGTTAAGAATTTGAAAATTTAACTTTTAAATCATCGTCTTCAAGTAAGAAAAAGTAAGTTAAATTTACTTCATATTTCAAATGTTGACAATGCTTGTGATAAGACCTTTCAACAGATACCAAAGTCATCGCCATTGGTCGAGGTCAAATTGTCAAGATCATTTATCTTCAATTATATCTTCGATCCCCGACGGCGGCACTCATTCTTTCCGACTATTTGTTTCTCACCAATGGGTTGATAATCGTAGACCTATGTGAGATAGCAGCTGTAAGCTAGGACAGGATGTGATGGTTGTACTGGTGAGAGAAATACCAGGAATTTATTGTAAGGTCTCCAGCCGCCGCAATATAACTGAAAAATTGTCGAAAGCGGCGTTAAACTCCATTCAATAAAAAATATCTCTTTCTTCAAATTACCAAAATTTCTTTCAACTTCACATATATGTTGTTTATTAAGTGTCCCAACTATAAAGCATTAAAATAATGAATTATTGCAAACATTTTTGTGCCAAAGCTTTATGCCGGGAGCATAATCAGTCTCCTATGGCTCTTGTATTAAGTTTCATTTCTCATTCTCTATGAATTTTTTATCATGGTTGGCACATTCCTTTTTGTCTTACAATTTGTTGTAATCCAGATCAATCAAAATCAGGTTATTTGAGTGATATGAGAATAGTGGTTTTAGCTCGACTGGACAAATCCTTGCAGAGCTTTTGTCCGGGCCTAGTGTACGTCGTACATGCGTCCGTCCGTAAACTTTTTTCTTTAAACATCTCAACCCCTAAAACTACTAGGCATAATTCAATTCAATTTCTCAGGAATAGTCCTTGGGACATGCTCTTTTAGATTCCTTTGTTTAATCCTAATCATGTTGAAAATTGGGTGGTATGGACCGTAGAGTCACAAAATAAGGCCTAAATGAAGAAATATAAAATGTCTTCTTCTCTGAAATCACTTGGCAGAATAAATTAGTAAAAACATATGAGCCTGTGCGTGACATTTCCAATAATTTGAAATGTGTGTAATGGGCAAACATTGAGCAGCGTAGACAGCCGCATTTGGTAAAAATATTATAACCTGATGGTCTACAAATGCATTGAGGCCCCATCTATCTACAAAATGCATAGTAAAGACTCTGGTCAGACTTTGAAGATACACAGGCTGGTTAGAGTGATACACAGGCTGGTCAGAGTCTTTGCTTTGCGCATATTCGAAATTGTTGGAAATCTCAAGCACAGGCTAATATTTTATTCAAAATTTTTTTACAGACAGTATAATATACAACATATTTGGTGAAACGGATTGGAATGAAAGCTTGGGAAACCTAATCCGGTTGATATCTTGGGTGCTAGGGCTTATCTCGATTCCAAAAAGAGCCCCATATGGTAAAATATATCAAGATGTCTTCTCTGAAACTGCTGGGCAGAATTCAACGATACCTCACCGTTATGATATTTTTCTAAAACTACCTGTTAGAATTCAAATTTCACCGAAATGATGCTTGGGACATGCTCTTTAAGATTTATTGATTTAATTCTGTTCAGGTTTTTATCTTGCTTTCTATGGACTGTCGCGTCATAAAATAATCCCACTTTGGTAAAATACTTTATAATATGACCAACGTCGCGGGAGTGAAATAACACCGTTGGATATTTTTGAAATTACACGGGTGTTATTACACTAGTGGAATAACTATGCAAATGATTTCAGAAAGAATAGCAACGCTTTTTTGAAACCGCGAAAATGACGTCATAATGTATATATTGTGACGTCAGTTTTAAACGGCGTTATAAGTTTCGCGGAAAATTGAAGAGATGAATCTCAAGAATTTTGACGAATTTTTCAAAATTTCGGGTCATATCATAAATAGAATATAAAATTTGTGGTCATAAAATACAGAATTTATTAAACTCGTCATCTAAAACAGATAAAAACTCAGGGGCAGCCTCGTTTTTATCGCTTTTAGATGACTCGTTTAATAAATTCGATATTCCATGACAACTCATTCAATATCCTCTATAAATAAAAAGAAACATTTTTCTCAGTAACTACTGTGCAGAATTAAACTTTACTCCTCTGGATTGACGCTTAGGACGTATCCTCTCTGAAAATATGGCGAAAAAAATGGATGCGGTCGTGTCAGTTTAAAATGGTGCCGTACGAAATTATACAAAAATATCTTGTTCTCTGAAATTAATGTTTGGATACAAACGATTGTTCTTTGGAAAGTCCTTTCTCCGAGTTCGTTTTAGGTGAAATGCTACTGTATCGGGGGAAAAGGTCGTTTGTGTTTCAACATTTCTCGTTACCACAACTTGTCGTTTTGGACAGATTTCATGAACCTTTTAAAATGTAATTTATCAAGTGACTCTGCACACGTTAAAGCTGCACTGAAAAGGGACTTCTATATAAAATTGTTTGTTGACATAAGATTTATTTCATTTCATTCATTAACCAATCTTGGCATTTGATGTTTTTATTCTTACAAATAGCGCTTGTCTTAGCTTAATACTTTTAATGCCATTAATGAATGAATTTTGATAAATTTGTTTGGCATTAAGTGCCAGTTGGTGGATAATGGCCCTTTCGTTATATGTTATTTAACATATAAGTTATATATGAAAAGAAAGGTTCACTCTTGAAAAAAGTATCAATTTGGAACAAATCAGATTTATTGGTGCCTTTCATTACCTTAAGTCTTTAGAATTACATTTGATTTTTTCGAATTGCGGATGTTTAAGCCAGTGAAGCAATATAGACCTCTTATTTAGTGAAGCCAGTACTAATCCACTGGCTCTTTTAGCGCCGCAAATGTATGACAGGTCAGCATTCATTTACTCTAGAAAAATATTTATACGCTCTGATAAAGTTAATTTGTGTTAATTTGTAAAAAGATAATAAAAGGCCAAATTGATATGAAAGTGGAAAGGGTAACATTATGACGATAATTCTGTGCAAGTGTAGGGTCAATCCGTCAGCGATGTGAAGAAGCTGTTTTAACATAGAAATTTACAGTATAAAGGCCCCCTTTTTCAATGACACAGCATAATTTTACCACTCAGCTAGGAGAAATAAAAGGACCCGTTTCGCTCCACTAGCTTGAATAACCCCAGACTTTTGCCCTGTCCGGCCACGCAAATATTTAGGGTCCAATCAAAATTTCTCGAATCATTTTAGTAAAGGTTCACCCAAGGAACATCCTTGGGATGGGAAGATTTTTAAAGAAAAAAACGTGAAAAATGCCCCCCCCCCCCGGCCACGCCCATTTTGGGGGATCAATCAAAAATTCTTGAAATATTTTAGTAAATGGTCACCCAAGGAACATCCATGCCAAGTTTTACTGAAATCGGGAGAAGATTTTTTAAATCTTAAGACGTGGAAAAATGCCCTGCCCGGCCACGCCAATAGTTTAGGGTCAACCAAAATTTCTCGAACAATTTAAGTAAAGGATCACCCAAGGAACATTCATGATAAGCTTCATAGAAATAGGTTTGGGAGAAGAATTTTAAAGTTTTTAACGTGAAAAAATGCCCCACCCTGCAACGCCTATATTTGGAAATATATAATCATTATTTCTTGAACAATTTAATTAAAGGGTCATCCGAGGAACATTCATGCCAAGTTTAATTGTAATAAGCCCAATGGTTTGGGAGGAGAAGATTTTTAAAGATTTAAACGTGAAATAATGCCACGCCCATTTTTTAGGGGTCAATCAAACTTTCTTGGACAATTTAAGTAAAGGGTCACTCAAGGAACATCCATGCCAAGTTTTATTGAAATCATCGGCCTAACGGTTTTGGAGGAGAATAGTTTTAAAGATTCTAAGGTGAAAAAATGCCCCGCCCATATTTGGGGGTCTATCAAAATTTCTTTAACAATTTAAGAAGAGGGTCATCCAAGGATCATTTCTACCAATTTCATTAAAAACCGCTCATTGGTTTGCGAGGAGAAGATGTTTACAGAAAATGTTTACGCACGCACGGACGGACGGACGCACGCCGGACACTCCGCAATGACAATAGCTCGCTGGCCTTCGGCCAGTGGAGCCAAAAACATGCGTGCTCACATAATAACAAACACTATGTGAAAGCTTTACAAAAATATTCATTCATTTGTTAAGGTGGTAGTATTTTAACAAAGAATTTTACACAACAATTGAGCCTTAGCGAGACATTTCAAACAATTTCAAATAAGCGCAAAGCAAAAACTCTGTCCTGCATGTGCATGCGCTCAGTCTGACCAGAGTCTTCACTATGCGTTTAGCAGATAGATAAGGTCTCAAAGTATCTTTTGACCATTAGGTAACTGTTTGTTTGTTTGTTTGAATGGGTTTAACTCTGCTTTCAACCATCTTGCAGTTATATCGCGGCGACCGGAGCACCTAACAATGGATTCCTGGTATTTCTTTCACCTGTACTACCGTTACACCCTTTCCTAGCCTCCGACTGCTATCTCACATAGGTTTACGATTATCTACCCATTGGTGTATTAGGTAACTGTATATTTACAGTATGTGACTGTCTACGCTAAGTGTTTGTTCCTCACGATCATTTCAAATTGTTAAAAATTTAACGCACAGGCTCAATTCACTTTTATCTGAAATAGCATCGTGGTGCCAAGTAGGAAGAAATCTGAGAGAGGTATTCCTTATGATAATTTCTGACAAACAATCTTTCATAACCCATAATCTATTTCGGAAAAAGAAATTTATTTTATATTTCACAGCATGGATTGGGTCCATTTTTGAGCCTATTATGAGATCCCTGTCCGAAATCAAAAAGACCATACCTTTATCATAATTCCAGGCAGGTTTGGTTGAATTCTGACCAAGCGTACATTTAGTTCCGCGACAGCCCGTTGCACACAAACTAGCACATGATCAGAATTTATGGGAAAAAAAAGGAACGGTAAAAGAGGAAGAGCCAAGGATCATCCTGTGAATTTTGGTTGTTTCAGAGTAAATGTTTAAATGAAAATTTACTCGCGGACTAATGACAGACAACCCTCCACGACACAAAAGGCCCAGTCCCACTGCAAAACGGATACAAAACGTATGCTAACCGTACACGACGGAAAAGTGAAATTTCCATCCGTTCTAATACGCTTGATAAAAACTAATAAATGCGGCAAAAATATGCACAAACAGAACCGAAATGTCGGACGCCTAAAGGAAATTGGCGGGAAGTTGGGTGGATGTTCATCGGAAGCCTTGCGGATAAGAGCGGTTGAGAGCTCAGAAGAGATTGCCGGGTGAAATTGTTGCGAATTCGAATAGCGGAAAGAGCGGATACATAAAGCATTGGACGTAATTCCACCCTCTGTACGTTTTCATCCAGAGCGGATTAGACTTCTGATGATGCCTAACGGGTGGATTGAGGATACAGCCGAAGTATAACGGATGGTATCAAATACGTATCGTTTACTCCTCGTATTGTTTCGCATTTACATCGTAAAAGCGGAAAGTTTATCCGCTCTTCAAGTTGTGTGTACATGTAGCTCAAACATTCTGCGTGGATGAAATCACAATGGACGGACTCAAAACAGACAGAGCGTATACAAAGCGTTTGAAGCGAGTAAGAAACATTTGCAAAGCCTCTTTTCAACGGATGGATAGCTTTTCATACTTTTTATATCCCCAATGCATCCGTAAGTGTAGGGAGATCGGGATTAAAACTCCAGTGAAGCTAATTAAAAAAAGAAAAATTATTTACCATTGAATTTGCTATTCAACTTTAAGAACAAGAACAACAAAATTCAGCGTTTCTTTAATTATCAAAGTCGAATACTTGACATCAGATTTATCTGAAAATATAAAAAAACACCCATGTGCATCCTTGTGTAGAAAAGGTTCGTGATACAGCGAAGAACCTTCGCTGACATTGCAGTCTAAAGATGAAACATTTGCAAGTGTTTAAACTGTAAAGCACCATTAATACAGTTAATCACATCGTAAAAGTGACACCCATAGAGATCACAACCTTTCAAATTTACTCGCTCAGGGCTCCGATCTTTCATTCTATGCACTCACTCCAACCATTCAAAAACGCTCTAAAATCACGAAAAGAAGTAAAATCAACAACTACATTCTAAACAAGTATTACTAGAGAAAAATCGCGATTTCACCGACTTTATCGAAATCATAAGCGTCTGATTGGTTCTTGAAGAGACAGGAAGCCATTTATAGAACTTCAATGCAAATTTTATGAAAGGGAGGTGAAAAATGATAATTTTGATTTTTTGTGAATAAAATTCACGATATTGAATTACATCTCATTAATTTCACTCAAACCCCACTCATCACACTCATTCAATAACATTCCAAAATCGTTCCAAAATCATTCACAGGGTCAATTTTACAATGTTGTTAACTGTTACTGATTACTTCTTGACCCGAGATTATAAGCATTTTCTCATGCTCAACTAGTATTTTTTTTTTCATCTTGAGATTAAAGCGTAAATACTGTTGTTATATCATGATAAATGTAAAAACAATAAAATAATATGAATAAGTTGTTATTAATAACAAGTGGGTACTTTTATCTATTGTGTTCATACGTTTTTTTTATTTTTTTTCTTTTTAATTTTAGAAATTCACAGTTGAGCATGAAAAGAACAGATATCGGTTTCATTATGTATATATACTTACGCAGCGAAGTAAAAGAAAATGATATCGGAGTTGGAGTGCAACTTCCATGGAATGGCGAGATGCGCGCAAGGCCTTGTACCCAGTAATGCAGACCGAAAAACAAAATGGTAAAAAGTCTAAATTTGTCGACGATAACTTATTTATCGATGGTCAAGAGTACAAACCACCACAAGCATGGAGGCGTTAAAGATGTCGAGAAGAACATTTTAAAATTGTCTCCTGGAACGTGAACGGTCTCGTACGTACATTTGAGGACTGAATTCATCGAAAACATTGTGATGATTGTTATTTGACAAGAAACTTGGTTATCCCCTAAATCTCAATACAATTTGGACATTTCTGGCTATAGTACTTATCATTAATCGGAAATAAATCACCTCAAATAAGAAAGGTAGATACAGCGGGGGTATTACTATTTATTACAAAAACTCGTTACGGAATAAAGCTCAAATTTGTCAAGAACAACAGTGTGGTTTAATTTGGTTTAAAAATCTGTAAATCATTGTTTAATTTTGATACAGATGTGTATAAATATGTTGTGTGTACGTTCCTTCTTATGACTCAAAGATACTAAATGATAGTAATATTGATTTATTTGATTCGTTACAATTAGATTTAATGATATCACATAGTTATTTTTAGAACATTGCTATAATGCGGTTATTTTTAGAATCTTGCATTTCGGTAATAAACATTGACAAAAACAAGACAAATATAGGTTATAAGATAAATATAATACATACTTAGTGTATTGTATGTAAAACAATATCAAACTCGGTTGTGAGAATTGATAATTGTCTCGGCAGAGCCTTGACAATTTTCAATTCTCCGAACCTCGTTAGATTTTTATGCCCCCGATAGGGAGGCATCATAAATTTGACTTGTCCGTCCGTCCGTCTGTCCGTCTGTCCGTCATTCCGTCCAAAAACTTTAACATTGGCCATAACTTCTAAATCAAAGCGGTGTCGGGGGCATTGTCATCTTACAGTGACAGCTCTTGTTTTTCATATAATACACTAAGTATGCAGTGCTCCAGATAATTTCAAAGGCCATCAGTACAGTACTGATTGAAATAATTTTTAATCAGTACCTGATATGAGATATCAGTACAACTTTCGGTAAAGAGCAAATGGAAGAAAAGTGAATTTTCATTTCTTTCTTAATGTAACCTTAGTAACAAGTTTTTGTACCTGAACTCCTTTAACAACAATACAGCAACCCTTTCATTAAATATAATTTTCTTTTCTTTTAATCATTGGACCTTCTAAAAAAAATACCTGTTTTTGTTTTATTTAAAAATTTGGGACAGTTAAGAACAGAACCCCCCCCCCCCCAATGGATCATTTAAATGTTGTGTGATGTTTTATTGTATTGAATTGTTGCTTGAAAAATCTTCAATTTTTTCTCATATATATATATATATATATATATATATATATATATATATATATATATATATATATATATATATATATATTTTGAAACTTCAATGAGTTTGCAGCAAAATTATCATGTAAATATTTTATTAACGCGTAGGCCTATCTACTTAAACCAGCGTACTCAGAAAAATCAGTGATTGAGTATGTTATTTCGTCCATGAACGATTTGATAACTGATCAGGAATTTAGCGAGTTCTTCTGGATCCGCTCCGGTCTTGAATTACTTCCGAGGTCGTTGTACCCTAAAATAGTCCGGATAGAAAAATGATGTGCTCCTTTTGCCACACTGTTTTTATGTTTGAGTCAGAGTAAAGTGCTTGAAATGAGGTTCAGCTAAGTGCCAGACCTCTGCTACATTCCATGCATGAGATGAAATGCATTTAGGTGCGAACTATTTTTTCTTGGAGCCTGACCTTTGGTGGAGGTACCCAAGTCTGCGTACACTTTCCTACCACGAGAATTTTTAGGGTAGTCGTGCGCAATGAAAAATTGTGAAAAATTTTATCCTGCAAGGTACTGTTTTCTTGAGATGATATTCAAGAGCATATAACGCTCTTTAAGCCGCACTAAGTTATTAAGCCCAAATTTGCTTTTTAAAGGAGCTACAGACTGTCAAAATGTGCCAATTTACTATATAATTTAACACGGCCAAAACAGACAGGAGTGTAACCTATATGGAGATGGGGGGGTCACACAAAAATATTGATTGCTATGTTGTTTTCATAAATTTTTGACTCAAATGTCACAGTCAACTAGTAAATATGATCAAAAACTGGTTTCTGATAAGAATCTTTCAATATTTTTAAAATTTGAATTAAATTTTTAAAAAAATGTTAAATTGGTGATTTCACGCCTTTAAAGTACTTTGATTCCTCCGGAATGCTTTGGTTTTTTCCCATTATGTCACAACAAGCTGTCTGCACAATTTGATCATCTGAACAAGAAGTTTGGGCTGTAAAGAACTAAAATTTTCATCTGAAAAAGGTATGGATAATGCCATCACCCTAGAATATCAGCCACTTAAAAGCCTTGTTGGTATGAATGATGGTCGATAGGACCTTATATATGTTTTTGGGTTCAGAATCAACAGTTCAACTCAAAAAGACTAAAAACACAAACTATTGTTGGAAAATCAAACCTTGCTTGAATGAGCTTTCTTACTTTACCTCTGTCTGTCTGTTTGTCTGTCCCCATCTCTATCTGTCTCTTTGTCATTGTCTGTCTGGCTCTCTGTTTCTCTCTCCCTGCCTCCCTCCCCTCTTTCTCTCTCTCTCTCTCTCTCTCCTTCTCTCTCTTGAAAAAAGTTGCAATATGATTTATCCCCCCCCTTTTCAGGATTTTGAGTGTAATATTCTTGTATCCTCAAATTTATTTATATGTAGTTACAACTCATTTGTGCCGATCTATAGTTTTGAGCTCAAATAAGAGGTCGCTCTGTTTCAGCCGGTCGATTTCACCGTTACTGGACAGTCTATGTATAATTATGTATGCCATCACCTCAACATATTCCTTTGTTTCACTTACATTTTGTTAATCCTTAACCTCACGGTATTGAAATTCCATGATGGATTTGCTACTTAGGCGATTCATTCTAAAAGTGTTGTTTTTGTCATTGTAGCAGGTTACACATATGATCGTTCAAAATGTTGTCATCTGTAGTAGAAATAGAACTTGTTTTTTGTGTTTTTTTGTTTCATAAGCTTCACTGCAAGGGCCTAGTTGGTTACTTCTCAATTAATGAAGCATATTTTCTTTTTGAAAATAGCTTTCTCTTCTTCTGCATCTGCTGCCTTAAATCATGTTCAATAAGAATCTGTTTTTAGATGTCTGGAAATTGAAAGAATAGCTGGTTTTGGTAATAAAAGGAATCCTCATCTTCTTTTATACCTATCCCACAATGTCAGTGTCATATGACCAAAACGGCACTAATTTGATTGGCTGGCAGTCTAAGTAACCACTTGAAATGAAGATAATAAGCTTCCAAACCCTAAGCCCTGTATGGATATTTCCTGTTATGGATCCCCTTTACATTGTTTCGTAAATATTTTTGTATCGGATACAGCTTAAACTCTTCAATCAAAATGGTAAAAGCAAAAAAATAGTACTTTTAAAAGATTTTGATATATTATACAAAAGATTAATTCTGCCACCATTTTGCTCTACAGGTTCAAATAGTAATTCTTATTTAGAACTTTACTCTTTTTAACACTGTCCAATTAACTTTTCCTGGGAGTTTCTGACCTTTGACTTAGTTTTTGACTATTAAACTAATAATATAAGCTATTCATGAGGGTTTTTTCTTGAATGTATTTATATTTTTAAAGAAAAATTGAACTTAAATTAAACTTAAAATCAATTTTTTCTTCATATAATGATTTTTTTGCAACCAATTTTTAGCATAGACATCTGAAAAGGGTCACAAAGTAAAGAAGAATCATTTTGCTGCAAAACACTTTTTATTTTATGGAAATTGATCACTTATTACCAAAGTTATGTCAATTTCTAATCATCATGTGAAGGACATTGAAACTTTTCCATTTTGGTCCTAATTTCAGAAATATAGGCCTTGTACTAATTCTCCTGCCATTTCATTTCTAAGTAATATTTTTGAAAAATTTAAAGACATGGAAAGTTGTAATACACATATGCATAGGTTGAAAGAAGTTTTGTCCAAATTGGAAATAAAAAGTTTCATATTTAGGATCCGCTCCGGTCTTGAATTACTTCCGAGGTCGTTGTACCCTAAAATAGTCCGGATAGAAAAATGATGTGCTCCTTTTGCCACACTGTTTTTATGTTTGAGTCAGAGTAAAGTGCTTGAAATGAGGTTCAGCTAAGTGCCAGACCTCTGCTACATTCCATGCATGAGATGAAATGCATTTAGGTGCGAACTATTTTTTCTTGGAGCCTGACCTTTGGTGGAGGTACCCAAGTCTGCGTACACTTTCCTACCACGAGAATTTTTAGGGTAGTCGTGCGCAATGAAAAATTGTGAAAAATTTTATCCTGCAAGGTACTGTTTTCTTGAGATGATATTCAAGAGCATATAACGCTCTTTAAGCCGCACTAAGTTATTAAGCCCAAATTTGCTTTTTAAAGGAGCTACAGACTGTCAAAATGTGCCAATTTACTATATAATTTAACACGGCCAAAACAGACAGGAGTGTAACCTATATGGAGATGGGGGGGTCACACAAAAATATTGATTGCTATGTTGTTTTCATAAATTTTTGACTCAAATGTCACAGTCAACTAGTAAATATGATCAAAAACTGGTTTCTGATAAGAATCTTTCAATATTTTTAAAATTTGAATTAAATTTTTAAAAAAATGTTAAATTGGTGATTTCACGCCTTTAAAGTACTTTGATTCCTCCGGAATGCTTTGGTTTTTTCCCATTATGTCACAACAAGCTGTCTGCACAATTTGATCATCTGAACAAGAAGTTTGGGCTGTAAAGAACTAAAATTTTCATCTGAAAAAGGTATGGATAATGCCATCACCCTAGAATATCAGCCACTTAAAAGCCTTGTTGGTATGAATGATGGTCGATAGGACCTTATATATGTTTTTGGGTTCAGAATCAACAGTTCAACTCAAAAAGACTAAAAACACAAACTATTGTTGGAAAATCAAACCTTGCTTGAATGAGCTTTCTTACTTTACCTCTGTCTGTCTGTTTGTCTGTCCCCATCTCTATCTGTCTCTTTGTCATTGTCTGTCTGGCTCTCTGTTTCTCTCTCCCTGCCTCCCTCCCCTCTTTCTCTCTCTCTCTCTCTCTCTCCTTCTCTCTCTTGAAAAAAGTTGCAATATGATTTATCCCCCCCCCCTTTTCAGGATTTTGAGTGTAATATTCTTGTATCCTCAAATTTATTTATATGTAGTTACAACTCATTTGTGCCGATCTATAGTTTTGAGCTCAAATAAGAGGTCGCTCTGTTTCAGCCGGTCGATTTCACCGTTACTGGACAGTCTATGTATAATTATGTATGCCATCACCTCAACATATTCCTTTGTTTCACTTACATTTTGTTAATCCTTAACCTCACGGTATTGAAATTCCATGATGGATTTGCTACTTAGGCGATTCATTCTAAAAGTGTTGTTTTTGTCATTGTAGCAGGTTACACATATGATCGTTCAAAATGTTGTCATCTGTAGTAGAAATAGAACTTGTTTTTTTGTGTTTTTTTGTTTCATAAGCTTCACTGCAAGGGCCTAGTTGGTTACTTCTCAATTAATGAAGCATATTTTCTTTTTGAAAATAGCTTTCTCTTCTTCTGCATCTGCTGCCTTAAATCATGTTCAATAAGAATCTGTTTTTAGATGTCTGGAAATTGAAAGAATAGCTGGTTTTGGTAATAAAAGGAATCCTCATCTTCTTTTATACCTATCCCACAATGTCAGTGTCATATGACCAAAACGGCACTAATTTGATTGGCTGGCAGTCTAAGTAACCACTTGAAATGAAGATAATAAGCTTCCAAACCCTAAGCCCTGTATGGATATTTCCTGTTATGGATCCCCTTTACATTGTTTCGTAAATATTTTTGTATCGGATACAGCTTAAACTCTTCAATCAAAATGGTAAAAGCAAAAAATAGTACTTTTAAAAGATTTTGATATATTATACAAAAGATTAATTCTGCCACCATTTTGCTCTACAGGTTCAAATAGTAATTCTTATTTAGAACTTTACTCTTTTTAACACTGTCCAATTAACTTTTCCTGGGAGTTTCTGACCTTTGACTTAGTTTTTGACTATTAAACTAATAATATAAGCTATTCATGAGGGTTTTTTCTTGAATGTATTTATATTTTTAAAGAAAAATTGAACTTAAATTAAACTTAAAATCAATTTTTTCTTCATATAATGATTTTTTTGCAACCAATTTTTAGCATAGACATCTGAAAAGGGTCACAAAGTAAAGAAGAATCATTTTGCTGCAAAACACTTTTTATTTTATGGAAATTGATCACTTATTACCAAAGTTATGTCAATTTCTAATCATCATGTGAAGGACATTGAAACTTTTCCATTTTGGTCCTAATTTCAGAAATATAGGCCTTGTACTAATTCTCCTGCCATTTCATTTCTAAGTAATATTTTTGAAAAATTTAAAGACATGGAAAGTTGTAATACACATATGCATAGGTTGAAAGAAGTTTTGTCCAAATTGGAAATAAAAAGTTTCATATTTAGGATCCGCTCCGTTCTTGAATTACTTCCGAGGTCGTTGTACCCTAAAATAGTCCGGATAGAAAAATGATGTGCTCCTTTTGCCACACTGTTTTTATGTTTGAGTCAGAGTAAAGTGCTTGAAATGAGGTTCAGCTAAGTGCCAGACCTCTGCTACATTCCATGCATGAGATGAAATGCATTTAGGTGCGAACTATTTTTTCTTGGAGCCTGACCTTTGGTGGAGGTACCCAAGTCTGCGTACACTTTCCTACCACGAGAATTTTTAGGGTAGTCGTGCGCAATGAAAAATTGTGAAAAATTTTATCCTGCAAGGTACTGTTTTCTTGAGATGATATTCAAGAGCATATAACGCTCTTTAAGCCGCACTAAGTTATTAAGCCCAAATTTGCTTTTTAAAGGAGCTACAGACTGTCAAAATGTGCCAATTTACTATATAATTTAACACGGCCAAAACAGACAGGAGTGTAACCTTCTGGAGTAAACCATTGAAAAAAAGATTTCCATGACGTGTGATGTTTTTCTGCTGATTAGGGTATTTTTACGGCAGATCAGCTGGTCTCACATCATTTACGGCAAAAATTTAACAAGCGCATCGATGCTGGGTACCGCACTGTTTACAAATTATTTTCCCACGGTCCGCATTCCATTGTCACGGGAATAGTCGAAAATGATCGGTAACTTACGAGTACGCATTTACAACGTTTATATTAGTCGGGAACCTTCGGCGATGCTATTTCCAGTTTACAGAAAAGTCCGAGCGGGTAACGTAGATTCTCGTCAATATCGGGAATATCCGAAATGATAATTTTATATTCTGCAAGAGTAAATTCCCTTGATTTACGCGTTCGTACCCAAAAATATCCGTACACGTCTAAAACATTCCGTATCTTTTACGGAGTTTCGCTAAAAGTCATGCGTAACGAGTAATTTTACATCCGTAAAATACGGAAAAACGGAGCTTATCTAGAGCGCTGGTATGTATTAAATATATTCAAATCGGAAGGAAAAATATTCATCGTCGGCGATTTAAATGCCACACCTTCAACTGAGTTAGATTTCCAAAATTTTAATCCATTTTTCACCTTAAACTCAGATCAGATATTTTATCAAAAAATCGTAAATCGTAAAAATAAAGATTGCGTAATTCAATTATGACAAAATACAGAGTTACTAATAGGTAATGACCGTTTAGGATATGATAAAATTATTGGAAACTACACATTTGTAAATCATAACGGATCAAGTATTGTGGATTGTTCTTTTTTTTTTTACTAAATTACAATGATTTCAAAAATATTGCAACTTTCGTAATACTTTCACCTAACGAATGACGAATTTTTCAATTATGCCAAAATACAGAGTTACTCATAGGTAATGCCCGTTTAGGATATGATAAAATTATCGGAAACACATTTGTAAATCATAACGGATCAAGTATTGTGGATTGTTTTTGTTTTTTTTACTAAATTACAATGATTTCGAAAATATTGCAACTTTCGTAATACTTTCACCTAACGAATTTTCGGATCATTGCCCGCTACTTATTTGCATAAAAACGTCACGCCCTTATACCTATGAAGTAAAAGTACCGTCACCAATAGGCTAGTTATACAGAGGGACGATTCCCCTATACAAACATTCAGGGATGTACGATTGAATAGTGTTGACCGACTCCACCTACTCATGGAAGAATTAGATAATAAGCATATCATCGAGACAGTCAATAAATTTACTTCATATTCACTTGAAAAAACTTTCAAATACTTGGCATAAAACTAAAAGATTCAAAGTCGAATACGCAAACTAAAAATAACAAAGAATTTAACAAAGCAAGAAATCTCTACGTGAGAAATTAAAATTTAGAAGAAAAAAAGAGCACTATTTAGAAAATAAGAGCATCTTTAACAAATTAAAACGAAAGAGAACCAGAGAATTCGCAAGAATTGAAAGCGACATAATCTCAAAACTGGCAAAATCAGAATATACCCAAATAGTTGGGGCGAAGGAATAATTATACTAATATTCAAAGATGGCAGTGCCGATCCCAAAAGTTTTAGAGGTATTACATTAAATAATATTATTTCGAATATATATTATAAGTTATTAGTTACAAAATTAAACAAATGGTCTTATAAACACAATAAAATTATCGATAACCAATATGGTTTTCAAAAAGGGAAATCTATTTTAATTTTCAACGCACTAATATCAAAAACTTTAGCAGGCAACAAAAAACTATATGTAGCTTCTTTGATAGGGAAAAAATGTTTGACAAGATTGACAGAACATATCTTTTCCAATCACTAATTAATGAAAAAGTAAGTAGTAAATTTGTTAAATCACAAAAATCAATGTATAGTATTGTTTAATCTTTTGTTCGATACAAATCCGAAGAGTCTGATTATATCTACTCACATATTGGTGTGAAACAGGGCGATCCGTCAAGCAGTATTTTGTGATTCTTTTATCTAAATGATTTACTAAATAATATTAATAGTAATATAGACGGAATATTAACAGTTAACGAAATCGAATTATTCCTTTTGTTATTTGCTGATGATGCAGCTATTTTAACACAGAATCCTGTCTCATTGCAATCTATCTTATATAATGTTGAACAAAATTGCGATACGTGGAAATTAGGCCTCAATGTAAACAAAACAAAAATAATGATTTTTGAAAGAGGTAGACATACAACTATCATTTTTATTTGAAGAATACGCGACTCGGTATTGTAAAATGTTCTAAATATTTAGGAGTAGATTTGTATAAAAATTTTAATTGAACAAGAGGACCCTGAGGGCCCTAAATCGCTCACCTGATATTTCAAGTAAATTATCATTAAGACTCCGTTTCCTATGATATGGCATGAACCTTCCCATTTTCAACTGAGTTCATTCTTATGACCTGGCAATTTTTTTGATCAAGTTTGAAGAAGATTGGACTATATTTGTGGCGTTTGGAGCTCTTACGAGAAAATTGTCATTAAGGCTCCTTTTCCCGTGATATGGCACGTATACTTCCCATTTCCAAATGAGTTCATCCTCATGACATAACAAACATTCTGACAAAGTTTCATGATGATTGGACCATATTTGTGGCTTCTAGAGAGTAAACAAAAAAATTGTCATTAAGGCGCCTTTTCCTGTGATATGGCACCGATCCTTCCCATTTTCAATAGACTTCATCCTCATGACCTAACAAACATTCTGACCAAGTTTCATGAAAATTGGACCGTATTTGTCGCTTCTAGAGTCTAAACAAGAAATTTGTCATTAAGGCCCCTTTTCCCGTGATATGGCACAGATCCTTTCCATTTGAGCAATTTTCATAAGGGACCAGCCAAGGAATATTTCTACCAAGTTTGGTTGATTTTGACCCATAAGTTTAGGAGGAGATGTCGTTTAAAGATATTGTTGACAAAATTGTCATTAAGGCGGCTTTTTCCGTGATATTGCATGGATCCTTCCCATTTTCAATAGACTTCATCCTCATGACCTAACAAATATTCTGACCAAATTTCATGAAGATTGGACCATATTTGTGGCTCCTAGAGTGTAAACAAGAAATTTGTCGTTAAGGCCCCTTTTCCCGTGATATGGCACGGATCCTTTCCATTTGAGCAATTTTCATAAGGGACCACACAAGGAATATTTCTGCCAAGTTTGGTTGATTTTGACCCATAAGTTTAGGAGGAGATGTCGTTTAAAGATATTGTTGACAAAATTGTCATTAAGGCGCCTTTTTCCGTGATATGGCATGGATCCTTCCCATTTTCAATAGACTTCATCCTCATGACCTAACAAACATTCTGACCAAGTTTCATGAAGATTGGACCATATTTGTGGCTTCTAGTGTTAAAACAAGAAATTTGTCATTAAGGCCCCTTTTCCTTTGATATGGCACGGATCCTTTCCATTTGAGCAATTTTCATAAGTGACCACCCTAGGAATATTTCTGCCAAGATTCGTTGATTTTAACCCATAAGTTTAGGAGGAGATGTCGTTTCAAGATATTGTTGACAAAATTGTCATTAAGGCGCCTTTTTCTGTGAAATGGCATGGATCCTTCCCATTTTCAATAGACTTCATCCTGAAGACCTAACAAACATTTTGACCAAGTGTAATGAAGATTGGACCGTATTTGTGGCTTCTAGAGTGAAAACAAGAAATTTGTCATTAAGGCCCCTTTTCCCGTGATATGGCACAGATCCTTTCCATTTGAGCAATTTTCATAAGGGACCACCCAAGGAATATTTCTGCCAAGTTTGGTTGATTTTAACCCATAAGTTTAGGAGGAGATGTCGTTTAAAGATATTGTTGACAAAATTGTCATTAAGGCGGCTTTTTCTGTGAAATGGCATGGATCCTTCCCATTTTCAATAGACTTCATCCACATGACCTAACAAACATTCTGACCAAGTTTCATGAAGATTGGACCGTATTTGTGGCTTCAAGAGTGAAAACAAAAAAATGTCATTAAGGCCCCTTTTCCCGTGATATGGCACGGATCCTTTCCATTTGAGCAATTTTTATAAGGGACCACCCAAGGAATATTTCTGCTAAGTTTGGTTGATTTTAACCCATAAGTTTAGGAGGAGATGTCGTTTAAAGATATTGTTGACAAAATTGTCATTAAGGCGCCTTTTTCTGTGAAATGGCACGGATCCTTCCCATTTTCAATAGACTTCATCCTGAAGACCTAACAAACATTTTGACCAAGTGTAATGAAGATTGGACCGTATTTGTGGCTTCTAGAGTGAAAACAAGAAATTTGTCATTAAGGCCCCTTTTCCCGTGATATGGCACAGATCCTTTCCATTTGAGCAATTTTCATAAGGGACCACCCAAGGAATATTTCTGCCAAGTTTGGTTGATTTTGACCCATAAGTTTAGGAGGAGATGTCGTTTAAAGAAAAAGTTGACGCCGTGACGGACAGATGGACAGACGGACGCCGGACAACGATCGATCACAATAGCTCCCTTGAGCACTTCGTGCTCAGGTGAGCTAAAAACGAATACAATCTAAAATTGCAAACCGTTCTTCGTTTTCAATTCATAAATTATTTGTCAATTTTAACCAGATTGATTTACCAGTTTCAAGCAAAATGAAAGTGTTTGATAGCGTTGTGTTACCAAGTCTTACCTATGCCGCGGACGTCTGGGGAAATCACCCAGCACCGGATATTGAATCTGTATTGATAAAGTTTTGTCGAAAAATCCTTGTAGTAAAATAATCTACATATCTAGACACTATTTATGGAGAGTTAGGACGTATACCTTTATCTCTTCATAGAACATTTATCATTATCAAATATTGGATAAAACTTCTTAATTCAGATGTAAATTCGCTGCTATATAATACATACTTAATGCTTCTAAATGATATTGAAACAGGACTTACATATAACAATTGTAATTAGGCTTACCAAGTGAAATGTATCCTCGATGATTGTGGGCTACATTTTATTTGGCAAAACCAGTTTCTTGTCCAAATCAACTTTGATATATTGAAACAACGCTTATTAGATATGTATCACCAAAATTGGTATTCTGCCATAAATAATTCAAATCGACTAGATACTTACTCATTATTTAAACATGAATTCCATTTTGAACATTATCTTAATTCTATAACAGAGAAGAAATTTCGAATCGCTCTCACTAAATTTAGACTTTCGTCACATTATTTAGAGATTAAACGTGGTCGATACTTAAATATTGACAAAAAAGATAAAATATATAGGAATTGCAAAAACAAAATGTTTCGAAAATAAATTCCACATTCTTCTAACTTACCCAAAGTATACAGTCTATATAAAAATATTATATTACTAAGCCAATTCTTAATAAGTTAACAAATTTGATGTCCCAAAATTCGAAAACAACCTTGCAGAATTTATCGAGTTATATATATTACGCTTTTAAATCTAGAAACTAAAGATGTTATACGCTATTCTTCTGTTAATCCATGTTTTTCCTGTTTTTAAGTTGGAATGCGGAGCAATTCCAACTTAGATTTAACAAAACCGCAAAATGAACACAAGATAAATTCATTTCGGGTTTTTTGAGAACACACATCACGTGAACAGGATGTGAATACACTTGGGCCTATCTTGTCTATCTCAACTTGACTTAGACATACAGTTTATTGCATCAAAAGAAAATAATCCTGTACAATTACACAACTATCACTTCATGTATATTAAATTCACGCTAATTCATGATTTAAACGATATTTATTGAAATTTGCGTACGAATTTACTAGTATCACATGTTTACATGACTATATTTGGAAATCATGTGATAAGTCAAGTCAAATAAGGTCAGCTATTGAAAAAAGAACTAGCCAATCACGTGATCTGCTTATTTGGCAATGTCGCGATCTGGTTTCTCAGTATTGTGGCAATAGCACAGGCCAATCACGTGATCTGCTTATTTGGTAAAGTCGCGACCTATTTACGTAGAATAATGTTATAACTTCTTTTAAAGGTATAGTTTCTCTTTCTGAACGACCTTATCACACATTTGACTTATGCCAAATTGTTATATTGTACATTTCTGTCTACAGTTACGAAATAAAAATTTTTGCTTTTTCTTAAAGTGAAGATACACTTTTAAAGTAAATAAATATTTTTGCACCATATTGTCGTTTGTTTCCGTCATATTGCAGTTATCTTCATGAATGTTTCATTGTCAAAGCCAAAAAATCATCAAATAAAATCCTGGCCACCACATCTTGAATGGAATTATGAATATCTTTGCCCAATTGCATTTCATCACCAAAATAACTTGCCATTTGAAACAGACCTTCTAGTTCAACTTGTTTTCATCACATTTTTGCACATCAACACGTTTAAGAGCACCATCATACAGTTAGTTACATCGTGAAATTGACATTCATCTCAATCAAAAAATCTCTTAATCGCTCACTCAGCGCTCCATTCATTCATTTCAAATACTCACTCAAACCATTCAAAACTCTCAGAATTACTCAATAAATAAGATCAACTTGTTCATTCAAAATGAATAAAGAATTAAGAACCAAATCGCGATTTCACTGACATAATTGAATTTTAAAGCGTCTGATTGGTTCTTGGCGAAATATAAAGCTATTGGTGTAACTTTCATGCATTTTTCTTATTAAATGGATGTTTTACATATCGCTTAGTTTGTTCATCCTGAACAAATAAGCGACATTGGATTCCCTTTCTTAAATTTCACTCAAAACTCGCTCCGCTCACTCATTCAATATCATTCCTAAATCATTCCAAAATCGTTCACCTTATCAATTTTACAATGTTATTAACTATACCCCCTACTCAGAAGTAGAGGAGCACATATTGATTTCATCATGTCTGTCTGTCGGTCCATTGACCTTTTGCTTTCCGCTAGCTAAACGGAGAAGCAAATGACCTGCAATAACGAAAGTCATTTGAAAAACAACATAGAAACTGTTTTGAGTGTACAAGTGTCCGATTTCAATGAAACTTAACCAGAATGTTCCCTGGGTGACCCTTTTCAAAACTTCTTCGGTAAATTCTGATAATCCACAAATATCGGCGTGGTAGGGCGAGGCTTATTTTGAGCCAGAAATCTTGGAACGACATCTCCTCCTGGACCACTGGGCCTATTTCAATGAACCTTTACCAGAATATTCCTGGGGAGACCCTTTACAATAATTGTTCGTGAAATTGAGAATGGCCCATTAATATGGGCGTGGCAAAGCGGGGCTTATTTTGATCCTGAAAACTTTGAACAACATCTCCTCCTAAACCACTAGGCCCATTTCAAAGAAACTTTACCAGAATGTTCCTAGGGTGACCCTTTTTAAAGATTGTATGCAAAATTTGGATTGGCCCATAAATATTGAAGTGGCAGGGCGGGCCTAATTTTGAGCCAAAAATCTTTGAATGAAATCTTCTCCTGAACCACTCGGCCAATGTCTTTGAAACTTTACCAGAATGTTTCTTCGGTATCGCTTTTGGCAATTCGTTCACGAAATTGTGATTGGTCCATAAATATTGGTGTGGCAGGGCGGGACTTATTTCAGCCCAGGACTTTTGAACAACATCTCCTCCTGAACCACTTGGCCGATTTCAATGAAACTTTCCCAGAACGTTCCTTTGGAGATCATTTTTAAAATTTGTTTGCAAAGTTTTGATTAGCCCATAAATATGGGCGTGGCAGAGCAGGGCTAATTTTGAGTCTCCTCTGTAAATAGTGGGTGGGCAGGGTCTATTATCACTGTTTATTCTTCGAATTAGTTTCCTTTAAACAATTAGGCAAATTTGAATGAAACTATGCCAGAAAATATCTTGGATGAGAGCCACTGGCTAAATCGGATTCTGGACAGCGCTTTAGGACCATTTTGGCCCTAGTGTTATCATTTTTCTTCCATCAGTTGCAGGTCTGTATAGCGAATCAGGGGTTTAAGCGTCTCTCGTTGTTGAAATACATTGATTTATATACGCCCGTCAAAAGACGAGACGTTTTATGTGATCACCTGTGGTGGGCGGGAGGCGTGAGCTTCGTTAGTGGCTTGAGGTCACCGTAGCATTCCAACTTATCAGTACTTTCAGTACTTTGATTGTATATGACATTTGCTGTAAGCAATGTGAATGTTTAACGCAATAAACTTGTTGTAAATAAACTTTTATTGCATTGTATCGGAGCATAGATGTGAAAAGGAAACATTAAGGAATCATTATCGACTAATGAAAAACATTGTGACTACGGCTAACTAAAAAAAATAATAATCGCAGGTAGTGATGGGCAGATAAATCGATTATAATCGATGATCAGTTGGTTTGGGCTTCCAATTGTCATAATCGACTAAGAAATATCAAAACCGATGAACCAGTTCCTAAAACATAAATAGAAGCCATTTAATATTGTTTTCGAAACCAATATTTGATGGCTCAGCGTGACAGTTGTAACTGTTTATAGGCAGTTACAATTGTGTTATGCTGAGCCATGAAGTTAGTAGAAAAATCTGATGAAAGATTCTTTCGGTCATAAGTTTTAACTTTCACATTCTTTTCTTCAAATGATGATACTGGAAGTGCTGTATTATTAATTTCTTAGAAAACGATCGATCATCAGGTAATTTACTCTTCCAACTAAAAACTGATTATCGAATGTGATTTGAAACCGATTGCCCAACACTAATCATAGGTGGTTAAGCCTAGATTTGTCGCAAAACATACTCCCATGAAATAATCTAAAATGCCTTGACAAGTGATTTCTTGGATGATGTGTTTTCCTTATAGACAGTCCCCAGCTGGGCGGGGGGGGGGATAGAAATAGTCGGCTCCATGTAGTACATGGTATGACCCCAAACAAATGGACCTGCCTGTTTGCCGTGGGCTGCGACCCGTAATGCCTGATGATCCTGGTGGTTAAGTGAGCTCAGGGGTTGGCTAGTCCCTGTGTTTGCAACACACCACTTTGGCCCTGAGTTGGGATAAACGGGAGGTCGCTGGGCCCGACCCGATCAATCGGCTGGTCATGCCTTATTCTAGGACGTTTTGATCAAAAGACTTATCTTTCCATTGTTTTTTCGTAAACCACCATTTTCAGTAAATGACGTTTACATTTACGCCTTAGAAGGCGGTGGCTCATGGGCCAATCGTGTAAATTTGGTGTTTGATCGACAATTTAACTGTCTGGTGTCTACTTCATGCTTTCACGTTTTTTGCTTGATCTAGCCATTTTGCACGAGTATATCGGCGATGTATCCCCGGCACCTCTCCTAAGATGGAATTCCCCAGGTTAGGTGTCCCCTTGAGGACTCCGAGGGCGGGTGTTTGCAGCATCGCCGACGAAGTCAATTAATTACAAAGGCACAAACTAAAACAAAAAAACCCAAGCGATATTTATCGGACTCTGAGGATGAAAGCATTAACATACCATCATTTCCCAAGTTTATTGTGGTCGAAAGTGATGACTCAGATATTGAGATTGCGGATTTGTCAACATTTATTATAGAAAAACAAGTCAGAGCAATAATTGGTACCCCCAAATCGGAAAAAAAATCTGAAGAATGGAAATCTGCTCATTGAAGTTTCCAAAAGGCCCAATCGGATAATCTTTTAAAAACAAGCAAGTTTTTTCAATCATAGGGTGAAAGTGTATCCACACGAAAAGTTAAATACTTTCAAGGGTGTTATTCGTTGGCGAGAGTTATCGTCTTGCTTGATACATGTAATTGAAACAAATTTAAGATCTCGTAGCGGTTAGGCGTATTGAATTTACAAGGGATCAGAAAATAATAAAAACAAACACTTATGTTTTGACATTTGACGAGCCCACTAAAACCCAAAAAATAAAAGTCGGATTCCAGATTGTCAAGGTTGATGTTTTTGTACCCAATCCTCTGCGTTGTTTTAATGTCAGAGGTTTGGCCATCACGGAGACAACTGCAAGAAAACTAAAGTCTGTAGGAAATATGGGTATGAAGGAAGTGAAGACGAGCACTATGAGGATGACTGTCAGAATGATTTCAAGTGTTCTAATTGTGGAATGGCACATCCTGCAAATTCAAGATTGTGCCCTTAGATCCAAAAAGAAAAGGAAATCTTGAATGTAAAGATGTAAAGTTTAAGCAATCAATCTCCTTTGAAGCTAGGAAAATAGTAGAATCCAGAGACGACACCAAAAGCTACGCAAATAAAGCTAAACTTGTACCTGAGCCGATTCAAACCCCCAAAACAAATGAATGCAACACTTGTGAACGTATGCTTAAAATATTAACTGATATATTTCCTGAAGTACGTAGCAAAGTTGATCAAGTATTGTCAGGAGAAACACCCTTAAACACAACACCAGATGTAAACACTAAAAAAAGAAAACCTCAGATTCTGAAAAGAATACATCTATTTCTAAGCCAAAGAAAGTTGTAATCAAAAATGTAAACAAACCGTCCATAAAAGAAAAATCTACACGTCATTCAGAGTCCGTTAATCAAAGAAAGCTGCGTATTAGTCTGGAGAAGGTTTCACCTCCTCCAGCTTCGACCGGCCATCGCTTTTCTAAGTTAAGCGAGTCGGATAACGAGGAGGAGGAGATTGATGTACCCGCTCCCCCTTCTTCAAACCCCCTTACCTCAAACCATAAGCAAACAGATGCAATAAGGCAAGGTGCAAACAAAATCAACCTAACAGCAGTTAAATAATGGGAAGTTTCTCATCTAGTTAACAAACAAAAAAATAGTTGCAGTATGTTTATAAGAAACTTTTTTAAAAGACACATATAAGTTTTCTTTGAAACACCATTCTTGTTATTCTAATAACTTTAAAGAACGCGAGAAAGCGTCTGGTAGTGTGGGAATTATTACAAATTATAATGTCCCTCATCGTCTAGTAAATTTAAAAACATCTTTTCAAGCAATGGCTGTAAGTATCAATAAAACTATAACACTGTGCTCGGTTTATCTTCCTCCTAGTTCTCGTTAGATGGTAGAAACTTGATAATCTTGTTGACCAGCTACCACAACCTTTTATACTTATGGGGGATTTTAATTCTCACCATAAGTTGTGGGGATGCTCCAATACAGACGACAAAGGCGGTACTGTTGAGGATTTTGTAACACGGCATGATCTTGTTTTATTAAATGATAAATCTAAAACCTATCTCATCCTGCAACTGGAAATTAGTCCCTACTAGATTTGACTATTTGCAGTCCTGATATTTTTCCTGATTTTTCATTGAAAGTTCTTTCCGACCTTCATGGTAGTGACCATTTTCCTTTTCAGATCTCTGAATTAGGACCATCTGTTCTGTTCAGGCGCCCTAGGCGTTGGAAACTCCATAAGGCTAATTGGAAACTTTTTAAAACCACCTGTCAACAATTGATAAATTCAGAAGCCTTTGATGAAAACGCTGCAGTCTTGTTTACATCTTAACTATATTCTGCTGCAGAAAAAAGTATTCCACAAACATCGCCTGACCCAAAGAATCCAAACAAGCCATGGTTCAATGATGATTGCAAAAAGGTTATAGCCGAGAGGCAACATGCTCTAAGAGCATTTGGCTTAAGGCCTTCAAAGGAAAATCTTAACTAATTTAAAATTGCACGTGCAAAAGCACGTCGCACTATAAAACAAAGTAAGCGTTCGTCTTGGAGACAGTTTATCTCTAGATTAAATTCTAGATCATCAGTCAAAAAGACTTGGGACATGATACGTAAAATTAGTGGGAAGAATACATAACTAGGTGTTGGCCATCTTAAAATAGATGAAGATAATACAGTTATTTCAAAACATGATATTGCTAATGTCTTAGCAGACACGTTAGCCAAGAAATTTTCCTCTAATAATTATTCACCTACGTTTCAGAAGTTTCATGGTGAAAAGAAAAGTCTAAACTTTATTTTAGTTCCAGAAATCTGGAACACTATAATAGAGACTTTTCGGTAAAGGAATTGAAAAAAGCTTTAAAAAAGTGTCACGACACTGCTGTCGGATCAGATGCTATTCATTATCAATTCCTCAAACGTTTGCCGTCTCGTTCCCTTCATTGCTTACTTGAAATTTATAATTAGGTATGGACAACAGGAAGCAGTCCAGCCCCTTGGCGAGAAGCTATCGTTATTCCAATACCTAAACCAGGTAAAGATTCCACAAATCCATCTAATTATCGCCCTATTGCATTAACTGATGCATTTGCAAAACCATGGAAAGAATGGTAAATGATCGTCTTGTCTGGTTTCTTGAAAAGAACCACCTTATTACTCAAGTCCAAAGTGGCTTTCTTTAACAGAGAAGAACTCTTGATCATTTTGTTCGCTTTGAGACATTTATTCGAGAAGCCTGTTTCAAGAAGTAACACCTTGTTTCTGTCTTTTTCGATCTTTAAAGTGCTTATGACACCACTTGGAAGTATGGAATTATGAACGACCTCTATGATTTAGGTATTCGAGGTCGCCTTGCATTTTTCATCTCAGCTTTTTTTGATGAACGTCAGTTTAGAGTCCGTGTTGGTGATACTTTATCTGATCCTCATGAACAGGAAATGGGTGTCCCCCAGGGAAGTATTTTATCGGTGACACTATTTAGTGTCTAAATAAACAACATCGTAAAAACCGTTTGCCCTGGTGTGGAATGTTTTCTATATGTTGATAACTTCTGCATCTGTTACAGATCAAAATACATGTATACAATTGAAAGACAGTTGCAGCAAGTTTTAAACAATCTTTTAAAATGGTCCAATGAAAACGGCTTCAAATTTTCAAAGACAAAAACTTAATTTTTGTCAATCAAGGAAAAATCACTCCGACCCAGAAATAAAGTTTGACGGAGTGCCGATTGAAGTTGTTAAGGAATTTAAGTTCTTGGGTCCTCTTTCTGATTCTAAACTGTCGTTTATTCCACATATTGACAATTTAAAAATAAATGCCAAGAGGCACTTAATCTTTTTACGTGTTGTATCCAGTATGGATTGGGGAGCCGATAAAAAGCTTCTATTGCGCCTTTATAGGGCACTTGTTAGATCAAAGCTAGGCTATGGCTGTGTTGTTTATGGTTCTACACGCCCTTCTTACCTTCGCAAATTTGATACTATTCATAATCAAGGATTGCGTTTGGCGTTGGGCGCATTTAGAACGTCACCAGTTAACAGTCTTTATACAGAAGCAAATGAGCCTTCCTTAAATTTACGAAGAAAGACGCTTTCTTTACAATATTATTTAAAACAAAAATCCAATCCCGATAATCCTACTCATAAAGTTGTGCTTGATCCAAAATATATAAAGAATTTTGAAAAGAAAATAACCCTATACTTCCCTTCAACTTGCGTTGTGAGGCTGATGTAAATTCTCTAGACTTTGATCTAGAGGACGTGGCAGAACATATTGTTCCTGATTTTCCCTTATGGACATATAACAACCCCTTGTTTCTTTATTGTCTTGCTTCCATTAAAAAGATACAATAGATCCAATTATTTAAAGAACAAAGTTCTTGGAAGTCAAAGAAAAATACACATCATACGAAGAGATATACACAGACGGTTCAAAAGATGGCGAAAAAGTTGCTTCAGCCACAATTTTAGATGGCGAAAAATATCAATTCCGCCTTCCTAATAACTTTTCCATTTTTTTCAGCCGAGCTTAAGGCCATTGATCTCGCACTCAATCATATGATCGCAAAATGTTTCTCTCGCTATATCATTTTTACTGACTCTATGTCAAGCATGCAAGCGATTGAGCACTAGAAAACTGACAACCCCCTTATTGTAAGATTACTCGATAAAATAGCTCAGCTAAATGATGTTGATCTCGTTTTCTGCTGGCTTCCAAGCCATATTGGTATTCGTGGTAATGAGGAGGCAGATAAAGCTGCAAAGGATGCATTATCACTTGAAATTTTACCCTTTGAAGTACCTTTGACCGATTTCAAACCCCTAATTCATAGTTTTATTCATGATATCTGGAGGAACTGTTGGACTGACCCTGCGAACCAGAATAATTAATTATTTTCTGTTCGACAGGACCTCGGCGATTGGTTACCTGGTTACAGGTCATGCCGTCGCGAAGAGCTAATTTTAACTCGATTACGCATTGGTCATTCTCACTTAACGCACTCCTACCTTTTAAAAGGAGAAGAGATGCCAATGTGCATTCCATGTAACGCTCCTCTTACTATCAAACATATTTTATAGATTGTATTGATTTGTCTCTTATCAGAGACAAATATTTTAAAGTTGATAGTATGAGGCAGCTGTTTGATTATGTCAAATTGGAATTTATCTTTGACTTTCTTAAGGCAATTCATTTATAAAATAAAATCGGAATTTAGGTTCTATTGACCGTTTCTTTATTTCTAAAATGTTCTATAGAATTTTACCGTTTTCAATAGCTTTTTTGGTTATTATTTCTTTTATGATTGGATCTCTTGGATTTATTAGTTAGCATTGATTTGTTTTATAACATTGTTAATTGGAATTTTAGTACATGCATGAATGATCACTTTTTTTTAATTTTCCGGTCGGGTGGACTCGCACATGGGCCGTTCTCCTGCTCTGGAGAGAGTCCATGTGCTTTCGTGCTCACGTCAGATTATTCCAGTTTTATACGTGAGTGTTTGTGCCCAACTTGGCCTTAGTAGTCGACGGGCCGTAAAACAATATTCATTTATTCATTCATTTCCTTTTAGACTACTGGCGCAAGATAATGCCGTAGGACGTAATTTCGCCATTGAACACGTTAATACAGTACAGAAGTATTTGCGACATTTCGATTTTGCAACGAACACGAAGTGAACAACGTCGAACTGAAATAAATTCTTGCCTTCAGACGCTTTCCGACATAAACCCGATTCCTACCCAATGTTGATTTTGTATTCTACTATACAAAATTTTTGTATTGTATAGCTTGATTTATTTGACCCGAGTTTGACCCTTGTGGGAAAAATGCCTTTAACAATTACCGACTTTTTTATCAATTATCCAAATATATATATCATATTCAATACCGTTTGTTTTTCATTCCTATGAAAGCACGTGCAAAGCCGGGTTCAGATTCTGGACAATACAACCGCACTAAAATCACAAACAATCCGTACATCATGATTTCTAGTGACAGGACAGAATCGTTTTCCGATGATTACTTTTAATACGATTGTTTTCAAAGATAAAATAGAGACTGATAAATTAGTATTGCAGTATTTGACTACAAGTATGAACAAATAATATTTTACTCTTTATAAAAAGTGGTGTTGCTTTACTAACATTGGATGAAGAATCAACAATTTTAGCTAGAACGACAGTCTACCTAAACGGTTCAACCTGTTACGGGCATTTAAATTAATTAAGGGGAACTTACATGTACACGAGTGTATGTGGAATAATTTCATGTCTTAAAGAAATAGTCCGTTAATGACAATCAAACTTTAATCGACATAAGTAAGAAAACCACGAAACATCGACTATACATCATGCGACCAAATTGCTTATGCACACAATAGCACGCTACATTTCATATTTTCCAATTATACACATTCGCTCCTATACTTCGAAGCGTGCCTTTAAAATGTTATGTAATAAAAGAAATTATAATATGACCTACGTCGCGGGAGTGAAATAACCCCGTTGAATATTTTTTTATATTATAATGTTATTAAAGTAGTGGAATAACTATGCAAATGAGCTCAGGGCGAGTTACAATGCTATTTTGTCACCGCGAAAATGACGTCATAATTAACATATTGTGACGTCAGTTTTAAATGGCGTTATAAGTTTCGCGGAAAATTAAAATATTGAATTTTGTAAGAATTTTGACGATCTTTTTCGCAAAAATTCGGGTCATATTATAAATAGTATATTTTTGTGCACATAAAATACAGAATCCATAAACTCATCAACTAAAAGAGACAAAAACTCGACACAACCTCGTTTTTATCTATTTATAGATGACTCGTTAAATAAATTCGGTATTCCATGACCACTCATTCAATATCCTCAATATATCTTACTAGTTTTAACGACCGACGACTCCAGGTCCTGGAGCTGGACCAGCATCAGACATTGAGTCGGACATGGAAGCAGACATGGAAGCAGACATGGACATAGAAGCTGAAGTGGAGGCTGCAGCAGATGATCCTGGAGTGGATGTCAACAGTGGCAGTAGGAACAAAAGTAGGAACACTAAAAATAAATGTATAATTAGCATCATAGGAGCGGTAAAATATTGATTAAATAGATATTGATAAGCGTATTTATAATTTGATAGTGGAGTGGTATTGTGAAACATTGTTGACCTGTCACTCATTTAATATTCCTGTTGACCTTCATTGATATTCGGGACCCACTTCCTTATATAGATTCAAAATAGGCGAACAGTACAATCAAATAACAAAATATGCCCAGTTGTGAGATATGACCAGACACAGCCAAAGGTGTAAGGTCAGGAACCTGCAATGCAGAGGTCCGAAGATCGAATCTCTTTCTCGCCTTTTCCTTTTCTTTTCTTCTTTTGTTAATACGATGTTACTTTTAATAGCTGTAATTCAAATGTTTTGTATATAAAAAAGCACGACGCAGTTTGCTTTATTTTGTTCATCGTTCTGTGTGGGTTATCCGTTTGATATTCAGCATCAAGTGATTTCTTATTGATAAGTAGCCTACGCACAACAGAAAATGTTTTGTTTTTGTAGAAAAAACATACAGGAAAAATTTATCACATCCTTCAAAATAAATGAGAAATTGATAAAGAATTCCATACAAAGTAATGAACAGACGACAAGCAATGAAATGTATTGTACGATAAGATAATAGTAATAATATTATTGGCATTATATGTCATAAACGAAAGAACATAATTCAACTGAGTCAGTTAGGTGCTGCTTCAGAGAAACAAAAAAGGCTAAGTTGACGATCAAAAACTTCGTGACCTCAGCTTGAATTAGTGACAATAGCTTATTAATTACATGAAAATGAAAGTAATCAGACAATCGATTTAGAAAAAAAAACTGTCAGTATCGAATATTACAAACAAGAAATTACAGAGACAATAAATATGTCGCTTTTTTAATCAAATAATTAAAGTTAAAACAGGTTGAGGAAGTAAAAAAAAAATCAACACTGTATCCGATTGCGTGCGTATTTGAACCTGGTCTGTCAGATCAATAACTCTAAATGTCATACGGTTTAGACCACTGCGCTACGGAACCAACTATAACAATTACACTATTTTATTTGATCTTAAGATAAATCTTTTAATAACCTCGCGGATATTAACGAAAGTTTACGAAAAATAATGAGTGACAGGTCAACAATGTTTCACAATAGTATGTAAAGTTCTATTGACTTGCCTTATTTAATTAATATTGGTAGGTCCGTGAAGATACACAAAGATACAAGTATGTACATTTCTTGGGAGAAATAAATTTAACTATGGCTAGTTATGACAACTTCGACAAAATATTAATAAATATAATATATTATCTTCCTTTAATGTCTTTTAAAACTCGCCCCTTCCAGTCATTTGACTCCTTTACGAAATCATACCAAAAACATTCACTTTTTCAATAAAGCGTTGTCAACAAATATGTGACCATGACTCTTTTAACTGTTTCATGAAGGTCTATGATCCTTCTAATTCGGAAGAACTATTTTCTTAAAGATTTCTATTAGAGTTGTGACGATTCCATCGATGCATCGATGAATCGTGATTTTTAACTCACGATAAAGTATCGCGATACCAGCTCAAAGTATCGATACACGACGAAACTTTCTAGCCGAACTTACGGCATCCAAAATAACGAATTGTAGTATTTTTTTGATTTTTAAAGTGGAAGGTAGAAAATAATAGATACAAGGTTGTCTACCTTGTCTTTTCATAATCGCTTATGACATTGATAAGTTTAAATTGCGCCCTCCTCCAAGTTATATTTACATATGCACCAGTAAAGAAATTACCTCAATTATCAAGATATTTAAAAAAAGATATGACCGTAAATGATTTGTTGAGAAATGTAGTTTCCTGATTTTAGACCGTAATTTTATCTCTTATTTGCCATCATTTTTTTGTTTTTCTAAAACACAAGCAACACAGTTGGCATAGTTTCGGCATGCGAACCCTTACGGGAACAACAACAACAATTATTAAAGCAGACGATTCCGACACAAAATGGATGTTGATGAAGAAAGTCAAGGCTAAAAGTTTCAATTTAGTTATTGGACTGTTCTGTTTACTATTTTACTGAATATAAAACAAATACTATTATGCAATTGCTCTATTTGTGAATGTTGTGAACTAAAATTTGCCAATGTCCAAATATCGTGATACTATCGTGATGTCACCAACAGTATCATGATGATATTGCGATACTTTTCCAGCGGCGATACCCAACTCTAATTTCTATAGCGGAATTAGGTTCAAGCCCTCACGCAGGTGCTCCGCAACTCCGTAACAGAAAGGATCGCAGGAGTTTTCATCAGAATCTATGATATTACTATTCTTGCCAAACATAAAGGTTGTTTGCCTACTAGTTGACAATTACCCTCACCTAAAAACGCCCAAACACATGTAGCCCAACGGTCATCCGTTTTAGATATTTGTAAATTGACTTTTGGCTGGTGATCAATGAAAACATACAATCGTTTGTTTGGTTCAGAAGTAAAGAATTAACAGATTTCTACTTAGATCCAGAAGACAACGTTTCTTCCACGAGGCTCCACCCTTTTTGGCCAATCATGATTCTAGCTTATTATGTAAAAGTCTTTGAATTCTTGCCAAATATGAAGGCCTCTGTCTGGTTCAAAAGACGCAAAATTTCAAAGATTCATATTAAAGCTTGTTTGGAGGGGGACTTCCTAAAGAAAGTTTTTCTTTAAAAGTTATAATAAATGTGCCCTCTTAAGAGGAGGTGTAAGATAAACTTCTCAAAAGAAGACAGACGGAAGCCGGTTAAGAGCGATGACAATGTATTTACCTCACTAGAGAACTAAGCTATATATAGTTAGTAACATCATGAAATTGACATTCACCTCAATTAAAACCATTCTAAATCGCTCAATCAGCGCTCCATTCATTCATTCCAAACACTCACTCAAACCATTCAAAAAAGCTCAAAATGACTAAAATATAAGATAAAAAACTACCTTCAAAATGAATAAAACAATCACCAAATCACGATTTCATTGACATAATTAAGATTTTAAGCGTTTAATTTGTTCTTGAAGAAATGAAAAGCTATTTATAGAGCTTTAATGTTATTTTTATTAAAGGGAGGTAAGACATATCGCTTATTTTGTTCATCCTGAACAAAATTAGTGATAATTGATTATCTCTCTTAAATGCCTCTCAAAACTCGCTCCCCTCACTCACTCAACAGCATTCCGAAATCATTCCCAGATCGTTCACTTTTTCAATTTCACGATGTAATTAACTGTATATATGTATCGCCATAAAGCTATGGTCACATTTACGGCAATTATCGTAGTAAGTCGTACTCCATTTTTTCGTAGGCAAGCCGTGTCACTAATACGGTAAACTAAGTTGAAATTAGATAAGGTACATTTAACAAAGCTACCACCCAACAGTTTCCGTAAAAAAAAGTACGTGCGAGTAGGAATAACTACGAAGAACTGCGTAAAAATAAGAAGTTTAATTAGATTAATTATCAGTTTTAATTTATGGAAAATCGCCATTTATTTATTTCCCAAGCCCTGATATCTTTTGTTTGTCATTCTTTAGATAAGAATCATGATCTTTAAATATATCATAAGGTTTCAAACCTAGCAATTCTATCAGTCACTTTTGGGTATTATAATTAAATTGTTGTAAAAACACGCGAGTTTCAAACCATTGAATTCACGTGCACTTCATGATTAGATTTTATCATTTTCACCGATTCTATTCGTACTCTGAACGTAGTCCAACCCCGGTGTTTCCCTGCTTGGTCGTAGTATTAACGTGGACAAATGTTTATTAAACGGTTTGTACGGTAAACTAGGGTAAACGATACGTTCTAATTCGTCAAGAGTACGATTCAACAAGATCTTACTACGTTGAACTACATTCAAACTATGATATAAAATCCTTTTTCACCGTAGGGATTTTGAACATGCCCAAGATTTGTGCGGCCACTACGGTAGGATTATACGGTAGAAGAATGTTCAGTCCACGGGCGACTAGGTTAATCTACACAGTCTACGGCAGGGTACGTTGTAGTGCGGCATTCTTTCACTACGTCGAGATCATGTTTACAACGTGAAATGTGACCGCGTTTTTTTACAACGTACTTTTTACCTACTTTACCGTGGACAAAAATCAGATACACGTACTGCAAAGGTAGTGAATCGCTAGTTCAACCTTGGTTAACCGTAGGATCGGGTACAAACGTTCACGATATCATAGCGTGCTACTACGATTAATTTACGGATAAGCAGGGATCAACTACTGTGACAGTACGGCTCAATTTTGGACAAAATAACTTACTATTCCGTGAATATACTTTTGAACAATTTTTTACAATATCCAAGACACTACGGTCAAACTTACGAGTTTGCACTACGTTACTCACTACGCGAAAGCGCGGCTTATTTCGACTTTCTGCGCAGTATATGCTCAGCTACGTAAATTTTACGGACGACTACGTTGATGCATAACTACGGCCAACCACGTTAATTAACGTAAATGTGACCAAGCCTTTAACCACTACATCAAAATGATTATATAGACGATAATCGTCTGTTTCAGTGTAAGGACGATTGCTATTTCATTGAATGAACAACAAAAGCATTAATTTTATTTACACGAGTGGCGAAGTCAAGAGCGAGCATAGCTTTTTTGTTCACTCAACTAATCGGTCTAATCCGAAAAGCAAACGGCTATTCTATTTCTTTAATGTAAAAGAAGATAATTAATCTTTTAAAGCGCGTCCTTTTGCTCATCATTGCTATGCAACAATTATGATGACTTCACTTTAACACGTCAGATAGTGTGAAATGATATGGTATCAATTTTTAACTCCACTGGTCGAAAGGCACCGAGCAATTATCATTGCAGTGTGTACGTGGCTGTTCTCGTCCGTCCATGCGTAAACTTTTATTCTTAAAATCCCACCTAAACCAATGACCGGATTATAACGAAACTTGCCAAATTTGTTTCTTGTGTGATTTTTTGCTTAAAATATGAAAGAATTTAGATTGACCTTTTAAAAATGGATATGACATTTTTCACTTTAAAATTTATAAAAACTTTCTCCTCTAAAACCATTGGGCCGATTTCACTTAAACTTTTCATGGATGTTCATCGGGTGATAATAAAATTGTTAAAGAAATTTTGATAGATCCCAAATTATTGGCCTGGAAGGGTGGGGCCTATTTAATACCTTTAAAACCGTTTCCACCGAAACCATTAGGCAAATTTCTATAACACTTGACATGAATGTTCCTTGGTGGCAATAAACAAAAATTGTTCAAGAAATTGTGGTTGACCATAAAATATAGACGTGGCCTTTTCACGTTAAGATATTCTCCAAAGCCATTGGGCCAATGTCAATCAAATAAGCATGGTTGTGCCTTGAATGACCATGTACCTAAATGTTTAACAATAAAAATAATAGACCCTAAAATATAGAAAAGGCAGGACATGTTTTTTGTTTTTTGTTTTTTTCACTTAAAAATCTTTTCCCCTAAACCATTGGGTCAATATGGGATTAATTCACTCTTGCGTTAATGCATTTTAAGGGTCTCTGCAAATGATAACGCCCTAAAAAACGTGCATTGACGCTTTATTCCAGAAAAAAAGTCTAGAGTTTCTTATCAGCGGAAATTTCGAAATAAACCGTAGAAACGCTTCAAAATGAGCCACAAATATACGAAAACGCCGGCTAAAATGCTTACAGTTAGGAACATTGTGAAATTGACAAGGTGAATGATTTTGGAATGATACCGGAATGAAAATGAATGAGTGTGCGGAGCGAGTTTTGAGTGATATTAAAGGGAGGTAATCCAATATTCCTAATTTTGTTCATGGTGAACAAAATTAGTGATATTGATTACCTCCCTTTAACAAAACATACGTACACTTCTATTTGTACGCCTTTGTGGACCAGTCAGACACTTGAGAGGCCACATCAGCTGATAAAATCGTAGAAAAGATAGATCGATTTGAATTCATTGCTAAACGTCTTAAACGACTTTTAAATGTTTTCTAATGTTTTCGGAGCGTTTTTGATCGATTTGAGTGAGTGTTTGGAATGAATCAATGGAGCGCTGTGCGAACGATTAAGAATGATTTTGATCGGAATGAGTGTCAATTTCACGATGTTGTTAACTGTAATGCATTGCACCGTCACTTTTGTTTATACCTCCATTGCTTGGTAAATTCATGACGTCACAAAATTTAACGAGGGGGTTAGACCAACGTCTTTAGTTACGCTCTGATTAACGTTAACCAGGAATATGTTAGACGCATTTTACTTATCAATATGTATACTCGTTAAAATCGACCATTAAACGTATTACAAACAATTGCATTGATTTATATTTCTTTTAAAGTCAAGAAATGTTGCAGAAAAAGGATAAATATCATTGGAATCGATAAGCTGGATAGGCCCCAGATCGGAGATATTAAAGTAAAAAAGCATTTACGGATCAATCCACGTTTTCACCCGTTAACGACCGCGTTTTGTCCGTTAACGGCCCGAAAACGCTTATTTTTGCAATAATAATAATGTTTAATAAAACTTGACATGAATTTTCCTCTGGTGACTATTTAACGAAATTGTACGTTTTGTATTTTGACTATCTTTTTTTCAAATCTGCGGAAAGCAAGTAGAGTGATTCAGGCCCTCTTGTTTATAATTTTACTGGTAAAATGAGTTTATGAAATGCTTATATACCGTTATCACCGTTATCTCTCGATAATCAATCGAAAAGCGTGAAATAAAGTTTGTCTCCCCCTTTTTTTATATATATTTCATAAAAAAAGAGGCGTTTCTATTTTAGGAAAATGTTTTTTTGAACAATTTTAAGCTCCACTCAGGCACTGGCCGAAGGCCATTAGGGTTATTGCCATGGTGTTGTGTCCGTCGTCCGTACGTACGTGCGTCCACTCGTAAACTTTTCTTTAATAACCTTCTCCTCAGAAACCACTGGATGAATTTCAACCAAACTTCACAGGAATGATCCTTGGGTAACCCTCTTCCAAAGATGTTCAAGAAATTTTGATCCAATGAAAAACAAGGATTTAAGGGACGTGGCTCATTTTTATGATAAAAAAAGTTAGTTTACTCAGATTCTAATCGATGGATACCAATGAAACCTTACATGAATGATCCTTTTGTGACCCTTCTTCAGTCTACCAAAAATGATTGTGATCGGATGAAAAATGTGTATTTTATGGGCGGAGGTCATATCTCAAAATGTAGAAAAAATCATTTTTCTAATAATGTAACTGATGGATATCAATCAAAATTCATTGGTATGATCCTTTCGTGACCCATTATTAGTCTACAAAAATTGTTTGTGATTGAATGAAAAATATGTCTTTTATGGGCGGAGGTCATTTCTATATATGTTATATAGTGTGAACTTTGAAACACATTTTCAACATCAGTAGAACCCAAAATATCTAAAAATCTAGTAAAACTTTGATTTACTATTACAAGAATTTCAAGCCTGTAGAACGACTCAAGCCATTCATGGCTTTCTAGTTCCAAGAAAAGATCGGTAAGAATGCAAAAATATCACTCTGCTACGTAAGACGTCAAAAAGCTAGCGTCAATCGAACGTATCAATAGGACTAAATTTTGTCTCAAATTCAGGTTGATTCTCGGAATGAAAAAAAAAAGAATGTCTTCATTTTGTCAGATTTACAGGTTGATTTGAAAACAAAAATATTGCATTTGGATCTTCAACAAGGTCCATTTAGACGGCTTACGACATGACAGAAAGACAAAATCCCCTATTTATCACTAAGTGCTCAGATAAACATGAACAAGAGGGCCAGAATGGCCCTAAATCGCTCTCCTGAAATTAATTGGTCCAGTGGAACTCATCCAAGTAACTTTCTGGCAAAGTTTCTTTCACATTTGCCCAATTGTTGAAGAGGTGATTAAATTCCAAAATTTTAAAGTGAGAATAGACGCTGCCAACCTATTCATTACTGAGGAAACTCAAATTAAGCCTCTCCCTGCCACGCCAATATTTATAGGCAAATCAAAGTTTTGCGAACAATTTTTTTAAAAGGGACACCCAAGGAACATTCTGGTAAAGTTTCATTGAAATTAGCCGAGTGGTTCAGGAGGATATGTCGTTCAAAGATTTCGGGCTCAAAATAAGCAACGCCCTGCCAAGCCCATATTTTTGCGAAAAGGGTCAACCAAGGAACATACTGGTAAAGTTTCATTGAAATCAGCCCAGTGGTTCAGAAGGAGATATCGTTCAAAGATTTCAAAGTGAAAACTGCCACGCCGATCAACGCCCTTATTTATGAGCCAATCAGAAATTCACGAACAATTCTTAAAAATGGTCACCAAAGGAACATTCTGGTAAAGTTTCATTGAAATCGGCCCAGTGGTTCAGGAGAAGAAGAAGTTTTTCTAAATTGTTGTCGACGGGCGACGCAAGATGGACTCAGGGTGATCCTAATAGCTCCCATTGAGCACGTTGTATTCTGGTCAGGTGAGCTAAAAATGGTAAAACAATCATAAATGCGAAAACTTACACAAAAAGATGAGTTCGAAAGGAATCCCCAAAAGAAATTCCTGGGCCTGCACCATGCCTGACAGGCAAACAAGCACTAAGACGACGAGTGGCAAGAGTCGCATCCTGAAATGGTATCTCTCTGAAAAAATAATGAAGTAATAATTTACATATCAAATATCGTAAATCAAAGGTCTAAAGTCCATGGAAGTTGCTTATAATTTGGTCTTCATCTTCTTTAGCGAAGGGTGGTGCCTATTACGTATTCTTTTGCTGAATAGAACACGTAGTGGTCATCACCCATAGCTAGCGAAGATGTTCGGTCTATAAATGGAACAACAAACCATCTAATTTTCTTTTCTTATTAGGCCTTCGTATGTAGAAATCAGTATTCGTATTCTTCTTGATTTCGTATTAAAAAATTAGCGTTCTAGTATGTCGAAATATTTGGCGATCCGGTGGTGTAGTGGTGGAAATCAATCGGGAACCCTGGGCGATTCTACGGAATAGACCTCGAGAATAAAACGGGCGCAGCGAGTTGAAAGCGAGTCATATCGCACGTGGATTTATATGACGTCACAAATATCAACGATCCCGCTAAGAAAGTTGTTGCTTTAAACAAAATCAACGAAGGAATAAAAGAGGGCATAGTATAATTGAATAACAAAATGCAGTGTTTTACTGCGTTTCGTCATCAAATTATAATATGCCCAAAGATCTCCACGGACGTTTGGAAAAATAACAACATGTGATTTTCAATCTTGAATGCCTTTCGTTGGATTATCGAGGAATACAGTGGTTTATCATTTGATAAACTCACCGCTTGACCAATAGCATTACAATTTTTTTTCCCGCTTTCGTTCGTTTGACCCTCGTTGACATTATCTTCGTGGAGCCCAATAAACACCATTCGGAACATTACTAGGACTTTTCCGTAAACTGAAAAGTACCTCGGACATAAGTGTAGTAATTTTGGATCATTTTTAGGTAATTTGGCTTCTGGCGGTACTTCGGTTCATACGCTGGGAAAAAAAAACACATTTTGTTTATTCTTTCCGATCGTCTTTGGAGATCTGCGTTTTGTTATCAAATTATGATTTGCCCATTAATATGCTTTCGTTGATTTTGTTTAATGCAACGTCATCCTTAGCATCGCTGATGTTTGTGACGTCATATAAACCCACGTGCAAAATGACGCGCTTTTATCGTGCGCCCGTATTTTTCCGGAGGTCTATTCCGCAGACTCGCTGAGGGTACCCGATTGAATAAACACATGACGTTAGGCCGCATGTCAATCGAGTACAATTTTGGTTTTCCAAAAATTATCACATTTTGTCTTTACATCAAAGTAATAACACAATCGTTTGAAATTCGAGTATTCTCGATTATTATTTCATATTGCGATCTGCAAAATCTATACTATTACTCTGGGCTCAACGCTCGTTAAGATAAAGCTTGTGTTGTTCCCTCTTTGGAATCGAAATCGATCTGGTACTGAAACAAGCGATTTTCATCTATTTAAGAGCCCTCGTATTTATAATTTCGTTCATACGAATTCATTAATCTATTATTGAGTGAACAAAAAAAATAAGTCTTTAATAGATTTTGTTGTTCACGAATTGAAATATTTATCGATCAAACACGAAATTAACTATTGCTTTAGATGGAACCCGATTAGGTAATGGGTTGAACTGGAAGAAAGACGAGTAGAAGTCTTTGGTGATTTCACAAGTTTGTCGGTGAGATTCCATAGTGATTAACTACCGATAATTTACGATACTCGAAAGTACCCTAAAAATATTATGATTTCTTAATTGAACTAAAACATCAAGTCATTATAATATATTTTGATATTTAAAAAAGTTCAAACAATGAAAAAAAAAACATTAAAACTTACAAAAAACGTTGAGGTATTTTGCCTACACCAGCTGTTTTACCTTCAATGGAAAGTATGCAAAAAAAATAAAGAGAAAAAAACCCATATCAAATGTAATAAAAAAAGTTGAGCTTTTCGAACATTCTTTAGATCTTTATCACAGCTGCTAGACTAATCTTACCTTGTGCGCCTATTTCCTACGACTAACGTACTACGATAAATACCCTTCAGCAGTTCATGAATGTATTTTGAATATTGGTATCGATTATATCGACAAAGAAATATCAACAAAGAAAAACACATGATTTAGAGTGTATAAAGGGAGGGAGACTGTATCCCGGGGCTTTATTCTTAATCCTTGTCATGCTGAACCCGGAATATTCCTGCTTTGGTAGGGGGTAAAAACAAACGTCAGCCTGCACATATGTGCAGTCTGATGTTAGTCTACACTACCTGTTTCTCACCTTTATACCAGAATTGTCAATAGATTTAGTTTTTCAAATAAAAATTGACCTACAGTTGGTACTTTCAGAGCTTTTTGCCCTTGATTGTGAATTTTTTTAGCCAAAATCTATTCAGCATGACAAGTGTTAACATTACGAAGTTACGAAGATGCCTTAACTTGTTCTGTTTCGAAAGTTGAAGCACGATTGTCAGAACATTTGAGTAAACAGTATTAGAGTAAGACTACAGTAAGTTTAAAAGTATTGTTGGGCAATCGGTTTCAAATCATAATCGATCATTCGAACCGATTATCAGTTTTAGTAAGAAATGCAAAATCAACTAATGATCAATACTACAATCGGTTTCTTAGAAATCAAAACAATACTCAATGAATGATCACTTCGGCATTACAAGGCTACTGGTGATTTTTGCATTTATAATAATATGGTATATCTAAAACTTCTTGTCTTTGTTGCTTGATATTATCCATAAATAATGCCCTGGCAGGGCGGAGCCTAAGTAACGGGTCGTTGCACTTAAGGTTAAGAAAAATCAGCATTTATCTAAAACAACTTCCTTCTAAGGAGAGTCGACATAAATAACTCGAGACTTAAAATCGTTGATTGGTTACCAAATCCTCGTAACTTGAGCATGTATAAGCTGAAGTTTACGAAGATTTGGTAACCAAGCGATGAAACTTGGTCACTTTCGCTTAGCACGTGTATCCTTATGGTTTTAAGATATAGTTATTAACACCCGTTCACGACAATTGTCGGCTAACTTTTGAAAGAACCCAAACTTTTGAAAAGTAAACTGGCCAAATTACGTCACGGTTAGGCCCCGCCCTGCCAGTTCATTAATTACGCAGAATATATTCATTGACAATCAGTTGGTATGTGTTGTATTTTTTAGCATGACATTGACCACTGATGGCCCTATTCTTAAGCTTGATTTAGGAAAGCATTTTATCGAAACATCGAATATGAGATTTCTTTATTGATAGTTGTCATCGGAAGCCCAAACCATACTGATTAATCAGCCCAAAACTATGTGAGAGTAAAATTTATGAAGATATTCAACATATCTGTGACCCGTAACGCGAAAGGGTAAGATATAAAAGAGACTGGCTCAACCAGAGATCGCATTTCAAACTTCTTCGACGGAAAGGTAGTTTGATCATTCCAGATTCAGAAAATAAACCAAGCGTGAAAAGTTTCGACCCTAGTCAGCTTGCGCAGTCATTCGGAACATCAATCGGCGATTTCCGTTAACTGCAACAGACCTCGGATGTATGTGAGGCGGATAGGTATGTTACAAAATCGTTCATTTTTTTAGGCGGAAACAGTGCAAGAAAAAATAGCGCTGTAAATCTATATATTTTACAGTAAATAACTGCTGAAAAATCTTAATTTTTGAGAATGGCGAATCATTCTCATCATCCGAGGTTAATCGTGGGACCGACCGAGTAGTGTTCCGAATGCTTGCGCAGTCTTACCAGGCTAGACACTTTACGCACTTCCCAGACGGTCTCTGTTCGCGTGACGGGTCACATTTCTTTGAGGGTAATAAATGACTCAATTATGAAAATAATATTATACGAAATGAATTTTAGAGAAATTTTCCTGCTTTTAAATTCGAAAACGAGTCTTTTTTCGATTGGGAAGGAGCATTTGTAAGACCCTCGTTAAAGAAGGTGGAAATCTAGTATCCATTGCACGTTATTCAGATCCATGGTTTTACGAATGATTGTCGATAGAATGAGCACAAGGGTGATGTCCGTAATCGGAACCACCGGCCCCACTTTCAAAATCATGTGTAGAACTTCTGCACCACGTATGACACTAATTATGGCGACTTCATTTATGGAATGAAAAATGGGGTAGAGGGTCGGGATTTCCTCATTTATATCATATTTTATTCATTTATCATTAAAGAGTCGAATGCTATTCGTTCTGTTATACATTTTACCACGTATATATTCTCGAGAAAAGTAAGAACGCTCGTTGGTTTTTGTTAATTATGGTTTCTTCTGAGGGCAATCTTGAGCCAGGAATGTCAAATCACGTGGTTTTACCTCCAAAATGCAATAGTCTGAGGTCGAAAGTCACAAGCATGGCGAGCTTTAATAAAAATTCATTTTCATGTGTAATCGTTGAAATAATTTTGAATACGTGCTGGGTTTTTTTTTACCAAGTATGAATGACGGTCGATGACAACTCTTTAATTCGTTTGCCATCTGAATACTCTTTCAAACAAACAAAATGACTTCTTCATTGTCCACCATGTTTCACAGCTGTTTTTATTCAGGGGCGCTAAACTGGGATTGTGTACGAATGGGTTAATGTCAGTTCTAACAGATAAATCAATTGAAAATTTAAACTTTAATTTACAAAGTACGCACTGTAATGTAAAATTGTCACCATAGCTAGACTTTTGGATAGATTAAACACTTATAACAATATTACAAGTTTTCACTAAATAGAATTCGTCTGATTTCTGAACATACATGTAGCAAATTAGTCGACGAATCAAGGTGTAACACCTAAATGGCCAGTCCGCATTTCGTTTCGACTGACAGCCATACGGGTGCGACCCCTTATTTCCTATCTTCGATGTTTGGCAAATGAACTTCAACTGATACTTTTTAACTATTAATTTACTGCTAGATCAATTTTTGAGTTATCTGAGTTTGTCCTGCATTATGAAAAAAATCCATCAAATATAAAACATTCACAAATAACAATAATGAGTATAACTGTAAATCATCATTACTTTTTGTATATACCTTTACTGTACTTTATGGTCAACTTAAATTTTGGTTTTTTGTTACCATCTTTTACTTTATTTTGCTGTTTTCAAATAAGTTTTATTTCCCAAATATCAGAAATCTTTGAACATCTTGTTGATAAAAGGGGGCGTTGTTCGGTGTCTTTCTGCTTCTTGAGATATGGGTCATGTATTTCAATGAGTTTTGATTCGGGTCGTGTAGTCTGCATACTTGGAGATGCGCGCTTTTTCCGTGACGTGAATCGTATGATCTCAAGATGACCAGATTAAACACTCAATCTCATATGAAGCCATTTCCAACATTCAGACTGCACTTCGGGTTCAGACTCCTGATAACTACAATATTTTTCACTTTGTTTCAACTGCAACCCGGAGCTTTGAGATTTTTCTACATTAGTTTTAACATGGTTCATAGCCAAAACAAAGCAGATTACTTCACAAAACAGTATCGTATTTATAGAAAACAAACTATTGTCCTTAGTGTCCCGCGTAATTTATTTTATTTAACAGTAATTATTCCTACGGTATGGATCGCGTTGCTATTGTGTCTATCTGGGGATGTGCATCCAAATCCAGGGCCTTTCTCTTCCGGTAATTTAAATGATTCCACGTCACATGATCTCTACGGTTTTCTAAAATATCCAAACCATCTTTCTACAATACACTACAATGTACAAAGTATTAAAAACAAAATTGATATCTTGAGTTCGGAATTCTCTAGCTTTGATATACTTTCATTTTCTGAAACATGGCTTAACAAAGACGTTTCGTCAGATAGTATTCTTATTCCAACCTATCATGCCCCAGAGCGAAAGGATCGAGAGAACGAATCTTATGGGGGTGTAATAATTTACATTAAGAAAACTATATCGTATGTAAGGCGTTTAGATTTGGAACTTGATGCATTAGAATGTGTTTGGGTGCATATCAGGCTTCAAAATCATAAGAATATTCTATATGGTGTATTTTACAGACCACCTAATTCGCAATCTGGTTATAATTCTTTGATCGAAAACTCCATAAGTCTCGCTATCGATACCAATATACAGGATATTATAATAACGGGTGATTTTAATTGGAATCAGTTAAATACGTATCATTTTAACAAAATTGACTCCCTTTGTACGCAGTTCAATCTTTACCAATGTATTGACGAACCAACTCACTTTACAGAACACTCTTCGTCATTGATTGACCTTCTCTTTGTATCCAATAAAAAATCAGTTCTAATATCAGGAGTGGGTGAACCTTGTCTGGAAAGCCAAGTTCGATATCACTGTCCTGTGTTTGGAGTGTTCAATTTCATTAAGCCTAAAATCAAAGCTTTTAAAAGAACAATATGGAAGTACGAAGAGGGTAACTATGATGATCTTCGATCTGAACTTGCGAATTTTGATTGGACTACTTTAATAGACGACAACATTGATGCATATGTTTTCAATTTTACAAATAAAATCATTCAAACAGCAAAACGGTTTATACCAAATAAAGTTATCAATGTTAAGCCTTATGAACCTGCGTGGCTGACAAACGAAGTAAAACATAAAATAAGACAGAGGAAAAGATTATACAAGAAGGCTAGGAAATCTAATAATGAATTACAATGGAGTAGATTTAGAATACTTCGAAACGAAATTATTTCCCTTATACGTCAAAGAAAAGAGGAACACATGGCAAACTTAGCATCTAAACTTAATTCAGGATTGCTAACATCTCGTGATTGGTGGAAAACAATTAAGCAGTTTCTCAATCCTTCACAAATACAAAGTTCGGAAATACCGCCATTACTTGATGAATTTAGCAACAATTTAACCTTTGGCGAAACGGAAAAAGCAAATGTACTTAATACCTTTTTTGCAAGTCAATCTGACGTGGATGACTTTCAGAAAGATTTGCCATTTAACAACATCACTACTCAGCAATTCACACTAGACTATATCATCATAACTCAAGACGAAGTATACAACGTTCTGAAAGAGTTAGACACTGGGAAAGCTTCTGGCCCTGACGGAATACATAATAGGATCCTACGCGAATGCGCGATTCCTATATCAAAACCATTGTGTGATATTTTTAATTCATCCCTGAACCAAAGTATTTTGCCTTCCTCATGGAAAGTTTCAAATGTTTGCCCTATTTTTAAGAGTGGCGATCCAGCGATGCCCTCAAATTACAGACCAATTTCTCTTCTTAATAAAATGGAAAAGGCATTTGAAAAAATAGTTAACAAGCGTGTCTTTTCTTATCTGTCAGAGGTGCATTTTTTCACACCTTTTCAATCAGGATTTCTGCCATGTGACTCGACTGTTAATCAAACTCTTTCATTATATCATAAAATCTGTAAAGCGCTAGATAGTGGCCATGAGTTCAGAATGATATTTTTTGATGTAAGTAAAGCATTCGATAAGTCGATAAGGTTTGGCACCGGGGTCTTATTTACAAACTAAATAGCGCAGGCATTAAAGGACGACTGTTAGACTGGTTCATTGATTACTTATCTAATAGATATCAAAGGGTTGTCCTTAATGGTAGCTATTCTGAACTTAGGGTATTAAAAGCTGGTGTTCCCCAAGGGTCAATATTAGGTCCATTATTATTTTTAGTTTATATAAACGACATTGTCGATGAATTGGAATCTAATATTAACCTTTTTGCTGATGACACGAGTCTTTCATTAGAAATAGACGATCCTTATTCATGCGGAATGAAATTACAAACAGATATAAACAAAATCGATTCTTGGGCACAGAAATGGATCGTTAAATTTAATCCGGCAAAATCTGAATCACTATTGATCACCCGCAAAGTAAATAGACCTCAGCATCCAGATTTATATATGTCAAATACAAAAATTCCAACGGTGGAAAACCACAAACACTTAGGTATATCTATATCAGCTGATGGATCATGGAATTGTCACTTAAAACACTCAGCTGACAAAGCGTGGAAAAGGATTAACATTTTTCGAAGTCTTAAAAATCGTCTTGATCGACAATCCCTTCAAACCATTTACTTTTCGTTTATTCGCCCTATAATAGAATATGCAGATGTAATTTGGGACAACTGCTCAAAAAATTTAAAAGACGAACTCGATAAAATCCAAGCGGAAGCTGCAAGGATAGTGACCGGCTGTACAAAGCTTGTTTCGCTCGCTGATCTCAATAAAGAGTCAGGATGGGAATCACTAGAAGAACGTAGGCGAAAACATAAACTAATATCATACTTCAAAATGGTAAAAGGAATAACGCCAGATTGTTTAAGTTCTTTAGTTCCCAACTCAATAGGAAGCACATCCTCATATAGTCTACGCGGATCTCGAAACCATAGAGTGCCAATTTGCAAGACAGAACTTTATAAAAGGTCATTTCTCCCGACAGTTATTGAAAATTGGAATAATTTGCCTATTGAAATACGGGAGCAAGATTCATTATCAAACTTTAAGAACTATCTTAATCGTGACAAACCCGTACCAAATAAGTTGTACTTTTTAGGACAAAGGAAGCTTCAAGTCATACATACAAGGATAAGAAATAAATGCAGCTCTTTGAATCACCATTTATTTGCAAAAAACATTGTTGACTCCCCCCTTTGTTCTTGTGGTCGTACCGAGACAAGCGAACACTTCTTTTTTGAATGTTATAAGTACATTAATATTAGAGAACGACTTTTTGGCAAATTATTAGTTTTCGGCAACATCGACATTGATATGCTTCTTTATGGAAAAGAAACTGGCAATTGACGAAAACTCATTTATTTTCAATGAAGTTCAATGCTACATCAGAGATAGTAAACGATTTATTTAAAATTCATACTACGCCTAAAAAAAAATAAAACAATACTTCGACGTATTATCATGTGAACAGGCTGAGTTGTTTTGTGAAGTTGTTGCTTATGTCGTTTTTACATGAATCAGAAAGACATAAGAATAACACAATATACCCCTATGTCCACTTAATTTCATTACACATACTATCTTATTTAACCCTGATTAACTATTCTCTATACGTTAAAATAATAATTGAAAGCAAAATACCCTTTTTTTCTAAAAACATCTATAAATGTGTGCACATATTAAGCCATCAACAAGGAAAAGAACTTTATAAGCCCCGCTTTCGTTCTAATCCTTTTTGCATGTTTATGTTGAGATTTGTCAATTTATTATGTACAATTGTATACTATGCAAATAAAATATGTTTAAACCAAACAAAATGAAGCACCGACATGATAAGACCTACGTCGTCTGAGTGAAATAATCCCGTTTAATAATTTTGATATTTCACGGGTGCTATTACACTAGTGGAATACAAATTTATGCGAAGAAGGAACTGTGTCTTCGTTGTAAAAATGACGTCGTACTGCATTTAATGACGTCAATTCGCAAACGGCGTTATAAATACGTTTCACGGAATAACTTGAACAATAGATTTCTGGAATTCTCTCAATTTACCGCAAAAAAAGATGGGTCATATTATTATTAGAATATGACATTTTTGCTCATTAAATAACGAAATGTATTAAACTCGTCATCTAAAATAGACAGAAACTCGGCGCAGTCTTGTTTTCTTTCTGTTTATAGATGACTTGTATAATGGATTTGTTTTTCAGTGACCAATTACTCTACATCCACTTTCTATTAGGTATTCAACATGCCAAGGCGTCTTAATCTTTGAATTGTATCGACCACAGAAAAGGGGTTTCAGCGTTAATTGGAGTCATGCCTGACAAGAGTAAGATTAGTGCAAGGATCAAATGATAGCCGATGGTAATTTGATTGACTCTGTAGTGCTGACTTTGTCATGGTGGGCCGCTTGTTACGTCTGTGTGGCAAGGCAAGGTATAATGTGATTACAAGTTCTCTGGCTAAGGCATTTGTTTGGACTAATTGACAATCAGTCAGAAGAAAAATTGGCAGAAATATCCTTGGAGATTTTGTGCCATAGTGTGCCATATTAATTCAGCCGTGTTTCCCATCATAGAAGACTCATATTTACACAACGCCGTCATTACCCATTCTTTCTGAGTTTTAAAGCCTATTCGTTAGCGACAGTCTTCTGACTACAGAGTTTATGACGGTAAGGAATTAGCAATTATCAAGAAATATGAAGAGGGCGTTTTACCAAACCTTAATCAACTTGATAATCTGATCAGTTAAGGCAATGGTCTGCCAAGCAATTGCCTCTAAATAGGGGTAGTTGGATATCTACTGTTCAAAGGTCGACTCGAAACAGTATTGCGTCCACGTTCTGCTAAAACATCGTAACTACAGCTTCATACAAGCTATAGTAAGCAGGTTACAGAAAAACACTGACGATTTACATGATCTGGACCAATTTGAATTTGCCTGAAAAAATATTTATTAAAGATTAACGGTGTTGTTAGCTAACCTGAGCACAAGGGGAGATTTAATGATTACCCTGAGTCCGTCGTTCGTCCTCCGTTGTCAAAAATCTTTAAGACTTCTTCTCCTGAACCACTGCGCAGATTTCAATGAAACTTCGCCAGAATTTTCCTCGGGTGACCCTCTTTAGAAATTGTTCGCGAAATTCTGATTGACTTATACATGTAAAATATGGGCGGGGCAGGGCGTGTTATTTTTCACTTTGAATTCTTTGAACGACATCTCCTCCAAAACCTCTGGTACGATTTCAATAAAACTTTACTAGGATGTTCCTTGGGTGAGCCTTTTCAAGAATTGTTCGCGAACTTTTGATTCGCTCTCAAAAATGGGCGTGGCAGGGCGGGGCTTATTTTGTGTCCGAAATCTTTGAACGACTACTCCTCCTATACCACTGGGCCGATTTCAATGAAATTTACCAAAATGTTCTTGGGTGACCCTTTTCTAAAATTGTTCGCGAAATTTGGTTGGCTCATAAATATGGGCGTGGCAGGGTGGGGCTTATTTTGAGTATTCTTATTAATGAATGGGTTGGCAGGGTCTATTTTCACTTCAAGTTCTTACATCTCCTCTTCATCATTTAGGCAAATGTAAATGGAACTTTGTCAGAAAGTTACTTGGATGGGTTCCACTGGACCAATAGAATTTAGGTGAGTGGTTCATGGCCATTCTGGCCCTCTTTTTATAAATTTTCCCCTCTATGTGACTGAGGCGGTTTTTTTTATTGATGTCAATATATCAATAGATATAAAATTTTATGAAATGGGTGACAGAAATTCGTCACTCTACACCCTCTGAGTCTAATAATAGATATGCTAAGTTTGTCCATCTTAGGTTTTGGTATTGGTATTTTGAAAATGATCTTAAAACTTTATAAACTGATCATGACTTTTAAAAACGCCATAGGTCGATGAACTGAGAATTGTCTTATTTGAACATATTGAATATTGAAATATCCATCTTACGAAATGCCGCCGTCATAGCGCAGTTGGTAGCGTGTCGGACTGTCAATCTAGAGGTTCTGGGTTCGATACCCGATGGCGACACTCATTATTTCCGACTTTTAAGTCTCCCACCAATGGGTTGATAATCGTAGATCTACGTGGTATAGCAACTGAAATTAATTCACTTGAAGAAAAGCACATTCTTTTGGTACTTTCCGATCATCTGCGGGTGATCATTTTGGCATTTTATAATGTGATGATAAAAAGCAGTATAACTTTATTATCAAATTATAAAATGTCCAGTTTTAAGCTTTCGTTGATTTATTTCCGTAACGTCGTCTGTAATGTTTTTGACGTCACATAAACCCACGTGCGAAATAACGCGTTTTAATGTCTGCGCCCTCATTATTTCCGAGATATATTCCGTAGAATCGCCGAAAGTTCCCGAGTGGGTTGACGCATGAATCTTCTTGCTGCTCGTCGTCAGCATTTGATCGTACTTCCTTAGTTTTTGCGGTATTTTAAGGAAGAAACCAATATATAGAACCTACAGGTTCACTACGATAAAAGCAATTATGTGGTGTGTCATCGTATATCTGAAGCATTTATCTCGATACATGCATTGCTCTGTTCGAATTATCATTATGCGCTTAAGAAGTTTGAAGAAAGCATTCTCAACCGGTTCGATCAACGGGTACAGTTAAGAACGTAGTAAAATTGACATTCACCTCATTCAAAACCGTCGTAAATCGCTCACTCAGCGCTCCATGTATTCATTCAAAAGTCCCCCTCAAATAACTCAAAAGGGCTCCGAAATCGTGAAAAACAATTCGCAATCGATCAGAACGATCTGTAATTTCATTGAAATTTATCTTATAACTATACAAATATCCATGTGATAACATCCCGTATGATATCTTTTTTATGATATCACATAGTAATTTTTATAACAATGATATAATGCGGCTATTTTTAGAAACTTGCATTTCAGTTAGAAACATCGGCGAAAATAAGACAAATGGAGGTTATAAGATAAATATAATACGTACTTAGTGTATTGTATGAAAAAAATATCTAACTCGGTTGTGAGAATTGATAATTGTCTCGGCAGAGCCTCGACAATTATCAATTCTCCCAAACTCGGTATATATTTTTTATATTAACACTAAGTACGTATGATATAATTTATCAAATTAATCCACGATTTGTTTGTCTTGTGTAGATTTTATAGCGTAAGATTTTATCCAAGTTGGAGGAAATTAGCGATATTTATACATAGAGGATAATCGTTTGTTTCAGTGTATGATCGATTTATATTTCATTTCGTGAACAACAAAAGCTATATTTTCACGAGTGGCAGAGCGAAGAGTGAAAATATAGCTTTTGTTGTTCACGAAATGAAATATTAATCGATCTTATTCGAAAACTAAACGATTATTATATTTCTTTATTGCAAAAATAAGACAAAATGTGAAATTCCTAGGACATTTTTCGTAAAGCGCGTCATTTTGCACCTGATTGCTATGCAACGTTCATTGTGACATCACTTATTTCGCCCCTCATAGATAACGTCAGATAGGGTGCAATGCTCAAAAGCAGGGCATACGTTTTTGATAATTTCACTGCTTTTGCGGTGAGATTATAAAGTGATAATCTACCGTTTTTCTCGATACACCACCTAAAAGGCATTAAAGAAATTGGGATAATTGCTCCAAAGATTTAAAGATAAAACAAAATAGAAAATTACACAATGGAGCAGCGCGTATAGTTACTGGTTGTACCAAACTAGTTTCAATACATGACCTTTATAAAGGATGTGGGTGGGAAAAACTCTTCCAAAGAAGATACAAGCATTACATTCGTGCAATATAAAAAAAAGGAGCCATGTCTTTCCTGCAATTCCGCGTAATTATTTGCCTGACAATGCGTGGTTTAGTTGTGACGTAAATTGGCTAGTTTTGCTAATCGGCAATTATCTTTAACGTTTATCAATAACTGTATCCTAAATCTAAAACGATTCATTACTTAGCAGAGTGAACAATTTTCCCTCGTAACATCAGCGTGTCAAAGTTGAAGTTGCGAGAGTTTGGCTACCCACAAACGATTTGAGCCTGTGCGTGGCATTTCCAACAATTTGAAACGTCCGTGAGGTGCAAACATTAAGTAGCGTTGACAGCCACATGCTATAATTATAACGTAACCTGATTGTCAACGGATACTTTGAAAACTTATTTATCCACTAAACGCATAGTAAACGCATAGTTAAGACTCATTTTCCGATTAATTTTGTAGTTGTACAAGTATTTTTTAAAAGCTTATTTATCTTAATCTTAAATGCAACGGCTCGTTACTTAGGCTTTTTCATGCCAGGGCCAAAATCATACATTATACGAAGGTCAGATCACAACTGTGTTTATGTACCTACTGGCTTCCTTGGGGGTCTATTTTTGTGTCACGGATAATATAATCCATCCCATATTGATATATTGATTGTTTTGATATAATGGAAATTTTTATCATCCAATAACCTATAAATCGATTATCGACTTTAATTTTCCCTGCTGTATCGACAAATGGTTGGAATGTCGATAAAAATTGATTGGTCAAATTTTTAAAAGGGCCCTTTGTTTAAGTATGATTTTTTAATTCATCATTTACTTTTTATATTTTTTTTTCTTTCATAATTAGGGAACGGCCAGACTAGGTTGTTGGGTCAAAGGTACATTTTAAGTCGAACTCACTAAATATAGAACTTTTAAACTAGTGTAAGTGTATATAGCAACCTCTTGTGGTGCAACAACTTCGGAATCTATTTTGAAATTGTATCCCGCTTTGCAGGTAACACAGGCAAAGTCGGGAAAAGAATTCAAGCGTAAACGTCTGGGATGTAGGACAGAAACGTCCCTTAATGCGATGCATGTGTGTCTTCTCTTTAAACGTATATCCGTTATTTTGTACATAAACACGTATGTCCAAAATATACACGTATGTCCAAAATATGAAAATGCACACTAATGCTGAGTCATCGACATGTCGAGGATTCGAGATTATGTTTTATCGGCCGATTTGTGGAAAATAGTAACGGCCGGGCGCCGGAGCCAGGACAAAATATTAATTTTTGAAGTGACATAAAACAAACGACGTGGCGTTGTTTATTTCTTGGCTAATAATGATACAGAAATTGTACGAACGCTTAAATATGGCGTGCTGACGATACACCGACAAGATGTTGTACACCGGCGATTTATCGCGTCCCAGTCGCCAAAACCTTACGAAGGTGAAATGTTCGGTAAGGCAAAGAGCCTTCGATGTGAACAAAATCGGCTAGAGCCGGATCGATGATCGGCCGTAGCCCGACCAATCGGCGATCTCAGGAGAAACTACTTTTGAATCGACCGATGTACCGATCAGTTGGCGACGATTTGTCGAACAAAATGAGGTCTGAGACACATCGCCGACATTCGGAACACCACTCGGCCAATCTCACGATCAACTTCGGATGTACATAGTCGGAATACTTTTAAAAAAATAAGGAAAAACCTTTGAAAAACTCGACGACGTCAGTTAAAATGGCGTTAGCTTTCGAAACTGTGAGTGAAAACATTCCACGTCACCAACGTTACTCGTTTAAGTCACTGACGTGAAACCATCGTATCCTAATATAAATATCTTTAGATTTTTAAAAAAACGGTTGAAAAAATCTTTATTTTTTTTTAATGATTCGTTGAACGGTTTCAAAGCGTTTTTGGACAGTTTGAGTGGTTTTGTTTCATTGGAGTGAGTGTTTTGGTACATTTGAGGGAGCGCTGTGTTAGTAATTAATAATACTTTTGATCGGATGGAGGATTACCTTACTCAATGCTTCGGGCTGTTTCTAATTTTAATTTTGCCGCTAGAAATAGATAAATACATCACCAATACTTAGAAATTTAAAGGAGTGTCCCAGAGTATACACTATGTATATTGACGTCAATTACAAACGCTCAAGTCTTATAGAAAGCGCATAATATAATATAATAATACATGTACGTACTAAGTGTTTTGTATGAAAACAATATCTTGCGAGGTTGGAGGAATTGATAATTGTCGAGGCTCTGTCAAAAAAAATTATCATATATTATCTTTAATAAATATCTATCTTATTACCTCTGTTTGCCAAGGTGCTTTCGTCGATGTTTCTTACAGACATGCATGTTTCTGAAAATAACAGCATTATATCATTGTTCTAAAAATATCTATGTGATATCATAAAAAATATCACATGGAATTTTGTATAGTTATAAGATAAAAACGATTATGAAATTATTTGAACTGATGAAAAGGAGTTAATTTACAAAAGATTCGCCTGTTTTGGACGAACAGGGGCTAGATGCAGGCTAGTTGGAGACTAAAAGATACGAATATATATGATTCATGATATTTGCTCAGGCTGGGGGCAGCCTATGTAACGGGTCATTGCATTTGAGTATTAGGTAAATCAACATTTCATCATACAGTTAATTGCATCGTGAAATTAACACCCATTCCGATCAAAACCATCCAAAATCACTCGCTAAGTGCTCCAATCATTCATTCCAAACACTCACTCACACCACTTAGAAACGCTTCAAAACCACAAAAAATAGATCAATAACTGCATTCAAAATTAATTAAGCTAGATAGAAGCGCGATTTAACAAACATAATTGAGCTCATAAGCTTCTGATTGGTCTTTGAAGATATAGGAAACTATTTATAGAACTTGTACGCATATTTTAATAAAGGGAGATATTAATATCGCTTATTTTGTTTATCCTGTACAAAATTAGCGGTATTGGATTACCTCCAATTTCATATATATATATTCACTAAAAACTCACTCCATAAAATTTCATTCCAAAATCAATCACCTTAACGCTGTTGTTAACTTTATCTACATGTTTGAATTAAAGTGTTATGACAATTACTTTATCATTGTAACATTTCTGAAACAAAACTTGTAACAAAACCGAATTTAAGATAATTGTCGACACGAAAATTGGTGATAAATTTCCACAGTTAAGATGATATTGACGAAACGTCGTATGTGTCAATGTTCTATGGGGCTGTCACAACACAGCGTACGTCACAGCCTATGCGAACGTATGCTGATACGCTCACATACGCTGATGTACGCTAGGCGTTCGATACTCATAGTTCGCGTACGTTACAAGTTGTGGGTAGAGAACTAGGTGGAACAGTCTTGCCTAGTCAACTCATGAAGAACCCACAACATAAAGTTCAGGGGCTTGCTTTACTTAACAATCTTACGATCATTTTTATTGCGTAAGTAAAAAATTTAGGTTGCTTCTACAGTAGTTACTAAACATGGAATTCTACTATGCATTATCTCATTGGAATCGTCTTGTATAGACGATTCCAACGAGATACCGCAAAGTAGAATCTATCAATAAATGGAAACACCAATTAAGATTTGTGATTTTGATTTCGGCAGTTTCTTGCTGTTCATCAAAACTCTCCTAAACTAAATAGTATAGAGTCAGTCCGCGGAACCTTTTTGTAGACATCATGAAACATGTAACGGCTAGAATTGAGACTAATAGACTATATAAAATAAGATCAGCCTGTACATATGAGAAGTCTCATCTAAGGCTATACTGCCTGCTTTGTAATTTTAAAATAATTGTGGGTGGAAACTTGGGCCAGACTACTTGAAATGTGTCTAACATATGCAAGTAGCATGAGATGTTATCTAAAATCAGCAGGACAAGAGATGGTAGATAATTAGCATCAGTAAACATGAACTCTGGTGTTGCTTTTGAAAAGTCCGGAAAGACACACAAAAATATCTATGAGCCAATATTTAATTTCGCCGAATTTTCTGTCCAGTCAGCTTTCCTCAGAAACCGCTTGTCTGGAAAATATTTTTCGCCTTAAATTGTATAGATATCATGTTTACCTAGAATTGTGATACCAAAGACAGTTTGTTCAAACTTGTTTTCACAAGTTTTTTTGCATTTGATATAGCAGATAATACCCATTTTCTCGTGTCCAAGGATTGAATTTTCGGATTCTGCTTTATTTATTAACTACTTATAATTGCTTCTAGCCATTTTTTTCGGCAATCAACAAATATGTCATACCTTAACATTATTTTGTTGCCATTCTTAAATATGAGTATGCAGAACAACATAGAAAAAAAATCGTTTGAAATTTGTCCCTAGAAATTGACTCTAAATGTCCTCTCAATAACTTACATGTGCGTAATAATATTCCCTTCGGTTGATTATTCTTTAAACTCTCCTCAAACGGAGTCCAAATCATAGAAACTAGTCACGATGGCGGACATGAGTGCACAACGAAAGTGTTTTGGGAAAAAAGAATGAAATTTAAATAAGTCACTGACAGCGTAGATTTTAATTTCTGTCTTTAAAGTAACACGTTTACCAAGACCATAATGCTTAGATGATCAATGCTTCGAGCTAAGATTGTTCTCAATTGACAGCGAAATATCTTCTATTTGGAACGAGTTGTCCCCCGTTTTAAATTCGTGATTTATATTGAGAAAAGGGTAGCGTTCGTCCTCACAATAACAGTCCTCTCAGTAACAGCCTTTTTCGTTATTGGGAGTACAGAAATCGTTTTTGCGTGGAAAAAAATGGTTTCAAGAGGAAATATCAATGATATGGTTCGAAGAAAAGGTCATGACGAACACTTATTTTAGTCTTAACATGAAAATGAAGTATTTCCAATATGCCACTTTAGCATCGAACTTTTCCAAAATACTGTATAACTGTTTGTTGCTACGGCGAGGACCAAATTTCGTTATTTCAAGGACATTTCACTCGCAAACTAAGAAAAGTTTAACTTTGAGGCAGAATTTAGATAATTACTTTTAACAAGAATTAATCTAGATAAGCCGATTTTTCTTTAAGCATTGATATCAGGAATATGGACTCAAGAACTCCGTTATCAAGTTTCCGTTACTTTAAGGATTATTCTCGTTACTGGAATGACACAGAACACTTGTTTTGAATCATAAGTGTTTAATCATTTACACATACTCGCATAAGATGTTTAACAAGTGTGTCTAAATGATTGAACATATTTTTTCGAGATGGTAACTTTAGAAAGTGTAAATATCGGATTTATTTGTATTTCAGACAATGGCGTTAACAAATGCAGAGAGACAAAGGCGGTTTAGAGCAAAGAGGGATGCTGATCCACAAAGAAGAGCAGAATATATACAGAGCGGAAAAGAACGATACAGAAAGGACGTCGAGAGTGGAAAACAGAAGCCAGTATCAGAACTAAGTGACAGAGAAAAAAGGGCAATAAGAAAGCACTGGAGAGAGCAAAAGCGAAAAGATAGATTAAAATTAAAAAAGGCTAAAACAACTTTACAGAATGTTCAAACTCCCCCAGAAAGTCCCGATGAAGATCAGCCAAGTGGGAGTAGGGGACAGGATAGGAAGAAGAAGAAAAAAAAATGAAGCGAAAGTTTACAGAGATAAAAGGAAGCTTGAGCTTGAAGTACAGTCCCTAAAGAAGAAATTAGACGTTTACAGAAAACGCTTATCAAGAAGCCAGGAAGGAACCAAAACAAATGACACGCCACGAAGGCGAACAAAAAACCTTCTTCGCTTATTGACACCGAGAGAAACAAAACGATGTCTCTTCAAGAGTCAAGTCATTCTAGAGGCAATCAGAAAGAAGTATAAAGAGAAGAAAAAGATAGAAAAAGCGTCCTTTTCAAGATTTATGTGTAACTATACCTTGAAAAAGTACAAATTGAAGACTGAAACATATAAACTAGTCAATTGCCACAGTAAAGAAACAAACTCGTCGAAAAAGTACAAAACGATCACAAAAAGGTTAGGAAACAAAATTCACTCCTTCTATTTGAGAAATGACAATTCTAGATTGATATCAGGTAAAAGACAAACGAAAACATTTAGAAAGGAAAGAAAGCAAAGGCGTGTTTTACTTCATAATTTAAAAACACTTCACCAGAAATTTGTGGCTGAGGAGAATGAAAACATAAGTTATAGTGCTTTCTGCAGACTGAGGCCATTCTATGTGACATTCCCAAGACAAAGTGATAGAAATACGTGTATGTGCAAAACATGTAATAATACTGAAATTATGGCCGAAGCTTTAAAAAGGGCTAAATGTTTTGGCACAGACAATTTAGAAGTTTTAATTGAAGAAGTTGTATGTGATATGAAAAGAAAAGAATGTATGTACAATGAATGCGAAATATGTACTGACAAATGCCTAAAAACCGACAAGAGTGTCATGGATGAAGACGTGACATGGTTTGAATGGAAAACAAAGAAGGAAGTAAGAAAAATCAAAAGAGGTGATACTTCTACAGAAAAGGCCATTAACATAACGGTTAAGGAACCTCCGAATGGAACAGTACAAACATTATTCGACAAATTTGACATACAATTGAAGCGATACATGAAACATCTTTATAGAACTTGCCATCAGTATAACTATTTTGCGAAAAGGAAGAGTAATATGAAGGGTGATGAGTGCTTACTTCACATTGATTTTTCTGAGAACTACATGTGCGGTTACAGTTCTGAGATACAAAGCGTTCATTTTGGAGGTTCGAAGAAACAACTGACATTACATACTGGGGTAGCCTATATCAAAGAAAAGGAACCGTTTAGTTTTTGTACTGTCAGTGATTCCCTCATCCATGGCCCTGAAGCTGTTTGGGCTCATTTACAACCAATTATTACAGACATTAGACAGAACAATCCAAACATAACCAAAATTGAAATTTTTAGTGACGGACCTGTTACTCAATATCGTCAAAAAGGCAACTTCTTTCTAGCGTCCATCAAAGGTCATTTGAATGGATTTGATGATGTAACTTGGTCATTTTTTGAAAGCGGTCATGGGAAAGGGGTGCCTGATGCCATAGGTGGGGCTGTAAAAAGACAAGCAGATAGTTTTGTTAAGTATGGGGGTGATATTGTTTCAGCAGAAACATTTTGTTCTGCAATGTCAAAGGAATCAAAAGTCAAAATGTACGTTGTTGAAGACAAAAGCATTAGTGATGTCAAAGTGTTATTAGAGAGCGTCGTGTTAAAACCAGTTCCTGGTACAATGAGCTTGCATCAGGTGAAGTGCCAGGTGAATAGTGGTGAATAGCATTCAGACATCTAAGTTGCCACTGTGCATTAGATAATGAACATGAAGGTCATTGTTTCCAGAGAGCAACAATAGTAGTTGAAACCGAAGCCGAGCGTACAGCGCATAATACACCTGAAACTGAACAGAAGGTAAACGAGACAGAAGAGGTAAAATCATCAAGCAGAAGAGAAGTTCGCAAAGATTCAACTAAAGTGTGCAACTCCTATGGTAATGATAGAAAGAGAAGGATTAATGAAATTCTGAAGGCAGGTATGAATAAGCAGGCCAGAGAGATGCCGCAGAAGAATGAACCTGAAATAAAAATTGATGAACCGAGAAAGTTTTGTGAAAATGAAGAGTCTTCCATAACTGAAAAATGTATGAGATCAAACAAATATTATCAAAGTTTGTTATTTGACCTCAATAAGTGTAAAACTTTTGACGAGCTTAGAAACCGTGTGTCAATTATTCCCGATCTGAGCCTATCTGAAAATCTTCATGTAAAAAGCATTTACCGAAATCAACTCGATGTTGATTATGATTCTCTCGTAGATGTGCCTGAAGACCTTGGAAGTCCAGATTTGTATCCAGTAAAGGTTAACATGGATGGGAATTGCTTACCATCATGTGGCAGTGTTTTCGCGTACGGTACTCCTGATAAATTCGAAGAGATAAGAATTCAAATTATTAAAGAGTTATGTGAAAATGAAGACTATTATTTGGAAAGCAGAAACATGGAACGAGGGTTGACGGACAAACAAAGTTACGATATCCCATCCCAATTTGCACAGTATTCAGAATACTTTTTGCCAGGAGTTCACCTAAATGAAGCCCTCATAAGGGATATTTACCGGAAAGAAGTTATGTCACTGACTAAAAATAAAACATATATGGGGATTTGGCAAATATTTGCGTTGGCAAGTATTTTGAAGACACCAATACAAAGTGTTTATCCAGACAAAGGGAATCCAAACGTGAGAAGGGATCTCAATCGTTTGATTTGGCCTAGAACAGAACCTGACTCCGAAATGATTGCAATCTTGTGGACTAATACGAGAGACGATATTCTAAGGGAATACTGGGTTCCGAACCATTTCGTACCCCTGCTTCCATTCGATAATGACCCAGAACAATTCACTTCTAGTCAGTCGTCAAAAGATTCGACAATCGATATGAACAATGACTCACTACCAACAGACATAAACAATAATACAAGTGCATCAGACGCAATAGATGTTGACAATTCAAAACGCATAGCAGACAAAAGAAAGCACGATAAGATTGATACGCTAACTCAATTACCCGAAATCGACCAATGCTTAAACAAATATGTGATCTTGAATTTCAATGGCACCCCATACCCAGGTTTTGTACAAGATATTGAAAATGGAGAGTTAGAGATAGTGTGCATGCACAAAGTTGGCAGAAAAAAAGATTGTAATCACTTTTTCTGGCCTCAAAAAATGAGGGATGTAGCCTGGTATCGCCATAGTGATATAATCACTTTGATACCAGATCCAATTCCAGTCCAAAACTCGCGTCATTATTTGATTGACGAAATGTTGTATAAAAGCGCACTCAATCAATGCAAATAAACAGGAATTAGTTGACTTGGTTCACGATTTGTAAGGGAATACAGAACAAATTGCAGTAAATGTAGTCCGTTAAATAATGACGGTTTAATTATTTTGAAAGAAGGCTATACCAATTGTTTCGTTTAAATCAATCTGGCATAACGAATGCAAGCGTTATGCATGGCCGGACCAATACATTGATTCTATATTTTTGTCAATGGTATTGATCGTGTAGGTCTACATGACGTTTAAAAAAAATAAATTTAAGTTTTGGTTTTCATTATATTTCTCAAGCAGAGAATAGCAAGTTTAGGAGGGTTGTAATTATTGATGCTTTACTTAGGTGAAATGAACATTCGTCGTTGGTTTACCAAAATAAAAATAACTGAATAAAGCTATATTATTTTCGTAATCCAATGCCTGAAAGTACATCTGTTTATGATACTGCAAGTAAACTACAAGTGAGCTGTATGAATGATTTACAAATACATACGAGCTCTTAGCTGCATAAACGGATTGAATGATTTTTGTCAAAGTTGAGAAAAAACAATGTTTCATAGTTATTAGTTTTGACTTAAAGTGGAACCGTAATAGTTCCGCAACATTTCGGAACGCATAACTTTCAAAATGTTGACCGAGGTTTCCTAATGAAAATCGTACGGACATCTCGGTTAACACTATTAAAGTTCATTATGCCCGAAACGTCGCGGAACTATTAAGCGTCCACTACCTTAAATGTGTTCTTGTTTTACGCTTTCATGTTTTTTTGACAACCGGCACACTACGTTTTGTTTTTCCTCATGTAAAAAAAATAACAACAACAAATTAAACAACAACAAAAGTATTCACAAAATACATATAATTGCTCACACATACCAATAGTTATTAGTCAAGGTAAAGGAAAACATTTATACCTGTAAAAGACCAGCGCCTTGTATTTTCATTTCTATAAATGAGCGTGTACCTCACCTTTAATTTTAGAAAATGTTTTCTTATCGACTTTTTATGGAGAGGGTATGTATTCAAGTAGCTATCGGCGACAAATCCAGTTTATTTTTGGTAAAAGTCGCTCTCAGTTGTTCAGTAAACGCATCTTTAAGAGGACAGTGAAAATCTGTTTATTTGATTTAAACTAATGACTTTAAACTGCTTAAAATTATTAGAAGGGTTTAAAAATATTCTGATTTATATTCTAAATATAGACAGAACTTTTGAAAATTGCCTTTTGATTGATCACGTAATAACTTTTATGCTGGTTTCGTTTTACATGGTCCTTCCAATAATATGAGTAGTCATTGCAATAACAAAATTATTATTGTACCTTTGAAGCGCATCATTTTATCTTACAACACTATCTCTTACATTTCCATTGCTTGATCTATGCACTGAGCGTAATCAAGACAGTACAAGTGTAAGAATATAGTTTTTTTTCTAAATTAAAAGCCTTTTTCTTCCTCCCAGTAACTTTATACTTCCTTCCAATAACGAACGCATTTTGAAGTAGCAAAAAGTATAAAGAAAAAAGATCAACTGATAAACTTTAAAAGCATTATTAGTTTGTTAGTGAAACGTACTAGTTCTTTTTATATTTTCCGATTGTTTAAAGTTGAAATCAAAGATAAAAGTTTAACTTTTTCGTGTTACTTTTCTTTACAATAACGTTTTCTGTCCTTCCAATAACCCTCGTGTCCTTGGTGTAACAGTCAAGTTTTAGATTATTTGTCCAAAAAAGGCAATGTTGACATAGTTTTAATATTGCTTTTTACGAAGAGCATGTCTTATTCTATGACATCAAGTAAAACGAGACCTTTCTTGTTCTTATTATATATTTTATGGCGATTGAACACGTTAGAATTATCTATGAAACTTGCATATATACAGTAACACTCCATCTGAGCAAACCAAATGCATTCTTGGTGGCTATTTTCCCTAAAAGATTAAGAAAGTATGGCTCATTACTGAATAACGCAAAAAGAAAGGGATTAAATTTTGTGTTTTCCAAATACAGAAGAAAATGATAGTGTTACTGAGAATGTGCCCGTTAGTACTGTTGATTAGTTAAAGGACTTATAATTGAGAATGAATAAAATAAATATCAAAATCGGAAAAGTTTTTTTCAAAAAAAGTGTCCTTCAGATTTCGGCCAAATCTGATATTGGCTCCTATAGAAAAAGTATCACATTAATAATAAGTCTTATATTATTACCTAAAAGGCATCAAAACAGATTGTAAAACGTTTGCATGTGCTTCTAACGCGACTCTTTTTGTGAAAGTCATTTTCATGGTGTGGACAAAATCCCCTTCGAAATATTTTTAAGGTGAACATTATCGCGTCAATGGGCGGACAAAATCGCCTTCGCAAGTGAAAACAATTTTATCGTTATTCCAAAAGTCAAAAAAATATTTCTAAGAAAATAAGTAAGTATCAGCTTAGAAGGGGATTTTTTTTCCGTTTCATGACTTACGAGCGAGGGATAATGTCCACCCTTACAGTTTAACGAATGCGTTTTTCCGCCAAAAAATGGGATAATGTCCGCCCTGTAAGAAGGAAAAGGGGGATTATGAACTCTGTTAAATTTCGATGAGTGGATAATATCCGTCTTGTACAGAACATAGAAGAGGAGAGGAGAATATCCGCCAAGTTAGTTGGAGACAGGGAATGGTATCTGCCTTGTTCAAATAATAGAAGTGGATAAGTCCGCTCTGTTCATTTGAGAAAGGGGCTGATATCTTCCATGTTCAGAAATTAGAAGGGGATAATGTCCCTCTATTCATTTGGGGAAGGGGATTATATCCTTATTGTTCAAAACAAAGAAGGGAATAATGTCCGCTCTGTTAATTTGAGAAGGGGGATAAAATTGTCCTTGCTCAGAAATTAGAAGGGTATAATGTCCGATCTGTTAATTTGAGGAAGGGGGTAATATCAATTTCGTTCAAAACATAGAAGAAGATAAATGTCCGGATGGGATAATGTCTGCCTTGTTAAAAAAAACAACAGATGGGTATAGTCGGTTCGAACATATTTCCAATTTTAGAGGTATTTAACAGATTTTCCCAACAAACCGAATTATAAAGCAGCGTGGGTAAATTAAGATCAGACTGTACACGTGTGCGGGCTGATCTTGGTCTTTACTGATTGTAAAAAGTATAAAGTATGTATATTTTGCGAAAAAAAAACCATTAACGTTAAAATGTAGAATTTTAATAATGATAAAGGTGGGAGAGATTTTAAAATGAACCAATTGCAAACACGTGTATTTATCTTCAAATGAAAAGTCGATCTCTATATTTAGAAACCGATTTCGTTTAATCACCCTAGGCTAAATATCACTTTATTGATATAATGATCATGTTTTCAATGAATTGATTTTGTAATCTTTTCCACATTGCATGTAGGTCCATTTTAAATAAAAGATGTAAGTCTACTATTTACGAACGAATTTCATTTTCGCGTTGATGTGTCCATGAATACAGTCTAATGGAGGAGAAGTCATGTGCAAGAGGGCGGAGGCCAGTCTTTTTTCTTTACATTTTACTCCTCCCTTATCCATCTTATCTAACCGACAAATCAACACGAAAATGCAATTATACCCATTATAACACGATTATAATTCTGAAATTAGTTTTATAACCATTTTTCTGGGTGTTAAATAGTTGTTAACAATTTTCTGAATGTTGAATTGATGAACAAGTAAGTATACTGACGTTGGGAGAAAGCGAAGCGCGTTATTTAGCAAGTTGGCTGTATGACGTCAAAATCACCAGCGTTCCCGCTAAAAATGACGTTGAGATTAATGAATGGGCGGAACTATCCGTGTACACAGTAAAACACGTGAAATATGATTTTTTTAAACGTTCTATGTAATTTCTTCTTATTTCATATGTACATTATAGCATCGTGTTATAATCCTTATTCGATTGGTCGCCAGCCCCGCCCTTTGAACTCCGTCATGAATTCTAGTTTTATATATTTTAAATGTAGTAATTGGTTTCATCTTTTAAGTGATTTTGGGGGCATTTTAGAATGGTGTGAGTGTTTGAAATGAATAAGCGCTGGGTGATTTTGAGGGTTTTGATTAAAATGAATGTCAATTTTACGATAATACTAACTGTATGAAGAGGATCAAAATTCTGACAAAATTTCATTGAAACTGGTCCAGTGCCTTAGGTCGAGATGTTGTTTAAAGGTTTCAGTGCAATAATACCACGCAGGGCTCGTGGTAGTGTTTGAAATTGAGGAGTCAACGACCCCTTTACCATGAAATTCTGGAGGTCGAATCTTGTTTCAATGGTGCAAAAAAATAAATAAATAAATAAATAAAACATTGTTAAGATTTTTGAAGGTTTTGTAAAGATTCATTCATTTCGTGTATAAAAATTAAGGCAGTATACAGGATGCATCAAAGAAAATTCAAGGGATAAAATCTAGTCTATCGGAAATAAATTCCAATGGGGTCACAAAGACCTCGAGAGAAATTTCTAAGGGTCAAAATAAGGTATTTTCTATTTTGGTTGGTCAAAACCCTGGTTTAGGGGTCATTCATGAGCCCTGACCAAGCCATACCATGCCCAATTTAAAGGCCGATCAGAATTTCGCGAACAACTTTTGGAAAGCCAAGTAACATTTCTGGCATATTTTAAATGAAACCGATTCAATGGTTTATGAGAGGTCGTTCAAAATTTTATAATGAGAAATGATGTGCCCTTATTTGTGGCCAATCAGAATGAGGCGAATAATTTTTGGAGAGGGAAACCAAAGTAAGAAGTTGGCAGAGTTTCATTGAAATTGGTGCTTTGGTTGAGGAGAAGTGTTAAGATTGTTGTCGACAGACGACGCACTGCGGACTGAGACGTTGTGCCAAGGTAGGCTAAAATTCCAACATGCTAAAAACGAACACTGTACATGTTACACGAAAAGACTTTGAAATAACAAGAGGCCAAAGACCGCTCTACTGCCTCTTTCAAAAGCCTATGTCTATATAGTGCTATTCAAGATTAACCAGAAAAATAAATTCAGGAAAATAAAGCCATACCTACGGTGGCATAGAGGTGACATTTGCACATTATTTTATTTTCTAGGATTTTCGTTTTTTAAGTTATTTTTTAAAGAATAAAAAAAATGTGAAAAACAAAATCCTCGATTTTCGTTTTACAAGGTTTTATTTTAAAGAATAGAAATAAATGCGAAAAACAAAAACCTCGCTTTTCGTTTTACAAGTTTTTTTTAAAGAATAAAAAAAAATGCGAAAAACAAAACCCTCGATTTTCGTTTTACGAGTTTTTAATTATTATTATTGTAGAATCAAAGGCCTGAAAGGCCTGAATTGAAGACAGGACTGAATATTAACAATTGGAATGAAAATTGTGGCGTTTTGAGAAGATCTCTTGAGTGGGAATCAAAAATTTAAAACAATCAATGATGGTTACATATGGAAACTGTCCCTTCCTAACAAATGAATACGCTTTACTTTGAAGACTCATCACTTCCAGATAAACCTATCCCTCTAGCCAATTCAAGCTTAACATGATGGTAACTGCCTTCATAATCGCTATTCATCCCTGAGTGTAAGTTTTCAATATCCTAAATGAAAAATATTCATTTAACCAACAGAAATATGGTGGCAATTCCTGTATTCTAAAAACTCATATGAATTATTGCAACCCTGTTTTATAAAATTGTATAGATTATCCCCAGCAATCCAATATGATCCAAATCCGATTTTTTTTCCAGTCAAACTTATTAAGTGGATGTGTAAAAATCTTAAATAAAATGTTAATCCACATGACACATATTGCTTACCCCTTGATGAAGAGCTGAACATTTCATTGCCATGGTGAATATTGCCCTGAATTGGAAATTTGTTCAAATTTCTTTTACATTTATTATCTGATCCAGGATTTGACTAATTATCTCCACATAGAAGAAGCAATGAAAGTAATACCAATATTCTTATACTTTTACTAGTCAAAGTCAATACCAAGAAGAAGTATTTTCCCGTACAATAGCTGAAGCTTTTTTTATGAATACCGTTTAAGTTTCTTTCAGGAGTGAAACATCCTATTCTAATTCTCAATTGAGATATTTCGATCTCCAATTCATGTAATTCTCCTTGCATATGGTCTTATTTGTAGAAAATTATTTTTACTACAAAATAATATATAAACCTGTAAAGACAACCAACCTTTCAGGCCTTTTCCACGGGACTGCTTTTCTAGATCAAGATTCGGATTGAACTATCCGGTGAACTATCAATTTTGATAAAACTGCCAAAATGACAGATCGTTAAATGAAATCCCGAGCTACAGCATTTATCACCTTGATTTCTTTCAAAGTCCACTCCAGAATGTTACAAATAAATCCATTCCAGTTTCCAAAACAGTTTTTGTTATTGTCAGAAAATTGTCGAAAACAAAAGCGGAAACTCAAAACAGGGGTCGCGCATGCGTGGTACCACAGTATAGGCCATTCGGAACACCACTCGGCCAATCTAACGCATTCGTCACAACTCGGACGATTCCGTAACCTACATTTAGATAGATCTGAGACTTCGGAGATCGCCCGATGATTGCCGAGTGAATATCACTATCACAATCTGTTGCCGTTTACGGAAATGACCGAGTGATGTTCCGAATGCTGTACAATATGGATAGACAAAACAAGCCTGATAATAAAGTAATTTGATAAGCCATCGAAATTTTTCCGTAACCCCAAGTAGAAATTCAAACCTAGGAAATTCCAAGGGTTTACGAGTTTATTCAAATAGCCTTGTGCTATTTTAGTTTTTATCCATTTACACAACGACAGACCCGGGAGACGGTTAAATAAAGCAACCTTAAGGACACACAAACACAAAATTTTACAAGAAATAGGGAGTCTAAAATGGGGAACTGAAAATAGCTTGCCAATGCTATGCATAAAAACAGTTGTAGGATGCAATTGAAAATTTGGAGCAGATGCAAAAGATTGCAGCCGAAAACGCCATAAAGCAGCACCAATTACGAATGTAAAGGCTGCAGGCAACTTCTGCATAGATCACGTGTTCACTCCCCTGAGGTCCCGGCCAGAATTTAGGTCAGCACCAAAATTTTACGGTATATTGCTACACTATTGATTATTTTTGCCGCGTTTATTTTTATGAATGGGTCCACTTTTTGAGCGTAATGACACATGTAGGTTTGTTATCAAAATCCGATGGCGACGATCCCTATATTGAAAGACAGGTAAACCTGTCTTCAATAAAAAAAGAAAATGCAAAAAACAAAATCAACAACTTTCGTTTTACAAGTTTTCTTTTGTAGAATAAAAAAAAGTGCGAAAACGAAAATAGGCATCGGCAGTTCTTATTTGTGCTCACGACTTAGTGGGGGATTTTGATTGGTCAAATTATCGCGTGCTCACGACTTAAGTCTTCGGTTTTTTGCATATTTTTTTTATTCAATAGAATAAAACTTGAAAAACGAAAATTGGTTTTCGCATTTTTTTTCAATCAATGAGTTTATATAAAAAAAACTTGTAAAACGAGGATTTTGTTTTTAGCATTTTTTATTATTCTTTGAAAAAAACCTTGAAAAACGAAAATCCCATATTTTTTCAAATTATTTTCCTTTTTCAAGGTGAAAAAAAAAAACATGCACATGTCACCTCTATGCAACCGTACAGTTTGACTTCTAAATGGACCAACCCTTTCATCAATTACATAAAATTGCGTTTGAATGAAGGATTTGTAAGTGGTAAAATCTTAATTTCAGCTTAATACCATCCCAAAAAATATTTTTTGAAAATAAAATGATTTCAAAATAATGATTTTGTCTATCTAGCCAATGTTAATATTTTCGCATTTTCCGCTCTTAAACACGAGGGGTGATGAGGGCTGTTAAAAATAGTAAGAATTGTAAACATATAGTAAATACGCGTGGTTCATACTATAGGTGTATTTTCAAAACTGAGCTCTGACCTAGGCGTTGAGTCCACTACCATAGGTTTATGAGTAAACCTTAAGATCTAAGACAAGCACTAAGTTTCATTTGAAAGGTAATTTGTATCTTTATTATGTCTGTTTTATCTATTTTGAAAGAATAGCACGGAAATTTTACCGTTCAAGGTAGATTTCACAGCTCACCGCTCAAAATCTACCTATAGACATTTGAAAGGAGAAATATCCATTATTCCTTATTTGGACATGCTAATTAGCATATCGACGGTCATGATTTCTTAAACTTAAAATATCCATGATTTGTACCGTTATTACTAGCCTTCTTGTCATGTTTTCCTCGAGAATTTCTCACCGATTTCGTTAGATAATACTTTTTGATTGGTCTAAGTATGTGGATATGGGGTTCGTCTCAGAATATATAAAAACAATTATCAATTATCTGATCAAACGATTTTGAATAAAGAGACAATATATTCAGATTTGATATCCCAAGAAAGTAAAATTTTCGACGAACTGAATTTTATAAAGATACTCGATTTTTTTACTTAAGGTATTCCTAGTGTGAAACAAGGGTAAAAAGAATGTAAAAATGATACTAAAAACGAATACTACATGTTATTCCCCCTTTATGTCTGAAATTTAAACGACTTTCACCGTCCCGTTTAGAAAATATTGGAAAAAGTCCGTTTTCTTGAGTGGGTGGGGATATCGGCCATGAGATAGGTAGGGGTCTATCTTAAAATGATGATTGTGCAATTAACTGCGTATAACCATGCGACATATTTCGTGTAATATATTTGGTAGAAATGTTGTTAATAATAAAAAGTTAGTTTTGAACAAATAATTTTAATAAAATAATGCATAGTCAGCCAACATTTCAGGTCGGAAACAAAATAAGGCGCCATTTTGTAATGTATTTTTGCTACAGTGACTATCAAAGAAATTGCTCTTTTTCAAAAAGTATTGATGGGGCATCTCAAATTCCTTTTTCAAAAATTACTAAAATACTTCGGGCATTCAGGCTAAAAGTATGGAAAAAAAATTACCGTGGAAAAATAGAGAAAATTGACCTAGAGTTATGCGCTCTTGAAATAAAAAAACCTAATTTTTGACCATAATTATGTTTTTAAGCTCTCTATTCGCCCTCGAGTCTTTAACAAAATAACTAAGTAAAATGAATGTGTTAATGCCATTAATTATATTTTAAAAAGGCTGAAAAATGTTCACTGTTCTTATAATATCACCCGGATTTAATTAAATTCTTAACCTCAAGTGTTCGAACTACAAAGTGTGTCCATTTGCCTTTGAAATAATTGCAAGAAACCATGAAAAAAGGGTTTTTCCCGAAAGAAAAAGTAAGATTTCTCTTTTAAAGAAAAAGGCTATTGGTATTGAAAAGGAAGGATTTTTTCGGCATGGATTTTGCTTTCATTATTCTCTCATATACTGGAGTATGAAAGGTAACTCTCCTTAGGTATGAAATGGATCGTTGAACTGTGTATGATACTCGTTCAATAACTGAAATATTTTGCAAATAGACATAGTCGGTCCCTTTTTAGCATGCCAGATGTCTACATCACGACAAATAATTTGTTTGTTACATGTAACCATACTTTATTTGGGCCTAATTATACGGGAAAAGTAACGCAAAGCGCCCGAAGGTAAATACAGCGAAAGCTATGCCGGCCAACACCTTGTCGGAATCGCATCCTTTAGGATTTAGACCTGACGCAGTTTCTATAATACGTGCGTCCATATTCAAAGTTACATATTTTACGAAGAGAACCCAATAAGAATTGTTTTGGGTATCTTTTACTGATATTATGTTAATTTCTTCCGATGTTAGCGCTTATCTATTCTAAATGACTGTGACTGTCGACTGTTAAATTCGGTAGCTTAAGTTGAGTAAATTATTAAATCAAGAATGGTTCTTTCTTCAAATTACTTTTCCCGTCTATAGGTTAAACCTGTTATTATATTATTGTTTCTGTCGGTATAAACGTTCGACTATTTAAAAAAGTGATTGAAAAGGGACATAATACAAAAAGGCATCTTCCATGATAATTTGGGTTGCTCTTTTTATGGTTTGAATGTATGAATTGAAAATTTCGTGTAAATGTCTTTAAGAAAAGCAGGGAGATAAGCGTAAGAATAAGCGGGTATAAGCGTAAGAATTTTTATTCTCTAATTTTTCCGGGAAATCGGTTTCCGGGGGTGTGACTTCCGGCAGTCCTTTGGTCGGTACGCTTAAAGAAAGACAATTTCCTGCAAATTATTTTGATTGGTCTTGGTATATTTTATACAGATTAACATTTGGTAACAGGGATGAAAAGTCAACCAAAACAATAAAAGTATAATAAAATTTATATTTTGGTAGAATTTATCAAATTTCCATTGAGTTTATGTAACTGTACGTCTTTTTTAGCGGGAAAGTCGATGGTTATGACGTCATCTAACTAACGTGCAAAACGACGCGCTTTGATTGACGGAAATAGCCGAAATTAACCGATTCAATTCCGATCTTCACACTAGGAATACCTTAAACGATTCAATTAAGATCTTACACTTTTGAATTTGGCCCTATGCAAATCAGAGCTATTTATGGATATACAACTCGCTGTTCCGGTTAATACGGACACAATACGGTATGAAAGACTGAACTTAACATGTAGACGGACGGACAAAATCCTTATTTTACACCAAAAAATTCTGAAAAACAGAATGCGTCATGGTATTTGATGGAAAATATGATATGACTAGAAAAAAATACGTTTCATAAACTCAATACCGAGATTTTCGGCGAAATGTTGGTCCATATAGAATTCAAACGGACTATAAAGGGGTCACAACTGAAATTTCTTGGTATTTCTAAGACCAGCATCAGTTTCTTCCACAAAAATCAATGGACCGGAACCAAACTCGAACTTGTTGGTTTAAACCTATTTATTTTACATCAATTAGGAAACAAGTTCTTACAACTTAGATTAATCCCTCTCGATTCTACTTCCTGGAAAATTCACCAGTACTCGCGCCGAATGTGTGGGCCAATGAAATAACCAAGATCGATAGCCGCTCCCGGGAATCGAACTCAGGACCTTTGGGTCAAGAGGCCGACGCTCTACCACTAGACCACGGACACCACACAACTTTGTCCGTAACTCATTGATGCCGACTCACATACCAAAACTAGAAAGTCATGAATGGCTTGAGTCGCTCTACAGGCTTGAAATTCTTGTAATAGCAAACCTAAGTTTAGACTAATTTTTTTTTAGATATTTTGGGTTCTACGGATGTTGAAATGATTTTCAAAATTTCCATTATATAACATATAGAGAAGTGACCTCCGCCCATTAAAGAAATATTTTTCATCCATTGCCTATAATTTTTGGCTGCATGATAATGGGTCATCCAAGGATCATACTAACGAATTTTGATTGATATCCATCAGTTACATTCTCAGAAAATGATTATAACACTATATAACATAAAGAGAAATGACCTCCGCCCATGAAAGACATATTTATAATCCAATTATAATTATTTTTGGTAGACTGATAAAGGGTCACTCAAGGATCATTCCAGTGAAATTTGGTTGGTATCCATCATTTACATTCTGAGAAAATGATTTTCAAAGTTTCCACTATATAGCATATAGAGAAATGACCTCCGCCCATAAAATACATATTTTTCATCCGATCACAATAATTTTTGGTAGACTGATAAAGGGTCACCCAAGGTTCATTAATGTAAAATTTAATTGGTGGCCATCAATTAGAATCTGAGAAAACTCACTTTTTACCATAATTGGAAATAAGCCACGCCCGTAAAATCCATGTTTTTCATTGGATCCAAATTTCTTGAACAACTTTTAAAGAGGGTCACCCAAGGATCATTCCAGTGAACTTTGGTTGAAATTCCTCCAGTAGTTTCTGAGGAGATTTTCAAAGAAAATGTTTACGACCGGACGCACGGACGCACGTACGGACAGACGGACGCACGACGGACACAACGCCATGACAACAGCCCCAGTGGCTTTCAGCCAGTGGAGCTAAAAATCAGCTCAATATCTCTAAGGGTAAAGAAAAAAGTCCGGATACTGAAATTTCCTGGTAATTTTCTAAGTCCAGCATACGTATCTTCCTCAAAAATCAAAGGACTGGAAACAAACTCGAACCTGTTTTGTATGTAACTCATAAATGCGGACTCGTATACCAAAAATCAGCTTAACGTCTCGAGGTTTAAGAAAAAAAGTCCGGAAAATGAAATTTCCTGGTAATTTTCTATGTCCAGCATCCGTATCTTCCTGAAAAATCAATGGACCGGAAACAAACACGAACTTGTTCTGTAACTTACAATATATTTATGCGGACTCACATACAATATATAAGCTCAATATCTTTGAGGGTTAAGAAAAAAAGTTCGGAAAACTGATATGTCCGGACTGACAGAGGCACGGACGGACGGAGCGCAAACCTGTAGTCCCCGTTCGGCTTTCGCCGATAATAAAAGAGAAGTTTTGTTTAAAGGAAAGTTAACATTTAGGTCTCTTTTGAGGCAGTATAAAATCACCAGACTACGTCAATATGGACATGATGTAGAATTCTTAGTGAAAATTTCGTTAACTTCTATGCATATATAAAGTGTTAACAATGAATTCTTAAAATTTAAATTCAAATATAGGCCCCTTTTCTCGTGAGGCTCATCAATCAGAACATTATCATTAAGAGAGAAATCATTGTGATGATACAATCATTTCTGAGCAAGTTTGAAGTCAATCAGAAGAAAACGGTGTATAACAGAGTGTTAAAGGGGATTTTCTAAAAAAAAGAAAAAAAAACTTTTATTTTTATTTTTCCCCTCTTCCTGTGATGCTTAACTGATCTGGCCCATTTTCAAAAGGAACCATCCTTGCAATAGTACAATCATTCTGAGCAAGTTAGAAATCAATCGCATGAAAACTGTGGACTTTAGAGCGTTAACGATGATTTTCTAATTAAATTTTAATAAGAAGCTTATTCCCATGATACTTGACGGATCTGACCTTTTTTCGAAATGAACCATCCTTGTGATGGTCAAATTTTTCGGACCAAGTTTGGGTTAAAACTATGGACTTTAGAGTGTTAAAGAGGATTTTCTAAAACTTTTTTCAATTAGTTTGATTTGGCCCCTTTTCCCATGATGCTCGACCGATTAGGACCATTTTCAAAAGGAAACATCCCTGTGACAGTACAATCTTTCTGGCAAGTTTGGAGTCAATTGGACTAAAACTGTGGATTTGAAATCAAAGACCAGGATTTTCTAATTAATTCTTAATTAGGCTCGTATTCCTAAGAAGCTTGACAGCTTTAACCTATTTTCAAAGGACCTGTGACGGTCCAATCATTCTGACCAAGTTTGAAGAAAATTTGATAAAAACTGTAGACTTAAGAGCGTTAACGAGGATTTTCTAATTAAATTTTTCAATTATTTTATTAGGCCTCATTTACTGTGACACTTGACAGATCGGACCAATTTTTGTAAGGAACCATCCTTGTGATAGTACAATCATTGGGGGGCAAGTTTGAATTCAATTGGAAGAAAACTGTTGACTTGAGAGCGGTAACAATGATTTGCTAATCAAACTTGAATTAGGCGGCTATTCCCATGACCCTTGATAGATCTGACTGATTTTCGAAAGAAACAGTCCTTGTGATGGTCCAATTATTCTGACCAAGTTTAAAGACAATCAGATAAAAAAAAGTGGACTCTAGAGCATTAATAAGCAAAAGTTAATGGACAGATGGCCATACAGACATACGCAGGATGGGAAAACCAGTATTGCAATAGCTATTCTGACCTGTGGCCAATAGAGCTAACAATAGAGTGGTTACTTTTCAATGTATACAAAGTATATACATAACGAACTATAGCCTCTTTACATTACATGGGTTCAGTTAGTCTAAATATGAACTAAACATAGCCTAGAGCTCTAAATAAACAGTATTTATGTGGTTTTATACGAAATTTAGGAAATCGATAAAAAAAAATATTTGAAAATTATAATTTTACATTAAGTGCCCTTTTTTCAATTAAGATACCCTCAAATCTAAAAGCCAGGGAAATACATTGGCCAAATGTCAAAGGGAGTCATATGAGAAGTTTTAATTTGATTCATCAAAAGGAATCGGAGAAATCACTCTAGACGGACAAACAGAAGGACACAAGACACATTCAAAACAGAATGAGAAAAAACACAATTAATTTATATCTTTATTTTAGAGCTATTAAACAAACATAAGAAATGCAAAGGACTCTGCAGTGTACAGATTATTACAATAAAATCTTAACAAAGATGAAAAGAGTTAGAAAATGAAAACTGATACTTTGACTAATTAATCTAAATAACACATAAATAATAATCTTTGTCATCAATATATATAAATATGTATAAGGGGCTTACACTAACTTTAATTCAAGTACATTTTTTGTATTTCTCAATTTGTACCAGTGCAAGAAAAAATAAAACTTCATACAGTTGGGAACATTGTGAAATTGACACTTCAGATGATTTTGAAATGAAATTAAATGTGTGTTGATTGAGTTACGAGTGTAATCAAAGGGAGGTAATCCAATATTGTTAATTTTGTTCATGATGAACAAAATTAGTGATAAATATTACCTCTCTTTTAACAAATATGCTTAATTTTCTGTTTGTGTTTCTTCATAAACAAACCAGACACTTAAAATCAACACCAGTCACAAAGAAAAAAGATAATTTGATAAATTTGAATGAAATATTGATCTATTTGAACAATTTGAAAGTTTTTTTCAACAATTTCGATGTGTTTTTTTTTATGAATACAAGCCAGTGTTTGGGATAAATGGAACATTGAGTGTGTGATACTGAATTGTTTTGATTGCAATATGTTTAAATTTTATTATGGTTCTAATTGTATGTTAACTAAATGAAATGTTTGTTTGTTTGAATGGGTTTTACGCTGCTTTCAACAATTTTGCAGTTATATCGCGGCGGTCGGAGCACCTAACAATGGATTCCTGGTATTTCTTACACTTGTACTACCATTATACCCTTTCCTAGCCTCCGACTGCTATCTCACATTGGTTTACAATTATCTACCCATTGCTGAGAGACAAACGTCGGAAAGAATATTTGCCGCCACCGAGGAATCGAACCCACGACTTCCAGATTGGAAGTCTTATGCCTAACCAACTGCGCTGTGGTGGCGTTAACTAAATGAACCCTCAGGCCATGATTCCACACTGTCTGACCATAGCCTTTACAATGGGCCCTGTAGATAAAATGGTTGTAATCTCTCTCTATGTGGTCAGCGAATACCCTTATTCAGTGAGTGTTGATTTTTATTTTTTTCAGGTTGCCCAGTGTTTGTGAGTTGCGCTCCTAATAACTTGTTAGAAATACCATACACCAGCATATTTGTATGTTTTGTACCTCATGGGACAATGACCTGGTATTTGAAATCAACTACACACTATGATTTCTTTCTATGACCAATAATTCATGCACTGTCACACATGAAAAAGGTTTGGAAAATAGTCATCCAAGGAACATTCATTTGCTTACTGAGCTAATAATATTTGTTATGTTTCTATAGTGGTATAAATGTAATGGTGAATATTGATGGCAAATTTTAAGGAATCATCTTCAAAAATAAGTGATCTTTGGACAGGGTTTGAGTTTGTCATGTGATAAACTACATATGATCAGATATTAGGGCTATTGGAAAGCAGCCCTTTTGAGTACGATGTAAACATGAGAATACTTAATCACAGTATTCTGAGTAATATTGACTTCATCTGGTTTTCTGGTAGCTTTCAAACTGTCAATACTTTGACCTACTTTTTTGCACAAAGCAATTCTAACTGCAGCAAATCTAGCATTCCAGTTTTGAATTGGCTATTGTACCCAATTGGACTGATCAACTAAAGCATAGTTTAAACTAACAAACAAAGCCATCAAGTACCAGATGGATCAGTTGTTTTTTTAAAGGTCCTCAATAAATGTTATATTTATGGCCTAAAATATTTGAATCTTTAAATGAAAGCATGCAAACTACAATATATATATGGGGTAATAAGCTGTAATGTAGGTTGTAACTCTTGACATATTTTTAATACGTACTGAGTGTTTTGTATGAAAAAATATCTAAGTTGAGGGAATTGATAATTGTCGAGGCTCTACCAAGACAATTATCAATTCTCGCCACCAAGTTAGATATTTTTTCATACAACACACTAAGTAGGTATTATTATTTTATCTTATGACCTCTTTTTTCCTTGTTTTTGTTGATGCTTCTAGCAGAAATGCAAGTCTCTAAAAATAACCCCATAATGTCATTGTTCTTAAAATATCCATGTGATATCATGAAATACATCATATGGGATGTTATCACACCAATATTTATTCAGTTACAAGATAAAACTTGCACAGATCTTCTTTTCCTTCCCAATTCATTATTTGGGAAGTTATTTCCAATTTGCAAAAAATACACTAAGTTATGATATCAATTTGACAGCCTGTCATAGCTAGAATGTTAATTTCTTAAAACATTATTTAAAAATTTCTGTTAAAATAAAGGTAAGTTATTACAAGTTTGTAATAGGTTTGTAGCTAAGTGTAGTTATGTGCCTTGTTTACTAATAACACCTTTACTTTGTGTGGGACTGAATGCAAGACTATTGATATCAAGGCATGATATATCACAATAAAATATAATTATTAAATGATAGATTAATGATCATCATCAACACAAGAGGACCATGATTATCCTACATGGCTCACCTGAGTATGTGAGGTCAAATTTTATTTATTTTTTTTCAATTTCTTTTTGACATTTGTAGAATCCAACAACATCTGGCTATAGCTTTCAATATAAGAATGAAAGTTTAAATGTGAATCACTTTGGTAGATCAATGTGAAACTAGAGCTGTCCCCCAAAAGGGCCGACGAGAATACTCCCCACACCACCACAAAGGCTTTTCTATGAAGGAATGGAATTTGAAGGGGCATTTAATGACCCCTTTTTAAGTAGGAGTGGAAAAGTAGTTATGGTTACTGAGTTTTACAATTTTAAATTTTGACTACTCCCCCCCCCCCCCTCCTCCTTAAAAAGTTCAAAGTGGCATAACTCTGAAACTAATAACTGGATCAGGATGAAAATTATAGGTGCATAACTTCATATGATGGGAAACAGCCTAATAAAAATTCAGCAAAATTGGTCCAAAACTGTGGGAGGAGAAGAGGACACAAAATTATGTCTACGGATGGACGGACGGACAGCCTGATTCCAGTATACTCCCCCATAACTTTGTTGTGGGGGGTATAACAATACCACTAATTTTGATAATGTATGTCTAAGGATTTAGAATGAGAACTTTTTCAAATATTTATTCTATCACCTCTATGTTAAATGTTGCGCAACAATGAAGAGTATATTTGGATTTCAGGGTAAATATTTCAATCCTTTTTGCAGAATACACAGTTCAATATTGATGCAAAAAATGAAAGTATCAGACCTTACTGTTTGATTGGAAAAGATTTTTCTAGACTTCCTTTTTGATATCTTTCAAGGAAAGAATCCCAACAAAACAGGCTCTCAGTTTATCTAAAAGTATGTTACAGTGTTTAGAGGAGGTCATCAGGCAATTATCTACCCTTCTATCTCACAAAGGTCTAATATTATCAACCCATAGGTGAGAGACAAATAGTCGGAAAGAATGAGTGCCGCCATCAAGGATCAAACCTGGAGAAAATTGACCTAGAGTTATGCGCTCTTGAAATAAAAAAACCTAATTTTTGACCATAATTATGTTTTTAAGCTCTCTATTCGCCCTCGAGTCTTTAACAAAATAACTAAGTAAAATGAATGTGTTAATGCCATTAATTATATTTTAAAAAGGCTGAAAAATGTTCACTGTTCTTATAATATCACCCGGATTTAATTAAATTCTTAACCTCAAGTGTTCGAACTACAAAGTGTGTCCATTTGCCTTTGAAATAATTGCAAGAAACCATGAAAAAAGGGTTTTTCCCGAAAGAAAAAGTAAGATTTCTCTTTTAAAGAAAAAGGCTATTGGTATTGAAAAGGAAGGATTTTTTCGGCATGGATTTTGCTTTCATTATTCTCTCATATACTGGAGTATGAAAGGTAACTCTCCTTAGGTATGAAATGGATCGTTGAACTGTGTATGATACTCGTTCAATAACTGAAATATTTTGCAAATAGACATAGTCGGTCCCTTTTTAGCATGCCAGATGTCTACATCACGACAAATAATTTGTTTGTTACATGTAACCATACTTTATTTGGGCCTAATTATACGGGAAAAGTAACGCAAAGCGCCCGAAGGTAAATACAGCGAAAGCTATGCCGGCCAACACCTTGTCGGAATCGCATCCTTTAGGATTTAGACCTGACGCAGTTTCTATAATACGTGCGTCCATATTCAAAGTTACATATTTTACGAAGAGAACCCAATAAGAATTGTTTTGGGTATCTTTTACTGATATTATGTTAATTTCTTCCGATGTTAGCGCTTATCTATTCTAAATGACTGTGACTGTCGACTGTTAAATTCGGTAGCTTAAGTTGAGTAAATTATTAAATCAAGAATGGTTCTTTCTTCAAATTACTTTTCCCGTCTATAGGTTAAACCTGTTATTATATTATTGTTTCTGTCGGTATAAACGTTCGACTATTTAAAAAAGTGATTGAAAAGGGACATAATACAAAAAGGCATCTTCCATGATAATTTGGGTTGCTCTTTTTATGGTTTGAATGTATGAATTGAAAATTTCGTGTAAATGTCTTTAAGAAAAGCAGGGAGATAAGCGTAAGAATAAGCGGGTATAAGCGTAAGAATTTTTATTCTCTAATTTTTCCGGGAAATCGGTTTCCGGGGGTGTGACTTCCGGCAGTCCTTTGGTCGGTACGCTTAAAGAAAGACAATTTCCTGCAAATTATTTTGATTGGTCTTGGTATATTTTATACAGATTAACATTTGGTAACAGGGATGAAAAGTCAACCAAAACAATAAAAGTATAATAAAATTTATATTTTGGTAGAATTTATCAAATTTCCATTGAGTTTATGTAACTGTACGTCTTTTTTAGCGGGAAAGTCGATGGTTATGACGTCATCTAACTAACGTGCAAAACGACGCGCTTTGATTGACGGAAATAGCCGAAATTAACCGATTCAATTCCGATCTTCACACTAGGAATACCTTAAACGATTCAATTAAGATCTTACACTTTTGAATTTGGCCCTATGCAAATCAGAGCTATTTATGGATATACAACTCGCTGTTCCGGTTAATACGGACACAATACGGTATGAAAGACTGAACTTAACATGTAGACGGACGGACAAAATCCTTATTTTACACCAAAAAATTCTGAAAAACAGAATGCGTCATGGTATTTGATGGAAAATATGATATGACTAGAAAAAAATACGTTTCATAAACTCAATACCGAGATTTTCGGCGAAATGTTGGTCCATATAGAATTCAAACGGACTATAAAGGGGTCACAACTGAAATTTCTTGGTATTTCTAAGACCAGCATCAGTTTCTTCCACAAAAATCAATGGACCGGAACCAAACTCGAACTTGTTGGTTTAAACCTATTTATTTTACATCAATTAGGAAACAAGTTCTTACAACTTAGATTAATCCCTCTCGATTCTACTTCCTGGAAAATTCACCAGTACTCGCGCCGAATGTGTGGGCCAATGAAATAACCAAGATCGATAGCCGCTCCCGGGAATCGAACTCAGGACCTTTGGGTCAAGAGGCCGACGCTCTACCACTAGACCACGGACACCACACAACTTTGTCCGTAACTCATTGATGCCGACTCACATACCAAAACTAGAAAGTCATGAATGGCTTGAGTCGCTCTACAGGCTTGAAATTCTTGTAATAGCAAACCTAAGTTTAGACTAATTTTTTTTTAGATATTTTGGGTTCTACGGATGTTGAAATGATTTTCAAAATTTCCATTATATAACATATAGAGAAGTGACCTCCGCCCATTAAAGAAATATTTTTCATCCATTGCCTATAATTTTTGGCTGCATGATAATGGGTCATCCAAGGATCATACTAACGAATTTTGATTGATATCCATCAGTTACATTCTCAGAAAATGATTATAACACTATATAACATAAAGAGAAATGACCTCCGCCCATGAAAGACATATTTATAATCCAATTATAATTATTTTTGGTAGACTGATAAAGGGTCACTCAAGGATCATTCCAGTGAAATTTGGTTGGTATCCATCATTTACATTCTGAGAAAATGATTTTCAAAGTTTCCACTATATAGCATATAGAGAAATGACCTCCGCCCATAAAATACATATTTTTCATCCGATCACAATAATTTTTGGTAGACTGATAAAGGGTCACCCAAGGTTCATTAATGTAAAATTTAATTGGTGGCCATCAATTAGAATCTGAGAAAACTCACTTTTTACCATAATTGGAAATAAGCCACGCCCGTAAAATCCATGTTTTTCATTGGATCCAAATTTCTTGAACAACTTTTAAAGAGGGTCACCCAAGGATCATTCCAGTGAACTTTGGTTGAAATTCCTCCAGTAGTTTCTGAGGAGATTTTCAAAGAAAATGTTTACGACCGGACGCACGGACGCACGTACGGACAGACGGACGCACGACGGACACAACGCCATGACAACAGCCCCAGTGGCTTTCAGCCAGTGGAGCTAAAAATCAGCTCAATATCTCTAAGGGTAAAGAAAAAAGTCCGGATACTGAAATTTCCTGGTAATTTTCTAAGTCCAGCATACGTATCTTCCTCAAAAATCAAAGGACTGGAAACAAACTCGAACCTGTTTTGTATGTAACTCATAAATGCGGACTCGTATACCAAAAATCAGCTTAACGTCTCGAGGTTTAAGAAAAAAAGTCCGGAAAATGAAATTTCCTGGTAATTTTCTATGTCCAGCATCAGTATCTTCCTGAAAAATCAATGGACCGGAAACAAACACGAACTTGTTCTGTAACTTACAATATATTTATGCGGACTCACATACAATATATAAGCTCAATATCTTTGAGGGTTAAGAAAAAAAGTTCGGAAAACTGATATGTCCGGACTGACAGAGGCACGGACGGACGGAGCGCAAACCTGTAGTCCCCGTTCGGCTTTCGCCGATAATAAAAGAGAAGTTTTGTTTAAAGGAAAGTTAACATTTAGGTCTCTTTTGAGGCAGTATAAAATCACCAGACTACGTCAATATGGACATGATGTAGAATTCTTAGTGAAAATTTCGTTAACTTCTATGCATATATAAAGTGTTAACAATGAATTCTTAAAATTTAAATTCAAATATAGGCCCCTTTTCTCGTGAGGCTCATCAATCAGAACATTATCATTAAGAGAGAAATCATTGTGATGATACAATCATTTCTGAGCAAGTTTGAAGTCAATCAGAAGAAAACGGTGTATAACAGAGTGTTAAAGGGGATTTTCTAAAAAAAAGAAAAAAAAACTTTTATTTTTATTTTTCCCCTCTTCCTGTGATGCTTAACTGATCTGGCCCATTTTCAAAAGGAACCATCCTTGCAATAGTACAATCATTCTGAGCAAGTTAGAAATCAATCGCATGAAAACTGTGGACTTTAGAGCGTTAACGATGATTTTCTAATTAAATTTTAATAAGAAGCTTATTCCCATGATACTTGACGGATCTGACCTTTTTTCGAAATGAACCATCCTTGTGATGGTCAAATTTTTCGGACCAAGTTTGGGTTAAAACTATGGACTTTAGAGTGTTAAAGAGGATTTTCTAAAACTTTTTTCAATTAGTTTGATTTGGCCCCTTTTCCCATGATGCTCGACCGATTAGGACCATTTTCAAAAGGAAACATCCCTGTGACAGTACAATCTTTCTGGCAAGTTTGGAGTCAATTGGACTAAAACTGTGGATTTGAAATCAAAGACCAGGATTTTCTAATTAATTCTTAATTAGGCTCGTATTCCTAAGAAGCTTGACAGCTTTAACCTATTTTCAAAGGACCTGTGACGGTCCAATCATTCTGACCAAGTTTGAAGAAAATTTGATAAAAACTGTAGACTTAAGAGCGTTAACGAGGATTTTCTAATGAAATTTTTCAATTATTTTATTAGGCCTCATTTACTGTGACACTTGACAGATCGGACCAATTTTTGTAAGGAACCATCCTTGTGATAGTACAATCATTGGGGGGCAAGTTTGAATTCAATTGGAAGAAAACTGTTGACTTGAGAGCGGTAACAATGATTTGCTAATCAAACTTGAATTAGGCGGCTATTCCCATGACCCTTGATAGATCTGACTGATTTTCGAAAGAAATAGTCCTTGTGATGGTCCAATTATTCTGACCAAGTTTAAAGACAATCAGATAAAAAAAAAGTGGACTCTAGAGCATTAATAAGCAAAAGTTAATGGACAGATGGCCATACAGACATACGCAGGATGGGAAAACCAGTATTGCAATAGCTATTCTGACCTGTGGCCAATAGAGCTAACAATAGAGTGGTTACTTTTCAATGTATACAAAGTATATACATAACGAACTATAGCCTCTTTACATTACATGGGTTCAGTTAGTCTAAATATGAACTAAACATAGCCTAGAGCTCTAAATAAACAGTATTTATGTGGTTTTATACGAAATTTAGGAAATCGATAAAAAAAAAATATTTGAAAATTATAATTTTACATTAAGTGCCCTTTTTTCAATTAAGATACCCTCAAATCTAAAAGCCAGGGAAATACATTGGCCAAATGTCAAAGGGAGTCATATGAGAAGTTTTAATTTGATTCATCAAAAGGAATCGGAGAAATCACTCTAGACGGACAAACAGAAGGACACAAGACACATTCAAAACAGAATGAGAAAAAACACAATTAATTTATATCTTTATTTTAGAGCTATTAAACAAACATAAGAAATGCAAAGGACTCTGCAGTGTACAGATTATTACAATAAAATCTTAACAAAGATGAAAAGAGTTAGAAAATGAAAACTGATACTTTGACTAATTAATCTAAATAACACATAAATAATAATCTTTGTCATCAATATATATAAATATGTATAAGGGGCTTACACTAACTTTAATTCAAGTACATTTTTTGTATTTCTCAATTTGTACCAGTGCAAGAAAAAATAAAACTTCATACAGTTGGGAACATTGTGAAATTGACACTTCAGATGATTTTGAAATGAAATTAAATGTGTGTTGATTGAGTTACGAGTGTAATCAAAGGGAGGTAATCCAATATTGTTAATTTTGTTCATGATGAACAAAATTAGTGATAAATATTACCTCTCTTTTAACAAATATGCTTAATTTTCTGTTTGTGTTTCTTCATAAACAAACCAGACACTTAAAATCAACACCAGTCACAAAGAAAAAAGATAATTTGATAAATTTGAATGAAATATTGATCTATTTGAACAATTTGAAAGTTTTTTTCAACAATTTCGATGTGTTTTTTTTTATGAATACAAGCCAGTGTTTGGGATAAATGGAACATTGAGTGTGTGATACTGAATTGTTTTGATTGCAATATGTTTAAATTTTATTATGGTTCTAATTGTATGTTAACTAAATGAAATGTTTGTTTGTTTGAATGGGTTTTACGCTGCTTTCAACAATTTTGCAGTTATATCGCGGCGGTCGGAGCACCTAACAATGGATTCCTGGTATTTCTTACACTTGTACTACCATTATACCCTTTCCTAGCCTCCGACTGCTATCTCACATTGGTTTACAATTATCTACCCATTGCTGAGAGACAAACGTCGGAAAGAATATTTGCCGCCACCGAGGAATCGAACCCACGACTTCCAGATTGGAAGTCTTATGCCTAACCAACTGCGCTGTGGTGGCGTTAACTAAATGAACCCTCAGGCCATGATTCCACACTGTCTGACCATAGCCTTTACAATGGGCCCTGTAGATAAAATGGTTGTAATCTCTCTCTATGTGGTCAGCGAATACCCTTATTCAGTGAGTGTTGATTTTTATTTTTTTCAGGTTGCCCAGTGTTTGTGAGTTGCGCTCCTAATAACTTGTTAGAAATACCATACACCAGCATATTTGTATGTTTTGTACCTCATGGGACAATGACCTGGTATTTGAAATCAACTACACACTATGATTTCTTTCTATGACCAATAATTCATGCACTGTCACACATGAAAAAGGTTTGGAAAATAGTCATCCAAGGAACATTCATTTGCTTACTGAGCTAATAATATTTGTTATGTTTCTATAGTGGTATAAATGTAATGGTGAATATTGATGGCAAATTTTAAGGAATCATCTTCAAAAATAAGTGATCTTTGGACAGGGTTTGAGTTTGTCATGTGATAAACTACATATGATCAGATATTAGGGCTATTGGAAAGCAGCCCTTTTGAGTACGATGTAAACATGAGAATACTTAATCACAGTATTCTGAGTAATATTGACTTCATCTGGTTTTCTGGTAGCTTTCAAACTGTCAATACTTTGACCTACTTTTTTGCACAAAGCAATTCTAACTGCAGCAAATCTAGCATTCCAGTTTTGAATTGGCTATTGTACCCAATTGGACTGATCAACTAAAGCATAGTTTAAACTAACAAACAAAGCCATCAAGTACCAGATGGATCAGTTGTTTTTTTAAAGGTCCTCAATAAATGTTATATTTATGGCCTAAAATATTTGAATCTTTAAATGAAAGCATGCAAACTACAATATATATATGGGGTAATAAGCTGTAATGTAGGTTGTAACTCTTGACATATTTTTAATACGTACTGAGTGTTTTGTATGAAAAAATATCTAAGTTGAGGGAATTGATAATTGTCGAGGCTCTACCAAGACAATTATCAATTCTCGCCACCAAGTTAGATATTTTTTCATACAACACACTAAGTAGGTATTATTATTTTATCTTATGACCTCTTTTTTCCTTGTTTTTGTTGATGCTTCTAGCAGAAATGCAAGTCTCTAAAAATAACCCCATAATGTCATTGTTCTTAAAATATCCATGTGATATCATGAAATACATCATATGGGATGTTATCACACCAATATTTATTCAGTTACAAGATAAAACTTGCACAGATCTTCTTTTCCTTCCCAATTCATTATTTGGGAAGTTATTTCCAATTTGCAAAAAATACACTAAGTTATGATATCAATTTGACAGCCTGTCATAGCTAGAATGTTAATTTCTTAAAACATTATTTAAAAATTTCTGTTAAAATAAAGGTAAGTTATTACAAGTTTGTAATAGGTTTGTAGCTAAGTGTAGTTATGTGCCTTGTTTACTAATAACACCTTTACTTTGTGTGGGACTGAATGCAAGACTATTGATATCAAGGCATGATATATCACAATAAAATATAATTATTAAATGATAGATTAATGATCATCATCAACACAAGAGGACCATGATTATCCTACATGGCTCACCTGAGTATGTGAGGTCAAATTTTATTTATTTTTTTTCAATTTCTTTTTGACATTTGTAGAATCCAACAACATCTGGCTATAGCTTTCAATATAAGAATGAAAGTTTAAATGTGAATCACTTTGGTAGATCAATGTGAAACTAGAGCTGTCCCCCAAAAGGGCCGACGAGAATACTCCCCACACCACCACAAAGGCTTTTCTATGAAGGAATGGAATTTGAAGGGGCATTTAATGACCCCTTTTTAAGTAGGAGTGGAAAAGTAGTTATGGTTACTGAGTTTTACAATTTTAAATTTTGACTACTCCCCCCCCCCCTCCTCCTTAAAAAGTTCAAAGTGGCATAACTCTGAAACTAATAACTGGATCAGGATGAAAATTATAGGTGCATAACTTCATATGATGGGAAACAGCCTAATAAAAATTCAGCAAAATTGGTCCAAAACTGTGGGAGGAGAAGAGGACACAAAATTATGTCTACGGATGGACGGACGGACAGCCTGATTCCAGTATACTCCCCCATAACTTTGTTGTGGGGGGTATAACAATACCACTAATTTTGATAATGTATGTCTAAGGATTTAGAATGAGAACTTTTTCAAATATTTATTCTATCACCTCTATGTTAAATGTTGCGCAACAATGAAGAGTATATTTGGATTTCAGGGTAAATATTTCAATCCTTTTTGCAGAATACACAGTTCAATATTGATGCAAAAAATGAAAGTATCAGACCTTACTGTTTGATTGGAAAAGATTTTTCTAGACTTCCTTTTTGATATCTTTCAAGGAAAGAATCCCAACAAAACAGGCTCTCAGTTTATCTAAAAGTATGTTACAGTGTTTAGAGGAGGTCATCAGGCAATTATCTACCCTTCTATCTCACAAAGGTCTAATATTATCAACCCATAGGTGAGAGACAAATAGTCGGAAAAAATGAGTGCCGCCATCAAGGATCAAACCTGGGACCTCTAGATTGACAGTCCAATGCCCTACTAACTGCGCTATGATGGTGGCTCTTATTGCTATTAAGCCCAAGTTATTTTATAATATTAGAAAAAATATGTGACACTTTTAAGTGTTACCAACAATTTTGTAATTATCCCCCCCCCTTTCCCTTGTTTTCAAATGAAGTATATCCATTTTCAATGGAGTTCATCCTTGTGACCAGACAAACATTCTCAGGGCAGATATTTTCATTGAGGCTCCCTATCCTGTGTATACCCATAGACTGGTCTGAATTTTAACCATTTCCTGGTTTACAAAATTTTGGACCTGTCCAAATTCAAAGGTTTTGCAGACGAAAATTTAAAGTGGATTTAATTTGAAAATTAACCATTCTGTAGGGTAGAAAATAGTGTATAAAAAGAAGAAATTGCTTGTCAGAAGCAATTTCTTCTTTTTTCACAATGTTTTCTCAATTATAAAATCACAGGCACGTAAAAAGCAGGGTTTAAACAGCAAAGAGTTAAATAAAGTTCATTGTTGTGACTAGACAAAGATTCTGGTCATGAAGATATGGACAACAAATGTGGCTCCTTTGACTGTAAAGAAAGGAATTATTGTTAAGGCCACTTTTCCCTGGTTTTCCAATTGAATGTTCCCATTTTCTTAAGGGTTTATCTTGATGACCAGTCATACATTCTAACCAAGTTTCAGGAAGATTCCGTTAAAATTCTTGCTTTTCAGAGTTTAAGCACTTTGTTAATTAATGTGATGGCCAAACTATGATCACAAAAGCTCAACATGAGAATTTTGTGTTTAGAAAGCTTAACACAACAAATATACATATGTATACACATTTCTTAACAAATTGCCTGTTCAAAAGGATAAAAGGCTATAAAAATATTAAACAATATTAAAAACAAAATGTGTTTATTAAATAACAAACCTTATTTCAGATTTCAGAAATTTTCAACATATTTGACCCTAAAAATGACCTTGACCTTAACAGATAACCTTAAGAATGATATTGACAGAAAAGTCTTGTCAAAAGCAATACTCCTGTGTAATACGAAGGCTCTATCCCTTAAAAGTTATGGCCAATCTTAGAGATTTTAGGGGAGAAACAGACATACTGATTAACAGACGGGTCAAAAACAATACACTCCCAGGGCATAAAAAGATGTGTTTATTGAACAAAATTCTATCATACTGTAATGTTTTACGAGTGAGACCTTGGTAAGTAACCTTTACTATAGCTAATGGCTTTGATATTGACATTCTAAGGCATTCTAAGGTTTTGATAACGAAATGGTTGTACATGGTTATTTTTCTTTATTTTCTTCCAAATGAGCCCAACTAAAGTGTGTTAATGTAAAACATACAATCTATATAAGCCATTGTCATGCTGAACCCGAAATATTCCTGATTTATCAGAAGGTATTATAGCCATAGATCAGCCTACACATATGTGCAGTCTGATCTTAGTCTTTACCAACTGAATTTTATTAAATCAGAAAATAAAATGTTACTCACAACTAGTGAACTCAGCACTTTGATTTTGATGTATTTTTTCCCCATGGTTTTAAGATTTGGAAAAAATCATACGCTTTTCTTGACCTCCTAATCTATTGAGTGCATAGTGAAGACTCTGATTAGACTGTGTCTAATCCGAGTCCTCACACTGCATACATATGAAATTGTTAAAAATGCACAGACACAAATATGATACATTCACTCAAATCTTATACATGCCTGTGTGTTGTATTTTCAACACTGTCACATGGTAAATACATAATTACAGACCTATGGTCTCTAGTCACAATTCAATGGCTCAGCGTGAAGCAGTACTTAGTTATTTCATTGTGTTATTTCAACAGTGAAAACTATTGCCCCGAGGAGGAGGGGCTGATGTTCAGAATTGTTGCCCAATCATGAAGACAGAGGGCATCGGGGCATCAGTTCATGTCATCCCAGACAACGGGGGGCAATAGTTTTTCACTGCAACAGGAATAACTATGAAATAACTGTTTTATTTCCTAATCATTTTTGTGTAAATTTGTATTATCATATAAAAACATTTTTTGAAAGGAGAAATTAAGAGATAAAATGTAATTTTGGGAGTGCGTCATTCAGCATGTTTTTTACAATTGAAACAAATTAGTGTCATTTTTGCAAGCAGACAACATTGCGGTGTTTACTGCACATGGATAAAACAGCTCATACTGATGACCCGTCAATTGCAGATATTGTAATAAACTATGAAATGATTATACATTTATATGGGAGATCAGATTATAATTGTAACTGCCTATATAATTATAGGCAGTTACAACTGTTTTGCACTGAGCCATTAAACTGTAGAATATACTTAGTGTGCAATTTTTTGGCTGCTAAATGTCTTATTTTAACAGTGCTTCAGTCATATCTCTGCAGCCAGAGCATGTTACAATGGACTCCTGGTATTCATTGCACCTACACAACCAATACATCATAAGACCTTTCCTAGGCTCCAGCTGCTATCCAACAATTGCCATTTGTTGTTCACAAAACAAAATATCAATTGATCATTCTCAAAAAGCAAATCATTATTTTGTTTCTTTACTTCCAAACCAAGACAAAATGTGAAAGTTTTGGACAAACTATCTCAAAGCCTGTCAATTTGAATCGGATTGCTATGCAACATAATGAAGTCATTTGTTTATTTGGCTCCTCTTAGATAACCTCAAAATGGGTTAAATGAACGGAAGCAGGGAATAGGTTTCTTGACATTTCACTGGTTTGACAGTGAGTTTATCAAATGATTACCTACTTTTATTTGTCCATTAAAAATCATTTAAGAAATCACTTTTTGCCAGCAAAATAAATGGTCTTAAGGTTTTAGACACATAATAGTTATGCAAAGTTTAGGAAGTAATCAATTTAACAGTGCTAACCAAGGTTTCCTAATGATTATCATTTGGAAACCTCGGTCAACATTGTCAAAGATCGTGAATTCTAAATTGTTGCAGAACTACTATGGGTCCACAACCTTAAACAAACAACAAGCATTACATTGTTGGTGGGCAACCTTAATGCTGTTGCAACATCCATGAATTTTTTTTAAACAAAATGGCAGAGGTCAATTGTCACTTAGCAATGTTTCAATCATTTGTGTCCTGCGAAGGTGGCTCAGGACATATTCTATCCTGAAATGACGGATGAACAAATGGTCGAACACGTTTGTACAAATAGGTCATCCTGTCATGAGACAAACCACCGGGTTTTAATTCCACGGGCATCTTGGTGTCAAACTTGTAGTCCTCCTTGTGCAGTATGTTCACTCTGCTCTCTTCATCATTGCCAGTCCTAACTGTCACATAGCCTGGGTCAGCCGCAGCAAATCGGAAGTAATGGTAGTTCCTTTTCAAAATGAACAAAATAAATCAATTAATTATTGAACCAATTTGGCCCCTAAAATAGAATTTTTATCAGATATTTGACCTTGATAAGTGACCTTGACCCAGACTGCAGGAGATGTGTATTAACAAGATGTATCACAATCAAATTATAAGCACTGCATTTTAGCGCAAGCTTGAAAGAGTTTTCAAAATGGTTTAAGAAAGATTTGTCATTTTCTGAGAAACTTATTAAACACACAGGGTCAAGGCTTCAGATTCTTTTCAAGACTGATGGGTCCAATTGACCCATGAGGTTAAAAGTTGTGGGTCATTTCCTGAAATGATGGGCCAAAGCATATTTTCATTATGGTAAAAATGTTTCATATCCAAGCAGGACAGGGTCACAGGACCCCAACTGTTGGAAAGGTGTGGGTCATCATGTGAGAAATGACCCAGGCCCACTGTAAATCTGAAGCTCTGCAGGGTCTAGTTTTCCACCCACATAATTCAAAAAGGAAAGCAGGCAGTGTAGGCTAAGACCAGACTGCACAGCTGTGCAGGCTGTTTTTTGGCTACAATGTCTTTCAAAACTATGTGTCCACAAGAAATTAGGAACAAGATTAACATTGAAAAATTATTTAGCATAATTGGTTTTCATTAATTTTTGTGGGTTCTGGTTGGCTGAAAATTTGGTTAAATTCTTCAATGAAAAAAAATTTGAGTGCACAGCTATTCTTTAAGCTTGTGTGAAAAGTACTGTCAAACCTATCTTAAGCAAGCAGCAAAGGGGCATTCAAAAACTGCTTGTTTTAAACAGGTACCTGCTTAACCTGCTTAATAAAGGTCAATTTCAGTCAATATGGCTCATTCGGAAACTCTGTACCCACTTGCTCAAAACAGGTTGCTTGCTGAATACAAAGGCTGCTAAGACAGGTTTGACTGTAGTCCCGCATTAAATCTGTCTTATTATGTAGAAATTCTTCAATTTTTGCTTATTGAAATTAAATTATAAGGTATGAAGAGAGTATTTTTCAATTTAATTGAGGTGTGAAACTAGCTTTGCTAATTCATATGTGTGATTAAGTTTTTAGTTTCATATATAACTTCAAAGAAATCAACAAATGCTCTCTTAAGTAATTTATTAAAGTATTTCGACATTTTTTTTCAAATGTCCAATACCCATTCAATTGACATATATCAAGAACTCAATGCAAGTCTATTGTAAGTTCCAAAATAAAATAAAGTAGAAATTCTAATAGAACCCCATGCTCTTAAATATCCTAAACACTAATTTGGACATCAAAATCTACCAATTTTGCTATTTTTTGTTGGTTTCTTTGTTGAAAATTTGAAGCTACTTATAAACCTCCATCCCCACTAAATCATTGCCATAATGATTTTAACTGAGGGTCAATACAACTTTCCCCCACCAAACATTAAACTTTTATATCAATTATCCAAATAAATAGTTGATTTTCTTGAAGCGTTTCTTCAGATTTCCTAGATACAATGTATAGTACCCTCGATCATGTCAAAAGGCTATAAACCTCACTCCTACTCTATGTCAATTTGCATTCATTCATAAATCACCTCTGGTTTGAACTTGCTTTTGTAAATCGTAGAAAATCACTGGTATATAGATCTTTGGTCATTTGTCAAGGTCTTACCATCTGTAGCCTCTAAAATACCCTCATCCCCTTTTAAAAGATATACAATGATTCTTATATTTCCATGTGGTTGTATTAGAGCTTTAATGGTACATGTATGCGCACTTACAACAGTGTTACTTTGAGCTGTCAATGTAATATGAACTGCATTATTTTTTAAATGCACACACTCTCTCTCTCCCTTTCTGTCTGTGTGTCTCTCTCTGTCTTTCTTCCCCAGTCTTTGTGTAGTATTTCAGGTTTTAACCCTTATCCTAATTTTTTAAAATAGCTTTTCAAACAAATTGTGAGGTTTTTGATATTTCAACAATTGAACAGGTGGTTAAGTTTTATCCTTAATAATTGAATACAAAGTATTCAGAGTAGTTAATGATCTTACTTCACGTAATACTATGTGCATGCTAATGTAAGTTTTTTATCATTTGCCATAGCTTTTTATATGCTGTAAAATGCATGACAAGGGTTAACATGAAAGCCTCAACATGAGTTCAAAGGGCTATAAAATGTAGAAAATTATTCAAATGTCTTTAAACATGTAAACATGTTCAACCATCCATACCTTGTTCCACGTAACTCTTTAAACACAGGGGTCAGAAATCCCTCCCAATCAGCCCACCTCCAGGATGGGTAACGAATAGCTTCATTGATAGTGGACGCAGACATTATCAGTGAATCAAGCTGCTCCACCGTCTCACAGTCTGATGTTCGATACATTTGTTTGATGGAACTGAACGAGCTCTCGACCAAACTGTGAACATGACCAGGTACTTGCAGCATCAACTCTATCTGGTCTTGTCTTCCAGTCATCACACGCCACATGAAGTAAGCCACCAAATACCAGAGTCTTTTGTGATCTAAAGAAATGAAGATTTGCAAATAACTTAATATATCAGATTTAGATTTTGTAATGAGTTTTCCTTTGAGGGCATGCTGATCTTAAACCTATTTTAGAATAGATGTGTTATTCACCTAGCCTTCACATTCATATCAATTTGTCTCAAAATGAGGACCATGATGGTCCTAGATTGCTCACCTGCGTCTCTTTGACCCCTAGGACATCACATATATCAAATAGGCAGATGTCAAAAAGGAAATAATTTATACACAAGATCAATACCATGGAATGTTTTCAGCCAAAAGCAAGACAGATATGCCTTTTCGCTCTTTGATTCTATGTAAAACCGGATGCACCCGGGTGGATCCCAAATGTGACCGCAGGGTATTGATATGAACAAACTTAGTAAAGGTCCATTTGATGATGCTACATACAAACTACATATGAAAGCTATGTGCCTTCTGGTTTCAGAAAAGAAGATTTTTGAAGGTTTTCCTATTTTCACCCATCATGCTCAGATGAGCTAAAAGGGATGTGCACGGGTGGAGCCAAAATATGGCCCAAGGCTCTTGATATGAACGAACTTGGTGGGGGCCCACTAGATGATGCTACATACCAAATATGAAAGCTGTGTGCCCTCTGATTTGGAAAAGAAGATTTTAAAAGATTTTTACTCTTTGATTCTATTTAATTAAAAAGGGTTGGAGCCCAAATATGATTCTAGTGTCTTGAAATGAACAAACTTTGTATAGGTCCACTAGATGATGCTACATACCAAAAATGAAAGCTGTCAGAGAAGAAGAATTTCATACTTTTCACCCTTTTTGTTAAGGGTAAAGGGAAAGTTAAAAAAAAATGGACTTCATTTACTTGAATAACTTTGGTAGAGCTTGACCCAAGGAACATCCCTGCTGAGTTTCATAAAGATTAGCCGACTGGTGTAGGAGGCAAAGATGTTTCAAGAAATAGTGGACGACGCACAACGGACGACTGACGCTGGACATTGTACGATCACATTAGCTCATCTTGAGCACTCCGTGCTCAGTTGAGCTAAAAATAAGAGCACCGCTTACAGGAACCAATATTAATGCAAACAAACCAGAAGTCATTTTGCTATTTATACAGCTATTCCACCTTAGTTCCAATCTGGGAGAAATTTACAGGATCCTTTTTTTTGCCATGCTGCTACAATTTTACCCTATGTTCAATGAGGTGTCACAGAGTTGATGAATGGTTCAATTGATCTTCGTCAGTCAGTCTCTGAATTGGAATGGTCTAAATTATTTGTCAACACTAATGGATGTTTTGGTTGCCCCCCAACAATTTTGGATTTCAAATAGAAATATTTTGAAAATATTTTCACAAATCCTTTTTTGTGGGTAATCATTGAAATTGCCTTGTCAAGATAATTCAAATGAGTACCCACAAGATAGGGTTTCATTGAGAGACAAAAATTTAGACCCTCACTCATGGTTTGGCACCTACTTCATTTTGCCACCAGCCTGAAGGACCTATTAATTCTAAATACTACAAATCCTCCCTGATAAAAACAGGTGTTTCATGAAAACTTTGTTTAAATTTTTGCAATTGAGGGGATACACTTTGTTGGAAAAGAAGAAAATACTTTTGACAAGCAATTCCTTCTTTTTCTACAATGTTTTCCCTATGGTAATGCAAATTTTAGTATTGGAAGTTTTTTTTAGAACATGATACATTTGAAATACTAAGTACAGTCAAATATGTTTTAAGTGACTACTACAGGATGGTTACATCTACCAGTCCTGACCTCCCTAAAATTTACAAGTCTTGGGCCCGGGGACTGGTGTTAGTGGTGATCCCTACCCCTCCTAACTGTACCTCTGACTACTTAGTACTTACCCAGACAGTTGTCCCCATGAAATGCACATTTCCTCTCATCTCCACCATACCTATCTAGAGCCCAATCAATCATTGATATAACTGCATTTGGTCCATTTGCTTCTTCTCCATCCACTCCAATTGTCTCATTTTCATCAATCAAGAAGTTTAATTGTTTTGGAATACCATCGATTCTGAATCCAAACATCCTCACTTTCCTCAGAGCAGTAAAATACACAGGACCCATCTGACTTGAACGGTGTGGTAGATTTAAGTGTTGACAAAATCCAAATGTGTAATGAATGTATTTCTCATAACCATCCTCTCGGTAAGTGTCTCTAGCCTCCTCAAGACAGGCACCATATAGTTCTCCAACTTTCTGAGCTAACATAATATGTTGTCTCAATTCCTCCTCAGACTCGTGTCTGATTTCATCTGTTGGTGATTCTCTGATTGCCTTTTTTAACGCATCGCAAGTGACACAAACTTCTTCCTTATTGTTGCACACTTTCAGATGAGGTGTCACATTTCGCCAGATATTTCCAAACGAAGAATATTTCACAACTGGCATATTTGCCACACCACAACATGCTGTGTATTTATCATGAATATGTTTCCTAGTGCAGTCACTAGGGAGAAAAGTTGGGGGAAGTTTATCATTTGGTCCACTAGCGCCTGGTTGGGGCAATCCATATTCATCAACAAAGTTTAAAAGAAACTGTAATGCATATTTCACATCGTCTGTATTCAAAGCATTACCAGGCCTTCGTCCAAGGTTACCATGAATTCTTGGTGTCACACCATATTCCTCATAATGGTGTTTAAGATTCCCCAATCTTTTTCTCCCAATGTTGAATACTAACATAAAAATCGGTCTGCAAACTCTTTTACCTTCAAGAGTATAGCTGTAAATCATGCGCTGTCTCTTTTTACCTTTCTTGGTTTCAAGTGTGTCCCCAATCTCACTGATACAGTTCATGATAATCATATCCCGATGAGCCCTTTCCATCTCTCTTATATCTTGAATATAGTTAAGAATAAGTTCCTCTGTAAACTTTTCATCGCACTTCATAGCACAGCCACATCCATATTTTTTCAATTCTCTAACCCTTTCCAAATCTCTCGCCCTGTCTCTTTCTCTATCAGTTATCTTATCTTCTTCATCTTTATTTGTATTTCCGAGAATATCTTTCACTTGATCCTCAATAGACTTATCATTTTCAGTATTGGTAGTACTGGCCTCTGCCCCTTCACTCTTTTCACCACTTCCTAGAATATCCTTCACTTGATCCTCAATAGATTTAACATTTTTTGTACTACTTGCACTCGCCTCCACCCCTTCACTCTTTTCAGCACTTCCTAAAAGATCCTTAACCTGATCTTCAATAGATTTAACATTTTCCATATCCTCAGTATTCTTCTTCTCTTCTTTAAAAGAGTCAGACACAGTTTGTGGTATATTGTCAATTGACTGGGATGGTGCAGCAAAATTTTCTGGCAAAATGTCACAGTCCTTGGAAAATCCAGCATTACTCTGTGATACACTATCATAGTTGTTGGACTTTGCAGCATAATTCTTTGGTACAATGGCAAAGTCCCTGGATTTTACAGCATTACTTAGCTGTAAAGTTTCATAATCTTTGAACTTTGAAGCATAGTTCTGTGATGTAATGTCATAGTCCTTAGAAAGTTCAGCTTTACTCTGTGGTATATTGCTGAAGTCCTTGGATGTTACGACATAGTTCTGTGGTACACTCCCATAGTCTTTTGACTTTGCAACATAATTCTGTGGAGAAATGTCACAGTCCTTGGATTTTGCAGCATAATTTTGTGGTGAAATTTCATAGTCCTTGGAAAAAGGAGCATTATGAAGTGGTACACTGTCATAGTCTTTGGACTTAGAAGCATAATTCTGTGGTGTAATGTCATAGTCCTTGGAACCTGCAGCATAATTCTGTGGTAAATTATCATAGTCCTTATAGAGAGCAGCATAACTTAATGGCATATTGCCATAGGCCTTGGACCGTGCAGAAAAATTGTGTGGAATATTGTGGTAGTCCTTGGACCGTGCTGCAAAATTATATGGTGCATTATTGTACTCCTGGGAGGTAGAGGGTGTATGCATGAGTCTCTTCTGGAGACTTTCTAAACTCATCTCATCCATTCCCTCCATGTCCTGAAAATATAAACAAGAGAGCTAGAGTCACTGGCTTAATGAGAAAAAAATTCCAAGGCAAAATGTAATTTAGTTAAGGATTTGGTAAAATTTCCCGTTTAAAATACATAATTTTTCATTAGATTTGGCTAAATGATAAATCCATTTCAGTTGGTCAATTTCATCTCATATTTGACTCACAAAACATTGCAAGACAAAAAGAATTATTTTCTAATTAGAGCATGGTGACTGGATAAGCAACAATAGCTGGATGTTACAGATAAATCTATTCATACATGTAGAACAAGTTATTTCAACAACCAATTTCATGATAGCTCTTTTTTCCTATTAACCCTTAAAAACTTCTTTCAGGAATGCTCTCAAATTAAAGTACTGATAGTCCCAGAATCCAAAGGTGTAGGGCAATGTTGCTTTTTAAAATTTAATTTCATACATATTCCTGCCTTTTAAGGAGACAAACAGATGGTTAAGGCTAATATCAGACTGCACATATGTTCAGGCTGATGTTTGTCTATAGCTCCTGCCAAAGCAGGAATATTCAGGGCTCAGCATGACAAGAGTTTTAAAATATTTTTACATTGCCAAAAAACATCTGTATGCACACAGACAGATATAAAGAAGTTCATGTAAAAATATAAGGAAACTTCATTTGTAAATGTAGAAGTATTCGTATTCACATGGACTAACACAAATATCCATTTTTCAAAAGCAAAATTTAAAATTTTGTTTGTAAACTGAAAATTTTGACTTGTGAACCATGGATTCAGATTGGCGTGGCAATCGGCCATTTGCCAAACAAAAGTTATAATTGAGAAAAATCTTTAACTGGGCGCAGAGGGCCGAGGGAAAACATGGTTACCAGACAAAAAGGCTGACAGAAATTGAAAGAAAGCAGACAAAAATGGAAATTTCAATCTTTAAATTAATCAAAATTCATTCTTCTCTGCTCGGAGAAAGTTATCTTAGTGATGCCTGGTGCTTGAATATTCCATGTCAAAAGCCGCAACTTTTAAATCAAACGGTGAATAACCAGTCAACTGATTCTATATTTAGAAACATGGAATTCCCCAAGTTGTTAATTTTATCTAACCTTCTGGATGTGCATCGAAATTAAATTCACACTTTTTAAACCTCACTATCCCTTAAAAATGAAAAGGACTCATGATAATACATTATAATCAATTAATCTGCCTAACATTACTTAAACATTTCAATTAGAGGGTGACCAAAGGGACATTGAGTCATGTCAAGTTTCATTGAATTTGAACCAATGGTTCAGAAGAAAGTTTCAAAAGATTTGATAGTAAAAAAAAGCCCTGTCCTGCCCTGCCCTGCTCTGCCACGCCCATATTTGGGAGTCAATCAAAATTTCTTGAATAATTTAGGCAAAGGGTCACAAAAGGTACATCCATACCATGTTTCATTGAACAATTAAGGTAAAGGGTCATCAAAGGAATATTCATGCCAATTTTCATTGAAATTGGCCAATGATTTGGGAGGAGAATATTTCTAATTTGATTTGAATTAGGGTTTTACGTCGCTTTCAACAATCTTTCAGTTATATCGCGACAACTGGAGCACCTAATGATGGGTTCCTGGTATTTCTCACACCAGTACTATCACCACATCCCTTTCCTAGCCTCCAGTTGCTATTCCACATAGGTTTTTCGATTACCTACCCATTGGTGGAAGACAAATGTCGGAAAGGATAAGTGCCGCGGCCGGGGATCGAACCCGTGCGAATAAAGACTCCTGGATTAGAAGTCCGGCACGCTACCAACTGCGCTATTGCTGCGGCTGAGAATATTTCTAAAGATTTCATAGTAAAAATAAGCAAGAAAATTTTCTGGAACAACTTTAGAAGAGGGTCATCCAAGAATAATTTCTGCCAAGTTTCATTGAAATTGGGCTATTGGTTTGGGAGGAGAAGATATATTTTAAGATATAGTGAAAAAAAAACCCACCCTGCCACACCCACAATTGGGGGTCAATCCAAACTTCTGGATCAAATTTAGAAGAGGGTCACCCAAGGAGCATTTGCAAGTTTCATCAAAATCCGCCAATCGGTTTAGAAGATATTTTAAGAAAAGTTTACAAACAGACAGACAGATGCACAACAAACACATTGCCAAGACAATAGCTCGATAGTGGAGCTGAAAATAAAAAACAAGAGGACCAAGATGGTCCTAGATCGCTCACCTGAGTCTCTATGACCCCTGGGACATCACATTAATTAGATAGGCAGATGTCAAAAAGAAGATAATTTCTTAAGATCAATACCATAGAACGTTTTCAGCGAAGAGCAAGACAGATATGCCTTTTTGCTCTTTGATTCTATGTAAAAAGGGTTGCGCCCGTGTGGAGCTCAAATACGATCCTAGGGTCATGATATGAACAAACTTGGTAGAGGTCCACTAGATGATGCTACATACCAAATATGAAAGCTGTCTGCCTTCTGGTTTCATAGAAGAAGATTTTTGAAGATTTTCATTTTTTTACCCTTCGTGCTCATAAGAGATAAAGGGATGCACCTGTGCAAAGCCCAAATATGACCCAAGGGTCTTGATATGAACAAACTTGGTAGAGGCCCACTAGGTGATGCTACACACCAAATATTAAAGCTGTCTGCCGTCTGGTTACAGAGAAGAAGATTTTTAAAGCTTTTCGCTCTTCGATTCTATGTAAAAAGGGTTGGGCCCGGGCAAAGCCCATACATGACCCCAGGGTCTTGATATGAACAAACTTGGTAGAGGTCCAAGAGATGATGCTACATACCAAATATGAAAGCTGTCTGCCTTCTGGTTTTAGAGAAGAAGATTTTTGAAGATTTTCATTTTTTTTACCCTTCATGCTCTTAAGAGATAAAGGGATGCACCCGTGCAAAGCCCAAATATGACCCAAGGGTCTTGTTATGAACAAACTTGGTAATGGCCCACTAGGTGATGCTACACACTAAATATTTAAGCTGTCTGCCATCTGGTTACAGAGAAGAAAATGATTAAAGATTTTTGCTCTTTGATTCTATGTAAAAAGGGTCGGGCCCGGGCAAAGCCAAAATATGACCCCAGGGTCTTGATATGAACAAACTTGGTAGAGGTCCACTAGATGATGCTACATACCAAATATCAAAGCTGTCTGGCTTCTGGTTTCAGAGAAGAAGATTTTTAAAGATTTTCATATTTTCACCCATTTTGTTAAGGGTAAAGGGAAAGTTAGGGGTGGATTTCATTTATTTGAACAACTTTGGTAGAGCTTGCCCCAAGGAACATCCCTGCCAAGTTTCATCAAGATTGGCCCTTTGGTTTAGGAGGAGAAGATGTTTAAAGAAATTGTGGACGAGGCACGACGCACGACTGACGACGGACATTCTACGATCCCAATAGCTCACCTAGAGCACTTCGTGCTCAGGTGAGCTAACAAAAAAAATAAAAGAAAGCATGTCCAGAAGTTTGTTCCTGTGCAGTTAAAATAATACTAATTAAGACTTAAGCCCTTTTTTCCATAGCAACATTTTTGTAAAATTTCACTGAGTTTGGTCATTTTGTGGTGGTTTGCATCTCGAAGGTCCAATTTTTTTTCATTTTCACTTTTTGGATTTCATCTCATGATTTAATTTTAGTTGTGTCGATCAACATTTATGTGTTCTGATTGACTGAAAAGTTGGTTTTGTTCCCCTATTAAAACAATTTTGAATATATACATGCAGCTACAGTTAAAACTGTCAATTACGGCTACCAACGGGACGAGACAAAATTGTCGGCATACGGGAATTAGCCTGCAATAGCCGCTTAACGGAAAATCCCCCCATCCTGGCCGGCAGACACGGAGAAGACTAGAAAGCCATGAATGGCTTGAGTCGCTCCACAGGCTTGAAATTCTTGTCAAAGCAAATAAAGGTTTTGACTAGATTTTAGATATTTTGGGTTCTACTGATGTTGAAAATGATTTTCAAAAATTCAACTGAATAACATATAAAAATATGACCGCCCTTTAAAGACAAATTTTTCATTCAATCATAATAATTTTTGGAAGACTGATAAAGGGTTACCTAAGGATCATTCCAGTGTAATTTGGTTGATAACCATCCGTTACATTCTGAGAAAATGATTTTGAAAGTTTCCACTATATAACATATAGAGAAATTTTACATCAGATCATGATGATTTTTTGTAGACTGATAAAGGGTCACTCAAGGATCATTCCAGTGAAATTTGGTTGATATCCATCTGTTACATTCCGAGAAAATGATTTTGAAAGTTTCCACTATATAACATATAGAAAAATGACCTCCGCCTATAAAATGCTTATTTTCCACCTGATCACAATGATTTTTTGTAGACTGATAAAGGTCACTCAAGGTTCATTCCAGTGAAATTTGGTTGATATCCATCGGTTACATTCTGAGAAAATGATTTTGAAAGTTTCCACTATATAACACAGAGAAATGACCTCCGCCGATAAAATGCACATTTTTCATCCAATCACAATAATTTCTTGTAGACTGATAAAGGGTCACCCAAGGATCATTCTTGTATAATTTCATTCGTATCCATCTATTAGAATCTGAGAAAACTCACTTTTTACCATATTTGGAAATTAGCCACGCCCATTAAATCCATGTTTTTCATTGGATCAAAATTTCTTGAACAACTTTGAAAGAGGGTCACCCAAGGATCATTCCTGTGAAGTTTGGTTGAAATCCATCCAGTAGTTTCTGAGGAGAAGATTTTTGAAGAAAAAGTCTACGACCAGACGCATGGAGAGACGGACGGACGCACGATGGACACAACGCCATGACAGTAGCCCCAGTGTTTTTCAGCCAGTGGAGCTAAAAATGTCATAGTTAAATGAAAATCTATTTTATTTGGAAGATCAAATATTCCACAGGTGTTAAATTTTACATATGATTTCTTTTTCTACTTATATATATAAATCATATATTTTATATATAAATATATAAAGCAATACTTATTAAGTTATAATGTTGCTCCACCGACTAAGCAAATCAAACATCTGGTAAGATTATTCCTACTGTTAGCTACTACACACCGAACAAGAATCAACATTGTTTAACACTTCCTGTATCTGTGTGTGGTAGAACCCTTAAAAGATTTTTGAAGTAGATAAGGGCGCAGAAGATGTGCCCAACATAGGTCTCGAACCCATAACCCCTGGAAACCCAGCGCAGCACTCTACCAACAGAGATAGCTGGGCACTCATGAGTCTATCCACTGTGGATCACTACACTTTTATACAAGTCAACAGATGTGTGTGCTGCCCTGTACTTGGCTCTCATATACAGAGCAGTCGGCTAATCCTGCGCACTTAAGAAACTCAAGTACAAAATTCATGGAGAGATATCTTATGTACACAAAAAATCAATACTCAACTGAACTCATTTACTATTTTGGCTATGTAAAAGCAGGGGTGCAAATTTTTTCCCTTGTCTACTCGTCCTGTAGGACTAGTTGATGGAAAAAGTAATTCGTCCTTATAACAATTTCACTCATCCTAAGTTTCAGACACCTCATCATTGTATTTTTTATATTTTTTATATTGTAATGTTTTGTGATAATAAAAATTAAATAGACATACAGATGAAATTTAGCCGTGACAAAATAAACAATGTGTTTCGTGCTTATTTTTATAATCACTTTACTGGGTTACCAGGTACATTAATTGTAGAGCAAATCAGACCGAGTTCCCAGTCTAAAAGACGCTGTGTACAGAGAACTCGTCACACACTTTCAAAACTGCGCATGCATGAAAGAAATAAACATCTGTCAGACACTCAGGAACTCCAGTTTTACTTTCATTTTTGGAAATAAGCAACAATTACCTGTACTTTTGAGTTTTGGATGACAAATTATATTCATTCCTGTTTAAAAAAAGCACTTGTCTAGCTTAGGACAAGCTAATCATTTTTTTTACTTGCCCGAAACCAAGTGTTACAGGTCAAGTGACGAGTGGAATTTTACCCCTGAAAAGACATTTAATCTAGTATAAAATGAAACTAAAATTACAAAATCTGGTCATGAACAGAGGCACTGTCGTGTTTTCTCAACGCAGTTTTCGTCAGCTTAACCGACACAGTGCAGGAAAGAACCTAACTTGCGGTGCATAGAAAAACCGAATTACACCTGAAATCAGAATTACACCGAATTACACCAAATCTCACCGAACTACAGTACAAAAATGCAACAAAATTATATTTTTGTAAGATAATTCTGTTTTAAATGAGAAGAATTTTTAGGGAGATGTTGAATAAAATGTTTAAATTTTGAATTTCTTTTGAGATCACCAAATTTCACATGACAATTTATAGGCTAAGATGATGAAGGAAAACCCGAATTACACTTTTCCTTCCCAGTTATGGATTAAGGTATTAACCAAATGACACTTAATGAAGTTTAACATTATATTTATTATGTATTGATTTAAATAATTTTGTCATTTGAAATATAAATTATGAGTATTTGCACACTGTTTATAGAATGCAGTAGTTACAGTATGGAGGCCGTAGGTGAAATTCGGTGACTTCAAATAAACATACGAGATTAAAACATTCCAATAAAACATCACCAACATATTATTAATGATTTATTATACTTAAGATTCTTTAAAAATAGTGCTTACAATAGAATAAGGACCACATTTAACATATTTTTGTTATGTAATTCGGTGAAATTTGGTGTAATTCGGTGTAATTCGGATTTCAGGTGTAATTTGGTTTTTCTATGCACCCCCTAACTTGAATGCCTGTTAATCTATTAAAATTAAATGAAAAACACAAAGACAAAAAGGGAAATCTTTTTACTATATATGAACTTTTTTGCTTTAAATGATTGCATGATCCAATTTATGAATTTGTAAAACAGTTTGTTCTTATTTTATGTCTACCAGCCATTTTCTTAGTTAACATGACGTCATATAGCTGCACAGGGGGTGAGCCTTAGACAACACGCAGAATTACCCAACATGATTGTATATGAGAGGCATTTTAAAGGTCATGCACAGTTGCGATTGGCAGGTGATTCCACTGGAAGGTGGTGTTTACAAAAAATAGGACTTGTAATGGATGTTTTAGCTGTTGACTTTTAGTGATCGCCACCGGCCCTGATTGCACTGCTTCAAACATCTGGGTTGATTAAATAAATCATTGTTTGAGAGCATTTATGCACCCTGTTAATGACACATTTCTCGACGGTGTTTCATCCTGTAAATGTGTTGCCAGGGATCTTTACGTTCTTAATTTACACAGGAGACCTTTTTCTGAAGACGACATTGTTCCGATTCTGGGTCGATAGAGAGAGTGACTGTTCAGAGCCAAAATTCTATCAAAATATCATCACAGGCCATAAGCTAAGTATCGGCTAAAAAGAATAGACACATAATCTTACTCTGCTTCACAATAATTGACTTCTGCTTAGATATTCTTTGATTTATTTCGTGAAAATGACGCTTTGACCCATTTCGCTTCCAAGCTGTTGTTGGACTTGACTAGTTTTTGAAATTAAAATCGAACATATTCAAAAATAAAGTATTTTAAAACCATTCAAATATCCGAATATGAGATAAATTGGAATACATACTATTTGTATCTTTGCTCTAAAGAAGAAGTGATTGCACGTTTGTTACTTTCTCTACAGATTCTTAATACCAATAGAACATATTTAGTATACACAAAAGTTAAAACAATCAAGAATATCCGGTGTCCCTAAAATACGAAAAGATACAAAATGTGGTAAATGGCTAAAAAAGGTGCTAAAAGGTGCAAAAATCTGACAATAAACAACTTTAGGGCAGTTTGCTTATTTTTTGTAGCTTCGAAGGGAATTATAGTTTTCTTCACAAATAATCCAATTAACGTCATAATGTAACTTAATAGTGCAACTTCCAAAAATATTTAGTATTTCTTCCTCTTTCTATTTATGACAATACTGCTTGGAGTTGGGAGGAGGGATGAGACCTAGTGCATAGTTGAAGATTTTACAGATAAAGGGAAGTATCCAATTTCCCCAAACATTTTCTCGTGATTGTGTAATTGGCCAAATCCCCACGCCTTTTTTTTGTGATTGTGAAATTGGCACTTGTCTGGTCCCCAAACCCTATCACACCAAATAGTGCTTAACTGTCTAGAATTGCTCCAGTATCCCATTAGAAATAAGTTCTATAACTATACAGTACTAATGTCCAACCGCATTGTTAGTCTGAATTTGGGCGTAGTTTGATTGACGGCAATATTCAACGTCATATTCTGGAACATATCAAAAATTAGAACTGTACAATAACTGTTAAAATAAATGAAAAAAAAATAACTATTGTGTATCTGTTTAGATTTTTTATGCAAGAAGGCTGCTGGTCTACCTTGCGCACCCAGGTTGAGTAATTTTGAATTTTGAGTGAATCTTTTTCAACATTCATTAAAGAAAAAAAATAAAATAAAATAAAATAGAAATTATTAAAATAAACTGTATACTATTAATGACAGACATAACAGATTAACCGAAGTAGGTCAACATGTACTAATTTTGAATTTTTAAATCCATGACCCTTGAGTTTAGGCTCTGACTTGACTGACTGCAGTATTTCAGAGAAAAACCAAATGTAAAGGTAATAACATCTTCACGAGTCAAGGGGTATCAAATCGATAAGATCTTCTCGAATACCCCTTGACTGAATGAATAGGTATTTTCTGTGCGATTTATTTTTAGCCGGCCAATCAAAAGGTCAAACGCGATTTCTGTGACTGCCAATCAGAGAGCTTCTTACAAACGACATCGGTACCTTTTAATCCCTTTGGCAACTTGTTGTATTCCGACGACTGTGTAGATAATCCTTCAGTCATGGATAAAGAAAATGCGTCGCATCGAAGACGCTAACTTTTTAGTACGTTTTTTATTCGGTGACAGATAGATGTATAAAATCAACAAAATATAAATCAGTTCCTTTTTATCAGAATGATAGGAATAGTGAGCCGAAAGTTTCCTCATTGTCCACCGTGAATGTTTCAGAAGCTCCCTACCCCCCCCCCCCCTTAAATTACATCAAAAATGTGAGTTGGGAATTCAGACATTATCTTTCACACGTTTTGTATTTTTGCCGACTAACAAAAATAACATGAAATGATTTTGACTTAATCTATCCCCCACATTGTTCCATAGAAGAACATTTTGGATAGCCTTCTCTCTCCCCCCCCCCCCAAAAAAAAATGTATGAAATAATAATAAATAAAATTAATGGCCAGTGTTTTTTTTGTTGTTGTTGTTGTTTTTTATTGAAAGCAAATTTATTTCTATACTACATAGAATATAGTCAATTGGCGGCAAAACTACTTAATCATAACTTGAATAAGCTGTAGCCACGAGATTTTGGACTACCCCACATTAAAACACGTATATATCATATATATTAAAGATAAAAATCAAATAATCCCTTTTTAATTACAAATACATGTGTAATTCGATTTGGATTGGACATTGCGCGTGATTGCTTTGTTTTAAACGTCGTGAATAAGCTGTTTCATAGCAAATCTAAGTTTTAAATTTCGTAACATTGTGACTACCTGCAACATGGGTACTTTTCAAATTAAAATTAATTCAAATAAATAAACAAAGAAATAAATAATGGAGACAAATTATACCAATAAACCAATAAATTGATTAATTCTTCGGCTCCCACAATATTCTCACACGAGATTTATTTTACACATATAGAGGACTTTTACTAAAATTGTTCTACTATTTTCCTTCTTTCTTTATTTATTTTCATATTTTATTCTCTTTATTTCTCTTGTCATTTAATGTGTTTAAAGAAAAGTCTGCTGGAAAAGAAGGAGAAAAACTCCCGAATAAAATAATTCATATGAAAATTCAAGTAAATTATCATTTCTAAATTATTTCTATTTATAAGACGGCTTAATTATTAAATTTATTCCAAATTTTAAATTTCGCGTACTTCATTATAGATGCATTCTACTATATTGGAGTATGCCATCGATAAGGTCTAAAACATTGAAAACTTAATTGATTGTTGATAGGTATTGATTGATAAAATAACTTTAAAATTCAAATAAACATTGGAAAATCATAATACACTGTCATCGAGGGTAGAAAAAGAAGAATTTGAGAACCTTTCAATGTACCATCAAATTATTAAAAAGATATGTTGTCATTTGAACAGATATAGGAATTTCGATCAGTTTTTATGATTGTGTATTTCAGTCTTGCTAAGTGTCACAATTACCTAAAACTGAAGGGGTTAAGCGCAATTCTAAGGGTTAATTTCACATCTGGAAAGTAGCCGCGGGGTATATTGATCTAACATACCTCCCGCTGTCGGACCTTTCTGTAAGACGGTTACTGATTGGTCTGCCTCGTTTTCCGTTCTGTGACGTCACGCGTACAGAAATTACCCATTCAATCAGCCAAGGGTAAGATAAGTAAAACGTTCGAAACCCTTGGTTCGACAAGATGAGGTAATAAATCCAAAGTGTAAAATACAAGAAAATGTATTCGATTATTAAGCCCAAGCCTGAGGCATGGATAGTCTAGAAATAAAAAAAAAAGTAGAAGAATTTATTGACAAACAAAGCAGTATAGCCAGAATTCCAAACTATAAAAGGATAGTTCTGCTAACAGATAGTAAAGGTAAATACCTAAAAAATCTGGAATACAAACTAAAATATTTTGATGCTCAATTCATCTGGTGGTGTCAAAGTGGCCGTGAAACAAAAGACGGTGTAAGATATCTAGTGGAAAATATCCACAAAATCAGAGACAGCACCAAAACTTTGGTATTGTTCTGGCACTTTACGCGTGATATCGCATATAAAGAGGACAAATTCATTTACCAACGGTATGAAAATTTCAACGATGTAGAAGATCGTATAAAGCCATTGCTAAATGTCCTAAGAGAGATTCACCAAACAGAGGAAAATATCGATATTGGTCTCCTTGAGGTACCCCCGATTTTCACTCAAGTGTGGAACGACATTAAAGGTAGACCAACACCTAAAGACCCAAATTTGGATTCTCCTATACATGAGCAAGTTCAGGGTATAAACCATATCATACAGGAAATAAATACAGAATTTAATTACGTCTCGCCCAGATTCTACTGTGATTTTATTCACCGTTATAGGAAAAGGAAAAGTGAAGAGGGCACAACAAAAACAAAAGAAACATTAAAATCAATACTTAAAATAGACGGTGTACACCCACTCGAAGTAGTAGCCCACAACTGGCTTATCAAAATATCTCATTCCTGCTCTACTATAGACTCACACCAATACCCAAACAACAAAATCAGTAAATAGTAGTTGCTATCTAGAATTAAAAAAAAACTTATCCCTGTTTCATTTCTAAAAATTGCTCCATTTAAATGTCTAATTGCCTAGGTGGAAGTATGATTTGATGGACTACCATATTTCTTATTGACACCTAGTGCAAAAAATTATTTTTATCAACACAAGCTAAAGTGTAAATCAAAACACATATATCTATTTATCTGTATTGTATACTAAAACATTGATCAAATCAAATTTTCAAAATATTACAATGGAGGAAAAGCTCAATAGAGGGATCTTCCCAACAGCGCAAAGTACACCATTGCGGCAATCATTATTAGAGCGAAAATCAAGAAAAGACCTGAAACGAAAATGTACAGGAAGCCCAGATAATGATGAGAATCTATGTTCCAAAAGCTCAAATGTGTTGGGAGATAAAATTATTGACTGTGTTTCCTGTAACCAAAACTTCTGTCCAAGATGCACAGGTCTGTCAATCAGGGCATATGACCTTATTATCAGTGGGGAAATGGAAGGCTTCAATTTCACTTGCAAAAGCTGTAAATACATAACTCCTACAATAAGGAACATGGATAGGAAACTTACAGAAATTAGCAAATACCAAGAAAGTATAGTACCAAGAATAGTAAAGCTTGAAGAAAGAATGAACAATTTATATATCCAAACTAAACAAAACGTTAAACATGAAGTTAAAAAGATGAAGAACGAAGTTGAATCTGATCTGGAAATGAAAATAAGCAAAATGATTGAAGCCAAAACAAACGAAATTGACGACAGAAGACGTAGAGAACTAAATATCGTTCTATTTAACCTATCAGAGGGTAACAATCCCGTCAATCTCGAAAATTAAAATTTCGATGAAGAACGAGTAATGCGACTTGCGGAAATGTTTGGCATCCTAAACCTTGAAATTGAAACGTCTTACCGTTTGGGTAAAAAAACAGAAAGGAAAACAAGAGTTCTAAAAGTAATCCTAAAAAATAGAAAGCAGAGAAAGGACTTAGTTATGAAGGCCAAGGAAATCAAAGAAATAGGTGAGCCCCACTATTCAAGGGTCATAATTTCAAAAGATCTGATAGAAGAACAACGTATCCAAAAAGAGAACAAATCAAAAGTAGGAAAGAGGGAAAAAATATTCTAGTAAACCCACCTACAGCAGACACCATGGACTACAGTATAAGGATATCTCCGCAAAGATTCTCACAGGAAATAGTGAACCCATTCCTTTCAGAGACAATAACAAATGATTAAATTTTGACAGAAAACCCAGAGGGAGATATGGAAACTACTGTACCTGGAGGGCTATCACAGCCTAGTATGAATGCCCAGAGTAGAATTGGAGCCTCTATACAAATAGAGCAGCGAGAATAACATGTGTTTTAGTCCTAATATGGGAAACTGTTTTAATTGTATTGATGAAACAAAAGGGAATGAATCTAAACAATTATCCGTTGAAAATACACCAATAACTTAGAAATATTATACACAAATACAGACTGCCTCACACAAAGCAAATTTTCGGAACTGAATACAATAATAAAAGATAAGAATGTAGACATCATAGCCATAACAGAAACAAATAGAAAAAAAAAATCAGGACTTAAAGCACATGAGATTTATTTCCTTCCAGACTACGACTGCTTCTATAACAACAATAACAAACAAGGAATCATGCTATATATAAAGAAAGAATACAAAGCTAAAAAACTACAAGTAAGGACAATATATTCGAAGAAATATTGTGGCTAGAAATTGGTACTAGTAAAAATGAAAGTCTCAGAATAGGGTCCATATGCAGAAGTCCAAATTCTACTAGAGAAAATACTGAAAACACCCTCACCATGTTGAAAGAACTAGTCGTTCCATCCAAACAAAAAACACTTATAATGGGAGACTTTAACTTTAGCAGAATTGATTGGTTAGACTTGACCACGTCAGTGGGGGAACAGAACATCGAATATCGTTTTATTGAATGCATTCGCGACCTGTATCTGACAGAACATTTCAAATAACCAACACGTTTTAGATTTAATGAAGATGCAAATATAGTAGATCTGATAGTCAGTACTGACGAAAATATGGTACAAGAAATAAAATTCAACCCTGGACTGGGTAAGAGTGACCACTTCGTTCTGAACTTTAAAATATGTCTGAAAATAGATGTGAAGGAGTCAATAATAGACAAATTTAACTACAGCAGAGTAGACTGGGAGAAGGTAAAAACATTTATGAAAGATAAACTAGCCATAGACCAAATAGATGTGGGAATTCAAACTTCATGGGAAGACTTTGATAGTAATATATCAATTATGAAAGAAAAATTTATTCAAAAGTCTAAAAAGTAGACTGGAAGAAGGGATATCCAGATCAATCAGGAAACTATGGAAGCTTTATCTGACAAAAAACGTAAATGGATAAAATATACTAAGTGCCCAAACATCATCACCTATAACAAATATAAAGAAACAAATCTTCTCAAGTCATCAAAAATAATAAATACAACATAGAAAAAATATTGCAGAGAAAGTAAATGATAATCCAAAATTATTTTGGAAGCATGTAAGAGAGAAAACTCAATCCTTCACAGGAATCAGCGTTATTGAAAACAATAACCAAACAATTGTGGATGACTACAATATTGCGGAGATAATGAATAACCATTTTGTATCAGTCTTCACGAACGAACCTGACGAAATACAATAACCAATAGAACAACTAGTACCCACTATAGAAAACCTCGATATAAATGAATCATTAATCTTGAAAGCAATAAATGAACTTAATCCCTCAAAGGCCCAAGGTCCTGACGGTATCCAGCCGAAACTTATAGTAGAATGTAAAGAAGAAGTATCAAAACCACTTACAGCCATCTTCAATAAATCATTATCTGAAGGTTAATTACCAACCCAATGGAAGCGTGCGAATGTAACACCAATCCACAAATCTGGGCCAAGAACTAAGGCAGAAAACTATAGACCAATAAGTGTGACTTCCATTTGTTGTAAACTTTTAGAAAAATTAATCAGAAATACAATAATGAACTATTATGAAAGTAATAACCTAATAGATGAACACCAACACGGTTTCAGGAAAGGCCGATCATGTACAACACAACTCTTGGAATGCATAGAAGAATGGACAAAGGCTATAGACAATAATGAGTACATTGACATCATCTATCTTGACTTTAAAGTTGCTTTTGATAAGGTTCCACATAAAAGATTACTAAGAAAAAATACACGCCTTATGAGTCAGGGGCAAAATCTACAATTGGTTAAAAGACTTTCTTTCCAACCGTCAACAAAGAGTAATAGTCAATGGTGCAGAATAAAAATGGCGACCAGTCACAAGCCGCCTTCCCCAGGAGAGGGCCTATATTATTTTTAATGTACATCAACGACCTTCCTGATACCCTAAATTGTCCCTGCAAATTGTGTGCAGATGATACCAAAATTTTCAAAACATGTAACACGTATGGTGATGAAAACCTACTTCATAATGATATTTTCAGCGCCTGCGAATGGTCAACAAATGGGAAATTACATTCAACGTGAAGAAGTGTAAGTCCCTCCACATAGGCTCCAGTGAAGAAAGTGATTACTTCATGAAAAATAAGCAAGGTGAAATCTGTAAAATCCAAGAAGTAAAAACAGAGAAAGACCTCGGAGTAACCTTTGATTCCAAACTGAAATTCGACCAACATATAAGCAACAAAGTAAACCAGGCCAACAGAATTTTGGGCTTAATAATAAAAGAACATTCACTTTTATGAACAATAAAATGTTCCCCCATCTATATAAATCACTAGTTAGACCTCACTTAGAGTACTGTTCTGTCATATGGAGTCCTTTAAGGAAAAAAGATAAAATCATGTTTGAAAATGTACAAAGACGTGCAACAAAAATGTTAAGAAATCTTAGTAATAAAAGCTTTTCAGAAAGACTGAGATCTTTAGGACTCCCATCTCTAGAGTTTAGAAGACAAAGGTCTGACCTAATACAGGTTTACCGCCTGATCAACAATATTGATAAAACAAGTACTCCTTTATTCAACTTGAGGGGCGCAGGGGTGACCAGGGGCAATAATAAAAAAAATACTAAAAGTCATTGTAGAACAGACTAAGAAAACTTAGTTTTAGTCAGAGGGTAGTAAACTCGTGGAATAAACTTCCAAACGATGTGATCATGGCACAATCAGTGAATGCATTCAAAGCAAGACTCAATAAACCATGGGTCAATGAATGTAAATTGCAAGTTGCTATAATTAGACTACTCTAAGCATATAACCTATATAAGAAGTCATAAAAATAAAAATTGATTAAGAATGTAAGCGTAAACTTGTTAAGTATCAATTCAATTAAAGAGTTAAATGTTGGGTGAAATGTGAAACCATTTCAATCACATGAAGTAAAAACTAAAATACAACAAAACTTTAAAACTATATGAAAAAAAATGTAGTAGTGTCTACTCTGCATGAAATGAAATAATAATAAGAATTATAATTACTAAACATAAATAAATTGGTGCAGATTGCCATTTTTCATTCCGTAATCCACATTTCTTGTTTCACTACATGTACATAGTGTATAAATGTGGGTTGATATTGTATTCTATGATAATTAACTGGTAACCTATGGAAATTGAATTAAATTGTCAAGAACACAATCGAACTAGCGGGGCTCAATTGGGTTTTGCATAGTTTCGAGGAGTATAAATAAAAGTATATTTCAATGATATCATAGTTTATTAAGTTTTCCTTTATGAGCATGCAAAGCAAATTATTGAGATAAGTGCTAGGTCTATGATGCTATTGTGTAATTTGATTCAATAATATGTCAATGAGTGTAAATAGTTTAATGTGCTAAAGATAAGTAACGTGTCATCAGTGTGAGTGACTTAGGACATTATGAATAAATAAACCGGAAGTCTTCATAGTGAAAAAAAGCAAGTGTTGTGCGAAACCAAGAAACGGGCCGTAAAAAGCTTAATTTAGCTTATGCACTTTCATGTGCATCTGGTCTCGACTACTGTATGAACTGTATAAACTGTATAAAAAAGTTGCTGAAAGGTTAGGCGACAAAGGTGCTAAGAGGTGACTAAAAAGTAATAAACGCAAAGGCATTGTTGTCCAACATCGTCAGCTTTTGAAAGTTTTTTTTTATCAATGAAGGAGGTCATGTGGTTATCAAGAAGGGATCTGGGGTCATGTTTTACTAAATATCTTTCGATCATTTTTTGCGTAATGAAATATGTAACCATCAAAATTGAGACTACTGCAGCTTAATCATATCGCGAAATGTAAGATACAACGAATCCCCAATCGTTGTATTAAAGTGAATTTACATTCAATGTACTCATGTATTTAAATCCGAGATGAAAACATGTTTCCCTCCTTCTTCTTCTTCTTCTATAATAATGGCAAACGTACTTTTCAGATATTATGGCCATGCATGGGATGTTAGAAAAGTGTAGATGACAAGCTTCTCGAGCTACTATAATTCCACCCAAGAAGAACTTGCCATTGTGATAAAAAATAGTGCAAAAAAAACCCTTAAAACCTTACAACCTCAATCAGTATTGTTATTAACTACATATAAACTGCTGGTGAAGAAAAAGATTGTTAGTAGGGTTAAAAAGATAAAAGCAGTTTTGCAATTTATTTACGGGTGGAACATATATGAAGCAAGCGCTGACTTAAAACCTAGGGTTGTGTCAGCGCTTACTACATATGTTGGTAACTTGTTCCACTCTACTATAGTTCGGGGGAAAATAGGAAAATTTCATATAGTCAACTGTAGTTGAGGGTATTTGGAAAGCTAAGTGATGGTGGTGCCGTGATTGCCTTTTATATGGTTGTAAATATTGCTGAGGGTCTACATCTATGTGTTTGTAAAAGAGAGAAAGCCCTGCTAAACTGTCTGCAAGACTGTAGTGAATTCTATTCCAGATCATTGAGGATATTTGTCACTGTGCCTGGTATCTTGCTATAATTGTAAGTTACAAAGCGGGCTGCTTGTCTTTGTATGTTTTCAATTTTATCAATATCTTTTTGATGAAAAGGGTCCCACACACTCGAGCAGTACTCTAAGGTTGGTCTGACAATGGTGTTATAGGCTGCTGTTTTGGTTTGGCTCTTAGATGAGTGAATGTAGCGACTTTGAGATGCCTTGCTGGAAATCTTGTTAATTTTAGGGGACCAAGAAAGATTTGATGATACCTCAACTCCAAGATAAGTGGCTTGACTGACAACAGCCAGAGGCTGGCTATGCAGAGTGTAAGAAGTAGAAATGAGTTTCTTATTTCTTGATACATGCGTGATATGGCACTAAGCTATATTGAAGGACATCTTCCACCTCTGCTCCCACAATGACAGACTGTCTAGGTCCTGCTGCAGCTGAGCTGTGTCTGAAGCCGTCTTTATTGGCCTATAGATAACACAGTCATCTGCAAACAGGCGGACATTTGCCTTTACAGTGTCTGATAAGTCATTAATGTAAAGCAGAAATAGAAGAGGCCCTAATACCGATCCCTGTGGAACACCCGAAAGCCAATAAGTAGGGTCTCACAGGACCGCCTGGCACGGAAACCATGCTGATTGTCAACAAGAATATTGAACTCATCAAGGTGGTCTAAGATGTTACTGACCAATATGTGTTCAAGCACTTTGCAAGTAATGTAGGTACGACTAACTGGTCTATAGTTTGCCGCTTTATACTTCTCCCCTTTTTTAAATATTGGACTTACGTTTGCTAATGACCAGTCTGAGGGAATAGACCCACATGCTATTGATTTGTTAAAAAGAATAGTAAAAATAGGCGCTATTTCTTCTGCACATTCTTTCAATACTCTAGGTTTAATCTGGTCCGGACCAGCAGCCTTATGACAGTTTAGATTGGAGAGGAGTTTCCTCACCCCTTTTTCAGTCACAGTAATCTGTTTCATATCAATATATGGGCTGGGCCCTAGATTTGGCATGCTTGGGTCTGGATTGTTTGTAAAAACTGAAGAAAATTGGTTATTTAGAATTTCGGCTTTGTCCCTTGGAGTCGATTTCAATACACCGTTCACTCTCAAAGGAGCAACACCACATGAATCATTTCTTAAGCTTTTAATAAAGCTCCAGAAACGTTTCGCGGTACCATGTTTATGTTCTGATTTATCACATATAATATTGTTCATGTGGTCCCAGTAAGAATTGCGGGTTTTCTTTTTTATTAATGATTTTATATGTTTAAGTTTACTGTGAAAAGTTGCAAAGTTTTTAGATCTTTTCATTTTGCTATATAGTCTATCTCGTTTTTTCATGAGTTTTCTGATTTCATAGCTTATCCTAGGAACATGTTTTGTGATCAACCAATTTAACTTTGACTTAAATGCGTCCTATAATTTCTGTACTTGCATAGTTTCCAGTAAGCTTGAGTTAGAGAAAGACCAAATCTAGGGCCCATTCAGCTTTAATTTCAGCGCAGTTGGCTTTATAAAAGAAGAGATCTTTTCTTTTTTCTTTCAGGTTATTTCGGGCCGATGCTAATAGATCCAGAAACGGTTTACAGTGGTCACTGAAACCAGGGATAACTTTTACAGTCTCAGCCAGTGATGGATTAGAGAGAAACACTAGATCCAGACAGTTTTGTGTTGTCTCTGTGATCCTTGTGGGCTCATCTACCAACTGAGTGAGACAGTTGGTATTTGCAAAGTCCAGAAGTTTATTGCATTCATCTGACTTTGATGCGCCGGCTGGGACTGTTTTGGTTTGCCAATTTATATCACCAAGGTTAAAATCCCCCCTCCCCCCATATAACAATGGTGCTGTTTAATTGATCAGTAATAATTCTTTGCAGTTCATCTATACATACAAGGTCCTTATCTGGTCTCAAAGCACTGCACACTAATAAGTCCTTTTTTACCTTTTTGTTTGATGTTAACCCAGACTAATTCAGATTCAGACTTCAGATCAGCTGGTGAGTGACTTTTAAATCTTCTAGAAACTAAAACAAATACTCCTCCTCCTGTGCGCCCTTTTCTGTCATTGCGATATACATCGAAATCAGAGGGAAATACCTCAGAATTTTTTTTATTTTTTGGTTTCAGCCAGGATTCATTGCCTAGTACAATATCAGGTTTAATAGTGTCTAGCATTGAGAAATATCCTAGGTTTTTCTTTTTGACAGACTGACAATTTACAGTTACAATCTTTAAGTGTTGGACATATTTTGATTTACAAGTTGGTAGATTAGATGAGCGTTTAGAAAGGTTTGTTGTGGTATTGTGAGTTTTACTAACTGGTGTGCTACAATGTAGTGGTGATAAATCCTGCTCTCTTCCTGGTGATTGAAGATTAGTTGTTGAGTCCATCGAGTTAAAAGAAGAATGAGTTTGTTTTAAGTCAAAGGATTTAGAATGATCAAAAAATGATGAATCGAAGTGCGGTATTCCACATTTTCAGAAAATGGGGCAATTTTCCGACTAAACCCTAGTTTCGAACCCATTCGTACCTCAAAGGCTCCAGCAGATTCAAAATGTGTGTTGTTGTTGTTGTTGTTGTTATCAAAATAAACTCAAATTTGAAAGAAAACAAGTCTTCAGAATTTCAAAATAGTGGATAACCCTCACCCGGGATGATCCCGTCTGAAAAGACAACTGTGATTTTAAAATAAACCATCTAGATAATAGAGTCAGAAAATTATACTTTCTGTTACTTGGTTTGACATTATGTTATCTTGGTTCTGAGGGGCGAATGCCTTTGCCTCTACACCATAGGTCTTGGTAGTTAGTCTGACTCAAGTAAACGTAAAATTCTTATTGCAAATTAGCGAAAATTGTCGATCATCGAGGATTTTCTGATTGCACTGACGGAAAATAAATAGAGTTTCAGGGTAAAATAACCAATGAATACCCCTGGATCAGCTAGGAAATAGTAAAAATCGGTTATTTAATAGGATGTTTTTATGCCCCCGATAGGGAGGCATCATAAATTTGACTTGTCCGTCCGTCCGTCTGTCCGTCCGTCTGTCCGTCCGTCTGTCCGTCCGTCCGTCCGTCATTCCGTCCAAAAACTTTAACATTGGCCATAACTTCCTTATTACTATCAAAGCGGTGTCGGGGGCATTGTCATCTTACAGTGACAGCTCTTGTTTAAGATAAAGATTTCTTTCTCAAAAGAAAAAAAACCCTGATACGTTATGTAGAATTTGCTCACGAGTTCAAAATTGAAGAGAAAAAGATATGATTACGTTGTAGTTTTTTCATAAAAAAAGTAGTTAGTATTATATACATTTTACCAAAGAGAAACTTAAACGTGAATATCCTTGTCATTTACGGGTGAAATTGTAAATAACTTGGCTCATTTGTTAATTGGCGCGCTGGGAAATGTTGAAACTGTAGACCGAATTTTCATTTAAAGGTACTGGGGCATATAAGTTGATATTGAGATAACTTAGCAAATGTATCATGTACAAACTCTATGTCAGTCGTTTGAAATTCAAGGTCATGCTGAAAGGTCAAGGGTCAAAATTAGAGTAAAATAATTAAGTCCTATTGCTAAATCGCGATATCGAAAGCGTTCAAGACCGGTTATTCTTTATGATTGTGCACAAATTTGAAACGAATAACTCGGGCGTACGTTCTCTGTCTAAATGAAACTTTGTCCGTCAAATAGACTTATTTTCCCCGGAAATATTTGTGAATGCTGATTTTGGCGGGATAAAAAGAGTCACTCCCTAAAAGACGTCATGACGTCAATTATACGTGCTTCAACCCCCTTTTTATAACGCCCTCGTAAAAGTCTAATTTTCAAAGATGAATTGCAGCCATTGTTGTGAGACTTAAAGAAACTTGATTATTCGACTTTATTGCCCCGACCGTAGCACAAGTTTTACTACCGAAATCGTTTTAACCTGTTAACCTGCCTAACAATAAAAATAATTCATCATCATATTTCTATGACCTTATCTTTTTATTTTTGTGAATTTTTCGGAAAAACGAACTTCCTGTTCGTGTGCTTGATTACCATAAAAGAAAACATTGGTCTTCCGTTGCATACTTTTCCAATTCAGCAACAAAACAAAAAGGGCCCCAACATGCAGTTCTTCTTCTTGATCTCAAACATGCGGTTCTCCCTATGGATCTGGATCTTGATATAAGTCATTGAGGAATTCGATCAGAAGATATTGCGACACAGATTAACTTAATTCGCCAATGATTAAAGGTTAAATAAGTTATAGTAAAGATTTTAATAGGTAATCGAAGAAGAGAGTCTGTAGAACACTTATGCCTCCTAAACGGGAATTTGCAAAGTTTAAACTTGTTACATGTAATTGACCTTGCCAATATCGAAGAGCGCTGTTTTAAATGTACATGTACTACCTTTCGCGTGCATTTTGTTTGAATAGGGATGAATGACGCTTCTAACAGATTTTCTATCAATCCGAGGCCTAGGGTGGCTGGGGCACAGGCTCATAACTTTTGAATGGTAAGTCATAGAGCCTCGATATTTCACATGCTTATTGCTTGGGACAAGACCTTTCCATAGGTTCCAAGTTCAAGGTCATCAGTCAAGGTCAAGGTCATTTTTCAAGGTCAAATTTCTTTAAAAAATTTAACCTTGGTCATAACTTTTGATTGGTTAGCGAGAGAGCCTTCATATTTTACATGATTATTGCTTGGGACAAAACCTTTATGTAGGTGCAAAGTTCAAGGTCATCAGTCAAAGTCAATGTCATTTTTTAAGGTAAAATTTCTTTTAAAAAATAAAACCTTGGTCATACCTTTTGAATGGTAAGTCAAAGAGCCTTCAAATTTTACCTGATCATGACTCGGGACAAGACCTTTCTGTAGGTACCAAGTTCATATATTTGCATTTGCTTAGAAAATAATAAACAGCTGAGCGTTGGCACCCGCTTGCGGTGCTCTTGTTACCCTTCATGCTCTAAAGAGCTAAAAGGGATGCATCCGGCGCAGCTCCAATATGACCCCAGGGTCTTAACAGAACAAACTTGCTAGAGGCCCACTAGATGATGCTACATATCAAATATGAAAGCGGTCCTCCATCTGGTTCCAGAGAAGAAGATTTTTGAAGATTTTTGCTTTTTAGCTCGCCAGGGACGAAAGTCTCGGAAGAGCTATTGTCATACCATTGGATGTCGGCGTCAGCGTCTGTGTCAGCGTCCGCATTAGGTTAAAGTTTTTTTTTCTATCAATATTTATCCTAGAGGCTTTATTTTTTACAGAAACACTCATTAGGGCATAGGCTTTCATTTGAGACCAACATTTATGTCGAAATGACCTTAAGACTGTGACCTTGACCCTTTCAAAAAAAACTTTAACCAAAAACTTTAACCAAAAACTTAAACCAAAAAACTTTAACCTTGCTTATTTTTTCTGTAAGCTTTAAACTAGTGACATCATTACTTCATATGCACACTCATTAGGTGATAGGCTTTCACCATAGACAAAGGTCCTTGACAATTTGACCTTGACCTTGACCCTTTGTGGACTTAGAAAAACTTTAACCAAAAAACTTTAACCAAAAACATTAACCTTGCATATATTTTTAATGCTCTAACCTAGGGACATCATAGCTTCATATATATACTCACCAGGTGATAGGCTTTCACCAGAGACCAAGGTCCTTCACAATTTGACCTTGACCTTTACCATTTGTGGACTTAGAAAAACTTTAGCTGAAAACTTTAACCAAAAACTTTAACCTTGCTTATTATTTTCTGAATGCTTTAACCTAGGGACATCATTACTTCATATACATACTCATTAGGTGATAGGCTTTTGAGAAAGATCAAGGTCCTTCATAATTTGACCTTGACCTTTTATAAACTTGGAAATACTTTAACCCAAATTCTTTTACCAAAAACTTTAACCTTGCTTATATTTTCTGAAGGCTTTAACCTAGGGACATCATTAATTCATATACATAGTCACCAGATGAAAGGTTTTCACCAGAAACCAAGGGCCTTGACAATTTGACCTTGACCTTTTATGGACTTGGAAAAACTTAAACTGAAAAACTTTAACCAAAAATTTAACCTTGCTTATATTTTCTAAATGCTTTACTCAGGGACATTATTACTTCATTCACATACTCACTAGGTGATAGGCTTCTACAGAGACCAAGGTCCTTCACAATTTTACCTTGATCTTGACCTTTTGTGGACTTAGAAAAATTTTAAAGAAAAACTTCATGTTTGATACAAAGAAATTCAATTGGTAACCTCATCTGCTTGTAGGCTTTCACCTTACCCTAACCTTATATATGCAATTAAAACAAAAAAGTTTTTATATTTCTTAATTACTACTCAAACAGATATATTAGTTCATGGACTTTAACATTGAAAGAAACCACTTTGCATTTCGGTCTTCGGTCGAGCGCTGTTTGTGACAAGCAGCTGTTTGGGCGAGCTACGTTGTCCACGGACAACTCTTGTTTGTTAAATGTAAAAAGGGTTGCGCCCTGGCAAAGCCCAAATATGACCCTAGGGTCTTGACATGAACAATCTTGGTAGAGGTCCACCAGATGATGCTACATACAAAAAAAGAAAGCTGTCTATCTTCTTGTTTCAGAGAAGATTTTTGAAGATTTTCCTATTTTCATCCTTTTGTTAAGGGTAAAGAGAAAGTTCAGGGTGGGTTTCATTTATTTGAACAACCTTGGTAGAGCTTGACCCAAGCAACATCCCTGCCAAGTTTCATGAAGATTGGCCCACTGGTTTAGGAGAAGAAGATGTTTAAAGAAATTATGGATGACTGACGCCAGATTTTGTATGATCACAAAAGCTCAACTTGAGCACTTCGTGCTCAGCTGAGCTAAAATTGTCGTGTCCTATGAGAGAATACAGGAAGAAAAGCCGTTATTTTCTTTATCCACTCTAGGGGTTATTTTCTCAGCATTTCAGTATGTTTGTCTGAATCATCACAGGAAGAATCCCTTCTTGAAACTTGTTTAGAAAAGGCTAGAAACTTATGCATTGATCATAGGAATAGAATAACTTTATTTCTTTGAAAAATTTATTGATCATTAAATGATCTCCAAAGCATTTGAATTTGATTAAGGAGCAGTCAGGGAGATATTGGTGAGCAATATAGGACTATTATAGTCCTCTTGTTATCTCTTTTCAGGTTACAGACACGTAGTGCAAGATTTATAAGCATAAGAGATTCCACTCAAAAAGTATTCGTGTATTAAGATGATGCTGTTGATAAAGATAATGCATAACAAAGTTAAAAGTCGCAGTGAAGTGTGTCATGGACTCATTGACCACAGAAACAGATGGACCAATTCCAAAAAGCATAAACACTGATGGACAGTTCATTAACAGAGAACATATATACCAATAAATTATAAAAGATTCTAAATGCCCGTGTTGATAAGAAAGAAATTTAATGGACCAAAAGTTGTGAATGTTACGAAATTCCATTTTCCAAAAGAGAAAGTTGCAAGAAAGTTGCAAAGTACTGCGATAAGGTGGTTCAGTTGACAGATTGGAAACTCTTAACATGTGATAAATTAAATTATTAAACCGTGCTTGTTTTGTCTAGAATCATACCAGATTCATTTTGACAATTTATGTTTAATTATTTTAGCTCGCCTGAGCAGAAAGTGCTCAAGGTGAGCTTGTGTGGTTGTGTGATGTCTGTTGTGTCGTCCCTTTGTTGTAGATTTGTCTCTGCACAACCACTCATGTAAGTAATATTTTAAACAAACTGTCCGCAACTTAAGAACATCGTGAAATTGACAAGATGATTGAATTAGGAATGATTTTGGAATTGATTTGAATCTTATTTAAGCTAGTTTTGAGTGAAATTAACGGAAGGTAATCCAATATCGCTTGTTGTTCAGGATGAACAAAAATAGCGATATTAATTACCTCCTTTTTAATAAAATACACGTACTTTTCTGTTTGTGTGTCTTTGTGGACAAACCAGATTCTAAAAGAATCGACACTAGCCAATAAAATCGTAGAGTAATTTGATCGATTTGAATTAAATATCGATTGTCTTGAACAATTTCGAAATGTTTTCTAATAATTTTGAAGCGTTTTTGATCGAATTGAGTGAGTGTTTGGAATGAAAGAACGGAGCGCTGAGTGAATGATTTAGAATGATTTGGATCAGAATGAGCGTCAATTTCACGATGAATTTAACTGAAAATAACCGACGTGGGCCGGTGTCGAACCCACGCGTGAGTAATATTGAAATAAATGGTTTGCGAGTCCAATGCGCTTACCACTGAGCCAAAGTAGATCTTCCTTGACGCAGGTGTCAGACATTGTATTTAAACCAAAGAAGCTATGCAGGACAGTGGTGAGAGTGGTCTCCAATAACACACCATTTAGAGCCATCATATATTGATGAGCATAAGCAAATCTAAGCAGCATTCTTCTTCGTGTACTAACAAAGTCGGTACCATGCCGACATAAATGGCTCAATGGTCGAATCCCGGCGAGCCCCCATCGTATAAACAAACAGATAGGATGAGTGCCACAGTCGAGGATGGAACCCGAAACCTCTAGGTTGACAGTCCGACGCGCTACCAACTGCGCTATGACGGCGGCCAATTAAGAAAAATCAAAACTTGCTATGCCACGGCTATCTGAAAATAAGGAATTTAAGCGTTGTTGATGCTCTGTGGAGGTACCACTGTTGCTGACGTTGTACGTGCCTTGAATTGCAACAGAATCACTATCAATAATCTGCATTGAAGGTTCCGGCAAACAGGCACAGCTGCAGATCGGCCTCGAAGTGGCAGGCCTGGAATAACTGAAACCAGATTAGGCCGTCATTTTGAAGTGACGCATGCTGGACATCAGTTCCAGACGGCTACTGCTACAGCTAGGCTACGGTGTAAGCAGGGACACCGTTGTCAGACGACTTAGTCACCTCCGTAGGCCGATACGAGCCAGGTGACCTTACGTTGGAAATATAGTGACACAACGTCATCGCGCTGCTCGTCTGCACTGGACACAGTCAGCACCTCCGTTGGCGAAGGCGTCAGTGGAATTAAAACTCTCTTTTCCTACGAGTCCAGGTTAAGCCTCATTTCATTCACGGCGTAATGAAGAACTTTCAGTTCTTTCCATTGAATCTGAAATTACACGTGCTGTGTGAGAAGAACAGATTTTGCTTAATAAGACGTTGACTTCGTTAGGCAGAAACGCGATCGAGTAGTTCATCACAATATGCGTGGATTTCTTGTAATACAATCACTGTCTACAAAACTATCAACTTCATTAGATATTCCTTTTGACCCCCGTGGGGTCATAAGTTCAAGCCGGATCATGGCCAATTATTTTCTATTTCTTTTTAGGGCAACGCTGTATCATTAGGTACCATTTACTTTATATACAACAGTGTTGCATTAGGCTATCGGTATTGTACACAGAAAGTCAATTTGGTTCAAAATTTATTCAATGCAAAGTACTCTCCATTCATGGGAAGTATCCATGCCATATTACAGGAGAAGGGGCCTTAATGATAATTTTCTTGTTTACACTCTAGAGGCCACAAATATAGTGCTATCTTCAAGAAACTTGGCCAGTATGTTTGTCAGGTCACAAGGGTGAACCCTATTGAAAATGGAAAGGATCAGTGTTATATCACTGGAAAAGTTTGATTGATTGAATGGAGTTAAACGCCGCTTTCAACATTCTTTCAGTTATACCGGCGGCTGGAGCACTTAACAATGGTTTCCTGGTATTTCTCTCACCAGTACAACCATCACATTCTTTCCTAGCCTCCAGCTGCTATCACACATAGGTCTACGATAATTAACCCATCGGTGAAAGACAAATAGTCAGAAAGAATGAGTGCCGCCGTCGGGGATCGAACCCGGGACCTCTAGATTGACAGTTCGACCCGTTACCAACTGCGCTATGACGGCGGCCCGTATCTCTGGAAAAGGAGTCTTAATGGCAATTTTCTTGTTAACACTCTAGAGGCCACAAATATAGTCCAATCTTAATGAGCCTTGGTCAGAATAATTGTCAGGTTACAAGGATGAACCCTTTTGAAAAAAGAAAGGATCAATGTTATATCACGGGAAAAGGGGCCTCAATGACAATTTTCTTGTTTACTCGCTAGGGCCACAAATATGATCCAATCTTCATGAAACTTGGTCAGGATATTGGTCAGTTTACAAGAAAGATCTGTGCCATATCTCGGGAAAATGGGCCTAAATGACAATTTTCTTGTTTACACTCTAGAGGCCAAAAATGTGGTCCAATCTTTTTGCAACTCGGTCAGAATATTTGTCAGATCACAAGGATGAACCCTATTGAAAATTGGAAGGATCTGTGCTATATCATGGGAAAAGGGGCCTTGGTCAATATTCTTGTTAACACTCTAGAGACCACAAGTCATATAGGTACAATTGCGACTTATGGTGGAAAATTTTATTATTATTATTATTAATTTTGACAAAGATATTAAGGTGAGCAATATAGGACCATCATGGTCCTCTTGTTTCAATTTATAACGGTATGAGATTAAAAACCTATACTTGGTTTGAATGGGTTAATCGAATTCTTGTTTAAGTGTGATTAGGTTATTAATGCCAAATGCATTGATTTTTCATATCTTATAATTCAATATTATGAAGCAAATGAAATTTCCATCGGAACCACTTTTTCGTGTAAGCTTACTAAATACTAAATGTTGTTTTCATTGAGGAATAAAACCAATACAGGTTTTGGTCGGTGCAAACAACCAAACAACATGTTTCCATGTCGGGTATTGAACTCGAACCGACAACTTATTGCATTTCGGGAAGGCGTCTGTAACCAATGTTCTACAGCGACTTCTTTAGTCTGTGTAATATAATATGAATACAACGGTATTTTAAACGATATTTTACGCTGTGGAAATACTCGAACACAGACGGAAGTTAATGAGTGCCAGGTCATATTAAATAAATAATACATGCCTGCAAAAAGACCTTAAACACAATGCCTAGTTTCTTTTGCGTTTGAGTTTATAAAGAAGGGAAAGGGACTGTACTAAAAATTTAACATATCACAAAACGCAGGAACATTTTTACGGCATACAAAAGAAATTATTGATACTACGGTGTGTACATATACAGACAGACAGTCTGTCAGTTAGTGTACCCCCGCCCATTCCTTTACTACAGGGTATAACAAAATTAAAAAAGTACTAGTTAGGCATGTTAGATGTTAGTTAGTTACAGTTAATAACATCGTGAAATTGGCACTCAATCCTCATTTAGTGGCGATTCACACATTCCAAAGACTTTCCAATCACTCCAAAACGCCTCCAAATCATTCAAACACACTTCGAATCATTCAAAACGATCAAAATTGCATTCAAATCGATCAAATCATTCCATGATTGTTTGGGATGGTGTTGATTTTAAAGCCGAATGGTCCAGTGAAGAGACACAGACAAGTTCGTAAGTTTTTGTCCTAAAATAATAATAATTTCGTAAAGATTACCGAAATTAGCGGTATTGTATTGCCCCCTCCCCCCCCCCTTAATTACATTGAAAACTCGATCTTTCCACTCATTCAATTCCATGCGGTAAGTGGGCAATATAATTCTGCGTTTAAGATATTGAAGGCCCTCGTTTTCCGAATATGATAAGTAGCTAGTCAGCAAAAAATGTCTGGACCAAGGGCTAATTTTCAAGATGGTGTGTAACCAGATATAGAGAAAAGGCTCTACATTTTTCTTATACATGTATTCGACAGGATTTAATTCATCCCAGCCAACTTAGTTTGCTAAGATTGTCAATTCGCCAGATCGCTCGCAGGATAACACGAGCGCCCCAGATAGAGCACACCGTCCACCTTCCGAAAACGTAAACCGTTTGGTTTAGTTAGCGAGTGCTTTCGTATCCCACGCTTATCGCTGATTTTGGGCATTAAAGTTTCAATAAAATAATGTTTAGTTGTTAGTCCTCGGACTTGCTCAGTAAATGTATGGTGTACCCATTTGTCTAACACGCAAGATCTTAATAGTCTTTTATGCATAAATCTTGTAAATAGGTCATTATCACTTCTTAGTTGGCAAAGTAAAGAACGAGGGTTCGAGTCCGAAAATCCACGAATACTAAGTTTTGAATAAGAACAAGGTGTGCAAGAACTCTTCTTTGTGTAACATACAGGACTGAGTATAGTTCCGCAAGAAAGAGTGAGGTTCGAGAAACCGTTATCTCCTATCATTTTCAATGTAAAATTGATCTTTGATCACTCACTTGAAATTGCAGGTCTATACCTCTAACCACTGTAGAGATTGGAATTAAATTTAGTTTATATTTGGCTTACGGAGCCCGTACGACACCCGCCGAATCCTTAAAATCGTGCGGTGCACGTGCGGAGGTTATGGTGTCCGTGCTATCATTGCACGGTTTTACGGATGCCATGGACACTTGCAATTTGTATAAAAAATAGTTATACATGTTTTTATTTTTTAAATTGCAAGACCGCGCGGAGACCGTAGCCTATAGACACGCCGTAGAGGCATCGCACGATCGCCGCACGAAAATCACACGGCCACCGTGCGATGTTTTGCCTATAAGTCTGTAACTGTTCATTGTACGATCCCCGCGCGGGTACCGTACAATGATCGTACGGCGACCGCATGATTTACCGTGTAAATAATTGACAAATCGCATGGACACCGTGCGATGATCGCACGATGACCTTGAGATCGCCATATTGGCACCTCAATTATTCTTTTAATAGTTTTATGAAAATCCGTGCGGACACCGCGCGGTTTTGAAAACACATACGCCGTAGAAAAAAAATCTTGCGATGTCAAAAATATCATACAAGAAATAGCAGGCTGCGATATCGTACGGCGACCGTGGCAAATGTAAACTAGGCGAAATGTTTTGTGGGGGAACGGCGGTGTTAACAACTGCACGACATCTAGTGGGTTTTCTTACTTAAATTTCGGTGTTCTGTTCCATATATTTATCAGTCCGTATGTCTGTCCGTATTTTTGATTGACGGTTTCTTTATTGTGACATTCTGGCTTTTCACCTGATTTTACACCCATATAGGAAGTTAGTTTGTATATTCTTTATTCTCACACTTGGGAAATTTAATCGGGTTCAGATAAAAAGTTAATTATATGTACACGTTTACAACGTTAGAATTACATGTTGTTCTATCTTCAACGCCATATTTCAGAATTCAAATGTGTTGCAGGCAGCCAGTTTAACTCGTGCCTTATATTATATGAATTAATAAACAACCCTTTTCTTAATATTTATCAATGCACCTATTTTCGATATTTTTTCATTTGTATAAAAGATTAATCCGGCATTATACAATGAAGGGAAATTTTGATACATTTTCGAAATATTTGAAACAAAAAATTCTCCGTAATTTCATTCTATAATGAGTGTGCGCTAGATTTACATGCGTTTCGTAGAAGAAAAAAAAATAAAAAATAAGAGACTGGTACATATCATATAAGACAATGTATTTCATGTTTCAATAAATGGTTATACCTGCGTTTTGCCCATGGACGTTTTTCCTGGGACTTTTTTTGGCTAGGGCGCTTTGGTCATGACGTTTTGGCAACGAAAGATATGGCCACTATATTTTTCAATATAACTTTAGGCAAAATAAATATTATGTGAGGAAATAAAATTATATATGACATTTTATTTTCATGATCATTTTTTTTTCTTAATTTACTCATTGTCCACATGAGAAGTTCACTCTCGAGATTCAGTTATTATGACATATACAAAAGTTTGTGAGAAAAGGAGACAGTTTCTATTAGAATTTATACACTTAACTTTTAGCCAAATATTTGATGTATGTTTCAATATGGATTGCTTTTGAATTTCCCCTTTTACTAATTGATTTATCCTTTTTATGATAATTTTATTTATTTATTTTTCTTATTAGGGTATTGATTTTAGACTTATTCCATTTCCCTTTTTATTAACATAGTGAATACTCTATCTTTCCGTAATAATTATCAAACTAAACAAACCCAAAATGGGCATGTATCTAACATAAAAAAAATCATGTTTTTTTTAATATATTGGGGTATGAAATATCGGGGTATGAAACCAAAAACAAAATCATATTGTATTATCTCGCGAAACGGATTCGTGCGAAAGTGATAGCAGTTTTGCTGCAATACCCAAATTGAATTAAATAAAAAAATCTTTCATACCTCAATGAATTCAAAGAAATTTTCTTTTCAAATCTTATTACTTGATGATATTTAATGATCAAATAAAATATTTTACGAAAGATATGCAGTTTCATGGAGTCATAGCTTAACGGGCATATAGACAATTACTGCGTACTAAAAGTTGTACTCATCGGGGAATGAAGCCAATGCTCAAGCAAATAAAAATGCAAGGGACACAATTAAATTGAATTACATAAATGGCATTTTGATTATCTATCTAGTGAAACATGATTTTGCATACATATATCTGACATTTTCTCTTTTGGCATTTCTATTTCTGGCATTTTTTACTACGTTGAATTTCGCTCTAATCAAAAACAATTTGTTGTAGTAATCTCAAGGTCTTCAAACACCGTTTAATAAAAAGATTTATCTATCGATCAATCATTTTGAATCAATCTATGGTCTATTGAGTTATCTAACAGGCCTGTTGATATTTAATATTTTTTTCCTTTCTACAGTAATGTTTAAGATTAGCTATTTAATTATCGAGGTGTCATAAAACCCGATGACAGGTATACACAGGAAATTGGTCAGACTTTTATTGTCCAATCAATGTTAATTCCATTGTTTCACACATATTGCCCCTTAAGGATAAAATAGATATGGTCAGTTAATTTCATAGTAGTCCGGCAGAAAAACGGCATATTTTACTTGAACCTAGTAGTGTGGTATAAAGTTTTTTTCTTGATTGATTCTTGTAGCCCATGCCTTACGTATCAAGAATCTGACTGATGACACCTTGTCATCATTGAGCATTTTGAGAAAATCGAGATGGCAGCCAGGACCCCTTGAACGAATATATGTAACCACTTGACTTGTCTTGATGATAGGTTTTAATGTGTTTTTGAGCTTAGTTTTTATGTAAAGATTCTACTTTTAAGTATCATGATAAAATAGACCCATAAAACTAAAGAAACATTAACTATTGTAGGCAACATGGCAGCATAATGGTGATATTACACGGTATTTAGTAAAGAATGGATTCTGGTTGACAAACCAAACTTAGGAATTATTTCAATTACATTTATGTCACATGATTTTAGCTGCGTTCTTGCATACCTAAAATTAGATTGATAGTGCCATCGCCAATGGTAAATTGTCTTCTTTATTTAGAGATGGCAGCCAGGAATGCGGAATTGAAAATGATACCATTTGGTTAATTACAAACATTTATACTTAATTTTACCATTAATCTGCTACTTTGCCGCCTTCTGATAAAGCAAATACGCAAATCGATAATCAGAATTGTGGTTATCAGTAAAGATGGCTGCCAAACAGAACTATTGCTTGTTGGGCAACATTCAACTGTGAATAGGAGTTTACACAGTTTCTCTAAATTCGTTTTAATTAATATCAAATTTTACCCGAATTCCATCCTCTTTTCATCTAGCATTTTGTATCTGTCATTATATATGCATCATTGTTCTTAGTTTGGGATGGCAGCCACGGGAATGTGGACAACAGCATTGTTTATCTTATCTTTATGTTGATTTTTCTTTAAATTTCCAGTTGCTTTTCCCTTAGATTTGTAATTTGGTATGAAGTTATACTCCAAAATACACTATGTTAATGTCCTTATTCTGACTCAGAGAGGTCCGATGAACAAATAAATATCACTCTTCGACAATGGTGACTTTTACTGATCAAAAGACTAAAAGAAAAAATTGAGAATTTTTTTTATCTGGCTGACATCTTGCAATTAGGTTGTCATGGGTTTCAAATGGATCATGATAAGGATGGGGTGGGAATACAAGAACAAATGTTTAAGTCATAAAATTAAGATGAAAAAGTTAAAGGATGTCTATAATAGGGTTTCTTACATATTAGATATTTAGGGTGTAGGACAAAAGCCCCCTGGGACAAAAGACCCCTAGGACAAAAGCCCCCTGGGACAAAAGCCCCCTAGGATAAAAGCCCCCTAGGACAAAAGCCCCTCAATATATATGACATGTATAAATATATATATATCTGTATGATTTTACTTTTTGATTTATGATTTTATTGGTTGATTTGCATTACAAAAAAAATTAGAGAAAAGAGAGTTTGCTTGCTACAAACAATCCCTCTATTTCACTTAATGTCAGAATTGCTAAGGACATTGAGAAGAAAACAGAATCCTAGGGAATTGGAATTCGGGTGGTTCAGATTGGGACTTGTTAGCCAACGCAAATTTATTAGCGACCTTGGGGTTGACCTTGTAATATGTGTCAAGACAGACAGATGGACATACATTTAATCAGACAAAAAGACAAGTTTGTTGCTGTAGGGACACATTCCTATGAAAAAAGGTCCTTGCATATTGGGACGTTTGTGATCTTCTTTTCTTACACAATTTTTCACAGAAAACATTGAGAGAAAAAAAAGAGTTAGCTTGCTACAAGCAATCAAGGACAGTCCATGCATTAAGTAATGATTTCTGATTGAAGATATATTTTAATAAGAAATTAAAACTATTAAAATTTGTTAGCCAAATTTGAAGTTTTTTTTTTTTTTTGAAAAAATCAAAAATATTTATATCCCCTCACCATCGATTTGTTTAATTTCATTCCATATCAAATGGCTAAAATATAAAAAAAAAATCAATTTATATTCATAATTTCATATAAATATGATAAGTATTAAAAAAAAGTCATACATGAACAAAAAATACAATTTTTTTATAACCATGGGGCTTTTGTCCATTTTTGAGTTAAGGGCATGGGGCTTTTGTCCCAGGGGGCTTATGTCCATGGGGCTTTTGTCCTAAGGGGCTTTTGTCCCAGGGGGCTTTTGTCCGTACCCCGATATTTAGGCTGTCATCTTGAAATTCAGCCTAAAATGGCATTCGGACCAGGGAAAACACTTATTGACGTTTTGGATCTGCTGAACAGAGGCCAAATGAATGATTTCATACCTTATTTAGCGAGACCAGTTTGAGGAGTGTTTGATGCCCCTTCCTGATCCAATGATTATACATGTATTTGAATATAAGAAAATTTTGTTTTTAAAAACCGGCTACCATCTCGCAATGAAAATGCTTTCATCTGAAAATTAGCACTATTAATGATTTAAATGAGTTATGAAACCTTATACAAGAATGTTTTGGCTACTGAAGTAAGACAAAATATGATAAGAAGCCTAGACAGTGTTTTTTCAGTTAATTGTATTGGCGAACACTCAGAATGCCGGGTAGAACCCCAAATGTGCAATGTTTACATCTTGATTATTACTTAGGAAGTTCAAATAAACTTTTCAATCATTTGCCTTGTAATTGCCATTACATATTCACAAATATTATTAACATTTATTTATTGCCAATCAAAATTTATTGTTTGTCTGAGCTTGGCAGCAAGCTTAATGATCGAAGAAATCTAAAGAAAGTGAAAGCTTTAAATTCAACTGAGTTTATTTCAGTTAGGTTTACCGCCACTTTGAGCAGTTGAATTGCATTGGCTAGAGCAGTGGTGGACACATGTTCATACTATATTTACCTCGACCGGAGATTGAACTACGGTTCCAGCGGTTGAGTCTGCAATACTGTGCGATGGTTTAGGTCCAAAAAATCTACTGTGATAAACATTTGAAACTATTCTACTTAAATCGGCTTGCACAATGATGAATATGATTATAAGTCTCCGATAAATAGTCTGTATCTTTAAAACTGAAGTTCTACAGCAAATTATAGAGCAAATGCAATGTATAAGGCTGGAAATAAACTGATACCAAAAAGACTTTTATATTTTTTCATATATGGCTGCTCTCTTGAATATGAAAAAGAAAAATGTTTTTTTTTATTATTATTTTGTTTCATTTAGAGAAATACATTATTTTGGACATCTCTGACTTCTATCATGGGTTTTACAACAAAATAACACATGATAAAGGTTGACACCAATCTTAGTTTCAAATGAGCCTTATCTCAGATGTAAATTCACATAAGAACAAAATATTTTCATATTAGATCGTTTGTGTGTATCATCAGTTCTTTTTGGGTAATGACCCTTAATTTTTTACAAAGAGCTAAACTTGCACTTTGACGCTATCCTTATAATCATAATCAATTTAAGCTTTATTTAAAGCAGTCTTTTCGTCACCATAAATCGACAGGGCATGTTATCTGCAGAACTGGCAAATAAATTCTTATTTGATATAAGGTTGATTTATTGTTTAGTGGGAATCTACATTTCATTATTCCTGTCTGCCATTTCCAATTTCAAAAAGAAATTCAAATTGGGGGTAGGTTTCATGACCCTTTTTTTCAAAAAGTGATTTCCAGTTCAAATATCGTGGGAACTAAATGTTAAAAGTAATTCAAGTATTCAAGTTGGTCTTAACATGACTTTCAGAATCCCAATTGGCTACCATCTTGATTACAATTCTAGATTTATATTCGAATCTGGGCATGTTTGTTTTGTTTTTCCAGTTGTTATTAACTAAGAAAAGGTGAAAAGATATCATAAGAAATATGTAGATAACATGCTTATGTTAAGCTTGTATATTATATTAAAGCCCTGGCTGCCATCTCCATTTTTTTTTTTTAAAAATCAATGATGACAGGGTGTTATCAGTATTATTATTGATATGTAATGCTTTGGCTACAAGAACGAATCAATGAAAATGGCTTAACTGGTCTGAAAAATCTTTCGGATTAACAATTTATTTTGAGCAGTAATCCTCATTTCAGCTTTACTGGCTGCCAAGTTCAATTTCTAAAAAAATTCAAATTCGCTTTACCTGTTTTTTTCAAAAAGGAAATGGTTTCAGCCTTTGAACAAATTATTTGAAACTACAGTGTATTCTGATGTTAAAGTCTGTCACAGCATGGCTTTTCACATTGTTTACTAATCCATAATTCCACTTGGCTGTCATCTTGATTACAATTCTATATTCAAATTTAAATTCAGTCATTTATTTATTTTGTGATTTCTACTCAGCATCTTAGTGACAAGAATATGTGAAAAATTGGTTTAGAAATATAAAAATATCAAAATAATGATCATTTTGTATATTTTACGATAGCCCTGGCTGCCATCTCCATTTTCTCAAAATGCTCAATGATGACAAGATGTCATCAGTTAGATTCTTGATGTGCAATGTCTTGGCTACCAGAAACAATCAAGAAAAAAACTTTATACTGCACTACTAGGTTCAGCTTAATATCTGCCGGACTATAGTAATTGTTGATTTAAAGAGATGTGAAATAAGTGGATAAATGGCTCATTAAAAAAAATCGGATACTTGATGTTATTCATAGCCATTCTTTACATAATGGATCTTTCTTTTGCTGTTTACTCATATTTTACATATTGTTTGTTTTCAAATAAATTAATTTTATTGACACTAAAATAATATCGAAAAAGTCGTCTATTTATAAAGTTAAAAATCGGATAACCTATCAAGTGCGTGTGACGTCACGGAAACACTAATGAAATAAAAACATAAGAAAAGGGTAAGAAAAACTCTCAATTATTATTTAATTATATTCTACTAACTCAATTATAAAATTTTACACTATTCTTTGATAAATATGACATTTTTCATTCCGAAATACTTACGAAAAATGCCCGTGACTGTGATAGAAAATGCTGGATAAAACGCCTTCTCTGATTGGTTGACGGAAAAATTATAGGTATACCCTCATTATTACAGCTAAACCCATAATAATACCGGTGTACCGCTAAATATTGTAGGTATACCGGTAATATTATGGCGGTTTACCCACAATTTGTAGGTGTACCTCCATATTTATCGGTATACCGATAAAAATATGTAAGTATACCCTCATTTTTATGGGTATACCTCCATTATTATGTGGGTATAGCGGTATTCCGACTATTGACCCCGTTCGCGCGCCATATTTAAGGACACCCACTGTCGTCCGTTGTCAACTATCTTGTAAATTTCTTTTTCACCCGAAACACCGCGTCAATTTCAATGAATCATTGTCACAATGTCTCTTTCGTGATTGGACTAGAAATTCTTTATGGCCCATAGATATGGGCCTGGAATTCACACTATGAAATCTTTGAAAGACATCTCCTACTCAACCGCTGGAATTCTTTCAGTAAAACTTCGATAGAATATTCCTAAGATGACCCTTTTTGGTCGCAAATGTTTAACCCATTGACCCATAAACATTTTTTCCGGCAGACCGTAGAAATGCTTACTTAGAAATCTTTGACCGACATTCAATAAACTGCTAGTCTTATGCCAATGAAACTTTTTCACAATGTTCCTGGGGCTGCCCTTTAAAAGTGATGGCAAAACTCGAATTGACTAATAAATAAGAGCGTGCTAGGCATGGCATTTTTCACTCCGAATTCTTTGAACGACGTGCAAATTATTGTATTGGTTGGTTTTATTTTTAACCATTCTTACCTAAGGTCCCAACAAAGTTTTATCCATAACTTGGCTTACATTCTAAAAAGGCAACACATTTCACTATGCTGTTCATTAAAGCAATTTTATTTCTTGTTTACTTATTGAGTAGTCACTCAAAATGACGATGACCAAGTTGTTATCCTTAAAAAAGACCAAAACCGGTTATTTCAGATGCTTTAATGGTTGTTGGATAATGTTGACATGATGGGTAAAGTTGATATTATTTTAAGTGGTGTAGTCAATGAATATTAATTCATAATTTATCTGCTTTGATTTTCAACGATATATTGAATATTGAAGAATGATAAAAGATGCAAAATTTGTGTTTTTAACGTGAACTTGAATACTTGTACGGACAAAGATAAGTCTTAAATAACCATTTCGTTGTTATCATTTTTATCCTGCTGGATCTAAATTTTGTTTCAAATGAATCGTAAGTCTTTGGGACGCTTCGATCATTTTTTTTAACCTACTTGGGTTGCAATCAGCGTAAGTAAAGATATGGGGAAACTGATCCTTGTCCACACTACATGTCAAGGTTTTGTATACACAGCACGAGAAGGTTTAATTAAGATGTAAATGAGAAATTCTCGGATTGCTATTTATGTCACTGAGTATACCTGCAATACATGGAATGCTATAAACAAATCAAAATGCTGTCAGCACTGTAAATCGGGCATCATTGAGAGGCTGGAATTGTGCAAACCGATCAAAATCAACGCAATAGCAAAGAATTCTATGCTAAAATTAGACTAGGAACTATAGAAGCAGACGATTCCAACAGACGACAAATAAAGAAAGAACTCGAGACAAAGGAAAACGGATAGGAAGAAGGGGTAAGGAATTGTTGTTGTTGTTCTTTTATGAAATATAAGAACGTTTCCCCCTTTTCATTATGTATCCCCTCCGCAGGGATAGACATTGATCACATTAAACAATTTTAGAACAAAAAATTAGAACAGCACGAAGATAATTTCAATTCCTTTACTCAACCGAAAAGCTTGTAAAAAACGCTGGAAATACTAATTGATAATTACTAAAAACGAAAATTACATCAAATTATGTATAAGTCTCTTCCTTTTTTGTTGCAAAAGTGAGAGATAAAAAAGGAGATAACTGAAAAGGCCGTTTCTTGGTTGTTTGTCTTGAACAAATAGCTCAGTGGATAACAAGCAAAATGTAAGTGTCCAGCATCGGTAAGCGTTGGTTTTGACCGCGTCATAATCATAACAGAATTTGATTGGTTGTCAGCCCTACTGGTAAATGACCGTGCGAGGATAAAATCAAAGCAGTAATTTTGTATCTGCTACAAAATAATTATACAGTTAACCTATTGCACGTTTCAACTCCTTTACTCGAAAATCTTGTTATAAACACTGAAAATACTAACTGGTAATTACTAAGAGCGAAAATTACATCAAATTTGGTATTAGCCTCTTCTCTATTTGTCAAAAAAATGAAAATAAGATAAAAAAAAAATCTTTGTAGATAGTGACAATAAATTCATTCCTACATTTCAATTTGTCGAACTTTATCAAATCTGGTATCGAAAGAGTCCATTTTCTTACCATTTTTTCGAAATTGACTCCAATGAATATCATGTAAGTTTCAAGCGTAGATATATGATCTCCACATGAGCACTTCGGCTACCTTAAATGGGATACGGCCGCCTCCTTTCAGGGGGAGGGGGGAGACCAAATTAAAGGCTAGACTTGACCCAATTTCGAACTTCATTAAAAGTAATGTTATTTATAAATTCACCAACATCCCGTTTTTTGAAAGGATTTTTTTCCCGTAAAGTTTCGATAAAAAAAGGACCCAAATCAACAACAACAATTATTATCAGTGAAATACAAAACAAAAATGTGTGACACTTCCAACCGTTAGTAGTAGTATCAGACTGGACGTTATCTATTTCATTTCACCTATTTCAAATATCTTTTTGTCGAGTACACATGGGTTGAGCCAAACATAGTCGTCACGACGAAAGGTCGGTGTATGTACGTGGGTGCGTAATTCGTCCGTCCGATTTTCATCGAAGTTTTGCTCCTACATTTATAGATTGATGTCAGAATATATTAAAAAAAAACTTCGGTCACAATGATTAAATGTGTAATTTGAAACTATTTATTTTTAAGTTGGAATGCGGAGCAATTCCAACTTAGATTTAACAAAACCGCAAAATGAACACAAGATAATTTCATTTCTGGTTTTTTGAGAACACATATCACGTGAACAGGATGTGAATACTCTTCGACCTATTTTGTGTATCTCAACTTGACATAGACATACAGTTTATATCATCGAAAAAAGTAATAATGCTGTACAATTATACAACTATCACTTCATGTATATTATTAACACGCTTATTTATGTTATAAACGATATTTATTTAAAGTTGCGTAAGAATTTACTAGTATCACATGTTTGCATTACTATATTTGGAAATCATGTGATAAGTCAAATAAGGTCAGCTATATACAATAGCACTAGCCAATCACGTGATCTGCTTATTTGGTATTGTCGCGTTCTCTTTTCTCAGTACTGTGGCGATAGCACAGGCTAATCACGTGATCTGCTTATTTGGTAATGTCGCTCCAGTTTTTCGTAGAATTATGTTATTGCTTCTTTTTAAGGTATAGTTTCTCTTTCTGAACGAATTTATTACACATTTAACTTTTGACAAATTGTTTTATTGTACATTTCTGTCTACAGTTACGAAATAAAAATCTTCAGTTTATGTTGAAGGGATGATACACTTTTAAAGTTGATAAATATTTTTGCATAGTCTTGTTATATTGTCGTTTGTTTTCCGTTATATTGCAGTTTTATTGAATGTTTTATTAAGAGCACCACTTTACAGTTAGTTACATCGTGTAATTGACATTCATCTCAATCAAAAACATACTTAATCGCTCACTCAGCGCTCCATTCATTCATTCCAAACACTCACCCAAACCATTCAAAAACGCTCAAAATTACTATGAAACATTAGTTCAACATGTACATTCAAAATGAATAGAGTAAGAACCAAATCGTGATTTCACTAACATTATTGAAATTTAAAGCGTCTGATTGGTTCTTAACCAATAGAAAAAGCTATTGATGGAACTTTTATGCATGTTTTATTAAAGGGAGGTTTTACATATCGCTAATTTTGTTCAGGATGAACGTCCATAAGTCGCATGTATGGTCCGTACCATTTTCTTCCTTTTAAGCTCACCTGAGCACAACATGCTCAAGGGGAGCTTTCAGGATCACACCGACTCCGTCGTGCGTTGTGTGTCGTCAATTTTCTTAAAGCATCTTCTTCTCCTAAACCGCTGACTACTTTCAACGAAATTTTGCGTAAGTGTTTCGTGGGTGACCCTCTTCACAAATTGTTCGCTACATTTTGATTGGCCCATAAATTTGGGTGTGGTAGAGCGAGGCCTAATTTAAGCTCGAACTCTTTGAACGACATCTCCTCCTGAACCACTGGGCCGATTTCAATGAAACTTTACCAGAATTTTCTTGGGCTGGACCTTTTTTTAAAAAAAAATCGCGCTATTTAGATTGGCAAATAAATATGAGTGTGGCAGTGATGGGCTTATTTTGAGCCTGAAACCTTTGGACGACATCTCCTCCTGAACCACTGAGCCGATTTCAATTAAACTTTTCTAGAAATTTTCTTAGGTGACCCTTTCCAAAAAATTTCGCGAAATTTTGATTGGCTCAAAATAAGAGCGTGGAAGGGAGGGGCTTATTTTGCGCCCGAAATCTCTGATCGACATCTCCTCCACGACCACTACGCCGATTTCAATTAAATTTTACCAGAATTTTCCTTGGTTGACCCTTTTTAAAAATTGTTCGCGATATTTAGATTTGCAAAGAGCGTGGCAGGGCGTTTTTTTTTCTAGCATGAAACCTTTGAACGAAATCTCTTCCTGAACCACTGGGCTGATTTCAATTAAACTTACCGAGAATGTTCCTTAGGTGACCCATTTCAGAAATTGTTCGCGAAAGTTTGATTGGCCCAAAAATATGAGCGTGGAAGGGAGGGTTTTTAATTTCGAGCCCGAAATCATCGAACGGAATCTCCTCCTGAACCACTGGGCCGATTTCAATGAAACTTTACCACTTTGGGTTCCTTGGGTGACCCTTTTCAAAAATTGTTCACGAATTTTTGATCGGCCCATAATTACGGGCATGACAGGGTGGGCCTTATTTTGAGCCAGAAAACTTTGAATGACATCTCCTCCTGAATCACTGAGCCGATTTCAATGAAACTTTACCAGAATGTATATTTGATGACCCTCTTCAAAAGTGTGTTGGCAAAATTTTGATTAGCCCATTAATATGGTTTTGCAGGGCATGGCTAATTTGTAATGAATGGGTGGGTACGGCCTATCATCTCTGTTTATTCTTCGAATAATATCTCCTCTTCAACAATTAGACAATATTTGAATGAAACTATGCCAGAAAGTTTCTTGGATGCGATCCACTGGACCAATCGAATTCAGGAGAGCGGATAAGGGCCATTCTGGACCTCTTGTTATCAGATTTCGTTCATCAGTTTCAGTCCTGTATAGCGATTCAGGGGTTTAGGCGCCTCTCGTTTTTGAACTGCATTGATTTATATACGCCCGTCTAAAGACAGGATGACCTGTGGTAGGCAGAAGGCGTCAGCTTCGTTAGTGGCTTGAGGTCACCGTTTCTTGAACGCATTCCAACTTATCAGTACTTTCAGTACTTTGATAACTCTATATTACAAATGTAACGTTCCCAACTTTGTCCGGAGCATAATTTTATTCATATATATTTTTTAAGGATACCAAAATCATATGGCACAAATGTTCCCCTCAAGGTGTATAAGTGCCATTTAAAGTTTTTATTGCTGTAGGTCGAATTTAACGTTTGCGGCCCCGACAAGTGTTGTCCCTGGACAGCCATTCAATTGCTATTTTTTTACGTTTACTTTTAACAATCTTATACATGTAGTTATATCTCCACGGTTGGAGCAACTTACAAATGGATTACTTGAACTCCTACCACCTTAAGTTTCATTATATACCTTTCTAGCCTTCAGGTGCTATCCGACATAGGTTTGCGATTATAAACCCATTGCTAGGAAATAAATAGCCGGAATGGATGAGTACTGCCGTCGGGGATCGAACCCTGTACCATTAGACTGGTAGTCCGATGCGTTACCAAATTGCCGATGACGGCGGCCTATTCAATGATCTGCCTCTCGTATACTTGTCAACAAACTCACAAACAGGTAGTGCGAAAAGCAATATACTTGTGAAGTATGAAGGCACTATCACTTACTGTTAAAAGAGTGTATTCTTTTGATTATTTATGTTCTGCATGGCTGTCCAATCGGCTTTTGCACGTTTGGGGACCCCTTAATATGATCCCTTTTCTCAAGAATTACATTATTTATTTGATAAAAAAGTTTCTATTTATTCAGCGTAAATAATTAATACTTTTTTTAAACTCGAGGATAACCCAATGAAGAGTCGATAGACTCTTGTTTTCATCATGGTCATAACGCATACCAGATTCCCCTAATCACTTAAGAGGGGGTCATTGTATTTTACCTCTGTTATCATCTTCTATTATCTAGCTCTGCATCATCCGCCTCCGTAGGAGCTCGAACCCGCTACAAGATCTTTCATAAATCATTTGATGAGATATCAAAATAGATACCATGGTACTTCTCGGTTCAAATAGAATATGACCTTAAATACTGTGAGACATACCATTTGCTTTGTAATTTGAAACGTGGTGAAATTAATAATAAATTGAGAATAACATAAAATGTCTGAAAATATATATGTCATCTGGTCGCCTTTGGGAGAATTTATCCTGACGAGGCTTATCCTAAGGTTAACAACATCGTGAAATTGACAAGATGAATGATTTGGGAATCATTTAAGAATGAAATTGAATGAGTGTGTGGAGCGAGTTTTGAGTGCACTTAATAGGAGGTAATCCTATATCGTATTTTTTTCAAGGTGAACAAAATGTTCGATATTGATTACCTCCCTTTAATAAAAATACATTCAAGTTTTATACATGGCTTCCTATTTCTTCAAGAACCTATGAGACGCTAATAATTTGAATAATGTTAGTGAAATCGCGATGTTTTTCAATCAAATTTTATTTTGAACGACGTTGGTTATTCTATATTTTTCAATGGGGTTGAGCGTTTTTGAATGGTTTGAGTGAGTGTTTGGAATGAATGAATGGAGCGCTGAGTGAGCGATTTAGAATGGTTTTGGTTAAAGTGAATGTCAATTTTAAGCTGTAAATATCTGTAGTCGTGATAATTTCTCACTGCCGAGACCAGTTAACTTTGATATTTGAAGGCGCTTACATATAATTCTATTTATCATGCAACCTTTTTTGTGCCCAATTATAATTAACCCTCAAAACTCGAAGAAATTCAGATGAAAGTGTTAGAAAATTGTTAATAGAAATAGAGTGCCTGATATCATGTTATCAGACAGGTGATATCAGATCAATACAGGCTTTATTGTATGGCAATAAATATTTATTTCAGCTTTTTTTATTTAATTCAAAACTTGAGATTCCTGAAAAAAAAAATGTCAAGCTTGTGGCCAAGTGGTTAGCATGCTTGTGTCGTCATCTGGTAAAAATAAACGGCCACTTACTTTTGCTGAAAATGTAATATTTTTCTTTTGTATAAGAAATGGGAATATAGAAAAAAAACTCTTGGGAAAAACTTTTACATCGACTTGAAAAAAAAAATGTGATGAAAGCAACGAATTTGAAGGGAATTAGTTGGTATCCCTGTTTTCAAAATTAGAATTGGTGTGTGGGGGTAATTTTAGTATTTTATGCTTGTGTGAGTTACAAAACAACCTCAGTTTTTCTTCAATAATGTAATATCTTGCGAGAATTAGCCGCCAAAGTTCGTTATTTATTGGACTAATTCTAAGACCGTAATTCCTCGAAAATGTGAAACTTTTGGATATTTCTTAAAGGAAGGTTGTTGTGTTTGGTTTTTTTCTACAGAAACCATACATAAAATTTCGAATCCATTCTTCTTTTGAAATATGTCAAATTGAACCACCGTCAAAACAGAAATAAAATATACTTCTTTTTTTGACTACAAATATGTTAAATTGTTGTAAATGCAAGATGGGCGTTTAGAAGTTGGGTTCAGTATTGACCTGCGATATTATTACCTGTGACATTCCTAGGATGACAATGTTTCAACTTGCCTTCCTTTTAATCGAATGTTTTGGGGTTTTGGTGCATGTGTTAAAACGTAGTAGTAGAAGGGGTCTAAGTCTTCGAACCATTGCAGTGCGGCCTTGAGTGTCACAATAGTATCATAGTGTTCATGTATTGGACCCGTAAAAATTCTGTTCATTTGCAAAATACATTCATTAGGAGCTCGTTTCAGAGTATTTACCTGTGATATTGTGAGTGTAAATTCTGCTTTATCCAAGTCTTAGGATGAAAAACGTGTGCATAATGAGCATATTGTATTGCAAAGTTTTTACCATTTACCTTGATACGGAATCGGCAACATCCGACCCCGACATTCAATGTCATCCCGATACAGATCTCCACTTTGTCATTATGAAGTATCTTCATGGATGAGAAGGGGAGAACAAATTGGCATACCTTATTTATACCTAATTTATGATACTCATCGTACGACGCTTATGACCAGACGTCACAATCCATATCCTCGGGATTTCAACATGGAAAATGAAATGTTTGTAGAATCAAGTACAAGAAAAGTAAACTCATCCGACAACTTTTATGTTCAAGTGAGGATACAAAGTTTTGAACGATTTTATGGGTTACTATTGAACGACAAGACAAAATAAAAAAAAGAAAGTGAAACATCGGCCATGAATTCGATAGTTTAATAATATATACTCAGTGTCACAAGAAAGTTACCGCCTATATACCGAATTTCGTTCAACATATTTTTCATTATTTATTGCAAATACGCCGGTGATGTTAATGAAAAACTTATCAACGCAGTATGATCACCGTTTTACACATTCAGACTTCTTTTTATATCAATCTTAATATAATGCATAGGATGAAATATCCAAAGGTGTTGTACTTTTTTAGTTACGCAAAGTGTATTATCGTGTATATGGATTGGAACCTATCAAAATTTGAGTAGAATCTAAAGAAACACAACTTTAAAAATAAAATTTTATGGAAGATTTTGCGAATTACGCCCTTATCATTCATTGAAGCTGAAAAATTTGATGTGATTTAATGAAAACGCTGCCGAACTGATGTTGACGTCGCCATTGGTCGTTTGTAAAGGTCGCAATTTCTTAATCCATTATTAATTGGTATTCTGACACATTTCATGCTTGCTACATGCAATAATAGGGCATTCGATATCCTGGATTGATAGGACATGCAAAGTAAAACTTTTCTGCTACATAATTTAAACATTATGTCAATCTAACACACAGACAAAACAAGAGGATTGTTTGTCCTTATGTCCTCACCTTAAGTAGCGTTAACAAAAATGCGAAATGACCCAACTACTCATTGACAGGCTAGATCAAATATTCAAGCCAAACATTCCGATTATTTGCGAAGAGATTTGAGCAAAGGATAGAGCTTCTAGAGTGTACACAATGTTTTATAAGATTGAAAATGTACAACATTTTTACTAAGTTTCAAGACATTTGAGTAAAACTGTGGTTTCTAGAGTCGAAACGAGGATTTCCTCATTTATCCATCTAGACAGAATTTCGAATACGACCTTGATCTGATGAAGACAAACATTCCAATTAAAATTGCAAGCCATCTAAATAAATAATTGCCTCTAGAGTGCACACGAAGTTTTCCTATATGATAATCCTCGGGCTTTATTGTCGACCCGCTTTAAAATTTTCGAACTATTCCTAAATTTTATGTAGACACAATCACACCAAGTTTCAAGACATTTGCAAAAAATGTGACCTCTAGAGAGCCCACATTTATCTTTTTTATTTGGCCCGTTTACCTCATTTTTTTTCACATTTGACCCAAATTTTAAACTTTAGATTGGTTTAATGGAGAAAGGTTATTCTAATAATGTTCCAAGACATTGGAGCCAACTTTGAGGCCACGAAAGTATACACAAAGTAAAATTTGCCGACCGACGGCGGGCTCAAGAGTTAGCTCGACCAATATAGATTTTTGAAGTTTGACGCTATGATTGGTGTCATGTCTGTGCATTGGGTCTATCGAGATGAAAAAGGGCGAAGCACCATACTACTCTATCGGAAATGGTTTGATCATGCATGTGTACAAATTTCGCTTTGTCTCGATAGACCAGCAATTTCAAGTGAATGATCAAGGACCAATTTTACATGGAAAATGATAGGAGATAACGGTGTCTCGAACCTAACTCTTGCTTGCGGGTCTATACAAGTGTTGTTCGATTAGGTAACCCTTAAATGTGATATTTACTACAGAGGGATCACAAGAACACAAGCGTAAGGCTTATCGTTATTTAGAAAACAAAATCATCGACACGTCTTGAACCCAAATTGACGCGATGCATGAATTAAAATGAAACGCGAATGGGAATAAATGCCACACAAGCAAATAGTCCTTACTTGATGAGTTGACTATATGTGTAAGCTATTGGAAAGTGGATAATTTTTTTGCTGAATTTGATTTAAGAAATGAAAATAGTATTTCTTAAATTCATAATTGTATCAAACTAAAATATATATGGAATCGTGTCTAATTAGTTGTTATTTACTTAAAACACGGGGTATTGTTATCACCTTCGCTTTATTCGCGTTCAGGTTGTTGTTGACCTAGACGTAGAAATTTTTTGCCTTTGTCATATCTCTATTTTTATTTAAGATTTCATCATGAAACTTGTCACTTGTTTTTACCATCAAAGGAGTTATCCAAACAATCAAGGGGGTTGATCTAAAAGCTTTTTTGTAACAGTTGTGCCCATTTTTTTACTTACATTTTCTGCATTATCCAGCACCTGCAACCGAGCGTTTGCACTCGTGGACGGGGCTCGTGTTTTAACTAAACGACATGAGAAAAAATGAAGAGTTTTATTAAATTGGATAGTTTTTAATGGATCTCTTTTTTGCGTCACAAGCGAACTAAATATCTAGTTCATGGTATTATGGATAGCTTTTAACGAACCAGAACGATCGTTTTAATAGACAAAACATTGAGAAGTTTTTATTTATTGACGAAGAACAACAATACAATTGTGCATTCGTGGCATTCTCATCCAGGAAGAGTCTTCAGTCTTTGACCTGAAATAATCGAAATAGTATACTCTTTAGGAAGACAGATCTGCGTTTACAAAAGTAACCATAAAGATCCAGCGGGGAAATGATAAATAAAGCGTTATTTTGCATATTCGACACAATTTCATGACGTCTTTTTGGGTTATCCTCGGTAACGCGGGTCCGCTCCATACCGTAAACTACGCGGAGTGTAACGTAATTTACATTACCAGTAGGCTCCGGGGATTTATTTGGTCCGAAATAAGAAAATAATATAGTGCATGATTTAAAAAAAAATCGGCTTGATGTTTGAAAACTTTGGCGGCTTCGTTTTCGCTGGTTAGAAATGGGTCCCGGATTTTGATTCGGGAAAAGGCCGCGATGTTATAATGAAGATTGGCAAGCGAAGCTACTTACATATACTTCATTTCCGTCATTAAATTATGCATTCAGACCAGGTCAGTCTATCCCGTATGACATTTTTGTATAGAATTTAGTTAAAATACACATATGTCGGAGTCTAGATTAGAATTTAGTCAAATCCGGAATCCGACCAGTCCAGATTGGAATTCTAATTCTGACTAGGCAAAAATGGAATGCTAATATTGACTAGGCAAATTCCAGATCGAACTTTGCCAAATTAAAATTCATTCTAGTTTGGCTAGACAGATCTGGAATCGGCCTAGACCAGACTGGAATTTTTGTATTTATGTTTATTTGAATGATAAAAGTTAGGTTAATCAATATAAACAATGCAAAATTAATTTTGATATCTATATCTATCAAATTTAAACAAAAAAGACGTGTATTTTATAAATTGATAATTAACTTTATATACCTGTACATGCCGTGAGAACTTATTTTCACATATAGATTTTAAGATCTACTGACCGAAGGTTGAAAGAGCTATAGGGATTTTTTTCTTTTCGGTTTACGTCTTTCTATTGCATCGATCGTCCATAAACACACCCTTGTTAAAGCTACAATAGTCGATAGTTTTCATCTGATTTAATTCTAACTTTCCCAGTAAAAGTGTTTAGTTGATAACATCATTGACTAAGTTAATGTTTTTAGAATGATTTTGGAATTATATTAAATGAGTGAGAGGAGAGGAGCAAGCTTTAAAGAAAAAGAAGGAATGAAAAACCGCTTACTCGATGAAATCAGCTATATATTTAAATCTACATAATTTTCTGTTTGTGTGTCTTCGTGAACAAATATGACGCTTTAAAATTTTACAAGAGCTAACTGTAAATGCGCCCATACTTAAAAGAATATCCAAGATTTAACACTTACTGGGTTTAATAGTATTGTTGTGCAATAGCTTTCTTACAAATGCTACATTTCTATGATATTTTTGCCAGAAATATGCTTAAATTTAAAAATGAAATTTAAGTTAATTTTCATACTGTAAAAATGGCTCATATTTTAACAAGGTACAGTCTAAAGTACTATCCAGGTAGTACTACAACCGTTGGTATGAAATTCGGGCCAAAAACGTAGTTATGCAAGCAATTAATTTTGACTTATTTTTAAACACATATGTCATATATGTCATTTTCATTTTGTAAACGTGTAGTTCTGTGTAAGGTATGGTGTGTTATCACAACATAAATGGACATAAATAGTTTATATACCTTTGAGTTTGTTTAGCAATATATCATTTTCTATTTCACAGAATGATGAATTTATAGTAATTTATTACAGATCATTGAATTAAAAAGCTATAATTTGAAATAAATCGCAGAATATAATTTACAATATTATGGTACGATGTTGCACCATACCTAATATCTATTTTGAAAACAGACCAAACCGGTTTGACATGTATGGTGACAAAATAAATGGAAATTGATTGTTTCAAAAGAGCCTTTTGAGACTCAGTTTTATATCAACGTTTGAAGTACTACCTGGATAGTACTTTAGACTGTACTTTGTTAAAATATGGGGAAGTTTTATCCAACCGCAGTTGCTTGTTCTGAACAAAATGACCCTTTTCCACAATGTTTTGGCTATACCGCTATAGCTATGGCGGTCTTATGTTGCTAAACTGCTTGTGCTCATGAATACCTTCATTTTGATAAATAATATACCTGGACATACTGCTTTTTCTCGGCTAATGAAGTGCCCTTAAAATTGGGTCTCAAACACTTTACATGAACCTTAAGTTAAAGACAATTGAATCAGGGAACATTATGTACTGTAATAATACCTTGCTGTCTGTGAAGACTAGAGATGATTTGTACGAAACGATAATGCCATGCAATTTGATTTAAACCCTTAGAAATATTAATTTTGTTAGGTATGAAAGCACCTGTAAGAAGGCAAATAAAGCAAATGTATAAAATAACTATCTAATTGTAACTAAATGGAATACTAGATCCAACTTTGTTCTAACAATCGAAAATGGATAAATTGAATTGAAACTCTATCAAACACTTTTTTAAAATATATATTCAAAACGTTTTTTATACTTTTCAAGCGCATCTAGCAAATTTTGATTTTATAAACTAAAGGTGTTTGTATACAATCAATAGATGAAGATATCAAAACTGATATTGTTTTTTCTTTACTTTGATTTCGATTGTTAGCAGACTTATAATTCCAACAAACACAATAAGATACATATTGCAATCTGGTCTAGGCCGATTCCAGATCTCACTAGCCTAACTAGAATTAGATTTTGCCTAATCTGGATTATTATTCCTTTTCTGCCTCGTCACAATAAGAATTCCAATCCAGACTACTCCGATTCTGGATTTGACTAGATTCCAATCTCGACTCTGAAATGTAGATAAGCATCACTTACTCAAAGGATTACGGAGACAATACAGCATACCCGTCCCTTTCCTATCCATTCAATCATAAAACAAACTAATTAATCCCTTAAAAAATAAAAAAACTGACTCGAGTGATCTTTTTAAATACTTACAGGAAGTTTGTATAAAGACCACTTTTCCCATGACACACATTAGAAAAGGCTTCAATTTGTGTATGGCAACAGGATAAGCAACAGTTTTTGAAGGTTTCTTCCAAATCTCACTGTCTTTAATTGCACGAGTCGTTTCAACAAGATTTTTGCACGACAAATGACGTTTTTTTTAATTGCACAGAATTTCATTGCAAAAGTAAACGAAATTGAAAGGTAAACCAAATGCACCTTCTTGTCAGAAGGCATAAATATCAAATAACTTTAATTCATTTCTGATTAGAGAATTATTTCACTGTATATGCATCCTTTTTTTTTAGCTGACACTACAGCCCGTTGCATCCATGTTTTTTTGCCTAATCAGTATGCAAAGAAGAAATCCTAGAGCACAGGGACCAAACAGTGAAATTAAGTTGATTTTTTATTTTCAGAGAAAACTTATTCTTCGGTCACCAATAAGGCAATGTTCGTGACTTTGCAGCGCCTAGCGCCAATGTTTTCACTCAATTTGTGTTTAAAAGAATTCTGAAAGAGCATTAGATCCTTTTGGCATTATATGATTTAAGAACAAAACGTTGTAAAACTTTATTTGTTTTAACATTAAAATATGCCAAATTTTAAACTTTCGATGATTTTTTTCCCAACGTCATCTTCAGTAATGTTTGCGATGTCTAAAAATCCGAGTGTAGTACGACATGCCTCTATAGCCTTATCATTCCCAATGTCTATTCCGTAGAATTTTAGAGGGTAACCGATTGGCTGACAGGCTACCAGCGCAGTCTGATTGGGGTCGACACTTTACGCACAACCCACATTGTCTCTTTTCGATTGACGGGTTACATAATTTCTGGACCGGCCTGATGACAGAGTCAGTCTACGCGAAAACGCGCGTTAGATGACGTCGGGATCACATTATTTTAAATTATTGCATAAAATGTTTGTTTTCGGGTCGTTAAAGGCATACGTTAACGGACACAACCCGGGCGATAATCAGAGAAAACGTAGATTAATCAGGAAATTCACGTGCTGTTAACGCCCGGCTTTTTCATTTAAATATTCTCTCTCTGGGTCTATAAACTTTATCAGTTTCCTTGTCCAACTTTATTATAGAGCATACCTAAAGACGTTGCTCTAAAACCCGCGTTAAATTGTGTGACGTAGTAAATTTAACAAGCAACATCGGTATAAACAAGATGGACGGTGTGATGCATGATGGCATTTAAGTTGGTTTGTAACTGTTTTTTTTTTTTATTGTTTCTATGAAATTATTTCGCAATTTTTGTTTGAACATATACTCTTATCCATCTTTTTATGCAATAATAGCGCCAATGCACGCTTTTTCGGGCGTTAACATTTGCAGAGACCCTCAAAATGGTTTACGCCCTCGTATTTCGCACTCGGGCATTAAACCATTTATCGGGTCCCTGCAAATGTAAACGCCCTCAATTCGTGATTCAACCCTAAAGTGATCCTACACATGTGTAAATGAAGATAAATTTTACGGTAGTCACCGGCCACTGTAAGCTCTGTTTCATTCTGGGATCCCTGGTATGAGACATCGATATCCGGCTCGGTAACTTCATTCTGTCATTTGAAATAGGGCCATTGTGACACAAGTCATTTGTCTCAAACAAATGGGCAAATGTAAGCCTGAGTAGAATTGGAAACGTGTAGCTCGGATATTTGTTGTGGCTGTACTGACGTAAGAAACAACAGGAAGCCAAGGGTATATGTAGCTAGCTACCTATCCGATATAGTTTCAATATGTTTTGTTCTTCTACAACAAATTCCATTCTCTTAATTTAAGGCAGATCAAAGCTTAATCGACACTTTTCGCGTTCCAATGTGGATTCTTTCCACTTCACAGGTCACAAATATTTGATTGTCATTAAACAAGTTTAAGGTAATAAATGTAAAAAAAAAAAACCCAAAAACGATATACATGTACATAGCTACAGATAGAAGGGGTATTTTGGATTTCAAATTAGAATTTTCAACTAGTCTTGCACAAATCCTATGTTGTGTTAACTCATTTGAATCATCTTGACAAGACGATTCCAATTGGTACTCACATTATAGTTTTTCATTAAGAAATAAAGATTTTAAACTGGCTTTACCCCCTCTTATCTGTGCCTCTTGTTTGAACCTATTTATTTTACATCGATTGAGAAAAAAGTTCTTACAACTAAGATTAATCCCTCTCGATTCTGCTTCCTTAAAAATTCACAAGTGCTCGCGCCGAATGTGTGGGCCTATGAAAGAACCAAGATGGATAGCCACTCCCGGGAATCGAACTGAGGACCTTTTGGTCAAGAGGCCGACGCTCTACCTCTAGACCACGGACACCACACACAAAAATCGACTTCCTAATTTTTTTTTCATCTGTGCCTCTGTATGTATATTTGTCATTTTGCTATATGCACCTCTTACCTGTATTAGCCCATCACTGTTGCTGAATCCGATGCCGACGCTGGACTAGAGTTCGGGAAAAGAAATGCTATTAGGAAGATCAAGACGAAGACTGTAAGATAGAAAAAAAACAACTTGTATAGTTATTCTGCGTTATTAATGAACTGGCAGGGCGGGGCTAAACCGTGACGTAATTTGGCGACTTTACTTTTCAATACTTTGGGTTCTTTCAAGTTTAAGTCGGTAATCATCGTAAACGCGTGCGAATTACTGTATCTTACAACCTAAAGGATTCGCGTGTTTTGAGAGAGTGAACACATTTCATCGTTTAGTAGCCAAGGCCTCGTAACTTCAGCTTGATTAAGCTGAAGTTACGAGGATTTGGTTACCAAATTACGATTTAAGGTCTAGAGTTATTTATGTCGACTCTCTTTAAAATGGTTATTTTAGATAAACGCTGATTTACCTTAACCTTAAGTGCAATGACCCGTTACTAAGGCTCCGCCCTGCCAGGGCATTAATTCTGCATTATATCCCACGAAAAATATACTGACGTAAATAAAAAAAACAAAGTAGAACAAAATATCTCCTTAAAAATGTTTTGTTAGTTTTTCAGTTTGTCTGTTTTATCTATTTGGTGGCGGCCGGAGCACCTAAGTAGATTCGTTGTTTTTCTTATACAAGTACAACAATAACATCCTTTCCAAGCCTCGAGCTACTATACCACAAAGTTCTAATAATATTGACCCGTTGATGGGAGACAAACAGTTGGAAAGGATGCGCGCCGCCGTCGGTAAGCGAACTCAAGACGATTTGAATGATGCCCCGATGCGCTACCACTGCGCTACGACGACGTCTCCATTGTAAATTCGTTGGACAACTTCATTTACGTTACCAAATTAAGATATTTTATAGTGTAATAAGGTTCTTTGTTATTATTCTTTTCGACGATCGGTAAGTCAAAATCCGCTAGTAAAGTTAACAACATCGTGAAATTGACAAGGCGAAAATTTTTTGAACGAAAGTGAGTTTTGAGTTAAATTAAAGGGAGGTAGGTCAATATCACAAATTTTGTTCAGGATGAACAAAATTAGCGATATTCATTACCTTCCTTTTATAAAAGATGCATTCACATGCTATAAACAGCTCCTTTTTCTTCAAGAACCAATCAGGCGCTTTCAATTTCAATTATGTCTGAGATATCGCGATTTTTTCTAGCTATTTTCAATTTGAATATAGTCGTTGATCCTATCTTTTAATGTGATTTGAAGCGTTTTTGAATGGTTTGGAATGAATGGTTGGAGCGTTGAGCAAGCCAGTTGGACTCGTTTTGATCGGAGTGATTGTCAATTTCACGATGATCAACTGAAGATCTCGAGATCTACAGATTAATAAAGTCTAAAATTGAACTTCTAATCGGTGACTTAGGTACAACACGAAAAATATTACCAGATATAGTTCACCGAACTTAACAAAGGATATAGAGGATAATCGTTTGTTTCAGTGTAAGATCGATTTATATTTCATTGCGTGAACAACAAAAGATATATTTTCACGAGAAGATATAGCTTTTGTTGTTCACGAAATGAAATATTGACCGATCTTATTCGAAATACAAACGATTATTCTATTTCTTTATTGCAAAAATGAGACAAAAGGACATTTTTTCGTAAAGCGCGTCATTTTGCAAGTGATTGCTATGCAATGTTAATTATGACGTCACTTATTTCGCCCCGCATAGATGACGCCAGATAGGGTGAAATGCACAAAAACAGGGTATAAGTTTTTTGATAATTTCACTGCCTTTTCGGTGAGATTATCAAGTGATAATCTACCGTTATTTCTCGATAAACCACCGAAAAGCATTAAAGAAATCTACATATGCAATAACCCCACTTCATTGATGTTTTTAAGCCGTTCAACTAAAGAATTATCAACGTAAATTAATTAGTCCCATGTAAATATTGATGGACTTTAATGTTGACGATTCATGTGTTTGATGAATTCTGATAGCCATGGTAGACACCGAATCCGAATTAAATAAAAAAAATATTTTCAGGGAAAGTATTGAAATTTGCAAGAGAGCTTCGGCACCCCAAATTTCAAAATAATCATTGGTGGGTAGGGTGATTCAGGAAATGCCTCATTTACGAAATTAGATGCCAAAAAGAATGCTTTCTTAGTTTTGTGCATTCCGCTATCTTTTTGGCATGGAAAAACTTCTGCTCTCATTTAAATTTTTTAAATTCTTTACATTTTTTAAGTTTTGTTACTTTTTCACAGTAGTGTAGGTGTCTTCATTTATCTACTCCTCAAGTTCTGTTGGTCCTTTTAAAATGTATTTAAGCCTGTGCGTGACATTTCCATTCATTTCAAATATGCACCAAGCATAGACTCTGGCCAGCCTGTACACCTGCACAGTCTGACCAGGGTCTTCACTCTGGGCATTGTAAAAGATAAGGTCCCAAAGTGACTTTAGAAAGTCAGGTAAATTTCTAATTATACTACAGTGATCTCGCGATAGCTCGAACACACACGGGACCGGCCAATTTTCTCGAGTCATAGCATGATGCGAGTTAATGCCAGTACGCAAAATTGTCCTATATGAAGACTTTCACTGCGTTTTAAACTTACCTTTGCATATTTTGCACTAAAAATATTCAGTACTTATGTGAAATACACCTAGAGGAATAGTTTTATGAAATTTCAATGATTTTATTATCTAAAACGATAGTTAATTTGGTCAAATCGTCAGCGTTGAAAAGAGAAAAATCCAAAAAAGTCGCGTCGGCGTCAAAGTAAGTGGTGCCAGTTCTCTGTACATAGGTCATTTAAATGACAAAAGTTTAGATTTGGCAATTTTAATGAGAGGCACTATAACAAGCATATTCTTTCTTCCTTATAATGATTTCGTAGCTATTATTTCTTAATGACAAGATTTAAGACGTTTCATCAGTCACAAGTAGGCGTTGTTGTAATCAATTCCTTCTTTTCTCACAATTTTTTCTTAGAGCTAACTTCCTCGGTACTTCAAATAATTAGAATGTAAGGGTGTTCCCTTAAATTGCAACAATAAACAAAGAAAGAAGTTTACAAGCTTTTTGTGATTTTTTTTCCCTAGAATTTTTCAAAATTTTTGTTCAGCAGATAACAAATTAAGGCGAAGCGGGATTGAAGACAATAAAAAAATAATGCATTTTTCTTTAACCACGATTAGTACTGTCGATGGGCGACCGAAACATTGAAACTACACCTAAGAAAAGAATAGTTATGATGTCTCGATAGGCAATTGTCAATATCATCCGTTATAAAGGTGAATAATTTACTGAATAACTCAGGAGGATAATTTTCGAAATACTGTCAAAATGATTATGAGCATTAATTCGACAAAAATGGACACGTGTTTTATGATTGTTTCAAAGTCCTGAAATTATTTTCCGACCATTAAATTCTCGTCATTTTCACCCTAAAATTGAATAAGTGTGGCATACAAAGAGGTGCGAAAACAAGTTGTCCAACTTGTTGAAACCCCGTGAAACAGGCCTAATGGTATGATTGGCCGAAATAACACATACGTACTGAAAGTTAATTTTGATGCAAAATAATAGATGGCAGAAAGGAACGAACGACTTTGCTCGAGGGAATGCAGTAAAATGTGACTATGGGACTGAGATTGCTGCGTTCGACTTATTGCAGTAATTACCAACAAGAAAATAGAGTAAGACGTGTCGGGACCGGAAGGCGAGCTCGAGCCATCGCATGAGTTCGAGTTATCGCTCTCTCGAGGTAACGCGATACCACTGTACATGGCATTCAAGGCAGGTTAATTTTGGCCCTTCACGCACATGTCAAATTATTTGAATTGTCACGCACTGGCTCAATTTCAAAAAAAAATATTGAGATTGATTTGTCTTTCTGGGAAATATTGGATCTGTGATGAGATTTTGTTTGAGACATCCTGATCTTAACCGAGTCTAGAACAGAAGATTTATAGCGAGCCTTGGTGAACTTAATAATTGTTCCATTCTATACACAGAACAGAACAGAACATACAGAACATAACTTTTATTGCGTCCAAGTACAACAAGGTACAATATGGACAAAATATACATAATGAAATATATGACAGTAGAATAAGGGCTTCCGAAAAAGAAATTTATTTGAGAATGACAAAAACTAGGTGTGATGGTGGTCGAAGGATCGATGCTTTTTTTAAAATAAGGAATGGATAAGTCTTTGCAATTTTTGAGATGATTGGGTTATTTTTTTTATCTGATCGCTGTACCTTAGCAAGACCAAAGCATCACAACTACAGATCAAATAGGATAATTCAACTGTAGCTTTGATAGTTTGGCTTCCAGTCACTTTCTATCTTCCTAATTATTGTGTGGATTCTATTTTCCTTAATTAGATCGAGATTTTAACTACACTAGATGTAATGGTTAGTAAATTAACAATCATCTTGTGCCATGGCGGCTTTTTTCCCTTTCTTTCACAGCCTTGTTCGAAATGAAAGAAAACAAGGCTGTGAATATAGGGATCTTGACATGAAATTATAATGAGAATGAGTATTTATAACAAATAAGTAAAAAGAAAAGATTTAAACAATATTTTATAATCAATACAAAAACTATTTGAAATGAGGGAATTTCTTTCTAGACCTAGGGGTTAATATCAGCTTGTACAAACAAAGTAGAGTTAAAGATTCTTTTTCACACACAAACACTGTTGGCTGTTCGCCATGGAAGACAATGGGAGCTATGTGAGAAGCGGATTATGGACAAAATACTACAGTAGGTGATACAAGCATGAAACTTTCACCAACTATTTATCAGCCTTAGTAGATCAAAATTCGGGGTCTAGCCACCTTGAATTCCGTCATTTTCAAGATGGCCGACCAAAAAAAATGACCGCCGTTCCATAAGTAGGTCCACAAGCAAATCAGTCATATTTAATTTCCAAGACAGCGCAGAACTATATAATTATATCAAATGAAATTCTGACATAAGGCTATAATCTAAGATAAAGTTGATCGTTTTTAGGATTGCCGCCCTTAAAATAAAAAAGAATAGCTTACAATTATCAAGAAGGTTGATAATTGAATCGTCCTTAGCACCCTTTTCAATCATCGAAGAATGGCGAAATTAGTACTTAATAGAAGCTAAATTACGAATCTACGATTGTTTAGTTAGCTTTCCAGCGTGGCCGCAGAAAAAAGGAAAGTTTCTTTTACGTTAATATGCAATATCTGACTTTTTGACCATCAGACAGCCAATTAAGTCATACAAATTCAAGGTTGAATAGTCGCTTTAGATATAAGATCAAATCTGGTCTCCTCAACATAAGCCCACTTCTATATGGCCGCCCAAAATCGAAATGGCCGCTAACTTGCATGGATATTTATAGGTTAAATGGCGATCAGTCCTCTCTTTATATTCACAGAACGGTGCCAAGCGATTTTTGAATTATGTAACTTTGTATGAAAAGCATGTCAGTCATATTTGAATCTATCGAGTTTATGATGGACGCCAGGAAAAATAAAATGGTCGCGAACCTCATTTTGAAGTGCTAATTTGTAAACCGGAAATATCTTGTTTTCTGACAATGAGAAAAGAATTTAAGTAGCACAAAATGAAACGTGTTTATTTTTCTTCTTTGGTCGAAGCATTGTCCCGTATTGTTTAAGCTTTCTTGGAGATAGCAGCCTAACTGTAAACTTTAATATCTAGTAAATCAGTCGAACAAAACTTCCTTTCTGCCCATAGTAGAACGATAAAAGCTATACCTTTTGTAATACGAAACAGTCATTCACCAAAATGTCGGCTATTTCAACCAACTTATATCAAGATGCATGAAACATTTTAAGCATATTTTAACGAATAAATCAATTACATTTTCCTAAATTTTCATCCGAAAATGATATACGAATTAGTACCCAATATGAGCGTTTTCATTTATTTAATTCCAAAAAAATTTGACAATCTCGTATGCTGCGATTGGCACGACAAAAGCTCCACAAAAAATTAATCCTAGAATGAAATAAGTAATACCAATGCTAGTAATATCATGAAATTGACATTCACCTCGATCAAAACCATTCTAAATGTCTATTCAGCACTTGCCTCATTCAAGCCATTTAAAAAAACGTTCCAAAATCTTTAAAAAAAAAAGATTTCGAAATCGTTTAAAATATCGACTTTTCATTCAAATCAATAAAAAATCCCTCAATCTAATGACTGATGACACACAAACACAATATGGCGCATATTTTGATAAAGGGGTATTAAGATATCTCGCATTTCGTTCATTTAGACAAAAATGACAATATTGGTTTACCCCCTCCCCTTTAATTACATTCAAAACTCGCTCCTCTCGCTCATTCAATTTGATTCCTAAATCATTTTGAAATAATTAAACTTTTCAATTTCAAGATGTTGTTGACTGTAAATTACCTTGTATGTCCTTGCATTGCTATCAAATTGTGAAACAAGATAACAATTTTAGCATTAGCATTTTTTGATTCAATATAAGTGAGATGAAATTAGAAGTTGCCAAAAGAAATATGACTTTCACTTTATAAAATAAGAAATGGTGATCAGAGCTACAGACGGAGGGGATATTTTTGGATTTAAAATGAAACAATTTGAAAAATGATACATATAGGGTAAACTCGATGTCGTGGGTACTCATTTGAATCGTCTCGTCAAGACGATTCAAAGGAGTACCCACAACATAGTCGTTCATTGATATAAAGATTGTCGTCTGACTTTTCCCCTTCTAATCTGTACCCTTGAGTGTTTTATACTTACAAAGGATCAGGAACCCGAAAATTCCAAATCCATTTTGAGCCTGTGACAATCCAAACAGGGCGAGAAGCACAATGAGCGTTAGTAACCACAGCTTCATTCTGAAGGATAAAATAAAAGCATAATATAAAAGTCTCGAATTGCACAACAACAACACCACCACCAACAAAAACAAAAATACATGTACATACGACAATAAATAACTCAAGAATATTCCATTTGTACGAGAGCCGCTCAAGACAAAAACAAACTTAATCGGTTCTTCAATCTGTTAACGAAAACCCACGAATCTTTCATAAAAACATCATAGTTTCTAACTTATTGTTATCCAATAAGATAACGAAACATTAAGCATAAGCGACGGGGATGTACTGTATTAATATGTGTAATGTTGGACTTACAGACTTCAAAATCTCGAATCACCCGTCCTTAAAGTTGTTACATCGTGAAATTGACGTTCACCTCAAACAAAACCATTCTAAATCGCTCTCTCAGCGCTCCATTCATTCATTCTAAACACACACTCAAATCATTCAAAAACGTTCAAACCAACAGAAAAATATATAATCAACATCGCGAAAAATCGCGATTTATCTGACATAGTTCAAATTGGTAGCTTCTCATTGGTTCTTGAAGAAAAAGGAACCTGTGTATAGAACTTGTATGCATATTTTATGAAGAGAGGTAATCAATATCGCCAATTTTGTTCATCCTGAACAAAATTGGCGATGTAGGATTACTTCCCATAAATTTCATTCAAAAGTCGCTCCACACACTCATTCAATTTTATTCCAAAACATTCCAAAATTATTCACCTTGTAAATTTCACGATTTCATTAACTGTAACTACCTCACATGGACTACCATACCTGCACTACCTTCAATGCAAAAATCCTGCTATCTTTCTTATCCGAGTGAACGCAAGGCATAACCTTGAAAACACGCTACAGAAGAATTCTTACGGTAGTTCATCCTATGTTAAAAATTTTGCAAAATCGAATGATTTCTTTTTTATTTAGCATAGGCGTATCTAGGACTTTGAAATTTATACGCACTTAGCAGGAGAGACAACCAAAATTATATAGGATAAAGGCGATATGAGAACTGTGACAAAAGGTGAATGATCTCCGTTCGCTCCATTTTTATTATTTGAGCGTAGGTGAATAATCATGGCATCGTAACTACAAGTTGAATAATATTTTTCAACAGAGGATTATTTCTTTTACGCACTTGCGTAAATTGCGTAATGGGAGTTTCTCACTTATTTAATTTGCTAGAAGAAGATAATCACATAGACAGTTCATCATTGAAAACGTAAATGTATTACTTTTATGTCTTTAGTACATATGAAATGTATATAGGCATTTACCACATCTTAGTACTGCTACAACGATAATGTAAAAAACAAACGTTTTGATGAACCGGAATACCTAGATATAGTTCGGCAAGAAAGAGTGAGGTCCGAGAAACCATTATCTCCGATCAATTTCAATGTAAAATAGATCTTTGGTCACTCACTTGAAATTGCAGGTTTATACCTTCCTAATCTTTTCTTATTAAGCCAATTTGAACATATCCCATAACGTGTGGACTACCTTGATAACAGTGGTTATTTTGATTGACAATTGATTGACAAGATAAAAATGGTTTTATAATTGTTCGAAACATATGAAAGAATATTTAGTCCTTTATTTTCAAAATTCATTAAAAAAAGGCTCGATATAACCAGATGCAAGTTCTATTTTGATGACAAAAATTAACCATACACAAAACTATTAAAATTGAAAATACAATAACTCTTACTTGCTCCCAGTTCTAATCTTGTCTATCGCAAATGCAAAAACAAGTGTTTCGAATAAATAGTTTATTCACGTCGAGGCCCTCCGAACATCGAAAGCCGATTTTGATTGGTCGAGCTTAAAGATAGTTTCAAGTAATTATCTGAAATCGATTCGGCCATCATGTATTTTATAAAGGGCCAAACTACGTGCAAAATTGATTTAAAAATAAAAAACTGTATAAATGTCTGTAACAACATTGATCTTTTTATAGGTCCCCAATTTAATGAAAATATCTTTAATAAAATGTCATGACGAAAATTTTAATCGTATATATTGATAAATGCAGCTTATCGAAAATCAGAGACAGTATCTATAAACACAAGTACGGATTAATCCGAGAATCGACCTTTGAACTCCATTACGGCATACCCCTCAGATATTAAGACCCCGTTTATTTGCAAAATATGTGGGATCGGACTTAAACTAAGATAAAATCGTTGGAGGACGCCATAATTACCATAAGAATAGACTGAGTTCCAAAGGAAAGTGTGCACTCTCACTTTTTGATATTCCTATTATTTTTTAAAAATAGAAAGTCGACGGATCTATTGTTTTTGAAAACAATTGCATTTTTAAAATATCACGACGTCTAAGTCACACACAATTGCGAAAAATTGACGGAGGTCATGTAATCTCATTTTTTCTCATTTTAAATGAGTAACAGCAAGGCTTTTGATGAAATGTAAGATTACGCTGCGACAGTTTAAGACAATTTACAGGACTGACAACCTAAGTGATTTTATATGTTTGTGTTAGATTCTCGCCAAGTTTAGCAGAATGTGTGACAAACAAAGGAAACCCGGCTTTGTAAATTGAAGTTTTATTGCAATGTAGGTCTAATTCATAGGGTAATGATGAATATACGAGTTTCGTTTCGGATATCTATGACAGTTCTTTATATCTAGAAACTTTTCATTGGAATTCGTTGGAATTTGCATATGCTTTATATAGAATGTTTTAGAGATAACGTATAACATTTTTTTCCTAATCATCCACAAAGCGCGTTAAACAAGTGTTGTCATAGGGACCTATATACGGTCAAGGAAAGCGGAGACTAACTCCATATGTGGCTCTCGAATGATTTTTACTTTTGACGAAAACCTTCTTTAGATGTACTTCAATGATTTTCCCACACAAAGTTGTTTTTTTAACAAGCAAATGTAAAAGATTCGAATGGTAGCAAACAAGTTTACGGCAACAAACGATAAACTAGCTTCAAATGATTGTAAAAAAGGTATCAAATTGTAAGAAAGGGTAATAGCATCATTTAATCGCCTGAAAAAATCTGGTTATAGGTCCTACAAACTTGAGGTTGGCGGTGTTATTTAACATCTGACAATCATTTGCTGGTAATCGAAGTTTCCGGTAATTTTAAAGAATAGATTAAACTACGGCTTATGTTTAAAAATTCTCGCTTTAAGTGCTGTACGTCAGAAACTGGTGAAAATTACCACAAGTCGCACAGTGCATGTCTTTGGTCGCTCATAAATCCACTTATTATTTGCGTACTTTTATTAAATTGGTATTAAAGCAAAGATTTTCATACGAATTTCTGGAACACCCCCTATTCCAATATGTGTGTCTCCTTTTTTTTCGTTGTTGTTCATGGTCAGCCGCACCCAGACATTTCTTTTTATTACGATCGATTTCAATGACAACAGTCTATACCTTTTGGCTCTGTGAACAGCCGAGAAAAATCATTAGGGTTGATTGCAAAATCAATGGAAGATTTAAGCTTTGGAAAAAATATATAAAAAATCTTTTCGGGATTTTTAGTCAGGTTTTGAAATAAACATGGTAGAGCAGAAGGACTTGGCTTTCAAAATAGCGAGAGGGTAGTAAGACATTTGTGTCATTGTCGTACCTGGGGCCTTAATGGTCACCCTCAATAGTCGATATTTCGCATTAGTCGCATTTCTACAAACGTTAAAGCAATTTTGCATAAGTGGTATATTGTATATTTGATATGAAATAATCTTTATTTTTATAAACCATAAAAACGAATTTAATATGTAAGAAAAACTCTTATGGAATGGTAAATTGCAAATTCTCAAGGAAAGCAGCGGTAGAATCCGAGAAAACTGTAAAGAACGATATTGTTTTTGGATTTCCTGTGATTTAGCCGAAATAAAAAGAAGGGAAACTAATTATGGATGCAAACCATTGTGAAGATAAATAGGAACACAAGTAGACATGCGAGAGATGATACCTTACATTTAATTACATCAGGTAATTGACTATCGTGCCGATCAAATCCATTCAAATTCATTCATATAAAACGCTCACTCAAACCATTCAAAAGTGATCGAAATCACAAAAAACAATAAATTCACTAACTACATTCAAAATAAAAATCGGTAGATACAATCAACGATTATACTGGCATAATTGAATTTTGTGAGCTTTTGATGATTTTGTGATGATACAAAGAGCAATTCCAATAACTTGAATGCATATTTTATCATAGGAAGGAAATGAATATCGTTAATTTTGTTCATCTTGAACAAAATTAGCGAACAAAATTAGCGATATTTGGAGTACCTCCCTTGAATTTCACTCAAAACGCGCTCGACATACTCGTTCCATTTAATTCCAAAATCACTCCCGAGCCATTCATCTTGTCAAATTCACGATGTTCTTAACTGTAATTCCCTAAATCATGAAAACTGGATATGTTTGAGAAGTCTTAAGCCTCGAAACAGCAATTTTCCCAGTAGTGAGATGTTGACCTCTCTATGATGAAGGGAACCTTTATGTCAAATAGCATTGTACCTTGAATAGTTTTGAAGTTATGGAAACGTCTTCAGTTCGCAGTTTAAGTTTTCATAGACTGAAAGGGCAGACACACGGGCAGATGGAAAACGGCAAAACAATGTACCCCTCTCCCAAACTATCGATGCGGAGGCAAAACATACCAATGTATAGAATAGGCATACTTAAGGATTTTAAGTAATCTGCTACAAAAGAAATCTTTTTTATTTAAATATTCAAACCAAACATTTACTAGAGTTAAGATAGTTTGAGCCGAGAGGAAATATCAATAATCAATATCAAAAACAAACATCGATATTGAAAATAGATTCCCTTTCATAAAAAGTAACCCACGAATATGCGCGATAAGAAACAAGCGAGGAAATAAATTACAATACTAGGGGTGATTGATTAAATGCGTGTAACTTTCAATTTCAACTATTTTTTTTTTTTTTGCATTGAGTTTCACATCACTTTGAACCGCTTTCAGTCATATCGTGGCGGCTAGAATTTTTAACAACACATTTCTGGTATTTCTCACATCAGTAATATTAAATCCCTTCCTAGCCTAAAGCTTCTATCCCATACAGGTCTACGATTGTCAATCCATTGTTGGGAAACAGAGTGTAACTTCTCAAGACCTAGGGCCCGGCGTATAGCTATTATAACTCCATATTTTGCCCAGGCGTTTGTGCATTATCTTTAGAGACTTGCTGTGCTGATATATTGGGTCCTTTGCTTTACAATTTACAACGATAATCACATTTTCGAATTTGATATGTTTCAGAAGTTCCAAAATTGTAATCAAAATCTATTGTACGTCGACTTACGATAATCCTGCATAAAAAGTTCGCACAGAATGGCATAGTGGTATTTGTGGGTGAAATACCAGGAATTCATTGTAAGTTGCTCCTGTCAACGAGATATAACTGAAAAAATATTGAAAGCGGGGTAAAATGTAATTCATACAAACAGGAACTGAGTGAATTTTAACGCCGCTTTTCAGTGAAATTGCAAAGGCCGGAGCACCTAACAATTGATTCATGACATTTCTTGCACCAGTTCTACCATTCCATCCTCTCCTGATAGCCGCCGTCATAGCGCAGTTGGTAGCGCGTCGGACCGTCGATAAAGAGGTCCCGGGTTCGATACCCGTCGACGGCACTCATTCTTTCCGACTATTTGTATTTCACCAACGGGTTGATAATCGTAGACCTATGTGAGGTAGCAGCTGGAGGCTACAAAAGGATGTGGTGGTTGTACAGATGAGGGAAATACAAGGAAACCATTGTTAGGTACTCCGGCCGCCGCGATATAACTGAAAAAATGTTGAAAGCGGCGTTTAACTCCATACATCCAATCAGTTCTCTCTTAGCCATCAGCTGATATTCCACATAGGTTAACGATCAACCCATTAGCGTAAGACATCTTATCAAAAAGGGTAAATGCAGCCATCGGAGATTGAAACCAATACCTTGTGGTTGACAACCAAATGCACTTTCAACTGTGCTATGACGTTGGCTGTATCTTTTTTTGAACTTATAGTCATATCAACAAATAAAACTCAAAACACTTTACTTTCTTCTACTAAAAGAATTATTTCTGCTATTAAAATGTATTAAAATGGGCGAGTTTTCAATCATTATAAAAGATAGTTAAACAAAAGTGATATGACAAGAGCTAGAGATTCTCCGATAATTTTATGAAAAGATTTTTACTTCTACAAACTGCGTACATGCAATATCATATTGTCTCTCGCTTCTTTGCGCAAAATAAACCGAGAAGTCGCTGAAACCCTGACTTTATCGCACCTTCGTGTTTACAAATATATTATGTTCTGATAATCAGACCTGGGCTCTCCGACAACAACAACGATGGCGCCATCGGCGAGGCGACATGGATGTATCTCGCGACAGTTCGCCGCCCTTCTTTTCCTTAAAGCACATGAAAAATTGCGTCATGGTGTTTTTTTTCAATTATTACTTTTTTATACACGTGTTAATCACGTGTGCATTAAATGGTGATCGGTCGTATATGAATATATCAAATAATTTGTAACGCAAACCGCAGGGCAATACAGCTGTTCAAGATCCTTTTCTTTCTTACAGTTAATAACATCGTGAAATTGACATTTATCTCGATAACTATCATTCAAATCACTCACTCAGCGCTCCATTCATTCATTCCAAACACTCAATCAAACCATTCAAAAACGCTCCAAAGTCACTGATAAAGATGATATCATCATCGTAATTCAAAATAAATAACTTAAAAGCAAGAAGATAAGCGCGATTTCACAAAAATTATTGAAATTGTAAGCGTCTGATAGGTTTTTGATAAGAAAGGAAGATATTTGTAGTACTTGTTTGCATATTCTATTAAAGGGAGGTACTACATATAGCTGATTTTGTTCAGGATGAACAAAATAAGCGATGTTGGTTTACCTCCCTTTAAATCCACCCAAAAGTCGCTTCACACGCTCATTCAATTTCATTCCAAAATCATTCATCTGGTCAATTTCACGATTTTCTTAACTGTAATCTAATTTCGAATCCCCTTTAACATTTCCATGAAGGTATAATTTCCTTTTTTCAATTTGAAAATATATATTAGGGTTATACATTTATCATTTACACGATGCATGTACAAGGTACAACCGGAAAGGTCTAGGTGCTCGTCATATTAAGAATCGTGAGAATATATTTGACTGAAAATGGTCCCTTCTTTTCCGTCGGATCGGTCACACTTTTAAGAGAACCTTCCTTATGACCTTGAAATCATCTTTCCAAACTTTGAAGGAAGTTTGTCGCTGAAACTGCGCAGATGGTAGCGCATCAGACTCAAAATCTTCGATCATTGGGCTCGGTCCCCGGCGGCGTCACATATCCTTTCCGACATGTGTGTCCCACCAATTGGTGGATCATCGTAAATCTAAGTCAAAGAGCAGCTGCAGTGTATCAAAGGAGGTTATGGTTAGACTGGCACGAGAGTTCTATTGTATGTTCTCAAGACGCAGTGATATGAGCGAAACAAGACATCTTGGCAATTTGTAAACGAGATATATATGAAAATAATTACCTTGACATTATGATATGACCTTGCGTAAAGCTACAAAATTAAGCACCTTTTTGTTTCCTTGATGCGTTTTCATACGCATTTTCAAAAAGTTCATTGGTGAGCAAATATGAATTGGTCATTAACCATGAAATTTCATTGAGTTCTGGTAATTGGAAAAGAAGAAATAAGAGAAAAAACTATCTAAAAAAATCTATGAATTAAGGCCCCTTTTCTCGTGACGAGGCATCCAATTCAAACACTAGGAAGATGAATCGGCGTAATGTCATAGAGAATTTACATGTGAAGTTTCATTTAATTTTGCATAATGGGTTGACGAGAATTCGCTCCGGACGGACGGACAGTAGTAAAACAAATGTTCAATCTAGATATCGATCAATTGATGATTGACCATTGAATTTGACAAATATATTCACGTAAAAAACATTATTCAATAATGTAACAAATAGAATAAGTAAAATCCCCTATTTGCATGAAAGATATGCTGAATTTTTAAACAATTCTTAGAAGTATATATGTTTTAAACATTAAAAAAACAAACTTAAGAGGACTAGGGTGGTCCTATATCGCTCATAGTTGTAAATGAGTTTGAAGTGTTAACGTCTTCCTTCCTTTTCTATGAGTATGACATCCATGGACTTGGTCAATATTGACCCCGCGTTTAGATGTTTACAGAAAAAAATCCGAGGTCGCACGAAAGACACACCGCCATGTAAAAAGAGCTCATGTTGGCACTAGAACTTAGATTAACAACAGTATTTGAGTAAGAAAACCAACACAAGGTTAAATTACTGTATTGCATTGCTTTCGTCCGGGTCTAAGAAGAGCGATGTGTACGACCAAAAACAATGCTACATATATAGTACGTACTAAGTGTTTTGTATGAGAAAAAATATCTAACCAGGTTGGGAGAATTGATAATTGTCGAGGCTCTTACAACAGAGTTAGATATTTTTTTTTCATACGACACACTAAGTACGTATTATATTTATCTTATACCTGTATTTGTCTTGTTTTCGTCGATGTTTCTAACTGAAATGCAAGTTTCTAGAAATAACCACATTATATCATTGTTCTAAAAATAAATATATGATATCATAAAAAAATATCATACGGGATGTTATCATACGGATTTTTGTTTAGTTATAAGATAAATTATAAAAAGATTTCTCACATAGTTGTGAAGATAATTAGTTTGATTCTTAAAACTTTGAACTAAAAATAATAACTACCAGACATCGATAACGTTGAAGGTCAAAAGATTAGGCTTTGTCCTTTCGGGCATACGAGTTTGGCGTTTTAATCGACTTTTGTAGAAGTATTACCTATCCCTTATAACAGTAATCAATATATTCGATATTCCCTTCGGGTCATTATTGACATCTTATGATTTAGAGACCTAATACAACTTTTGGAGCGCTACAGATAATTAAAGCAATAATTGTGGACGTTACTTACGTAATGTAACCCCGAATGTCTTGAAAAAATTTCAGCAATGCTGATAAATTAAAAGGTATCTCTTGTGGATGTGAAAACATCATCCCTACGTTTATGAGAGCAAAACCTAGCCCTGCGTTCAGGATGAAAGCGTTAGCATAGCGTTTTCGACATGATACCATGCTTTGCACGTATATGAACGTGCAAAGCGTTGTATCATCTCAAAGCGCTCGCGAAACGTTTTTACATCCTGAACACAGGGCTGCTTACGTTAGCAAGCGTTTCCTGCTTTCCTATCCTGAACGTTGTGCTTGCTTAAAGCGCTTGCGACAACCGGCTAGCATCTTCACGAAGTGACTAGCGTAGCAAACTTTTATAGATTTTATCGAAAATCTCGTGATTTTTGTTTTGTTTTGTCATTCAATCACCTAAAGATTTGGATCTATGAATAACAAGGGCCATGCCAGAAATGGTCATCCCCCGCCGCAAAAGTTTGACGGTAATGTGAAGCCTAATAGATAAATATTATTTTGTACTTTAAGAGATTTACCCCCTACGTATAAAAAAAATATTAAAGGGCAATAACTCCAAAATTATGCAAGCAAGAGTTGTAATTCTTGCGCACTGTACTTCTCCTCCAAAGGATCTATCCACCCATAAAGTTTCAAGTTGATAGCTATTATACTTTAGGAGATATGGTCCGGACAAAATCTAAGTATTAAAAATAACAAAGGCCAATAACTCCAAAATAATGCAAGCAAGGGTTGTAGTTCTTGTGCACTGCACCTTTCCTCTATGGGATCTATTCCCCCATAAAGTTTCAAGTTGATAGCTATCATATTATAGGAGATATGCTCCGGTCAAAATCAATACTTTAGGAGATATGCTCCGGACAAGTTAAATGACGGTATCTCGGAACGACAGAATGACGGATCGAGACCATTACTATATCCCCTCGCCGAAAACTGACGGGGATAAAAATGTATTTTTACTTCCTTGTATAAATTAACAAAAAAAAAAAAAAAAAAAAAAAATCTGATGGGGTTGGAGGGATTAAGTATTCAATCGAGTCACTTTTTGTGCCTAGCATCCGGTTATTTTTAGAAAGCGCTTGCGATGCGTTCAAGATTAATTTGTGTAGCTAAATTTAGCTATTATTATATTAAAGAAGATGTTTTGTTCGATCGACTAAATCTTTGTTGGATCTAATATTTCGGCTAGTTTCGGCATACGTATTTACTGTCATTGCATTTTTCACGGTTGATTAATTTCAAGCGTAAAGGCTACCTGACGACTTGTAAAACTGTTATATTTAATGACACTGACTCACTCAATTCAAACAACTGTGCTCAGAATCGAGAAGGTCACAAGTGCAATTGTTCCATAGAATTGGTGCGTCGTTAACTTCGATTAGACTCACAAATGATTGAATTATGCCATCCAGATTTGAAAATCTGTAAGATAGGACCTTCCAATAAATATTTTCAGAAAACATCGTGTGTAAAATTGACGTTAGCGGCGTGACGTTACCGCGCTAAAAGTTCACGTTCAGTCCTGAACGTCATGTCTGCTAAGATGTAGAAAACGTATATAGACCTTGCGTTCAGAATTCACATTCATATGGACAACGTTTATGGTTTTAAATAAGGCAAAGAAACTAATTTAAGTGGCGTCATTTTTGGCAAATAAGATGGCGTTTTCAAACGCTGCATTAATGATTTGGTTGAAACCTTGATTCATTAAATTAACTCTAAGATCTACTTGGCTTTTGTTGTTCATTTTAAAAGAAAGTATCGAGCTAACAATAGGGCAATAGAGACAGTTCAATTTCGAAGGGTATGTCTGAAATGGTCACCTTAACCTGATTATAAGAGAATGTTTCAAAATCACACCAATATTGAATTTTAACTTATTAACTCTAACCTTCATTTGGTTCGAACCTGAGTACTTTTTTCGTTTGCGTTATGTGTTTAGGGTATTGCGTTTTTAAAGTCGTTCAGTATATATAACATGTAGCTATAAGCATTCGTCGCATTCGAAATCAAATAAATAAAATCAACTTGACGAAGTGGTTTCGAAACAAGTAAGACAATTATAATTATATAATTATATAGTCATTATGACACACATCTAATCCCATATGCCTAAATTGGGCTGTCCTGCTGATGGATATGCTGGTATTTTGCCGTTGTAATTCAGAAACATCGCAACTACAGCTTTAAGAAAGCTGTAGTTACGATTCTTTCGAAGAATATGGACGATTGTGTTGTTGACCATTCGAATTGTGTGCAAAGCGATAGGATAAATTTACACACCATCCGTAATTAAACAGAATTATTTTGTAGATGAAAGAATATTTGCTTTATTTCATGGCGGTATGTTACTAGTTACCAAATCAAAGTGTATGAATACGCGAAGCGGGTAAATATACTCAGTTCCAAAAGAAAGTGTGCACTTTTAAAATTCGAATATGTCGATAGTCACTCAATTAACCGTCAAAATTTTTTTGCATTACAAACCTCGAAACTGTTGACCATCGATACTTTGGGAAATAATTCACACAGAACACTTGACTTTAGGATTGTAAAGGATCTTTGATTTTGAGTGATTTGCTTTTGTATCCCACAGTTGATGAATAACTATTTTCGAAATCGCATTCAGTTCGATTCCTGTGACCTACTTTGTAATAAATTCACGTCTGAATGACAAATGTTCATTATAAAACAACGTACGTTGACGTACAAGTTTCGTGTGTTGGCGAAAATTATCCCTTTGCGAAGAAAAATGTCAATAAAATTAAATTCGCACTCATACTCCAATAGAAATCGTATGTATCCGCTTGAGCTTCCTCTTTTACGTATCAACTAATATTATATAACGCAATGGCACCTTTGTATCTGACGTTATTAACCAATCAACGTAGCGATTTTTAACGCTGGTGCAGGTTTGACGTCCGTATGAAAATTCAAACCTCTGTTTGGAAATGGTAGGGAGTCCCTAGTAAAGCTAGTGAATACCATAAAAGCATTTTTTTCTTTGCCAGTAAAGAAATTCAAGGAGGGCCAATCTCAACACCATATGTGCCGAATAAGTGCCCTCAGTATACACAACTTTTTATTCAAAATCGGATTTCATGCCTCGTTCCTAAAGGGTCATATCTAAAAAAATGCAACAGATTTCACAAGCAAAAGTTTCCCAAACCTTGCTAAAAATAAGAAAAACCCAAAGAGTGAAACTGCACACTTTCTTTTGGAACTAAGTATACATAAATGTGATCGTTTTTTAGCTCGACTGGACAAGTTCACCGAGTGTGATCCCGTTTGATGCAAATTTCACATCCGCCATTTGTCTTTCATCGATCAGTAGTTAATCGTTGTTCTAAGTGGGCTGAACACCTGGTTGATTAATCGAATGGATTTTAACGCCGCTTTCAACATTTTTTCAGTTATATCGCGGCGGCTGGAGCACCTAACGATAGTTTCCTGAATTTCTCTCACCAGTCGACCACCACATTCTTTCCTAGCCTCCAGCTAGGTATTTGATGAGCACAAATTTTATATTCTATTTATAATACGACCCGATTTTTTGCGAAAAATCGTCAAATTCTGGAAATTCAACATTTCAATTTTCCGCGAAAGTTATAACGCTGTTTAAAACTGACGTCACAATATATACGTTGTGACGTCATTTTCGCGGTTACAAAATAGCGTTACTATTCGCTCTGAGCTCATTTGCATTGTTTTCCACTAGTATAATAACACCCGTGTAATATCAAAAATATTCAACGGGTTTATTTTACTCACGCAACGTAGGTAATATCATAAATTACGTTTATTGATATGTGACGATGAAGTGTCTCTGCAGGTTGAGTCAAGAACTGAAGAAAGAACAATTAAATGGTCAGTCCATCATTTTAGCCCTGGCGTTTGAAAAAGTACAAGGTCAAGGGGTTAGGATACAGTAAAGAACATCATGAAATTGACTCTTATCCCGATCAAAATCATTCTTAAACATTCAATCAGCGCTCCATTCATTCCAAGCACTCACTCAAATCGTTCAAAATTGCTCCGAAATAATTAAAAAAAAAAAAAGAAAAATAACATTTAGAAATCGTTTAATAGGACTAAGATCTAATCGATCAAATTATTCTAATATTTAATTTGCTGGGGTGGATTTTAAAGTGTCTGGTTGGTGCACGAAGACACATATACAGAAAAGTACGTATATTGTATTAAAGGAGATAACGCCTATCGCTAATTGTGTTCATCTTGAACAAAATTAGCGATATTGGATTACCTCCCTTTAATTTCAATCAAATTTCGCTCCACAAACTCAATTGAATTCATTCATAAATCATTCTAAAATCATTCATCTTGTCGACTTCAGGATGTTACTAACTGTGAAGGGGAACCCTATTTTCTCATTCTCACGAGAATTGGGATTTTGGGGTTCTAAAAAATCAAAAAATGAAAATCTTAATACAGCTCCATTTTTTCTAAAATCAGATGAAGTAAACATTAACCTATAATGATGTGAAATTTTTATACTACATTAAGGGGAAGAAAAGTTATTAAGCAGCGCGTAACTGTCTTATTTTTGGCATTTTTATCAAGTAATATTCGTTACTTGTACCCTTGCCGCAGTATTATCAAAGTAAAAAAACTTAAAAAGAATTCTAATCTTTTGCTTTGATTCTCTTTCAAACCAGATATGTTTTTTTCTGTACATTAATAGTTTTATAGTTCTATCCACATTCAGGAAACGGATATTTCTCCGATATTAGAATATATGTCGGTGACAGACCTTTTCAAAGAAAGATTTTTAATTTTACACCAACTTTCACTTTTATTTTCAAAGTGCACGATAACATTCTCAAGTTTTAGATAGTCGAAAAATCATCTGGATACATATCAAATGAAAATAATGAATTTACCTTCTTTTTCATTGCAAATTTGTAATTTTCTGTTTGAATTCTCGAATAAGCTATATTGTGTCGAAGATTACCCATGATTTATCGAGTGCAGTTTAAATGATGACCCACAGCCCGAAAACCTGTTAAATTGTATATAAAAAAATGTTTGGTTGAAAAATTATCTGACGCTTTGAAAGAAATTGTTTAGGTATCTAGTCTCTTTCAAAAAGATGAGATAATATAAATTTAAAAAAAAAAAAAAACAATGGTAGGTTACCTTTTGAACATCAAAATTTCTTTAAATATAAAACGCAAATTAACTTCTCTATGGTTGAATACTTATGCACATCGCACAACGAGGTTGACCTACTCACAAAGATTTGTCATCACTGAAAGCAACGTATTTTCTAGCCAATTTTCACGGTATCGAAGATTACAGTTTCTCAAACATTCTAATGTGTAAAATGCAATGATGGTCCGGTCAAAATTTTATTTCTCAAGACTTAGAATGTCGATGAAAAACAAATGATAACTGTACCACCGTGAAATACCAATTGCAATGAAATATATTCACACGGTCTCGAAGGTTACAAAAAGTTATTCTTGCAGCATTTAAAGGTAGGGAACTAGGTTTACCCATCATAGAAATGTTGTTTTGCATGTTTTGGTACCATAGGAACGGATATACGGTCTATTCACGTGTTTCGGTTAAAGTTTTTCGTAGGCATTAAAATTTGGTATCGAATATTACGGTCTCGATGATTACAAAACGCACCGTATTACAGCATAATCAACACATTGAACGCTGTATGCAACATTTCTCAGTGATAATTGTTTATACTGGTTATGCTACATGTTTTGGTGATCTCATACGGAATAATTTTGTTGTGGAACATTTTGAAAAACCTAGTATCGAAGATTACATTAGTTCATTGCAAGAAGACCCCTTGTCTGAATGAACTGGTTTAAGGAATTCTGTGTCAATTTCATCATTAAAATTAAAAAGCATTATTATTGAAGCCTAAATTCAGCATGCTAAGAAAAAGAAATTGCTCGATTTTGGGGATTTATTCCATCAAACTAGCCCCTTCAAAGTCTCGGAATCGAAGATTACTTCATTTTTGCTTTTTTCGGCGACACCAGGTTTTGGCTCAATAATTATTGAAATTGGCCGAAACGGTGAGGACATGTGTACGATCTGTTTGAAAGAATATCTTTGTTCTAAAAAATAGGCATCTCGGCTTAATGTACGAGCAAAAATCATCAAATGAAAAAGCAACAGTATCGAATATAACAAAATGCACATATAAACAAATCTCTTGTCTCCGAAACGTTAACCACGGTCATTTTCTTAGTGCGCATAAACTAAGTTCATGGTCTATCAAATTAAGCACCAAACGATCACATAAAATATATTTTAGGCCTACACTAAAATCCCAATTCTCGTGAGAATGAGTGTGCATCAAATGAAAAAGGTGGATTGGAAGTAATGCCAGGCCAGCTACCAAAAATCGAAGTATCAGAGAATGTACCGATGCATTTTTTGATATACTTAAGGACAAAAGTTCTGTCCTGTATTGTTTTCGTCATAACTTTTTCAAGATTTTGTATTGAAAGGATTGCTGGACAGCATCGGCGTTGACTTCAAAGCAAAGTGACCATTAGACCATAGGTAACCTTAATTTCACCGGTCTAACGTTAATGACGTTTTCTCTCTTTAAAAGCTGCATATTTCATAAAATAACTCGAGTAAAGTTCTGCTGGAAATCCATTTTGCATTTTTTATCCAAAAGAAAAAAAAACACAAAGTTGGTTGTAAGGTTGTTTTTCTATCAGAAACGATGCATTAATTTAAACAAGTGATCCGTGTTTTTGCAGTTTGCTAGTTTTTGCATGAAAAATTGGAATTTTATGTCATTCTCGGACGTTCGGCAGGGGGAGGGGCTTATTTCAGTATACAATATTGAAATCAATCTCTCCCAAACCATTAGCCCGATTTCAATAAAACTTGGCATGAATGATCCGTGGGTGGCCCTCGTCTTAAGTTGTTCAAGAAACGATGATTGCCCCCCCCCCTCCAGATACGGGCGTTGCGGGGAGGTCTTTTTTTCAACATAAGGTCTATAAAAATCTTTTCCCAAACCGTCGGCCAAATTTCAACAAAACTTAGCATTGAATGATCATTTGGTGTCCCTCTTAAAAAAATGCTATTTTTTTTTTATTTTACCCAAAGTATGGGCGTGGCAAGGCTGGGGGCTTATTTTTCACTACATAAACCTTTAAGAATCTTCTCCTCCAAAACCACTGTCCCAATTTCTACAAAACTTGGCATGAATGATCCTTGGGTGACCCTCTTATAAAGTTGTTCAAGAAATGTTGGTTTACCCAAACAAAAATACTCAAGATATTTTGGTTTATCAAAAAATATGGGCGTGGCGGGGTTGGGGCGCTTATTTTCAAAATACGATCTAAAACAAATCTTCAAACCGTCGGCCTAATTTCAACAAAACTTGGCATGAATGATCTTTTAGTGACCCTCTTCAAAAATTGTTATTTCAATGAAACTTTGCACGAATGATCCTTGGGTCACCTTCTTCTAAAGTTGTTCAAAGATTTTTGGTTTACCCCCAAATGTGGGCGTTTTAGGGGGCTTATTTCAAAATAGATCTAAAAAAATCTACTCCCAAACCTTTGACCCAATTTCAACTAAACTTGGCATTGAATGATCCTTTGGTGTACGTCTTCATAAATTGATCAAAAAAGTTTAATTGACACCCAAATATGGGCGTTGCAAAGGGGGGGGGTCTTATTTTTCACAATATAAACCTTTAAAAATCTTTACCTCCCGACCCTTTGGTCTGATTTCAATATAACTTGGCGTTGAATGACCCTTGGGTTGCCTCCTTCTAAAATTGAGTAAGAAATTTTTGTTGACCCCCAAATACGGGCGCGGTAACGCGGGGCTTATTTTCACTTAAAAATCTCCAAGAACTTTCTGCTTCCAAACCATTTGCGCGAATTCAAAGAAACTTGGCATGGATGTTCCTTTGGTCACCCTCTACTTGAATTATTAAAGAAATTTGGAGTAACCCCAAATATGGGCGTGGCAGGGCTGGGCTTATTTTCACTTTTAAATCTTTAAAAATCTTCTCCTTCCCTCTCACTTTGGCAAATTTTCAATGAAACTTGGCATGAATAATCCTTAGGTGCGCTTTCACTTAAATTGATCTAGACTTTTTGATGGGTCCATAAATGTGGGCGATGCAGGGAGGAGCTGATTTTCACTTGAAATAAAAAAAAAGCCTCTCCTCCCAATCAGTTGGACTAATTTCAATGCAATAATTCTTGCAATGAATCTCCCTTTACCTAAAAATATTCCTGAAAATGCGTTTAGAATGTTTTACTTCTTACTGTCATATTCATGTTGGTAAAAAGATGGGTAAGGGTAGGCAAGTTAATGGTGATTGAGTATTTTGGTGCAATGTGTACCAGACCCTGTAATTCATTACACAATAGTTCTAAAGAGACTTCGAAGTATTGTTTTCGGTCTAAGTAGGCTTTGTATAATGACAGTCTGGAAATGTAAAAAGCCAGTGAAACGATAAAGGCCCTCTTGTTTAACGAAGTTAGTTTCAACCGTCGAAATAACGTTGTTTCGATACCTTTTCATTTTCGAAAAACCCTTTGCCTGAAATCAACCAGATAGATACAACTTCCATGCAAACACGATTATGGGACCATAGATTTAATAAGAATGATCATTTTTCTTTGCTAATTTTAGCCTTATAGCTAAATGTAGGGAATGAAATAACAATTCTTCTCTAGACCGTTATAAAACAAATACGCCTCGCTTGACCACCATCAAAGAAGAAAGTTCACCAAATGAGCTCTAGTGCAATGCCAACACGATAAATCGGCATCAAAAAGCTTTGTATTGTGTTTGATAGATCTTGCGTAACCCACTTACATTGCATGGTTGAAGAGTGGGTGAGGTTAGCATTGATACTTTGATTAGTGTGAAAACCTGTAAGAAGATAAAATTTGGAAACAAATTCTTAAGGACACTTGACGAGTTACAGTTACTTTGACAATTATCAAGCATGCTCTCAAACTGTCAGTTTTCTTTAGAAAAGTGACTATCAAACGCTATTTTGAGCGTTTTAAAGGGGAAATTATGTCGACCAGATTTGTAAATCGTTATATTTTTTATACATGTAGTGTGCTAATCATTAACAATCGTCTGTATAGACAAACAACAATACGACTTGGTGTCGGTATCTTGTCCGCGCAGTTACGAGGAAAGACTAATAGCGCAAGGCATACTATTAAAAGCTTGCCTCCATATACCAAATTTTGGCTGATAACGTTCTTAGGTAACATTTGATGTCATTTTTTTTAAAGATTTACAAACGGTTAATTACAGTGTTCAAATGTCTTTCATTGCATATTTAAAAATTTAAACAACCCTTTGTGCATTAGACCAGCAAGCTGTTTGGACTCGTTTACTCAGAAATAATTGCGATGGAAAACACAGAACCCAACAGTCAAAATATCGGCATAGAAAAGGTATTCCGTTTTCATAGGTATTGAAATAAAAAATCTATATTTGAAATTCTCCGTTTGAGTGTCATTTATTTCAAGCAGTATTTAGGTTGGCCTTTGGTATGCTTCGTTGTAGTGAAATTGTAGGAGGAAATCGGGACCTTCTCAACTTGTAAAACTACAATCAGTTCAATCATCTGTCTTTCGGAACACCACTCGGCCAATCTCACGATCGACCTCGGATGTACATAGACGGACTATTTTTAAAAAAAAAATACGGGAAAACCTTGGAAAAACTCAATGACGTCAGTTAAAATGGCGTTAGCCCTCGAAACTTTGAATGAAAACATTCGACGTCGCCAACGCTACTCGTTTAAGTCACTGACGCGAAACCATCGTATTCTTATATAAGAATCTTTAGATTCTTAAATAAGGGCTGAAAAATCTTTATCTTTGAGAATGATTCGTCATTCTCAAAAATTAAGATTTTATAGTCGTTATTCTCTGTAAAAGATATAAATCTAAAGATAGCGCCGGTTGTTTCCGCGCTAGTTTTTCTTGCACTGTTTCCGCCCTAACAAAATGCAAAATTTTGTTACATACCCATCCGCCTTACATACATCCGAGGTCTGTTTCAGTTTACGGAAATGGCCGAGTGATGTTCCGAATGAATCACCTGTTTGTGCTATCAGTGCCACGCAAAAGTATTTTGAAGTCCGTTCAAAAACGTCTAATCGATAATTCATTTATAACGATTGCCATGCATTGACTTGATATCAATTTAATGCAGTACTATCTAGATTACACATGTGCAGGTTTAATTACAAAACCCTCTCTTTTTGGACAGGTGCTGCCACATGGCTTTCTGTTTCTTATAATTTGGACGGTCCGGTTGTGCACAGACTCTTTTTCTCAAGTACATTCGTCAATTGATCATTAAAAATGATTCTAAAATGGGGGATAAGACCTTATTTTAAGTCAGACTAAGGATTCCCTTTAATCTCGAGTAATTGCAGTTCTAAAAATTAACGCGTTTTACACCTGGGAAATAAGGGCCCGTGTAATATACTTAACTCCAAAAAACGTCCACAAATGTATATGTTATCTTAATAACTTAACCGTTTATGACTTTATTGCACTGTATAATTTAATAAGACATTGAAGCACCAAGAAATAAACCGCTAAAAATCTTTAATTTTTTACCGACGTTAATTGTTACGCAAGAACGTTTTCAATCAAAATGGGCCTTTGGAGGCAAGTCATTAAATGTAGGCGTTGCGCTATCAACACAAATTTCAGACTGTTCTTGGAACTTGAAGGATGTTTTCTAAAACGTTTAAGCTACTTCGAACAGATTTCCGATATAATTTCAAAGAGTGGTGGACCTAACCATTTGTTTTAGTCTTTGCTCGTTACTGCGAAGACAAGATAACGACATAAAGTTATATTGTTGTTTGACTATAGCAAACGTTATGTGAATCATCAGCATACTTACAATTAACAAATCTTGTCGATATTGTGTCACCTATAAATGTCAAAATAGCGTCTTATAAGCCAAAGTCCCATAGAAAAATGACGTTTTAACAGCCCGCTTGATAATTTCCAAACTACTGTAGCTCGTCAATCGTCTTCAAGCATAAATCTCCCTGGTCTATTCTTCTTCAGGCTAGTTTTCACTATAATCTTAGGATGAATGCTTATCCCATCCACTCTCCAAACATGCGATTTGAGTGAGTTACGAAGCGTCCTTCTGACAAAATGCAAAATCTAAGTCTTAAAACAACAAAGGTCAATAACTCCAAAATTATGCAAGCAAGAGTTGTAGCTCTTGTGCACTGCACTTCTCCTCTATAAGATCTATCCACCCATAAAGTTTCAAGTTGATAGCTATTATATTTTAGGAGGTATGCTCCGGACAAAATCTAAGTTTTTTCTGGCTAGTTCAGTATAAAATATAGTGAATGTGCAGCTTAGTAGCTTCGCTTAGCATAAACCTTATTATTTTTGCAAAATTTTCTTTAGCGGTCTAAGAATACGTTACCATAGTAACATATATATGCTTGGGCGTGGGAGCATGAATAAATATTGAAAATTCGATAAAAAAACGAAATTTCTGAAAGTTTTCCAAAACTTTAGTTGAAATAACTTGGTTTAAATAAACTAGTCGAAAACAGAAAGTTATCTGTAAAATTTTAAGCTTATTGGTAGACTTTTTACGGACGCCACAAATTTGTATAATACAGAATATTCGAGGAAAGAATGGCCAGTCGACAACACCAAAATATGAATTCCGTTTATTTTTCGAATTTTGCCATGATCTTTGTTATTCACTAACCCAATCATTTAATCAGATAATTTAGAAAAATGATGAAAATTTGCAGAAGGGAACTTTTCCTAATACCCCAGATATTTAAAAAGAGTCGGGCTTCATAGGAGGAATTAGAATGGTCTAATAGAGTTTCAACGAACGGAATTTTCCCAATTGATTCTCATTTTTTTTCCCGAAAATAAAGGTCCTGCATCTGGGTGTCGACTTTACAAGAAATACAATGCATAAACAAATCGTTAATATATTTGATTCCAAATGATATGTAGATGATTCCTGCAAGTTGATGCATCAGGCACAGAATGGCATGAGAGTTGGCGGAGACTATGTAGAAGAAATTTAATCATGACGTCGCATTTGACGTTCTTGCTCCCCCGCCTTCGTGGGGGTCTCTATCTTGACTAATGCACTGTACAGCCGCTATAGAACGTAAACATTCAAAATTTTCCACATTTATTACACAGATGATGTAGCAAAAGAATGTTTAATTTTCATTTTGGTAGTTACTTTCACTGTAGATTTATAACCTCATTTTGGATCAACCCTCGTATTGTCCCCAAGACGAACGCTTATTTGTTTAATAGTATGTGGTGTTTTTGCACGTGCAATTTTAAATTTGAATAGATTTTCTTGTGAAGGCCTTAAGCCAAATGCTCTAAGATCACGTTTTCTCACGGCTTTAGTTTTTTTGAAAAGTTTATTAAACCATGGTTTGTTTGAATTTTTTGGGTCAGGCGATGTTTGTGGAATACTTTTTTCTGCAGACGAATAAAGTAAAGATGTTAACACTCTGCAGAGTTTTCACAGTGATCAAAGGCTTATGGATTTATCGAAAGTTCATTGGTGGTTCTAAAAAGTTCAAAATGAGCTTTAAGTAGTTTCCAACCCAAAGGCCACTCCTTATCACATGGTCCTAATTCGGAGATCTGAATAGGAAAATGGTCACTACCATGAAGGTCGGAGAGAACTTACCATGAAAAGTCAGGAATCATATCAGGTCTGCAAATAGTCAAATCAAGTGATCAATAATTTCCATTTGCAGGATGAAGAATACGTCTTAGATTTATCGTTCAATAAATCAAGATCAAAATTGGCCTTGCTGCTGCGACAATTCCATTGTATGATATTTTTCGCCATCATGAGAGGTTTTAGTAAATATAAAACCACTTATAAATGGAAGTAAATAACCTCCCATTATTTAACTCCCATTAAGTTAATTTTATTCGCATCTTGCCTTATTGCATCTGTTTGCTTTTGATTTGAAGTATGTGGGTTTGAAGGAGGGTGAGCCTTCTTCTCCCAAATCGTTGGGCTGATTTCAACAAAACTTAGCATGGGTGTAACTTTTGTGACCCTTTACTAAGATTGTTAAATAAAATAAATAATTGACCCCAAATATGGGCGTAGCAGGGCGGGGTATATTTCTACTTTTGTATCTTTAAAGATTTTCTAACAAACTATTTGACCGATTTCAATGAAACTTGGTATGAAAATAAGGTGTACCTGTAATTAAAATGTTGATGGGTCCTTATATGTGAGTGTGGCAGGGCATTGCAAATTTTCATTTTGAAATCTCAAAAAAATCTTCTCCACCCCAATAATTGGACTCACTGTAATAAATCTTGGTATAATTGTTCCTTTATTTGAATTGTTCCCGGAAATGTGCTTCGAATGGTCCACTCTTTGCAACCCCCTTTATGTTGATTACATAAAAGGGGGTGCAGGTTAATAATGATTGAGTCAATTGGTGCAATGTTGGCAGACCCAGTAGATCAAAGTTCCAAAGAGATTTCAAAATGTTCTTTTCAGTTAAAGAAAGATTTTTTAATGAAAGTCTTGCGATTAAATTGCCATTGGAACGATACACTCTTGTTCGATCTTTAAAATCAGAGCAATTCACACAATCGTATCGCGTACCTTTGATTTGAATTTGCGAGAATCTTAGGCTGTTTAAAGGATGCTTTACATTAAGATCTTTGACGTAAGCGAAACAGGCGTCGAAGTCAAAGCTTACAATTTTACGTGACAGTTATTCAAATTCAACAGAAAAGCAAAGGAATCGCCGTGTCCGTGTTTACTGGGGTGTCCCAAACATTTGTCTCAAATTTAGGACAGGTCACATGTCCTTAATCGTGATAAATTTAAGCAAGCAATGCCATAGATTCCTTGACATTTTTCAGAACTGTTGTTATTTTACAAAGGCTCCGACTTTGGTGTTTGACTGAATAGCATAAAGTCTACAAAATAAAAGTCTGAAAATTTAACGCACATTTCATCGAATTGGCGCGACATAACAACTTCTATAAATCTCCGAGTTAATGTTCATTTTTGCTTCGTCAGTTACGGAGAGAATGATGATATAGAGTTTCTAGTTCAATTAAATAAGAAATCTCAGATATGCGGAAAGTTATACACTTTCAAAAGCAGTAAAGTTTATTTTACTGTTAAGTATATCTATGTCATGAAGTGCACGAGGAATCAATGGTTTGAAGCTGGTTTGTTTTACTAACTGATTATTTGTAATACACAAAGATAAATTATATAGTCTTGCTCGGTTATTTACATTTGTGACACATTAAGGTTGTGTTTCAGGTATAATGAGTGACCTACAAAATAGATGACAGAGTTTGAAGAACAGACTATACGTACTTATTATAAGCAATGAAAGCTAATTACCAACATTAAGCTCATTATTTCAACGCTCTCCTAGTTGTTCCTACCAATCGACCGACTACGTAAATTGCCGTAAATGTTTCAATAGCTTAAGACACTGTTAATTGGAAATAAATCCATATCATATAATATTAACAGATTTTAAAACAGTCAATCAGTAGCTGGAGGCTAGGAAGGGATGTGATGGTTGCAATGGTGAGAGAAATACTAAGAGTCCATTGTTAGGTGCTTCAGCCTCCGCGATATAACGGAAAAGAATGTTGAAAGCGGCGTAAAACTCCACTCAATGAATCAATCAAAATAAATTAAACAAACTATTAGGATTTTGTCTCTCAAAATCATATATTTTAAACAATCAAACAAGTTTTGCTACCATTCGCACATGAATTCAATCCATATTTGACTTTGTAAAATTGGCGTACCGTTCGTACATAACAAACGCGGATTTGTCACATAAAATGACATAATTACGAGTACCCGACGTAGTGGTGTCTTATATTTGCGTTTTTCTATGGGGATATTTTTGTCTTCTCTAACCGTTGGAAACTTGGAAAAATTATAGGGAACAAGTACTAGGTATGCATGATCTGAATTTGAAGTAGTTTGACCTTAGATTTTTTCGATAAGACACGTTTAGGTAGTGGTGGTCTAAAACGTTTAAGACGACAAAAGCATACTGTCCGGAATTTCGGTCTACAATTATTTTACCTGAAATCTAGAAGAATGTCCAAAATACAAAAATCTAAAACTTAGCTAGCCGAAAGGGAATGGTTTATTCTACCAAATAATTGTTTTTATTTGTAAAGACGACTCGGTGCTCCGAGAGATTATAGATAATATAGAAAGTATTCACAGAAAGATACAGTCAGGCATCTTTAGGGACTTCAATCGCCGATTATCTTGAAGATATCGGTGGTGTACTATGAGGCCCCATTCTGAGAATTTAGATTTCGTACCGGTCCGCTCTAGTACTAAACAAACCATAAACCATTACAGATTAAGGCCGATTGATCATATGCTCCTTAGGTCCACGAGTAATGAGCAGTGACAAGCTTAATTACACAAAAGCAAATATTTGAATTTCTGACGTTGCCAACGCCTTATACTGTGCGCCGCCACTTAGTATTCATGTTTTTTTTATTTGCGTAAGAAACCAAAATAGTCCAACTGTTTCAGTTATTTGATCATATAAAAATGTCTAAAATATGCATACTGTTTCGCATAATGTTATATCGTTTAAGAATATTTGACCTGTTCCGGATAAAATTAAACAGCCCTCTGATTAGTGTGAAATGTACAAAGAACACATGGCTAGATGGCCAAATTGCCACTTTATGACTCAAACACTGTTTGAGAATGAAATTAACATCCCCATCAAACAATCAAATTACCAATGGGTCCATTTTATAATCTATTTAAATTACATGTAGATCATATTCCACCCTGATGACAAACAATATTTTGTTTCATTTCTTGTTAAAATGATATTTATCGCCGGTTTTTAAAATTCCTTCAGTCATATCGCGGTGGGTGGAATACCTAACAACGAACCTCTAGCCTTTCTATCTCAAGTACTATCGTTACATCTTTTCCTAGCCCCATCCTGCTATCCAACATTTACGAATAAATCTGACAAATATGATATCAACAAATACTCCCTTCATCTCTTAACTGACTTTGTATATCGCAGTTGGTAGCGCGTCGGACTGTCAATCATTCAATCTTAACTGACTTTATATTCAGTCTTTATGAGTTTTTGATGAATTGATTGATTGAATGGAGTTTTACGTCGCTTTCAACATTATTTCAGTTATATCGCAGCGGCTGGAGCACTCTTAGTCTAAAATAAAATAAACATACAGCAATCGAATTATTAGCCTTAAAATAAATGAATGACGATAATTATGTAATACAAGCTAGATTATAATTGTTCTTTTTAATATTCAGCACTTTTTACTGCTAAAAACAGCGCAAGTTTTAAACAAGGGGAAAATGATGGTCCTAGATCACTTACTTGACCATAGGGACTTCAAAACAATAAGGTAGGCAGGTGTCTTCATGGAAATTAGTACTTCATGATACCAATACCCGAGACAGTTTTCAAGGGAGAGTATGTGTCATCTTGATTCAAAGAAGAATACATTGCATTTCAAAATAATACCTTGTTTACTACAAAATAAACTCGGATACCCCGGTTTTAGTTAAAATTTGATCATGGAGGCATGAAATGAACCAACTTGCTGATGTTCCATTTCAGTCTATCTAAGATGTGCGTTAAAAGAACTTTTCAGTTTGGTTCACTGTGTATTTATCAGCCACTGAAAAATTCTGGCATTCAAAGTTAATTTAATACAGATGTCCGTTTGCTTTTTATAAACTCTGCTTCTAGCTTGCCGATAGCCGCCGTCATAGCACAGTTAGTAGCGCGTCGGACTGTCATTGTAGAGGTCCCGGGTTCTATCCTCGACGGCGGCATTCTTTCCGTCTATTTGTCACTCACCAATGTGTTGATAATAGTAGACCTATCAATCATTCAAGCTTGCCGATGTTCCACGTCAGTCCTATCAGTGGTATCGGCATCTGAAAAGGGGATTCTTTAAGTCATAACGCCAAATGATCTCTGCTTTTAGCTTGCTGATGTTCCATTTCAGTCCCATTAGTCGTATCAGCATCTGAAAGGAGAAAACTTTTCAAGCCACAACACCAAATTTCAATTTTTAATGGAATAATTATGCTATCAAGATGAAAAATTGAAACGAGATATGCCAGTAACACTGCTGGATATCCAAGTATGAAAACCAACAAAAAGACATAACTTAAAATAAAATATGTAGAGTAACGGTTTTTTGCACTGCACTACTTATTTAGGAGAGAAACATAAGATTCAAATTTCAATTAAATCAGAAATAAGGTGACGATGCTCTAAAGAAGTTGACGCCGCCAATTTGCCCGTTCAATGGCATTCACTCCCCAACATAGGTCTGCAAGAAATGCCTGATATCGAGCATATACGCTATTGGAACATATAGTGTGTTTAAAAGCGTTGTTGTCAATTGTGGAAAAACGATGAAATGGCAAAACGGAGAAAAAGTACTGTTACAAAACCGTCAACCATCATGCATTAGTGCGACCTTTAACATGATATTTTAATATTTCTTATCTACCATAATTTCAATTCATGGTTAATGTTTCTTTAGTGAATGTTATGTGTGTATATATATATATATATATATATATATATATATATATATATATATATATATATATATATATATATATATATATATATATATGAAAATAAAAAGTTAGACTTCCCTTGCCTATAATGACGATATTTAATTTAATTTGCAGCTATACAAACATGTTTTGGCTATCGCCTCATCAGTGTTAACGTCGTATAACTTCGTTGTTAATAGATAACGTCATTTTGACGTCATTTCCTTCGTAACGTCAATGAAGAGCTGAGTAATTATTATAGTCTTCAATTTATGCGACATGCGTTCAATTTAGGCTTAAAACAGTTGGAAAATATTTTTCCTTTGCTAACCTGACTGAAAGTTTGTCTAAAAATATTTTAAAGAAAGGAAATATTCTAAATTCTATTGTTTCTTTAGAGCAAATGTCAATATGGGTGCTTAATGGTAATTGTCGGACAGAAGGGTCTCTAATTTGTTGGACATGTATCGTTCTGCGGGTTCTCAATTTATCTCCCGTTTGACCGATATAGTATTCTCCACATCCACAACATGTTAAAACATAAATTACATTTTTACATCACAGTTCATGTTCGCATTTACTTTGAAGATTTTTCCATTAAAATTGAAAGATGATGATTCGGTCATGTATAGATAAAGGCTGCAATTAGTTCGCCCAAAAGTTCGCCTTCGTTATTATCTCTGAAGCGAGCTTTAGTTAAAAGTTTTTTCAGGTTCGGTGGCTGTCTTTTACTTTTTATTATGTTTGTGTCCCTTAGAATTAATTTCATTTTTCATCAGAATTCAAAATATACATTTTATTCTTTAGATGGCCGAAAATTATATAGTTGTTTGGATTAAATATGGAGACATATGGGATTATTTCATTATTATTGTTTCTCTTAGTTGTAAGTAGGTTTTCTCTAGGGATGCTGATTGCTTTATTTATTCCATTTTCTATTATATTATTAGGATATTTTCTGGTTTGAAGGGTCCTTTTTAGTTCATTTAGGCGAATGTTACGTGTTTGCGAGTCTAATACTATTGTGCATATTCTTCTGGCCATATTTCCAAAATATAAAACAATCATCTAAAAATCTTTTCCAATTTGTTGTTATATATTCTGAAAATACCTGACCGTAGTCATCGCTACATTTTGAATATAAGTTTTCTTCTAGATATCCAAAAACTAATGTTGCATATGTTGGGGCATACTTGGTTCCCATTGCCGTTCCCTTAATTTGTGTGTAATGTTTGTCGTCAAATTGAAAGTTGTTGTTGAGTAAAATTATTTTGATTCCTTCTATTATAAATTCTCTTGAAAATCTTGAATTAATTAAATTTGGATATTTATCTAACCAAAATGAAATTGCTTCTAGACCTAGATCATACTAACCAAAATGAAATTGCTTTTAGACTATTCCATATATATATATATTGGAGCATATTTAAGTATGTTCAGACAAGAATCTGTGGAAGACTTCTGCTACAGAGACACCAAAGAATTGACATAACAAATAAAGTTGAAGAACAACTCAAACTTAACTATTGAGACTTTAGTAAATATAAGTAAACAGAGTATTATTAAAGTTTAGAATAGCTTTAAAACGAATCTTTTCTCTTTTAGATAAATCTTCATCTCCTTCTCAGAATTCAGAAGAGGGGACAGGGAACTGAAACCAGATCCAATGGCTATTTAATATTCAAAATACAGAAAAAGAATTATGACATACTATGATTGAAGGTAAGATTTCACATTGGCCGTTTTAATATGGGTCTTGTATGTTGATTGTTGATAACGTGTAACATCATATCAAATATAAACCGTTTGACTATAATACTTTGAATGTTAGACATATGCCGGTTTAAATGTCACCCAAAGCACCCCTTATCTATTAATGGTGGCACAAAAAAATGAAATGAAATGTAGTTCAATAAGTACTATTGTTGGTTACTATTTAACTATACAATTCCAAATAGATTAGATTCAGACTGTGAAGTAACTTATTTCCATTGATTTCCTTCGTCAAAGAGGGATCATTTCTCAAAGGCTCAAGGAAAATAGGCCCCCAGCTGGGCGGGGGGATAGAAATAGTCGGCTGCTGTCCATGTAGTACATTTTTACCAAAAGACTTGCTTTTTAATTGTTTTCCTGAACCACCGTTATCATTAAGTGACGTTTTCACTAACGCCTTAGAAGGCGGTGGCTCATGGGCCAATCGGGTAAACGTGGTGTTTGATCGACAATTTTACTGTCTGATGTCTACTTCATGCTTGGTTGAATTATTCATCAGCGTATTTTAGCTTGATCTAGCCCATTTGCACCGAGTATATCGGCGATGTATCCCCGGCACCTCTCCTGAGATGGAATTCCCCAGGTTAGGTGTCCCCATTGTAGGTCTCCGAGGGCGGGTGGTCTGGAGCATCGCCGATGAAACATATTAAACAAACATGGCAAACTCAAAGAAAACCAAGCGCGCATGGTCATCCGATTCAGAGGAGGAAGATTTCATCTCAGATTCATTTCCGAAGTTCATCGTTGTCGAAAGCGCAGACTCAGATAACATCAGAGACAGTTTAATGTTTCTAGGAATTATTTGGTATCCAAGAATTGTTCTCAGTGATCAAAAGAGCTAAGCCTGAATTTAGATTTAACAATCCAAGATGTATCAGAGGGATAATTTCAGTTCTCTATGTAAAGATTTCTTTCGTCGCCTATTTTTAGCGCACCTGAGCACAACGTGCTTAAAAGGAGCTTTTAGGATCAGCCCGAGTCTGTCACGATCTTAAAAACGTCTTCTTCTCCTGAACCACTGAGCCGATTTCAATGAATACTCGCCAAAAAATTAACTTAATCCGAACAATCAATTATTATTTGAAAAAATTTTGGTTTGCTCCTAAGTATGAGTGTGGCAGGGCATGTTCATTTCGACTTTAAATCTTTGAACAAAAACTTCTTCTGAACCACAGGGCTGATTTCAATGACACTTTACCAGAAAGATCTATGGTGACTGTCTTCAAAAAATATTTACAAAACTTTAATTGACCCACAAACATGTTTGTTAAATTTTGATTGACCCCGCCCCCGAAGTATGTACGTATCAGGGTGTGGCTTGTTTAGGACATGACAGGGTGCAAATTGGACCTATTTTCAATTTGAATTTTTGGAAAAATATCTCTTAAACAAATAATCTAATGTAAATACAACTTTACCAGAATGTTACTCGGGCGAGAACAACTGCACATATCAAATTCAGCTGAACGGTTTAGGACCATTTTTGTCCCATTGTTTTCTTATTTAATGATGTTGTCATAGCTAATTAAAAATAAACTGAGAAGTGAAACCGAATTAAATCAAGCTTACATTTTTTTCTTAATTTTGTGCAAAATTTGAAATAACATTTGTTAACACCTCTAGGTATGGCTTCCCCTTTTTCGAATTATACATTAATAACATCAATTTGTCTTAAAAGCCCATCGGTTGGATTGAGCCTAAACGGTACTCTTTCAAGTTCAGCCATTCCGTCCACCATCTCTTCGTTCCCATTCATTTGGCTGCAATGGACCATAAGGGGTTTCCGCAAAGTTAGGACTCATTATCTGTAAAGGGCCTTTTAATACTGAAGTATACTTATTTTAAGACAGAGAATGATTATCCTCCCAAATATGCACCGACACGATGTTTCACCCATGTTCATCCGTCTACACGCTCAAATTCAATCTCAGATGAAAATATTTCCTTCCTGTTGCAACAATATAAATTTAAAAATTCTTATAAGTTTCATGTCACTTGCTTTACATAATATCCTACCATGCTCAAGCAACATTCTGTCTTCAAAAAAGTATAATACTTCAGTATTTAAAGGCTCTTTACAAATAATGGCAATGCGGAAAGAAATGCCCTTCCGATCCCAGGAAGTATTTAAAAAACGTGTCAATCACCATCGCATCGCAAACCTGAAGTGTAAATTAGTTACCCTCTTCCCTACACCAACAAATTACTTTAATGTGTGACATCAGGTTGACCTACTGATAACTCTGTAAAGCCATGAAGGGTTTCTTTGGCAATATATTTCAAAACGTCTTTGGTTCCGTGACTGGATAATTGGTACAAAGTCCTTTCACCTTCTTCATCGGAAAATTCTGACAATAACATATTTTTATATCGTTTATGAATGGGATTTAATACCCCTTTATTGCTTTTTAATTAAGATCTCATTGTCCCGAGCATCTGATCACGGAATTTTGTTTTACTTCATGCTTTCAGAGCCATCACCTGTTTTTTTCAATATTGACCTAGAATTGACTGTCCTTTGGTGGAAAATCACTGTTGTCATTCTAACTAGAGGACCACAGTCCTGCTGAAATAAAATTTTCGTTTTTAGAATATACCAACTTTTTTCACTTCAACTGGTCTGCGTCAAGGATCAGAATGCATTTAAGCAAGGGTTGGTCTTAGTCTTTAGTGTCTGCCAAAGTATTGGGTACACGAACAGCGTCAGAAAGGTTATTGGTTATACAATCCGATTATTTGAGGTGTCGTAAAAATAGTTAGGCCTTCTGCAAACAATTTGAATTATTTAGGAAAAAGCTGTTTTAATAACTTTAGTAGTATACCAAATGAAAAGGAAATGGGGGTGGTCAGCTATCCAACTAATGTCCCTAATATTCCACTTGAATGAACATTAGGAACTAGAGCTATTAGCTGGATACAATCTACAACAAACAAAAATATTATCGCTCTCACAGAATGGAGGGTTAAAAAGATAACTAAGAGTTTCTATTTGCTCAACTTAAAGACTGTTTTAGATCTTCTATGAAACACTAACGCCCCTGTAAAATGTTTTACTTTTGGAAAGAAGGTCCTTTACAGATTACCTTGATTTTGTAAGATTCAATGATCTTTTTAAGAAAGATGTCAAATTTTATTACTGTAAATTGAATAAAAGTATTTTTTTATTTTGACCTTGTTATATGACCTAAACCTTGATAACAGTTGGTTCGACCAATAATCAGAATGAAAATTGATCACAATGTTTGCTCACTTTGAAAGCGTATTAAAATGTAATTCTTGAATTCCCATTCACACTTCTTCATATATGTGAAAGTTTCACAGGATATTCCAAGTAACTTAATGGACAATAAAGCACAATATTCAAAGTTTCGAGATTCTTGGTCGGGGCGGAGGTTGTAAAAAAATATATTTTCAAATTAATCAAAGTGAACAATGATTGACTAACGCATTTGTATTATTTGCTGCACTTTAATTATTTGAATCGTAACTGAAACCGACTTAGCAAATATACATTAAAATAAAATAACATGTATAACACCGAAAAACCATAAATGTATGTACCTGTAACGATGATGACATAAGGGTTGAAAACTCTAGAATTTCAAAAATTCAATACTTGTCATGTACTTAAACGAATACTATTAGTATCATATGTCTCCCTGTAAATTTTTATGCCCCCGTATCGAGAGATCGGGGGCATATTGTTTTACTCATGTCCGTCCGTCCGTCTGTCCGTCCGTCTGTCCGTAAACTGAACCAAATTTAACCTTTGCCTTATCGAGAGATCGCTGTTACGGGGGCATTCGTGTTTCACAAACACATCTTGTTATTTAAATGTTTATTGTACTGTTTAATGGGGCGATGGCCTAATTACTTGTATAGGATATGCCTATGTCAAAAAGACATGGGGCAAGTTGCGCAAAATCAATGGTAAGAACAGGTCAATTGGAGATTGTCATCTACGAACTGAAGTCAATGAGGTTTCTTCCAAATCTGATATTGCGTATGCACAAGTAGATACTTTTGCCAATAAGTCATGACTCTAAAAATACTTACCTGTCTTTCAAAAAGTGCTGAGTTTGTAAAGATACAAAACATTCTCATTTTTTCATTTAAATCTACAACTGCAAATTCATTATAATTTCGCAAACTGATGAAAATAACTGATCAAATTTTTTTTTTTGTAACTTTTTTCTGTTACTGATTAACATTTAGAATGATGAAAGACTTAAATCTTATTGAAGTTATGTAGACTCAACTCATAGTTATATGACAACTTATGTTCTTGATTCGGCAAAATACAGACTTCATAAAAATACGATATACTCTCAAAGTCCACTTTTCTAAAATTGAACCTGGTTTCAGTTATTTTTGAAATTCAAATACAATTTTTGAGCCTAGTGAGACATTTACAACAATTCCAAATATAAGCAGTGCTAACATAATGCAACTTGAACAGCCAAAAAGTTTTAACAATTTATTCTTCCTTAATTTATAGAAAATGAAAGCCCTCTACAGAATGAACAGTGAAGGTTCTAATCAGACTTTGCAGAAGACCTTTTCATTTGTGCTCACATGAAATTATAGCTAATATCATAGTTTTATCTATTTAAGACAAGATTTCTTACCAAATTACAAATTAAGCTGAAAAATTCTCTTTATTTTTTGTACCCCGAAAACTCCACAAGCAATATTTAAAGTCTTCCCATATATATCATTGTGAATCAAGTTTTATTGTAGCCCCTCAGTTTCCCCTCAGTTTCCAATACTTATTCGAAACGAAATAATAGAACTTAAACAAATTGTAAAAAGTTTCGACAACATGCCCAGGTCTGCTAATCCATTGTTTTTGACATTGTCATCAATGACCGTGCTAATTTTTTTTTGAATTGGTGATGGGCTCAATGTAGAACTTCAATTTACTAGAAATAGTTTATATTTCTGTGTATCTCACTTTTTGTTACTATAGCTTTATAAATTCATCTTACCTGAAAAAAAGAGAAGTACGGCAAACACACGAAAGTACACTTAGAAGCATCGGTTTTTTAACAATTATGCATGTGAACAACGCAAAGCCACTAACAAAGCCATTATCCACTTAGGTAGACTCCGACAACGGACATCGGATTTCGGACTTGGAGGGTTCGTATCAAAATGAACGGAACAATATTCTTTGATTTTGCTTGATAATATTTAATTTCAGCAACTCGTATTATATTTAGTCATTGTAATTGACGAGTATAGCATCGCAAGAAGTAATAAGAATATAGTATTAGATTAGCCTTACTAACTCATTACCAGACAACATCATTTACAAAATGATGTAGCAGACGACAATTTTTATTGATTGAATCTTAAAAAAAGAATCGTATTTTTTAATACCGAAAACATTAAGAATGACAGAGATAGCTAGCTATGTCTTACCTTTTTAAGTTTTTACTTTTTAAGTTACATGAAAAGGCGTGATTATGTTGAATTTAATTGAATGTACATGGTTTCTTATAACAGCAAGTCAAGTTTCTTTCTACGACTAAGTAAACCTGCAAAGACAAATATTTCAGAGAGGAAGTAGTCTTCTTCCGTGTCTCCAAATAGATGAAATAGCTCCGAGTCCTTTTAATCCGACAAAAGTGTGCTAAACAATAATTCTGCATTTTCCTAAATATCTGTTGAAGAGTATGCATTTACAACTTTCCTTTCCATGGCGGCGAGTATTCTACGCGACAGTACATGACATGGCGTTATAACGGGATGTCTATTAGGATATATTTTATACCCTTAAAGGAAACATACATCTGGAAACGGTATATCCGTTCCGATCCTTCTCAAAAGATTAAGTTGTTGGGCATCATTCATTTGGCCAAGAAAACCGCTCTCAATATATCTTAACAAACCTTCAGTGCCAACCACTATCTAGCTATGAACGGCATTGTATTGTCCGTGTCCAGAAAAAAGATTTCCTGTCACACAACTTATGGTCTTCAAATTTCATTTGACGTACCGTCAATTGCACCAACTGCACTTTCCAATGTACATTAAAACTTAACCATTCCTCAATAGACGGCCAATAGATAAATGATGCCATTTTTCTCTCAAAAAGTGTAACCAATTAACAACGGTAGCACTGGCAAGAAAAATTGCGGCAAGAGTATGATGTGTTAGATAATTTGTCACCAAATTAATAAACATCAATGTTTAGTTGGAATAATGAATGTGTTCTGACTGTTATAAGTTCTACATAGACTCTTAGCTGAATAAGTGTCTCAGATGTTTCCCCGGTCTTCTCATTAAAATGATAACTATTTTTTTTTGAAAATTGTTCAAAAACGTCCGAACCTCCATACTGATTTATATCGTCACCAAACAGACGATACCTTAAATAGAGAAGTGAATCAGTTGATGGTCTTGTTTTGATCATTAAAAGACTTATTTCACATCTGAAAAAATATAAGTTCAAATTGAGAGATTTCTCGACGAGGCCTAGCCGGCTTATCGGCAACTGTTCGACGATATCTCACCGGTGTATCGATAACACCCTTCGCTTTATCTGCTTCATGGCGGCCTCAGAATTTTGGAATCGCTCTGTCGCCAATGTGACTGAAAAACAATAAGTTTGTCCTGATGACACCGACGTATGCAGCCAACGCTCACTTTTACTGATCTGCCGATGGTAACTAGGAATCGCCGACGTGTCGGCGACGTGTAATTTTATGCAACTTTAACTTAACAAATGTGTTTATAAAAGTACAATTTTAGACATTTGTAGAGCCTGTGGTAAGATTGTCAGACGCATAACAATGTCAAGGACATTGGTCAAGGTAATTTGGTGAAAACCACGCATTTATAACATAAACTTCTCACGATTTTTACTTAATATTGGTAAAGACACTAGCAATTGAAAATGGGTCTCTAGAAGCGTTTTGTGCAAAAAATTCCCCCTTTTCGACTCGGTCTTTTCAACATCCCGCACTAAACAGCCGAGCATAGGCACCCGTAGGCAGTGCTCTTATTTATAACTTGCGGTACATCAAAGAATACTAATGAAGTCCAAATGAAAATGATTACAAAGATCACAAATATTTATTTGTTCATTAACAATAGTGCGTTCGATTTTTTCAGACACAATTCTTCAGAGAAAAGTAAAATCCGTGAAGTTTACAAGGGATAAGATTCTTCTTATGCTAAGGGCTTATCAGGCCAACCCAAGAAGCTTGCCCGATTTCAATGATGAAATGAAACAAAATGACGAAAAGCTTGGTAAGCAAAGTTTTAGGAGTCCACAGCAAAGAGACTGAGAGACTGGCTATCAACTTCTGTAACCCCGGGTTCGATCCCCGACGGCGGCACTCATGCTTTCCGACTATTTGTCTCCTACCAATGGGTCGATAATCGTAGACCTATGTGAGATAGCAGCTTGAGGTGAGGAAAGGATGTAATGGTGGTACTGGTGTGAGAAATACCAGGAATCCATTGTTAGGTGCTCCAGCCGCCGCGATATAACTGAAATAATGTTGAAGGCGGCTTAAAACTCCATTCAATCAATCAATTGTCTACAGTTAAAATATTTCCAATCGTTAACGCAGTCATTTTAATCGTGTTCGCCTTCTGGCCTAGAATAACCACATCTCCTGCAAACGTAAGTGTTTTACACCAATCTTCATGATGTCCGAACCTTTGACAATGAAAGCATCTAAGTGGGTTTGGAACGAATACATCAACTTTTACAATTTGATACCCTATCTTGTCAGGATAGGTTCATTAAAAGACGTGATACAGGTATTTGTTCTCTTTTGAATTTGAATGCTATCCTTTTTATATCAGTTATTCCATGACTTCTTAAGTTATCTCTTATTTCTAAAAGAGTACAGTTTGCCATGTTTTTACACCTGATTACACCTTTCAACTGAAAAAAAGTATTTCATGGGCATACACCTCAACCTTCTGATTAAAAATTCTACTATCCTCTACCAAATTTTCAGCTTATGTTTTCTTAGACACTTCTACTAAAATATTGTGGTTTTAAAGGTATTTTACAGATTTGGTGTTTCTATGATTGCATCAAATTGTTTGTGAATCACAAAAGGTCTTAATGCAGTAATTGGAATGTCTGAGTCTGCCTTTTCGACCACGATGAACTTCGGAAATGAATCGGAGTTGAAATCCCCCTTCTGAATCGGATGACCATGCGCGCATGGTTTTCTTTGAGTTTGTCATGTTACTTTCACGTGGTCCATCGTCGATGCTCTGCCACCCGCTCTGGCTGTCCTTCAAGGGGACACCTAACCTGGGGAATTCTATCTCAGGAAAGGTGCCGGTGCAAATGGGTTAGATCAAGCAAAACACGCTGAGGATTAATTCAACCAAGCTTAAAGTAGACATCAGACATTAAAATTGTCGACCAAACGCAAGGTTTACCCGATTGGCTGTTAAAAGTAATATCTGGTTTATTTACTCAGGCAGAACAAATCAAAAAGGCACTGTCTGGAGAACTATCGTCGCAAGAACTTCCATTGGAGTTGCTGAAAAAACTTCTACCTTTGCAAATAACTCATTAGCTGGTCGATCGCAAAAAGTTACTCCAGCTCAAAGTACTTAATCTTCTAAAGCTAGTAATTCTTACGTTGTAAAACCAGAGTTTGCCGAAATTCGCCCTCAACTAGAGAAGGCTGATGTTGCCTCGATGGAATTGGAGAAGGTTTTCTTCTCCAGTTTCGACAGTCAACGAGGGGCAGATTGATACACCCGCTCTTCCTCCTTCCTATCCCAACCTTCAAATCAAAAGCAATCTATTGCTATAAGGCAAGGTGCGAATAGAATTAATTTAGCAAGAATTAAAAAATGGGTAACACCTTACCTCCATTGATAAGTGGTATTATTTTCACAATTACCTCCATCATGGCGAATAACATAATACAATGGAATTGTCGCAGCATCAAGGCCAATTTTGAAGAACTTATTCTTTTAGTTAACTAACAAAAACCAGTTGCAGTATGTTTACACGAAACGTTTCTAAAAAACAAAGATAAGTTTTCTCTAAAATATCATGCTTGCTATTTACTAACTTTACAGAACTCGAGAAAGCATCTGGTGCTGTGGGTATTATTGTAAATAATAATGCCCCTCACCGTCATGTCAGTTTTAAAACTTCTAAACAAGCAGTGGCTGTAAGTGTTTCTCTCAATAAAACTATTAAACTGTGCTGTATTCATCTTCCTCCCAGTTTCCCTTTTGAAGGCAGAAACTTTGATCGAGTTGTCGATCAGCTACCCAAACCATTTATACTTATGGGAGATTTTAAAAAGCTATTCCACAACCGTCGCCTCATCAAAAAATAAATAAATAAATTGACAAAAAAAGCCACGGTTTAATGACGATTTAATAAAGATTGCAAAACAAAAAAAGCCGAACATAAACGTGGTCTTGGAGTATTTGGCTTAAGGCCTTCGAGGGATTTTTTTACAAATTTTAAAATGCGCGTGCAAAGGCACTAAAACAAAGTAAGGGTTCGTCTTAGAGACAGTATGTATTCTAGATAATCTGTTCCAAACATGATATTGCCGATATCTTAGCAGACATGTTTGCCAAAAAAACCTTCCTCTACTAATTATTCACCTATGTTTCTGAAGTTTCAATGTGAAAAAAAAGTCTAAACTAAATTTTAGTTCTATAAATCTGGAACACTATGATAGAGACTTTTACATTCTCAATTAGGAATTGAAAAAAAACTTTTAAAAAGTGTATATCTACATGATACTTTGACGAGTTGAAAATAAGGTCAAACCAGAAATTTTGTATGCATTTAATATGCCAAGCATTTGTGGCTAAAATGTCTTGTAATTTTGGTCAGAATGTTTGTCAATGTGTAATCTTTTTTAACTTCGAAATTGCGTCTAGTACGGTACACAAATAGCCCATTTGAATACTACTAGAATGAACCAATCAACACATATATTTGAAACTGTAGAAAATGTTTCCTTAAGTATTTGTGAATTTGACACAAATTCAAACTTTCAGTATAATCTTTGACTTTGAAAAAGGAGTTTTGGACTATATGTTTCTTGAAACTCTTGGAAATACTGAGATTCTGAAATGTAACTGTTCATGTCAAATACGTTTTCACAAAATATTTCACATGCGCCCATGAAAAACCGGGACATTTAAGTGATCATCCTTATGAACAGCATTCAAATCAAACCAGAGGAACATTATCGTCCTTTATCGATCACCTCCGTCTCCTTCACTCCCTAAGCCATGAAGAGTCGGCAATATTCTTAGTCTCTAGAGTGTTAACACAAAGATTGTAATTAAGGCCCTTTTTCGAATATCACATAATTACTTCCCTTTTTCAAAAGAATTCATCCTTGTTACTTTGACAAAACTACTAAGATTCATGGGACAAAGTTGTGGCCTCTTGTGTGGAATGTAAACAAGAAAACTATCAGTAAGGTCCTTTTTTCCTCTGATATGGCACGGATCATTCCTTTTTAAATAGGGTTCATCCTTGTGACCTAACAAACATTCTGGCCAAGATTCATGAAAATTAAGCAAAATTTGTGACCTTTAGAGTGTAAACTAAACGGTTGTCATTAAGGCAACGTCATATGCCATGGATCCTTCCAGTTTTCAATACGGTTCATCCTTGTGACCCGACAAATATTCTCACAAAGTTTCATGAAAGGTGTGCCATATTTTCTGCCTCCAGGGTGTAAACAAGGAAATTGTCTTTGTGTTGTTGTCCTTAATAGGAAAACCTAACTTTCTTCCATTCTCTTTTCATTCTGTAATTTATGACTTATCTTGTCACCTAATCATAAGTAAGTGAAGGAAACAGCCAGCTCTTGAAATCCAACATATTTGTTAGTCTGTCAAAATTGAGTATCAGTTCCAATAACTTGTCAAGTATCTTTGCCTCATTGGGTCGTAGTACCCGTGCTATTTTGGAAAACACTGTGTCTATGTTCTCATGAGAATGTCCAAAGTAAAGAAATGACAGCTGCATATGAGAAACAAACATTATGATGTAAGACACAAACAATTGGTTCATAATTTGATCTTTGAAGGTTATAATAAAAGACAACGTATACAGCTCTTGATCCACAAGCAGAAGTAATTGAATTTATCTTACATTGTTTCACACTGGTTTGATTTTTTAGCTTTTGTTTTATTGCTTTTATAATTATTTGTTCTTTTCCTATGATAAATTAAATCTGATTCATTTCATGTAAGTAACAGCAATTTATATCTTTCAGAATTTATATTTTTTTTAAAAATCACCACCAATAGGAAACACTTTTTATCAGTTCCTTTCATTCATAATTATTGACACCGCTTTTGAGATAATCTGCTATCTACTTTATGTGTCATATGTGATATGGGTAATTCAATGAAGATTTCAAACAGGCTGAAGCTGAAAGAACATTTGCTCTAAGAGCATTTGGTCTAAGCCTTCAACGGAATTCTATTATAAATTAAAACTGCGCGTGCAGAAGCACGTCGCACTATCAAACCAAGTAAGCGTTCATCTTGGAAACAGTATGTTTCTAGATTAAATTCTAGGTCATCTGTCAAAAAGTCATGGGATATGATACGTAAAAGTAGTGGGAAGAATAATTAAGTAAGTGATGGTCATCTTAAAACGAATGGCGATAATACAGTTTGCCAAAAATCACTAATTATTCACCTTCTCTTTAGAAGTTTCAAGGTGAAAAAGAAAACATGTAGACATAATTTCGGTTCCAGAAACGTGGAACATTATAATAAAGAAGTTTCCGTTAAGTAGTTGAAAAAAAGCGTTTAAAAAAGTATCACGACACTGCTGTCGGATCAGATGCTATTCATGATCAATTCCTTAAACGTTTGCCCTCTCGTTCACTTCATTGCTTACCGTGATATGTATGGAAACCGACAAGCATTCAAGCATCTTGGCTATCGTTATTCCAATACCAAAACCAGGTAAAGATTCCACAAACCCATTGGTCATACTCACTTTACGCACTCCTACCTTTTAAAAGGAAAAGAGATGCCAATGTGCATTTCATGTAACTCTTCTCTTATAAATCATATTTTTATAGATTGTATTGAAATTTCTTTTATCAGAGACAGATATATTAAAGCTGATCGTATGAGGCAGCTGTTTGACTTGGTTAAACTGGAACTGATTTGTGACTTTCTTAATGCTCACTTATATAATAGAATTTAGGTTCTATTGGGCCCCCAGCCGGGCGGGGGGGGGGGGGGTAGAAATAGTCGGCTGCTGCCCATGTAGTCAATGGTAAGACCCCTAACAAATGGGCCCGCCTGTTTGCCGTGGGTGGAGACTCGTAAGGCCGGAAAAGAGGGTCCTGGTAGTTGAGGGAAGCCCAGGGATCTCCAGCTTCTCAACACGCTGCTTTGGCCTCGGCTTCGGTTGAAACGGGAGCCTGGATTGGCCCGGTCTAGGCAATCGGCTGGTCGTTTTAGACTGGGGCATCTACTTTTGTCATATGAAATATTTTGTTATATTAAAGATGTTCAGTCATGATTCTGATGACACATTACTAAACAATTTGTTGTACCGAATTTCTTTGAAATCACTTTGGTATAAAATTTATTGTTGTACTAAGTGCAAAGGTTTATATGCCCGTGTCACTCATATTTTGTATTTTAACAGTATTTTAGTCCTTGTCTACATAGGCTCATGGGCTAATCGGGTTGAATTGATTTTTTGATTTGGCATCATTTGCACGACTTGATTCTAAGTTAGGAAATTGTTCGTGTAATAGATGTTAGGTCATTTTGTCTTTTTAGCTCGAGTATACTATCCGGGTAGCCCTGGCATAGGGGGCTGGAAACCCGCCCTTTCATGTCCCCTTGTAGAACTCGGTGGAGGGTTGTGGCCCTCGGATAGTGAATTTTAATTAACAGAACATGGATACCCAATCAAAAAAACGAAAAAACGAAGACGGATCTATTGAATGGGAAACAGGTACGACCCTCTATCAGTCTACAGCCATACGATTAAATACGCCAACTTTTCAAAGGTTTATAGTTATTGACTCAACTGACGGTGACACAGCTCTCACAAAACTTTCCCCTTTCGTAATCGATAAGGTTATTAAATCAATCATAGGTGAGCCTAAATCTATTAAGAAATTAAGATCTGGTAGTCTTCTTGTTGAAGTTGAAAAGCCTGCACACTATGAAAATCTCATGAAAACTGACACCTTCTTTAACATTCCTGTAACATGCACACCGCATTCGACCCTTAATACGTCAAGAGGAATCATTCGATCTCGGGACTTAGAAAATATACCGGAATCTGAAATCTTAGAAGAACTTAAAAGTCAAAACGTCAATGCAGTTATGCGAATTACTGTTTTCAGAGATGGTGAAAAGAGAAACACAAATACCTTTATTCTGACTTTCGGCTCTGCTATTCTACCAAAAGCTATAAAAGTAGGTTATCTTCGATTGAATGTTGATTTATATATTCCAAACCCCTTGCAGTGTTACAGGTGTTTCAAATTTGGACACCATGAGAAAAAGTGCAGGGCAGGTGAAGGAGATTTATGCCGCCGTTGTGGTAAATTAGAAGATCAGCATCGTTCTATCCACTGCACAGATGACATGAAATGTTTGAATTGTGGTGGAGAACATGCTTCTACTTCACGAAAATGTCCCGTATGGCAAAAAGAAAAAGAAACTGTCACCGTCAAGTATAAGGAAGGATTATCTTTTCCTGAAGCAAGAAAAGTTGTTGAAAATAGGGTCAATCTTACAAACACTTATGCCAGTGTAACCAAAAATTCTAGCACGAGTAAACAAGACACTAGTGGATGTGATAACTGTAAAGATCTTTTCGGAAAGTTGTGTATTCTCTTTCCTGAAAAGAAAGATGAAATTTCAAAGTTATTTCCATCTCTAGTAGTTAGGTCTCGTAATCCCAGTAACGCAGACCAGGGAATCACTTGTAAAACATCTGAGTGTCAATCAAACTCAAGTAAGGTAACACCAGGAAAAGATAATATTTCTCTTCGAGCCGCTAAACCATCGACACATACAAGCACTGGAGAAGATGAAGTTATTAAATTAGATTTAGCTGAAATGGGAAGACGCAAGAAGGCACAAATTCAACTGGAGAAGTCAAATCCTCCGGTTGCTAAAGTGCTAGATGATAAAGATTCAAGTTCTTTTGTGAAACTAGGAGCAGAACTTCGTCTCCTAGGGCAGCAATATCTAATCGTCAGCCAAAAGGATCTGATGATCCTATAAAACAATACAACCGTTACCACAGTCTTGAAGAAGACATGGATACGGAAAATACTGAGGACTCAGATTCTTCAAAGGAGAATAGGCAAGGTAAACATATGATAGATCTTTCACATATAAAGAAATAAATTTCATACTTCCACTTCTAATAAGTATATTTTTACGCCTTAATTTAACTATGGCGAACAAAATTATTCAATGGAATTGTCGCAGCATCAAAGCCAACTTTGAAGAAATGAATCTATTAGTTTCTAATGGAAAGCCAGTGGCGGTTTGTTTGCAAGAGACTTTTCTCAAAGATTCTGACAAATTCTCTTTTAAGTATTACTCTTGCTATTTGAAAAATTTTGAAGGGAATGGGAAAGCTTCGGGCGGTGTCGGAATACTTGTTAACAACAATGTTCCTCATCGCACCATTCCTCTTAATACTTCGCTACAAGCTATAGCCTTTGTTCTATTTATCTTCCCCTAGTTCTCCTATCAATCGTAGGAGACTAGACGATCTTGTCGAACAGTTACCAAAGCCTTTCATATTAATGGGAGATTTTAATTCCCATCATACGCTTTGGGGTTGTACTTATACAGACGACAAAGGTCGCACAATGAAGATTTCTTAACAAATCATGATCTTGTTTTATTAAATGATTAATCCTCCACATATCATCATCCAGCCACTGGCTCTTATTCTTCTCTGGATTTAACTGTTTGCACTCCAGACATTTTCCCGGCTTTTAGCTGGAAAGTGGACTGTGATCTTCATGGTAGTGACCATTTTCCTATTCATATTTCTGAATTAGGACCATCGATTCAAGAACGCCCAAGGCGATGGAAACTCCATAAAGATAATTGGGAGTTGTTCAAAACTACCTGCGAACAATCAATTTATTTTCACAGGCTTTTGAGGATTGTAAAAACACTACCGAGCTTTTCACATCCTTACTATATTCAGCTGCAGAGAAAGCTATTCCTAGAACGTCGCCTGACCCTAAACACCCTAACAAGCCATGGTTTAATGAAGATTGCAAAAATGCTATAGCTGAGCGTAAATCTGCTCTTAGGTCATTTGATTTGAGACCATCAAAGGAGAACCTGTACAAATTTAAAATTGCACGAGCGAAAGCTCGTCGTACCATTAAACAAAGTAAGCGTTCGTCTTGGAGACAGTATGTCTCTAGATTAAATTCTAGATCATCTGTCAAAAAGACATGGGATATGGTGCGCAAACTCAGCGGAAAGAACACGTCAATTGGAGTTGGTCATTTAAGAACTGACCTCAGTGACGTTTCTTCCAAGGCTGATATTGCGAATGTATTGGCAGATACGTTTGCCAAGAAGTCATCAGCATCCAATTACTCACCTGCATTTCAGAAATTCAAAGGTGATAAAGAAAAGTCAAAACTTCACTTCAGTTCCAGTCGACTGGAACATTATAATAGAGACTTTTCAGTCAAGGAATTGAAGAAGGCTTTAAGGAAGTGTCATGACACTGCTGTTGGAAATGATAATATACATTATCAATTCCTCAAACGTTTGCCCTCTCGTTCTTTGCATTGCTTACTTGAAATTTATAACCGGGTATGGAAAACGGGAAGCATTCAAGCATCTTGGCGGGAAGCTATCGTTATTCCTATACCCAAACCAGGTAAAGATTCTACCGATCCTTCAAATTATCGTCCTATTGCTTTGACTAGTTGCATTTGTAAAACCATGGAAAGAATGGTGAATGACCGACTTGTTTGGTTTCTTGAAAAGAACAACCTAATCACGTCAGTTCAAAGTGGCTTTCGTAAACAAAGAAGTACTCTTGATCATCTTGTTCGCTTCGAGACTTTTGTTCGAGAAGCATTTATTAAGAAAGAACATGTTGTTTCTGTCTTTTTTTATCTCGAAAGTGCTTACGATACCACATGGAAGAATGGAATAATGAATGACCTCTATGATTTCGGTATTCGAGGTCACCTTGCCTATTTCATTTCTGCATTTTTAGACGAACGTCAGTTTAGAGTCCGAGTTGGAGATACTTTGTCTGATCCCCATGGACAGGAAATGGGTGTATCCCAGGGGAGTATTTTGTCTGTGACACTTTTTAGTGTCAAAATTAACAATATTGTTAAAACTATTTGCCCTGGCGTGGAATGTTTTCTGTATGTTGACGATTTCTGTATATGTTACAGATCAAAACATATGTATACCATTGAAAGGCAAGGTTTTAAATAACCTTTCTAAATGGTCAAATGAAAACGGCTTCAAGTTTTCCAAAACTAAAACGAAATGCATGCATTTCTGCCAATCTAGGAAAATGCACCTCGACCCGGAATTGAAATTAGACGGTGTGCAAGCTGTGTTGTTTATGGTTCTGCACGACCTTCGTACCTTCGCAAACTTGATACTATTCATAATCAAGGCTTGCGCCTTGCTTTGGGAGCCTTTAGAACAACACCAGTCAATAGTCTTTATACTGAAGCTAATGAACCTTCCTTAAATCTTAGAAGAAAGAAGCTCTCACTGCAATATTACTTGAAACTTAAATCAAATCCGGAAAACCCTACTTACAAATCTGTGTTTGAACCTAAATACAGACAGGGTTTTTAAAAAAAAAAACCAAGTGCAGTGCCCCCATTTAGTTTACGTTGCAAAGTAGATATCAACTCTCTAGATTTTGACCTAGAGGACGTGGCGATACATACGATTTCCGATGTTCCTTAATGGACATTCAAAAGCCCCACGTTTCTTTATGATCTTGCTTCAAGCAAAAAGGATATAACTGATCCATTTGTTTTTAAAACAAAGTTTTTAGAAATTAAAGAAAACTACTCATCACACGAAGAAATATATACAGACGGTTCAAAAGATGGCGAAAGAGTTGCTTCAGCCACTATTTTAGATGGCGAAAAACATCAATTCCGCCTTCCTAATAACTCTTCCATTTATTCAGCCGAACTAAAGGCTATTGATCTTGCACTTGATCATATGATTGCAGAACGTTTCTCTCGCTATATTATTTACACTGACTCTAAGTAAAGTATGCAAGCGATTGAGAAGGAGAAAAAAGACAATCCCATTATAGTCCGATTACTTGAGAAAATTGCTGACCTTGATGATATTGATCTTGTTTTTTGCTTGCTTCCTAGCCACATTGGTATTCGTGGTAATGAAGAGGCAGATAAAGCTGCCAAGGAGGCATTATCGCTAGAAATTTTACCTTTTGAAGTGCCTTTTACCGATTTTAAACCTTTGATTCATGGCTTTATTCAGGATGTCTGGAAGAACTGTTGGTCCGATCCAGCGAACCACGGTAATAAATTATATTCTGTCCGTCAAGATCTTGGCGATTGGTTGCCTGGTTACAGGTCTAACCGTCGCGAAGAACTTGTCTTGACCCGTTTACGCATTGGTCATACGCACCTGACGCACTCCTAACTTTTAAAAGGAGAAGATATGCCAGTGTGTATCCCATGTGATGCTCCTCTTACTGTCAAGCATATATTTTTAGAATGTACAGACTTTGCTTTTATTAGAGACAGATTTTTTAAAGTAGACAGTATGAAGGACCTGTTTAATAATGTTAAAGTTGAACAGATTTTTGATTTCCTGAAGGCCATTAATTTGTTTAGTAAAATTTAACCTGAGATTCTTTTGATTTCATGTTCATCTGATTTTAGTTATTTTTGATTGATCTTTTGATCATTATTTCCTTTTAGACTTGTATGATTGATCTTTTGATCATTATTTCCTTTTAGACTTGTAATTATTTGCTTACATTTTTACCATAATGATGATTTGTCTGTCTTACCACGATTTGTTTTATAATGTTATAACTAGTTAAGTATTTGATGTATAATTGGTCATCTTTTCTTACACTAAGTTAATTTTCAATGTTTTGCGCCTAATATGACCTTAGTTGTTGACGGGCCATAAAACAGCATTCATTAGGTTCTATTGATCGTTTCTTCTTAATTTTTAAGATGGTTCTATAAATATTACCATTTTGAATAGCCTTTTTAGTTATTATTTCTTTTATAATAAAAAAAATTCATTTGAATTTATTTGTTAACATAGATTTGTCTTATAACGTTGTTATCTTGAACTTCAGTGCACGTATGAATGATCACTTTTAGACATTTCCGGTCGGTTGGACTCGCTTATGGGCCGTTCTCCTGATCTAGGGCTTACGTCGGATTATTCCAGTTTTATTCATAAGTATTTGCGCCCAACATGACAGTAGGATGGTTCCAAAAAATGCAGCAAAAGTGTGACATAAAAGGTTAAAATTCAAACTTATGTAATCAAACTGTTTTCTTAATTATTGATTGCACGAAACATCTAATTTTTGAAAACCGATAATGGCTATGGTTATGCAAACAGACAACAGCTCTAAATTTTCACATTTTTAGCTCACCTGAGCACGAAGTGCTCAAGGTGAGCTTTTGTGGTCGCATGATGTCCGTCGTCCGTCGTGGGTCGTGTGTCGTGCGTCGTGTGTCGTCAACATTTACCTTGTAGACACTCTAGAAGCCATATTTTTTGCTCAATCAACCTGAAAATTGGTCAGAATGATTGTCTCAATGAAATCTCGAACAAGTTCGAAATTGGGTCAAGTGGGGTCAAAATTGAGGTCACGGGGTCAAATATTAGAAAAACCTTGTAGACACTCTAGAAGCTATATTTTTTGCTCAATCAACCTGAAAATTGGTCAGAATGATTGTCTCAATGGAATCTCGGACAAGTTCGAAATTGGGTTAAATGGGGTCAAAATTGAGGTCAAGGGGTCAAATATTAGAAAAACCTTGTAGACACTCTAGAAGCCATATTTTTTGCTCAATCAACCTGAAAATTGGTCAGAATGATTGTTTGAATGAAATCTCGGACAAGTTCGAAATTAGTGCAAGTGGGGTCAAAAATGAGGTCACGGGGTCAAATATTAGAAAGACCTTGTAGATACTCTAGAAGCCATATTTATTGCTCAATCAACCTGAAAATTGGTCAGAATGATTGTCTTGATGAAATCTCGAACAAGTTGAAAATTTCGTCTAGTGGGGTCAAAAATGAGGTCACAGGGTCAAATATTAAAAAAAACTTGAAGGCACTCTAGTAGCCATATTTTTTGCGCAATCAACCTGAAAATAGGTCAGAATAGTTGTCTTGATGAAATCTCGGACAAGTTTGAATTATGGTCAAATGGGATAAAAAATGAGGACACAGGTTCAAGTTTTCGAAAAACCTTGTTGACACTCACTCTTTAATCCATATTTTTGCTCAATCAACTTGAAAATTGGTCAGAAGGACTTTCTTGATGAACTTGGGTCAAGTGGGATAAAAAATGAGGTCACAGGGTCAAATCTTAGAAAATCCTTGTAGACACTCTAGAGGCCAATCATCCAGAGAATTAGCCAGATTGAAATTGTCTTTAAAAATCTGTCTGGTTTGAATTTGGGTCAATTATGGTTAAAAACTAGGGTTAAGAGGTCAGATCTTAAGACTGTTAACTCTGGTGAGCGATTTAGGGGCACTATGGCCCTCTTGTTACCATTGTGGTGAAGTACATTTTGATATTTTCAGGTTATTTTGATTTATAGAATAAGCCATTGTAAACACAAACATACTTTTTCCTCTTGAATCTAATAGAGGACATTCCATATCATGCTTGAAACCTATTTATCATGCTGAATTTGCCCTATTATCGATTTTACAGGTCTTTATTTCTACATTTAGCCCAAAATTAAGAAACCTTACTCACAAAAAATATTTCCCTGTGAAGAATTGGATATTTTAGGGTTTGTTATATTAAGTTTTTCATAAATATGACCGCTTTTAGAATTTATATGCCAAGTTTCAAAAGGATTTCATCAGTTTAATGTATTAAACAATTACATCAAATATGTGCCTTTTTTAACTGAATTTGTTCCACTTGTGACATTTACAAATGGACATTCAAGAATCTTATTTGAATTTTTAATGGTCAACGGGCCATAAAACAATATTCATTCATTAATTCATTCATTCAAATATGTTGTTGTTGTTGTTATAGAAATGTAGTAAAACTATGAAGGCTATTGAAATCCACCTTTATCACTTACAGTTGTAATAGTACCTGTTCATCCGCTACATCTTTGATTGTTTTTACTAGAACTTTGATTGTCAAGTTTGGATCATGAGGATATTCAAGAACATCTATAAAATGTCTTAACTGTCCATGAACATGACTAATAACTCCCGTGGTGTTGACTTTCAGTAAAACTGCTGGATTGATTATCTGAAAAGAGACAAACGAAAGTGATTCTTAATAGATTTAAGTTCATGTGCGTAAACAAACTAAAGCTTAATAAAACAAACACTATCTATTGACATTCACAGATTATAAAAAGAAATAATAGTTGAAACAGAGACAGGAATAGAACAGATGCACGTTCTAACAAAAACAGATAGAACTTTTAGAAGCTTTTCCAGGTTCAAAGTGATTGCCCTTATGAATAAATGAGACATAATGCAGCTTATTACAATTTTTCAAATTTTCCAAAAGAGTATTTGTAACAAATAAGCATTTGAAACTTTCAATGTCAAATAATATTATGTTATATAATGATATTTCATAAAGAAATAAGAAAAACTTCTTCCAGCTGTTTGCATGATTGCAGTTGATAAACATTACTTTCAAAACATTTTCATTATGATGCTTTTGAAATTTTTACATAAGTTTCTGAGGAGATCACAGTAAAGATAGACAGATAGACAAACTGGCATACAACAAATACACAAAACTATGACCCTAGCCTGGTGGCGTTCAACCAGTAAAACTTATTTGTATTAAAAATGATGAGTTTATTTCCAGCTTTTATGAACTGCATAAATATTTATTTATCAACTCATTTATCTTTGTATAATGTAGCTTACCTTTGCCAGTCTCAGAGTAAAGTCGTGCAAATCTGTTTTTGTTAAAAATATGAATCTGAAAATTATGACCATATATTAAATTTAAAGTTGCTACACTTATTGAAATCTTATGGAAACGGGTCCAAGCAATTAGTGTCACTATAACTTGTTTCTTGTAGATTTTTTTATTTTTATTTTCACTTCTAAACCCTTTATTGTGCGCGATTCCATATATAAGGTATTTTTTCTTTTCAAATTTGTTCAAACGTGAGGTTTCGTTTTAAATGGTCATAGCTTTATTATATATTCAGGTTTCAAGCCAAAGTTTTTAGGAAGAAAAAGATAATCAAAGATGTGAGTGTTTGTTTTCTTTGTTAAATACGGAATCAAATAACATAAGCTAATTATCAGTAATTTGAAGTATTTTGGTAGACAAGCATTGAGCAATTTAGTTGAAGGCAAAATATGAAATCTCTATGCCTTATGCTTTCGTTAGAGATAATTTCATCAGTTCCTTTCCCTTTTTCCATGGAAAAAAAGAAGCTGAATAGATTCCGATTATGTGAAGTATAGTGAAATGTCTTTACCTAAGAATTATATCCTTATCTTATAACTATACAAATATCAGTGTGATGACATCCCTTGTGTTATTTTTTATGATACCACATAGTTATCTTTAGAACAATGATATAATGCGGTTATTTTTAGAACTTAACATTTTAGTTAGAAACGTCGACGAAAACAAACAAGACAAATAGAGGTTATAAGATCAATACAATAAGTATATTGTATGAACAAATATCTAACTCGGCTGTGAAAATAAATAATTGTCTCGGCAGAGCCTCGACAATCATCAATTCTCCCAAACTGGTTAGATAATTTTTTCATGCAAAACACCAAATGCGTATTTTATATATATATATAAAGCTTAAATGATATCAAGTTTGTTGCTTAGGAGGAGATTTTCTGGAGGGGTTTGAGCAAATTGTGTACAGATGATGAGATAGATTGCTTATAGACAGCATTGGACGTAAACTGCTAGAAACTTTCCTTTTAAATTTTTGATACACTATTTTCGAGGCAACAGTAAATGATCCTAAACATCGACGTCGAAATAAACTTCGAATAATATTACCTTTTGTATTTATCCCGAACGTCATATGCATTTTTGCTTCTTAAATATGGACTGGTGGTAAAAGTGGACGGCTCTTCATATGTTGACAGTTAAGAATGAATGGGAAAAAATAGGATTTTTGGAAAATTTTCAGATTATTTTAATTATTTTAATTATCATTTATTATATTATTTAAATCTTATCGTCGATTGCGTTGATAAATCTAAGACCAATTTCACGAGGAACCTGTGTGTATATCCTTTAATTTATCGTCGCTACCGTAGCATCATTCGGAACACAATTCGGTCAATCTCACGATCAAACTCGGATGTACATCGACGGACTATTTTTGTAAATTACGGGAAAACCTCAGAAAAACTTTGACGTTCAGTTTAAATGGCGTTAGCCCTAATTTTTGAGTGAAAACATTTGACGTCGCCAACGCTACTCGTTTAAGTCACTAACGTGAAACCATCACATCCTTAAAAAAAAATCTTGGATTCTAAAAAACGACTGAAAAATCTTAATTTTTGAGAATGATTCGTCATTCTCAAAAAATAAGATTTTCAGCCATTATTTACTGTGAAAGATATAAATCTTAAGATAGCGCCGGCTGTTTTCGCGCTGGTTTTTCCTACACTATTTCCGCCTTACAAAATACACAATTTTTGTTATATACCCATCCGCCTTACAAACATCCGAGGTCTGTGGCAGTTTACGAAAATCTGGGGCCTCTGTGGCGATCCCAGGATGTCGAACTTTAATTATTTGAAGTTGGGTGCTCTTTCGACAGAGCTTTTTGGACTGAGAAAGGCGTAACAAGACTAATACGATTTATAAGAACGGAGACATTTTGAAATATAGATAGACTACAAAGAATTAGGAGTAAAGTAGTTCGGGAGTTTTAGATGCAAAATATAAGGATGAAGCATTTTGTCATTTATCAACAGAAACATTGAAAATACAGCTTTAATATGACTATAAAACTGAGATGTACAAATCGAATGACAATTAAACAAATAATTTATTGAGGCTCTATACTGCCGAAAACAAGAAACATAATTGCAAGCACTTTCCTTAACAGTTTTTATTGATGGTTTCAAAAATGTAAAATGATGAATATATAATAAATAAATAAACTGCCTTGTCTATACTATTCGGGGCGAATCTACTTGATCATGAGTACCATGTTGTGAGCCTGAATACCAGGAATCAGCTATTAACACCCCCCCCCCCCCCATTTAAACTACATTGATGCAACCATTATTACATATTATTTTTAGCCTTTGACCCTTGTCATGCTTAAACCTTAATAGTTCGGCTTTGGCAGCGGGAATACAACCTTGCTTATGTCCTTATCATGTATACCAGATATGTTCTTACATTTTTACAGCCAGCCGCCACCATAGCGCAGTTGGTTAGGCATAAGACTTCCAATCTGGAAGTCGTGGGTTCGATCCCCGGTGGCGGCAAATATCCTTTCCGACGTTTGTCTCTCACCAATGGGTAGATAATCGTAAACCTATGTGAGATAGCAGTCGGAGGCTAGGAAAGGATGTAATGGTAGTACAGGTGAGAGAAATACCAGGAATCCATTGTTAGGTGCTCCGGCCGCCGCGATATAACTGAAATAATGTTGAAAGCGGCGTTAAACTCCATTCAATCAATCAACATTTTACAGCCAAAATCACTGTTGTGTTAAAGATACATAGTTTTTATATTTGATCTTGATGGATGACTTTGCTAAAGGAATAGAAGAAAATGATGCTTATTAACACTTTCTCCTTTCTCCCTAATGTTACCTACCCTTTCTGCTGCAAATTTTTACTAATTTGCCCTCATATTGTATGAAATCTGTAACTCTTTAAAATTTGGACCTGTCTAAACGCTTGTTGTCTTGTGATAGATCAATCTAAATAAGAAAAAAATAAATGGGTAGATAATCGTAAACCTATGTGAGATAGCAGTAGGATGCTAGGAAAGGATGTAATGGTAGTACAGGTGAGAGAAATACCAGAAATACATTGTTAGGTGCTCCGGCCGCCGCGATATAACTGAAATAATGTTGAAAGCGGCGTTAAACTCCATTCAATCAATCAACATTTTACAGCCAAAATCACTGTTGTGTTAAAGATACTTAGTTTTTATATTTGATCTTGATGGATGACTTTGCTAAAGGAATAGTAGAAAATGATGCTTATTAACACTTTCTCCTTTCTCCCTAATGTTACCTACCCTTTCTGCTGCAAATTTTACTAATTTGCCCTCATACTGTATGAAATCTGTAACTCTTTAAAATTTGGACCTGTCTAAACGTTTGTTGTCTTGTGATAGATCAATCTAAATAAGAAAAAAATAAAAGTATTGTCCCATCTTTAAACCCTAAAACAAGCGACAAAATTTTAGACTGTGCCAACTTGGAACAGGCTGCAGACAATAAATCGACATGAGTGTAATTTGATATACATATGGGGTAGAAATTGAAACATAGTGTGCTATGAGTGTAGGGTAGACCATATTGTGGGAAAGCGAGAAATTGCCTCTATCAATATCTTTTGTTCCCACGGTAAAATACAACTTCTTTATAGAATTCAATTCAATGTAAAGGAAAGAGCCGACGAGCTTGCTTGTGCCCCTAGAAAAACAGCATAACTAGAATGTAAGACGGAATGATCGAATGGATAAATTGACTGACTAGTACAGTTACGAACATCGTGAAATTGACAAGGTGAATGATTTTGGAATGAAATTGAATGAGTGTGTGGAGCGAGTTCTTAGTAACTTAATGGAATGTAGTCCAATGTCGCAAATTTTGTTCGGAGGGAACAAATGTTGCGACATTGGATTAACTCCCTTTTATAAATAATGCATACAAGTTCTTTAGATAACTACATTTTTCTTCAAGAACCTATTACACGCTCACAATTTAAATTCTGTCTGTGAACTCGCGATTTTTGTCTATCCAAATTTATTTTGAATGACGTTTTTTGGTTATATATTTTTCAATTGGTTTGAGTGTTTTTGAATGTTTGAGTGAGTGTTTGGAATGAATGAATGGAGCGCTGAGTGAACGATTAGAAAATTATAAAAACGCGAGTTGCGCCTGTCTGCAACGCGGTATCGCGCGTGATAATCTATACCTTTGGAATTGGCTGTTTTTGGCAGACTCAGCGCTACATAGTGAGCAATAACGTTCGACATTTTACCTTTGAAGTGAGTTCGGAATTGGGCTGACGATGCCTGAAGGTAAATAAAACCCTTGGTTTCCCTAGCCTAAAAAACCTTGCTAAAAAGATTTTTAAAAATGCAGTGCATGCCTTCAAATGTCAATTTCTCTCTTTATAAAACAGGCCTCCAGCGCTTTCTAGGCTTTGATTATTATTATCTGCTTTGTAGCTGCATTGTACGTCATAGTATGCCCAACGTTTGTCTAATCTAATTTCAATCTCTATTAATTTTTTGCTCGAAATTTTACTTCCGAGAGGCTGTTCTATATATCAACGATTCTTTGGGTTAGGCAATTTTTCTTTTTTTTTGTATTGTATGTGGATTTTGTTAATCATATACCCTCGAATCCTTTTTAAACTAGAAAAGTTTAGAGATTTTTTGAAAGAAATACTGATTCATAATTAGAGCACTCAATGCCTTCAGTACTATGATTTTAATGCAATTCTGCTGTGATTTCTATTCAGCATTACAAGGGTTTCGTGTAATTGAAAGAAACGAGTTATGTTAAGAGTTACAAAGACTGACAGTACTTTGATTATATTGTGTATTAGGTAGTGTAGTGAGTTGTTTTTACAAGGACACCATGGGTTGCCTATAAAAAAGAGTGTGTAAAACCCGTAGACTGCTTGTAGAGAAAATATATCGAATGGAAAGTGGAATGTGAATGGACTTTATCCTAGTAGCTGTGCGAGAAATGCGAGGTATAAATCTAGCTTCACTAGTAGAACGCCAGTAAGCTATTGACATAGCGGTGTGTCCGCCATGCTTCCGAACGTCTGTGTGTAACCTTTAAGGTAACTGCGAACAGATAAAATTGCCGAATGTCCGACTTTCTTAAAAGCTCACAATTCCTGAGAGTTATCTTTGAATTGTGTGCATTTGTTAACACGCTTAAAAAGGGTTTGAAGCTCGTTCATTTAACGTCGTGACGTGCCGCCGTCATTGCGCAGTTGGTAGCGCGTCGGACAGTCAATCTAGAGGTCCCGAGTTCGATCCCCGACGGCGGCACTCATTCTTTCCGACTATTTGTCTCTCACCAATGGGTTGATAACCGTAGACCTATGAGGGCTAGCAGCTTTGGGCTAGGAAAGGATGTGGTGGTTGTACTGTAGTCCAAATATTTAGACGTCTACACATGCACCATTCTTCATTTGATATTCGCTATTCTGACATTTCATGTTTTACCTTTGTTATTGCAGTGTAACGTCTAAAAGTATCCTTAACTTTTCCCGTTAGCAAAAATCATTTCGCGATTTAAACAACTGTGACAGTGAACAACACGACAGATCAATAACATATAACTTCTGAATCAATTCTTACTTGTCGCTCGCCTTAATTTCCACCGAATGTGTCAATTTTCAAGGAAAAAAGTTTTCACTTTCACTTTCACAATGCATTTCCAATTGTTTTGTTCCAAAGCAGATTTGGGAAAATAAAAAATGGACGGCAACATAATTTTTAAACGAAAAAATGATGCGCACAGAAACAGTTGATAAACATTCCGTGAATTAAACTAATTTTTTTATTTGAGGCAATTTCATAGTAAAAGACATTTATATTTTTGATTCTGTAAGGGAAAAAACAAGTTTGAACGGAAAAAATATATCGACGGCCACGGGTCAAATCAGCCCATTTTAAATTATGCCTATGATAAAAAATTGCATCTAAACATTCTGCAACAATATACGGTATAATGTAATAAATAAATAAGTTGGTGCGGAGTATGTGCAGTAAACGATATCTTCATTAAAATATATTTTTATGCCCCCGTATCGAAAGATCGGGGGCATATTGTTTTACCGTTGTCCGTCTGTCCGTCTGTCCGTCTTTCCGTCCGTCTGTCTGTCTGTCTGTCTGTCTGCAAAAGTTAACCAAAAAACTTAACATTGCCAATATCTTCAAGCCTATTCAAGATACAAAGCTTATATTTGGCATGATGATAGATCTCAATGATCCGCATCTGCTGATACCAAAGTCAAGGTCATGTGACACGGTCAAGGTCATCTCTCAAGGTCAAATAACTCAAAAAGTTAACCAAAAAACTTAACATTGCCAATATCTTCAAGCCTATTCAAGATACAAAGCTCATATTTGGCATGATGATAGATCTCAATGATCCGCATCTGCTGATACCAAAGTCAAGGTCATGTGACAAGGTCAAGGTCATCTCTCAGGGTCAAATATCTCAAAAAGTTAACCAAAAAACTTAACATTGCCAATATCTTCAAGCCTATTCAAGATACAAGGCTCATATTTGGCATGATGATAGATCTCAATGATCCGCATCTGCTGGTACCAAGGTCAAGGTCATTTGACAAGGTCAAGGTCAGCTCTCAAGGTCAAATATCTCAAAAAACTTAACATTGTCAAAATTTTCAAGCCTATTCAAGATACAAGGCTAATATTTTTCATGATGATAGATCTAAATAATCCGCATCTGCCATAACCAAAGTCAAGGTCATGTGACAAGGTCAAGGTCATCTGTCAAGGTCAAATTACTCCAAAAAACTTAACATTGCCAATATCTTCAAGCCTATTCAAGATAAAAGGCTTATATTTGGCATGATGATAGATCTCAATGATCCGCATCTGCTGGTACCAAGGTCAAGGTCATTTGACAAGGTCAAGGTCATCTCTCAAGGTCAAATAACTCAAAAAGTTAGCCAAAAAACTTAACATTGCCAATATCTTCAAGCCTATTCAAGATAAAAGGCTTATATTTGGCATGATGATAGATCTCTATGATCCGCATCCGCTGGTACCAAAGTCAAGGTCATGTGACAAGGTCAAGGTCATCTGTCAAGGTAAAACTATTAAAAAATGCTGTTACGGGGGCATTCGTGTTTCACAAACACATCTTGTTCATGTTAAATTCGCTTTGTTTTTGTGATTTTTTAAAGTCCCGTTTACGAGAAAAATGTTCGTAGATCTACTGATTAGAACAGATTCAGACCTCAGTTTGCATTGCTATTTTTTAGACTGGTCGCATCCGAGTACAGAAACAATTGCAAATTTCTCGTGAGAAATTAGGGCAGGGATTCTCTCACGCTTCAAATAATAGTTTCTTCACTGCTGTGGAAGAAGATACTTTGAAACTTAACTAGCGTTGTTATATCCTGATCGCCGACAATTTTGATTCACAGACACATTTTTTTGTGACACTTGACACATACACACACAATATATGTAAAACTAGATTTTGGATCAGTTTGTTCGAAATGACACTTTCCATACCCGATTTAGAGCGGCTACTTAGTCAGACTCGGTTAACTTCTTTAAGTCGGGATTTACTCCGATCATATTGCAAACTTTCTTGAACTTAAATCGTCAAGTAGTAGAAAGAGTAACATAGAATGTTCGAATTTGTGAACCGTTTTAATTAGCCAAAGTTCGTTAACTCTGAAAAAATGTAACCGTGTGAGTCTGAAGCCCTGTGATTTTCGCGATATATTCCGTCTACTATTGTTTCACTGACATAAATTGCGGGAAAAAAGCTCGTCGTTATTCGGTTGAGTTCGGAAATAAGTTCTGATGACATGGACGCGATCGAAGAAACCTAGATTTATATGTTTTATAATATATTATAGGCGTCCGCGCAGGACGAGGTCTTAAACCTATAAGTACCTGTTTTATTTCGAAGGTTCGTCCTTTAGAATCTTTTTTATAAGATTTTAACGACAACTTAAGATATTTTGGTTGAATTTTCTTGACGGTGTCAAGGTTGTTCGTTTATGCGACTAACTAACATCTGTTGGTAGAATAACGAGAATAGTGTAACATTGTTTAAAATTTGATGACCATTAAGCAATTAAAGCCTATAATTTATTTATTCGTCTAACTTAATTTGTAAAAAATGGAAAATTAAAAAAAAAAAAATGAAAATATACATAAAAGAGAAATTATCAGAACAAGATCTTTAATCTCCAAGAAATAGTTTACCCCTTACATTTGTATGTCTCTATTTCAACCGTTTTCGAAATATCTCGCTAAGCCAAGTTAACATAACCTAAGGACGCCGTACGATATAGCAGCTTATGTTTTGGGGTTTTTTTTAAATTTTGACACCTATCGATTTCATTATCTACAAAATTGTGTGGTGCCCAAACGGATTTTATAACCCTTTCATCATTGAATCATTGTGTGCACGTGCAGCGATTAGAAGTCAGTCGCAAAGATCGCAAGGTAATCGCGGTGACTGTATGATTTGTCATCTTATGTTAGATCTGCTTTAGACCATGCGGCTCCTGTACTTTTTCCCAACGGTGCCTATGCGGGGATCGTTGAATAATTATGTGGTAAAGATTTCTAAGCATAAAGTCGACAGTGACCGTGCGATGTCCGTGTGGCGATTTTGTGATGCCTTAACGACGTGGTTGCGGGCCTGCATGCGATCTTGTGATTTAAAAAAATAATATAAAATTGTTTAGCTTTTTTTCTACAAAACGTAATGTCTTCAGCATCTTTAAAAACGTCCTATAACCACACGGAACTCCTTCGTTGCCGCAAGGGCTCTCCATGATCTCTGGGTTTCGGCGAGTTCCAGCGATAGAATATGTGGCGTCCAAAATTGAGACTGATCTAATGATTACAAACGCTTGGAAAATTGTCACGGTGCATAATTATACTGTTCCTTTATATCCATGTGCCATCTTTATGGTGTATTCTGAGATAATGGTCAAAATTATCAAAGTTGGCAAATACGGGAAATAAACACCATTTGTTTACAGATGCAATATGAAAACATAACCATACGCACCGAATACCCAGAAATTTTATTTAGTTGAGAGATGATGATAAACTGAAAGGTAATCTCGATAAGGTAAGTTATATAAGAAATCACACAATACTAAATTCAAATGTACTGAGAAATTACATTTGAAGCGATTTCTTTTAATTTAACTAACAATACGGGACTAAATTTGTGCGCAAAAAGATACAAAACGTTTTCTATTGGGAAAAGAAATACTCCAGGACTAAAATATGTGCATATACCATTTTAAAATGCGATTTCGTAAATGATAAGAAACACCCCGGAACTTAATCAAGCATGGACTCTGTATAGTCAGGCTCTGTGATTCAAGTTCACAGAAGACGACTCCTCGCGTAAAAATAAACCGGGACTGATTCCTAATGCATGAACGAGTTTTAAATACGTTTTTATATACGAACCTACAGGGCCATAATTTAAGAGCACAGAACACTAGCACAACGAAGCTATAGACTAGTCATTTTATGAAAATTGTAATACATCGTAGCACAAGAATAGCATTCTAAAAGTCTTTTTGGTCAGAAATTGTAACAGTCGGATAAATTCACAATCCAAGTATTCATTTTCCTACTGTATCAAGGTATTTTCTATAAATATACATGTATCACATTCAATATCAGGGGAAAATTCTGAAGAAAGAAAAATGACGAAAACTAGCATAGACGTAACAATGAGAAAATATTAGAATAAAACCTTAACTCAAATCAATTTTGGTAATTTTCATAAAAAAAACGTAGAGATAATTGTTTAAAAAAACTGCACTTGGGCCGTTTTGACCGAATGCAAAATCAGAAATAGGCCCTTCTTACAGTTTTCAGAAACAGCTAATGGCCCTTTTAAACCAAACTACGGACCGTTTTTTACGGAATAACGGCCAGTTTAACTAGATACTAAAAGGAATTGTACATCGGTAAGTAAAATAGAATTAAAACAACAGAGAATCTTATAGAAACAGACAGGTATTAAAGTTGCATTTTTTGTGCCCGAGGCATATATAATTGAATAGAACAGACGATGGATTTAAAAAAAAGGTTAACATTTTCTTTTCAACGCAATCAGCCCAAATTTAAATATTCTTTTTTCCTTTAATCGTGTTACTTTTACCTAATTTTGTGTGATACATAATGACTGTGTAGACTTTATTTTTAATACACATTTCGGTTGAAATAATTCTAATCAGTGGTTCCACCATTTCCACGTGCTGTTTTTGTTTACTTAATTGGAATGTTCGGCATTGTTCGACAGCGGAAAACATTATTTAGAGGGTTACTGAGTTTCAATAGGGATTAATTAATGATCTGGTAAGTTCACTTCTCATAAATTGTTGCATTCGACGCATATTTCATTGTTCCTTGAATATATATATAGGTTGCTTGGCATTTCATTCTTAAAGCATGAATATTTTGTGTCCAAACAGCGAACCGTTTCTTCATCGGGATTTGCACAAGGACACAAACGGGAAACTGATAAGACCCGACATACACGATAAAAGTCAAAATGTAAAATAACGTATGTCGGGTCTTATAAATAGGACTAGTTGTACTGGTGTGGGAAATATCAGGAATCCATTGTTAGGTGCTCCAGCCGCCGCGATTTGACTGAAAAAAAATGTTGAAAGCGGCGTAAAACCCCATTTAAACGAACAAATCATAGAAACTACCCATCAGAATTCAACCTTATTGCTCAGGAATTATTCTCCGGACATTCTGATTTGATAGAAATCATCGGTGCTATGGGCTGCAGGATATGTGATAAAATCAGTTTGATACATCGTTTTTTCACAACAGACCATATTTGAGCATATTCGCTATAAAAAATGGCTTGCCGGTTGAATTTAAACACCATTTTACCATGCCTCCTATTCTTTCTGTTGCTCCTGTAGTCAAAGGTCACACAAAATTGACAATGTTTTCCATTTTTTTTTTTTTTTTTTTTGGTCTGGGTTGCAGCTAACGATTTGCGGACTTCGATTTGTTGAAAGTATAATATCCCGAGCTCTATTAAGATATAGAGCTTTTTGAGCTTTTCCTCTATTGCACATCCAAATTTGGTAACTATTGGTAAATCATAATGGAAATCCACGTACATTATGCTTAAAAATTCACACATCAAATTTCATTAAAATTTTATAACTTTTAAAAAAGTTATCGTCATTTTTAAATTGGCCGGTTAGGACTTTTGGCCAGTATACCTTCTCTGAAACTACAAGTCGGAATTCAACCATACTGCATAGGAATTGTGCTTGGAACATACCCTTTTATATTCCTTCTTTTATTTCTGATTTGGCTGATAACTGGGGTGTTACAGGCTGCTGCGTCATCCAAAAAAATGGCCATATGTGCTTAAATATTAATAATTCTTCTTCGTAGAAAGTGCTGGTTAGAATTCAACCAAACTACACAGGAATGAACCTCAAGATATGCTCTCTTAGATTTCTACTTGATATTTTGATTGAGGTAAAACGTGTGCTGTCGAGACAGCTAAAAAGTGCCATATGAAAAAAAAAATCCTCATCTCTGAAATGAAGTTTTGGCTGCAAATGATGGACGTCAAGATTGCTCTTTGGATATAAATCTCTCTTTCTTTAACAATTTAATTAATGGATCACCCAATGAACCAACATGCCAAGTTTCATTGAAATTGGTCAAGTGAAAATTTACCCCGCCCATATTTGGGGCCAAATAAAAAAATCTTTAAAAATTTAAGACAAGGGTCATACAAGGAATATATGTACCCATGCTAATTTTAATTGAAATAAACCAAATTGTTTGGAAAAAGAAGATTTTTAAATGTATTACATTCAATTCAATCAGCAAACAATGCTTATGGCCAATATCAAACAAAATGTAATCCAATATGGCAAAAGTACCAAACAGGTACAATATACATATAAAAGTGAAAAGTCCAATGGGCAAAAATTACAATGGGAATAATGGCTAAATTGCAAAATAAGTAAAAAAAAATAGGCCCCGCCCTGCCACTCCCATTTTCGGAGGCAAATAACAAAATATTTAACTATTTTAGTAAAGGTTGATCCAAGAAACATCCATGCCAAGTTTCTTTTTAATTTGCCCTATGGTTTGGTAGATGAAGATTTTTAAAGATTTTTTGGTCAATAAAAAAATCTTTGACAAGGTAAAAGGTCTTCCAAGGAACATCCATGCAAAGTTTCAGTCAGATCGGTCCTATGGTTTAGGAGGAGAACTTTGTTAAAGGTTTCAAAGTGAATGTAAAGTGAAAATAAGCACCGCCCTTCTACGCCATCAATTTTTTTTAAGATTTTAGGTAAAGGGTCACTTAAAGAAAAATCACGCCAATTTCATTGAAATCGGTCAAACGGTTTGGTAGAAGATTTTTAAAGTGAAAATAAGCATCGTCTTGCAACGCCTATATTTCGGGGGCCATTTGAAATTAATTTCTGAAGAGGATCACCTAATGAACATTTCTACAAAGTTTCGTTGAAATTCGCCCAATGGTTTAGGAGAAGATGTTTAGGGAATAATGTTACGCACGGACGGACGGACACTTCGGCATGTCAATAGCTTAAAATTATTGAAAACGGGTAACCAGTCAGTATCCCATCCCGCTGATAAAAATTTAAAAAAGGGGTTGGACAAAATCAAGGAATGAGATACAAAATTGTTTCTTAGCGTTTCACATACTAAATGTCGTTCATGCCTACTGCGACTCGATCAGTGCAGCTCGAGCAATGAACCGTTATAATATCTTAGGTGATAAATTCATCAGGTTATTTTGTCAAACAATCATGGAAGAAGTAAACTTAAGCTTTTTTGCATAGAAGATGTAGCTTAGATGAAACTCAAAATCTATTTTAATAAGATGTTTAAATACACTCTCTTTTTGCCATTTTTTTTACAACCGTTGTTTGCAATGAATAAAAATGGTCGCTTTCATAGCGTAGTTGGTAGCGCGTCTGACTGTTAATATAGAATTTCCGGGTTCGAAGCCCGACAGCGGCACTCATTCTTTCCGACTTTTTGTCTTTTACCAAAGGGTCGATAATCGTGTGAGATATTAGGTGCTCCATCTGCCGAGTTATAACTGAAACATTGTTGAAATCGACGTAAAACACCCAATTCTAACATATAAGACCTCCCTATGCTCATTTAAAAATTCTGTGGACACGATAAAGTACACAATTATCTGATTACCTTGATACTTTCACATGATGCTTAGGGGCCACAGGGAAGGTTCCTTTCGAAGAAGGTGCAGACCGAAATCATAATGCGGGAAAAGAGGATCCAAGATTTTTCACTCAGAATACTCAAGTTAAAGTGATTCAGTCAACAAATGTTATCAGATTTCCTGAAACTTTCACAGGTTTATTATGAAAATTGGGCTGTTTCGTGAGAAACTATGGACAAATTGTCTTTAAATGTTACATGAAGTTCATAGGTATAATCGGATTTCCGTAAACCTCCAACGATAAAATAATAGGGAAGTAAGGAAGGATATTTTTATATACGCGATAAAACAAATTATATCGGACATCCTTGAAATTTTCACAAGATACAAGATACAAGATAGATACAAGATAGTTTATTGACTTAAACTTGACAGTTTCTCGTCAAATAATATACAACATACAAATACATTGATGATCATGAACATGCACATGTAAACAAACAATCAACATTTTAGGTCTATTTACAAAATGGAAGAGAAGCTAAGACAAATTTTTACATCTCTTATGTTTCAGAAGCTAAGAAATATAATCTAAACCAGATCTTCGTGTAAAACTTTCTTTTAAATATTTTGCCAAATTCAAAAGAACATATCTGTTTTCGGTATTCATTAAAGCTATAAATTTTATCATGCTTGGGCGAGTATAGTAGTATTTTTTCAAGTAGGTTTTCCTAATATCGGAGAATAATGGACACACTAGCAAAAAGTGGAATTCATCTTCTAATTCATTCAAATCACATGCCAAGCATATCCTTTGGTTCTTATCAATTCTATACAAACCATGCCTACCGGTTTCTATTCTTAGAGAATGGGAAGACAATCTAAATTTAGAAATGTGCGAACGCCATTTTTTTGGTAATTTGTCTAGGTAATAAGGTAAGTTAAATGACTCTTTCAAATACTTATATGTACATAATACTGAGCTGTTATTAATAAAATTATATTGCCTTTGTTGAAATTCGTCTATTAATTTTTGTCTAAAAATCTGGTAAAAATATTCATGGTTTACACAATAAGGATCAGACCATACATAACCAAATCCGTGATCGTTCAATAGCTTTTTAACGTTACTACACCAGTTAGTCCCGCTATCACAAGTCAATAGCTCTTCATAGGAAGATTTGATTATAGGGTTATTAGAATTTAATATTTTACCCCAGAATTTAATTATTTTGCAAAATCTATTGATGTATAGTGGATATCTCCCTAACTCGTGATAAACCGATGCATTAGCTGTAGAACTTTTAACATTTAATAATTTTTTACAAAATTTGAGATGAATTCTTTCTAGACAAGCTGATTTACAAAATCCAGAAATTTCACAAGAATATGATAATATGGATCCTACAAAAGCATCAAATAACTGTAATAATGTGGTTGTCTCGAAGTCAAAATTTCGAGTTTTACAATTTAAGATACTAAGGGCCTTCAGCGCTTTGTCGGATAATATTTTATTGTTAATATTGAAAGATCCCGTATAATTAAATGTTGTTCCAAGATATGGGAAACTATTGACAATCTCAATTTTTTGCTCATTATAGTACCAAATTTCGTTATCTTTAAGAGCACCCCGTTTTCTAAAAACCATAATTTTGGTTTTTTCTGTATTAACTTCTATGCCCCATTTGCTACAATAATTTGATAGTTGGTCTAAAGTATTTTGTAGATCTAATGGGTCTTCGCTCAAAAGGACCATATCGTCTGCAAAAAGAAGAAGTAAAATTTTCATTTCATTTAGATCCAAACCTGAAGAAGAGCTTTTCTGCAAATAAAGTTCAATGTCATCTATGAACAGAGAAAAAAGTAGGGGAGATAATATTTCCCCTTGTTTTAATCCCACATGACTTTCGAAAACAGGGGATGATATATTACAGAGTGATTATATTATTCTTTAGAAAATCAAAATATTGGGTTTGTCTATTAAAAAGCAAGGAAAGGGGTCCTCATGATTTGTTTCATTTAAAATACCCGTATTCGCATGACAAAGTCCATAAATATTATCAGATTTCCTTGAAACCTTTGGCAAATAGATTGCACATGGCAAACAAAAATGTTCAGGTTTTCTGGAACTTTCACAGGTTGATTTTATGGTTCTAAGGCTTTTCTAAGGGGGCCTTGATGTTTAAAGAGCGCACCTTTACGATGATTTGACCAAAGATTAGCAAAGCTTTCCATGCTTTTTTTTTGGAGAAAATTGGGAATGTTGAAAATACATTTACCGTCTGATAAAAAAAAATGCTAAGAAATGTACCTTACGAAGCTAGATTACGGCAATCATAATTTGTTAACATGGTTAACATAATCCAGTGAATATAAAGATGTGCAAGATATTTCTTATAATACGTTTACAAGATGAAAAACGAGGAAAAAGCGTCTGAAGTCTTTTCTACAACGAAATCAAATTTAACTTTCAGCGTAAAAAACTACACACCTTCATTAATTATTGTTAAAACAATATAAAAGAAACTATTTTACTTTTGGAGAATCGGAAAACAATAAATAAAATAGTTGTAACCAGCATTTTTGGCCACTTTGGTTACTTGAAGCATCCAATTTGGGTTTTTAAGTTTGAAGGAGCAATTCCAACTTTTAACAAAACCGCAAAGTTAACACAAGACAATTTCATTTCGTGTATTTAGCTCACCTGAGCACGAAGTGATCAAGGTGAGCTATTATGATCGTGCAATGTCCGTCGCCAGTCGTCCGTCGTCCATCATCCACAATTTCTTTAAGCATCTTCTCCTCTTTAACCGGTCGGTCAATCTTGATGAAACTTAGCAGGGATGTTCCTTGGGTCAAGCTCTACCAAAGTTGTTCAAATGAAATCCACCCTTAACTTTCTCTTTACCCTTAATAAAAAGGGTGAAAATTGGAAAATCTTCAAAAATCTTTTTTTCTGACACCAGATGGCTGACAGCTTTCATTTTTGGTATGTGGCATCATCTAGTGAACCTCTACCAAGTGTGTTAATATCAAGAACCTGAGGTCATATTTGGGCTCCAACCGGGCCCAACACTTTTACATAGAATTAAAGAGCGAAATCTTTAAAAATCTTCTTCTCTAAATCCAGAAGGCAGTCGGCTTTCATATTTGGTATGTAGCATCATCTAGTGGACCTCCACTAAGCTTATATATATCAAGACCATGAGGTCATATTTGGGCTTTGTCCGGGTACATCCCTTTTAGCTCTTCTGAGCACAAAGGTTTAAAAATACGAAATGAAAATTTTTAGTTTTTAGCTCACCTGAGCACAACGTGCTCTAGAGGAAAATTTAGGAGTTCGTCGTCCGTCGTCAACAATCTTAAAACTTCATCTCCTCCTGAACCACTTGGCCGACCTCGATGAAACTTTGAATGTTCCTTGGGTGACCCGTTAAAAATTTGTTTGCGAAATTTTGATTTGCCTATAAATATTTGCGTGGCAAGGCAGGGCTTATTTTGAGCCCGCTGTCTTTGAACGACATCTCCTCCTGAACCACTGGGCCTATTTCAATGAAACTTGACCTGAATGTTCCTTCGGGAACCCTTTTCAAAATTTGTTCATGAATTTGAGATTGTCCCATAAATATGGGCGGGGTAGGGCGAGGCTTATTCTCAACCAGAAATCTTTGTATGACATCTCCTCCTGAATCACCGGGCCGATTTCAATGAAACTTTCCCCGAATGTTCCTTTCATGACCCCTTCAAAAATTGTTGGTAAAAATTTGATTACCCCATGGGCGTGGGAGGACATGGCTTATTTTGAATACCCTCTGTAATGAATGCGTGGGCAGGGTCTATTATCACTATAAATTCTTTGAATAATATCTCTTCTTCAACAATTAGGGATAATTGAATGAGAATGTTCTGGACTAATAAAAATCAGGTGAGCAGTCTAGGGCCATTCTGGCTCTGTTGTTATCATTTTCCATTCATCAGGCTCGGCTCTGTATAGCGATTCAGGGGTTTATCTCGTTCGCGAAATACGTTAACTTATATACGCCCATCAAAAGACGTGACGTATTGTGTGATCACCTGTGGTGGGCGGGCGGCGCTAGCGTCCTAAGTGGCTTGAGGTCACAGTCTCTTGAATGCATTTCAACTTATCTGTACTTTCAGTACTTTGATTGTAACTAATTAGCACAAGCTGTATATAACTGCAATGGTTCAGTGTATCACATTTAGATCAATGTATCATCATCAAAAATTAAATTTCTTCAGGTATCGTATTGTGTTTACATGTTTTAAGCAATTGATCAATCTAAAGGGCGTCCTTTTACTATCTTAACTTTGTCATCAAAGTTTTCGCCAAAAGAGCGAAAGCTTAGTGTCAAAAGCAGATACTTCTGATCCCTTACCGAGTTCTCTTGGCCCTAATGCTTCGATCATCATCATCCTTCAATGTCGTTGATTCTTAAGATATCTGTCCTATTCTAATTTCACCAGGCTAACGACTTTAAATAAAATAGCCCACCCCGATCGGAAATATAGAGAAAATCGAGTTTCATATCCAAGTGGCTTTAATGCTTGATTAATGCAGCTCATTAAATACTGTAGGACATGCATCATCATAGCATGATCAATGAGTTAAAACAGGAAGAGCAAAACCTTTTTTCTTCTTGAGCTTTTAAGAAATTAAAACTATACTGAACCCAAAAAGTTTAGTCGCACTTTAATTTATGTCGCAAAGAAGTCAAACAATTAAGCTGAACGAAAGTTTCAACATGAAATAAACATGTCATCCAACTTGCTTTCTTTTGGTAGAAGGTTTTCATTTTTTTTCTTGCATACTTACGTCTCTAGTGACGTGTACATGAATTTAACGTACTTGGTCGATATATTGGTGTAGCAAAATGGCTTAAGTTTCTTTTTTGTCTCATTTGATTCCTCTTATTCCCAGTTAACATTAATCATTTAAATGATGCGCATCCTTCGCAGAAGAGCAAACTTTTGAGACGACGTTAAATTAGTCGGGGCGGTGCATTGGCATGTCTCATACGGTGTACATATCTGGGAGATGTTGAAAATGACTTAAGTTTATGTCAAAGGTGTTTTTATTGATATATGATTTGTTGCAAATAAACAATGACATGACAGGGACAACTTTCCTTTAAAAAATCTCGTTTAACGATAATAAAACTACACACAAACGTCATGACGTTACTACGGTGGCATAGAGGTGACATTTGCACATTTTTTTTTATTTTCTGGGATTTTCGTTTTTTAAGTTATTTTTTAAAGAATAAAAATAAATGCGAAAAACAAATCCTCAATTTTCGTTTTACAAGTTTTCTTTTTAAAGAATAAAAAAATGCGGAAAAACAAAACCCTTGATTTTCGTTTTACGAGTTTTTTTATCACTACTTTAGAAAAAAAGAAAATGCAAAAAACAAAATCCATAACTTTCGTTTTACAAGTTTTCCTTTGTAGAATAAAAAAATGCGAAAAACGAAAATAGGCATCGGCAGTTCTTATTGGATAATTAAGTCGTGCTCACGACTTAGTGGGAGATTTTGATTGGTCAAATCATCGCGTGCTCACGACTTGAGTTTTCGTTTTTTGCAATCTTTTTTATTCAATAGAATAAAACTTGAAAAACGAAAATTGATTTTCGCATTTTTTTTAAATCAATGAGTTTATAAAAAAAACCTGTAAAACGAGGATTTTGTTTTTTAGCATTTTTTATTATTCTATAAAAAAAACTTTGAAAAACGAAAATCCCATATTTTTTCAAATTATTTTTTTTGTCGGGGTAAATAAAAAAAATGTAAGTGTCACCTCTATGCCACCGTACGTTACGCTACACAATGGAATATTTTTGTTATCCATATTGATTGCCATCGGTAAAACAGCTCTGTGCACCATTCATGTCTTGCGTTTCATTAATGGAAACCAACTGAAAAAAAATACCAGTTAAATCTTGGTCCCCGTGGCCGTCAACAGAACGTGATCGCTGATCCGGAAATGGGCAATAACTCAATTTCTTGGGATAAGAAGAAGCAGGGACTACGGTTTTCTTTCCTGATTGACAATATTTCACAAAATGTCACTCATTAAACAATAGTTGCATTTTGGTGGGTAGGGCGTAATGATGGTGCTGTAGAGCCATCAGAAATATCCCTCTAACCAACTTCTTTTTTATCGCGCCGAGATACCCTAAATTGATATTGATGACAAAAATTATTTCGAATGTGTTAAAAAACGGAAGGCCGCCCGTTGTTTTAGCTGTGTGACTTTTCCATTCAACCGGTCTGTAGGCAATCATATCGTTACGATTGACCAGTTTCGTCTAACAATTCAAAATCATTGCAGTCAGGAAGGAAATTGAATAGAATCTTAACTAATATCAACTTCTTTGTGAAAGATTAATCGCATCTTGAAATATATCCCGTCGAAAACGGAACGACTAAACTTTTTGCGCTCAGTATAGTATGCCAATGTGTTATGCTGCAGTAATGTAAAAGATAAAAGAGCCTAGCAGCCCGAAATACGTGTAATTCCGCCAATGGTTTAATAATCGTAGACCGATGTTGGATAACAGGTTGATGATAGGAAAGGAGATAACAGTGGTACTGCTTTGAGGATTACCAGGAATCCGTTGTAAGTTGCTCCAGCCGACACGATGACTGAAGGATTTTAAAGGCGGCATAAACCCTATTCGAACAAACAAACCAAAAGGCTTGCTTATCCTTGAATGATGGCAGTACTAGCCGAATGCTTTCATTTTTGAAAATGTTTGTAGATGGTCCACCTTCTAAAACTTAATGGACCATTTGTCCCCATGGATTTGTTTCTTGGGTAGATCCCTGCAGCTTCTGTATAAAAACAATTTAAGATTTAGAAGAATGTGCTGGTATGGGTATATAACCCAATGTCTTACAGTTCCTGGGATGTGTGGGTGGTAATCAGGCAAATATGCATGATGTTATGACAATATACATGTATTGGTTGATGGCCAATGTTAAACTTTCTATCACCAGTTTTTTTTTTTTGTAAACTAGTGTTAACATATAAGCTAAAAGCAGCTTGTTACCATGACAACAAGGTTTGATCAATTTAAGCCACTTTATACTGAGAAGATTGAAAGGGCAAACATATTGATTCCAGGTTAGACTCAAAGTAGCGTGAAAATGAACTTGTACCACATACCAAATTTTAGGGGTTGTTATGGTTTTTGCCTCATATATCATACATGTATATATGGACGTCATAACAGCTCTGTTATATCACCAAAGACGGGCCAAGGCGTACCAGAAGGGGCGTCGGTCTATTCAGGGATGACATCTGTATGACTTATAAAGAATTTGTTAGTATGATAGATATCAGAGGCCTTAAATAGACGAACTAACATTCCCTAAAGAAAGTGTGGTTGGGTTATTATAGGGATGAGTGTCTTTTTCACTGCGTTTATTGGGGTATAAAGTGCAATTGACTTAGCACATTGTAAATAACGCCCGAAGGGCGATATGATTATGCCATGTGCTAAGGCAATTGCACTTTATACCCCCAATAAACGCAGTGAAAAAGACACTCGTCCCTTATAATTGCAATCCTCTAGATAAAAGAAACTATTAAAAAATACTAGGCTAAACATTTAAAAAGTTTCAAGTCTACTTTCTGCGCGTATAGATTACACAATCTGTTTTTAGATAGTGTATTTTTCATCTCGCTATCGAAGTGATTTGTCATAAAGTAAAACAAGTGATACACAAATAAACGATAACTTTGAAATTCGTAGAGGTACTTATGACAAAAAATTTGCTTCTGCCAAATTAGTCTGTATTTTTAAACAAGAACGGCGTGGTCGGTCTTAGTTGAGAGGGTTGCTTGATGATTTTCGTCGACTCGCTTTTTTCTAATTTTACGTCGGCTCAGAAACAGAACTGTATGATTGTAATCGTAAATTCTTTCGAAAATATCTTGACTTATAATATATTAAATAGCATTGTTACGTTGATGATCGGAAAATAGGTTAATTCGAGTTCCTACAACACGGGACTTGCAGATCAAAGGTTGGGGATTTCTCGAAAGACCTATTGCATTTTATACAGAAATAAAGTGCAATGGATTTCCCGACGTTATGCGATTTAAACCAATCAGAATTCTTTATTTTATTGGATTGCAATTATAACAGAATGAAAAGTATAATTAAAAAGAAGTAATTGATAATTTGCTTTTGAGCAGTGAAAGTGATATATAATAGCGTAGATGTTATTTATGAATGTGGTGCTCAGTCCAAGATTTACGAGTAAACTTTTAAAGAAAATTTATTAGTACTGAGAAATGAAAAATAAAATGCCATAGTATTTTTGCCCTTTTAATCTTTTGGTATACTCTTTGTTACAGGGAAATGCCCGTGAATCAGCATGTGTATTGTCATGCCATCAAACATAACAACGGGGAATGAACCTATACTGAAATCTTCTGCTTTATTTTAAAGAATTATCATACAGCAATTGCATGGATCTGTCCAAGAATCTAATTCATGTGGCAAAAAGGCCGATAAGGTTTATTATAATGTGGGCCATCTAATATTTTTTCAAAGTATCCGACTAATGCTTCCATCATTCAAAGATAAGTAAATACTTTGGTTTGTTTGTTTAAATAGGGTTTTAAACCGCTTTTAACAATCTCTCAGTGATTCTTGGGTGACCCTTTTCAAAAATTGTTTGCGAAATTTGATTGATCAATGAATACGGTCGTGGCAGGGCGGGGCTTATTTTGAGCCCGAAATCTTTGAATAACATCGGCTCCTGAACCACTGGGCCGACTTCAATGAAGCTTTACTAGAATATTCCTTGAGTGACCCTTCTTCAAAAATTGTTCGCGAAATTTTGATTGGCCCATCAATATGGGCGAGGCAGGGCGGGGCTTACTTTGAGCCAAAATCTTTGAACGTCATCTTCTTTTGAACCACTCAGTTGATTCTAATGAATCTTAACAAATGTGTTTCATGGGTGATCCTTTTCAAAAATTGTTTTCGAAATTTTTCTTGGCCATAAACATGCGCGTGGCGGGTTGGGGCTTTTGGGAGATTTTGATTGGTCAAATCATCGCGTGCTCACGACTTAAGTTTTCGTTTTTTGCAATTTTTTTATTCAATAGAATAAAACTTGAAAAACGAAAATTGATTTTCGCATTTTTTTTAAATCAATGACTTTATAAAAAAAAACCTGTAAAACGAGGATTCTGTTTTTTAGCATTTTTTATTATTCTATAAAAAAACTTTGAAAAACGAAAATCCCATATTTTTTCAAATTATTTTTTTTTGTCGGGGTAAATAAAAAAAATGTAAGTGTCACCTCTATGCCACCGTACGTTACGCTACACAATGGAATATTTTTGTTATCCATATTGATTGCCATCGGTAAAACAGCTCTGTGCACCATTCATGTCTTGCGTTTCATTAATGGAAACCAACTGAAAAAAATACCAGTTAAATCTTGGTCCCCGTGGCCGTCAACAGAACGTGATCGCTGATCCGGAAATGGGCAATAACTCAATTTCTTGGGATAAGAAGAAGCAGGGACTACGGTTTTCTTTCCTGATTGACAATATTTTACAAATTGTCACTCATTAAACAATAGTTGCATTTTGGTGGGTAGGGCGTATTGATGGTGCTGTAGAGCCATCAGAAATATCCCTCTAACCAACTTCTTTTTTATCGCGCCGAGATACCCTAAATTGTGTTGATGACAAAAATTATTTCGAATGTGTTAAAAAACGGAAGGCCGCCCGTTGTTTTAGCTGTGTGACTTTTCCATTCAACCGGTCTGTAGACAATCATATCGTTACGATTGACCAGTTTCGTCTAACAATTCAAAATCATTGCATTCAGGAAGGAAATTGAATAGAATCTTAACTAATATCAACTTTTTTGTGAAAGATTAATCGCATCTTGAAATATATCCCGTCGAAAACGGAACGACTAAACTTTTTGCGCTCAGTATAGTATGCCAATGTGTTATGCTGCAGTAATGTAAAAGATAAAAGAGCCTAGCAGCCCGAAATACGTGTAATTCCGCCAATGGTTTAATAATCGTAGACCGATGTTGGATAACAGGTGGATGATAGGAAAGGAGATAACAGTGGTACTGCTTTGAGGATTACCAGGAATCCGTTGTAAGTTGCTCCAGCCGACACGATGACTGAAGGATTTTAAAGGCGGCATAAACCCTATTCGAACAAACAAACCAAAAGGCTTGCTTATCCTTGAATGATGGCAGTACTAGCCGAATGCTTTCATTTTTGAAAATGTTTGTAGATGGTCCACCTTCTAAAACTTAATGGACCATTTGTCCCCATGGATTTGTTTCTTGGGTAGATCCCTGCAGCTTCTGTATAAAAACAATTTAAGATTTAGAAGAATGTGCTGGTATGGGTATATAACCCAATGTCTTACAGTTCCTGGGATGTGTGGGTGGTAATCAGGCAAATATGCATGATGTCATGACAATATACATGTATTGGTTGATGGCCAATGTTAAACTTTCTATCACCAGTTTGTTTTTTTTTTGTAATCTAGTGTTAACATATAAGCTAAAAGCAGCTTGTTACCATGACAACAAGGTTTGATCAATTTAAGCCACTTTATACTGAGAAGATTGAAAGGGCAAACATATTGATTCCAGGTTAGACTCAAAGTAGCGTGAAAATGAACTTTTACCACATACCAAATTTTAGGGGTTGTTATGGTTTTTGCCTCATATATCATACATGTATATATGGACGTCATAACAGCTCTGTTATATCACCAAAGACGGGCCAAGGCGTACCAGAAGGGGCGTCGGTCTATTCAGGGATGACATCTGTATGACTTATAAAGAATTTGTTAGTATGATAAATATCAGAGGCCTTAAATAGACGAACTAACATTCCCTAAAGAAAGTGTGGTTGGGTTATTATAGGGATGAGTGTCTTTTTCACTGCGTTTATTGGGGTATAAAGTGCAATTGACTTAGCACATTGTAAATAACGCCCGAAGGGCGATATGATTATGCCATGTGCTAAGGCAATTGCACTTTATACCCCCAATAAACGCAGTGAAAAAGACACTCGTCCCTTATAATTGCAATCCTCTAGATAAAAGAAACTATTAAAAAATACTAGGCTAAACATTTAAAAAGTTTCAAGTCTACTTTCTGCGCGTATAGATTACACAATCTGTTTTTAGATAGTGTATTTTTCATCTCGCTATCGAAGTGATTTGTCATAAAGTAAAACAAGTGATACACAAATAAACGATAACTTTGAAATTCGTAGAGGTACTTATGACAAAAAATTTGCTTCTGCCAAATTAGTCTGTATTTTTAAACAAGAACGGCGTGGTCGGTCTTAGTTGAGAGGGTTGCTTGATGATTTTCGTCGACTCGCTTTTTTCTAATTTTACGTCGGCTCAGAAACAGAACTGTATGATTGTAATCGTAAATTCTTTCGAAAATATCTTGACTTATAATATATTAAATAGCATTGTTACGTTGATGATCGGAAAATAGGTTAATTCGAGTTCCTACAACACGGGACTTGCAGATCAAAGGTTGGGGATTTCTCGAAAGACCTATTGCATTTTATACAGAAATAAAGTGCAATGGATTTCCCGACGTTATGCGATTTAAACCAATCAGAATTCTTTATTTTATTGGATTGCAATTATAACAGAATGAAAAGTATAATTAAAAAGAAGTAATTGATAATTTGCTTTTGAGCAGTGAAAGTGATATATAATAGCGTAGATGTTATTTATGAATGTGGTGCTCAGTCCAAGATTTACGAGTAAACTTTTAAAGAAAATTTATTAGTACTGAGAAATGAAAAATAAAATGCCATAGTATTTTTGCCCTTTTAATCTTTTGGTATACTCTTTGTTACAGGGAAATGCCCGTGAATCAGCATGTGTATTGTCATGCCATCAAACATAACAACGGGGAATGAACCTATACTGAAATCTTCTGCTTTATTTTAAAGAATTATCATACAGCAATTGCATGGATCTGTCCAAGAATCTAATTCATGTGGCAAAAAGGCCGATAAGGTTTATTATAATGTGGGCCATCTAATATTTTTTCAAAGTATCCGACTAATGCTTCCATCATTCAAAGATAAGTAAATACTTTGGTTTGTTTGTTTAAATAGGGTTTTAAACCGCTTTTAACAATCTCTCAGTGATTCTTGGGTGACCCTTTTCAAAAATTGTTTGCGAAATTTGATTGATCAATGAATACGGTCGTGGCAGGGCGGGGCTTATTTTGAGCCCGAAATCTTTGAATAACATCGGCTCCTGAACCACTGGGCCGACTTCAATGAAGCTTTACTAGAATATTCCTTGAGTGACCCTTCTTCAAAAATTGTTCGCGAAATTTTGATTGGCCCATCAATATGGGCGAGGCAGGGCGGGGCTTACTTTGAGCCAAAATCTTTGAACGTCATCTTCTTTTGAACCACTCAGTTGATTCTAATGAAACTTAACAAATGTGTTTCATGGGTGATCCTTTTCAAAGATTGTTTTCGAAATTTTTCTTGGCCATAAACATGCGCGTGGCGGGTTGGGGCTTTTGGGAGATTTTGATTGGTCAAATCATCGCGTGCTCACGACTTAAGTTTTCGTTTTTTGCAATTTTTTTTATTCAATAGAATAAAACTTGAAAAACGAAAATTGATTTTCGCATTTTTTTAAATCAATGAGTTTATAAAAAAAAACCCTGTAAAACGAGGATTTTGTTTTTTAGCATTTTTTATTATTCTATAAAAAAAACTTTGAAAAACGAAAATCCCATATTTTTTCAAATTATTTTTTTTGTCGGGGTAAATAAAAAAAATGTAAGTGTCACCTCTATGCCACCGTACGTTACGCTACACAATGGAATATTTTTGTTATCCATATTGATTGCCATCGGTAAAACAGCTCTGTGCACCATTCATGTCTTGCGTTTCATTAATGGAAACCAACTGAAAAAAATACCAGTTAAATCTTGGTCCCCGTGGCCGTCAACAGAACGTGATCGCTGATCCGGAAATGGGCAATAACTCAATTTCTTGGGATAAGAAGAAGCAGGGACTACGGTTTTCTTTCCTGATTGACAATATTTTACAAATTGTCACTCATTAAACAATAGTTGCATTTTGGTGGGTAGGGCGTAATGATGGTGCTGTAGAGCCATCAGAAATATCCCTCTAACCAACTTCTTTTTTATCGCGCCGAGATACCCTAAATTGATATTGATGACAAAAATTATTTCGAATGTGTTAAAAAACGGAAGGCCGCCCGTTGTTTTAGCTGTGTGACTTTTCCATTCAACCGGTCTGTAGACAATCATATCGTTACGATTGACCAGTTTCGTCTAACAATTCAAAATCATTGCATTCAGGAAGGAAATTGAATAGAATCTTAACTAATATCAACTTTTTGTGAAAGATTAATCGCATCTTGAAATATATCCCGTCGAAAACGGAACGACTAAACTTTTTGCGCTCAGTATAGTATGCCAATGTGTTATGCTGCAGTAATGTAAAAGATAAAAGAGCCTAGCAGCCCGAAATACGTGTAATTCCGCCAATGGTTTAATAATCGTAGACCGATGTTGGATAACAGGTGGATGATAGGAAAGGAGATAACAGTGGTACTGCTTTGAGGATTACCAGGAATCCGTTGTAAGTTGCTCCAGCCGACACGATGACTGAAGGATTTTAAAGGCGGCATAAACCCTATTCGAACAAACAAACCAAAAGGCTTGCTTATCCTTGAATGATGGCAGTACTAGCCGAATGCTTTCATTTTTGAAAATGTTTGTAGATGGTCCACCTTCTAAAACTTAATGGACCATTTGTCCCCATGGATTTGTTTCTTGGGTAGATCCCTGCAGCTTCTGTATAAAAACAATTTAAGATTTAGAAGAATGTGCTGGTATGGGTATATAACCCAATGTCTTACAGTTCCTGGGATGTGTGGGTGGTAATCAGGCAAATATGCATGATGTCATGACAATATACATGTATTGGTTGATGGCCAATGTTAAACTTTCTATCACCAGGTGTTTTTTTTTTTGTAATCTAGTGTTAACATATAAGCTAAAAGCAGCTTGTTACCATGACAACAAGGTTTGATCAATTTAAGCCACTTTATACTGAGAAGATTGAAAGGGCAAACATATTGATTCCAGGTTAGACTCAAAGTAGCGTGAAAATGAACTTTTACCACATACCAAATTTTAGGGGTTGTTATGGTTTTTGCCTCATATATCATACATGTATATATGGACGTCATAACAGCTCTGTTATATCACCAAAGACGGGCCAAGGCGTACCAGAAGGGGCGTCGGTCTATTCAGGGATGACATCTGTATGACTTATAAAGAATTTGTTAGTATGATAAATATCAGAGGCCTTAAATAGACGAACTAACATTCCCTAAAGAAAGTGTGGTTGGGTTATTATAGGGATGAGTGTCTTTTTCACTGCGTTTATTGGGGTATAAAGTGCAATTGACTTAGCACATTGTAAATAACGCCCGAAGGGCGATATGATTATGCCATGTGCTAAGGCAATTGCACTTTATACCCCCAATAAACGCAGTGAAAAAGACACTCGTCCCTTATAATTGCAATCCTCTAGATAAAAGAAACTATTAAAAAATACTAGGCTAAACATTTAAAAAGTTTCAAGTCTACTTTCTGCGCGTATAGATTACACAATCTGTTTTTAGATAGTGTATTTTTCATCTCGCTATCGAAGTGATTTGTCATAAAGTAAAACAAGTGATACACAAATAAACGATAACTTTGAAATTCGTAGAGGTACTTATGACAAAAAATTTGCTTCTGCCAAATTAGTCTGTATTTTTAAACAAGAACGGCGTGGTCGGTCTTAGTTGAGAGGGTTGCTTGATGATTTTCGTCGACTCGCTTTTTTCCTAATTTTACGTCGGCTCAGAAACAGAACTGTATGATTGTAATCGTAAATTCTTTCGAAAATATCTTGACTTATAATATATTAAATAGCATTGTTACGTTGATGATCGGAAAATAGGTTAATTCGAGTTCCTACAACACGGGACTTGCAGATCAAAGGTTGGGGATTTCTCGAAAGACCTATTGCATTTTATACAGAAATAAAGTGCAATGGATTTCCCGACGTTATGCGATTTAAACCAATCAGAATTCTTTATTTTATTGGATTGCAATTATAACAGAATGAAAAGTATAATTAAAAAGAAGTAATTGATAATTTGCTTTTGAGCAGTGAAAGTGATATATAATAGCGTAGATGTTATTTATGAATGTGGTGCTCAGTCCAAGATTTACGAGTAAACTTTTAAAGAAAATTTATTAGTACTGAGAAATGAAAAATAAAATGCCATAGTATTTTTGCCCTTTTAATCTTTTGGTATACTCTTTGTTACAGGGAAATGTCCGTGAATCAGCATGTGTATTGTCATGCCATCAAACATAACAACGGGGAATGAACCTATACTGAAATCTTCTGCTTTATTTTAAAGAATTATCATACAGCAATTGCATGGATCTGTCCAAGAATCTAATTCATGTGGCAAAAAGGCCGATAAGGTTTATTATAATGTGGGCCATCTAATATTTTTTCAAAGTATCCGACTAATGCTTCCATCATTCAAAGATAAGTAAATACTTTGGTTTGTTTGTTTAAATAGGGTTTTAAACCGCTTTTAACAATCTCTCAGTGATTCTTGGGTGACCCTTTTCAAAAATTGTTTGCGAAATTTGATTGATCAATGAATACGGTCGTGGCAGGGCGGGGCTTATTTTGAGCCCGAAATCTTTGAATAACATCGGCTCCTGAACCACTGGGCCGACTTCAATGAAGCTTTACTAGAATATTCCTTGAGTGACCCTTCTTCAAAAATTGTTCGCGAAATTTTGATTGGCCCATCAATATGGGCGAGGCAGGGCGGGGCTTACTTTGAGCCAAAATCTTTGAACGTCATCTTCTTTTGAACCACTCAGTTGATTCTAATGAAACTTAACAAATGTGTTTCATGGGTGATCCTTTTCAAAAATTGTTTTCGAAATTTTTCTTGGCCATAAACATGCGCGTGGCGGGTTGGGGCTTACTTTGAGTCCGAAATCTTTGAATAACATCGCCTCATGAACCACTGAGCCGATTTCATTGAAGCATAGCCAGAATCTTCCTTGGGTGACCCTTTTCAAAAATTGCTCGCGGAATTTTAAGAAACCCATGAATATAGGATGGCTGGGTGGGGTTACATTTTATTTTAAGCCCAAAATCTTTTAACCACACCTTCTCTTGAACCACTTGGCCGATTTCAATGCAACTTAACAGAATGTTCCTTTGATGACCCTCTTCAAAATTAGTTTGCACAATTTTCATTGGCCAATAAATATGGGCATGGCAGGGCTTGGCCTTTTTTAGTCGCCTTAGTAAAGAATGATTTGGCAGGGTCTATGTTCACCTTAAATTCTTGGGATTGCACCCTCTTGAACAATTAGGCAAATGTGAAAGAAACTGTCAGAAAAATTATTTGAATTGGTTCAAATGGACCAACAAAACTGCGCTTTATACCAATTAAATTCAGGTGAGCGGTTTAGGGCCATTCTGGCCCTCTACTTATCTTTTATCATAATTGTATCATGACACATTGACACACTAGTCTTAAAGTCTAATTGCCTACTGCAAAAGGTTTGCTTGTTTTGTTTTTAACTCATTGTCATGGTGTTGCATGGCCTTTCATTTTTGAATGAGTTGCATTAATCACGCATCAAACCCCTGCGTCATTAAATCCCAATTTTCTCTGTAATTATGATCGGTCGGGTTTTTCATTTAAGGGTGATGGTCTGGTAAAGTTCTTACGGGACAAATTATTTAAGAATAAACGGCAATGAATGATGATGTAATCTTACCAGGGTCATTGGAACCCGTTCCGAGCTCTTGAGAATTTACTTCGTTTCAAACTTTAACTCTTTTGGCCAAAACTCTTATGAATAAGTCAAAAATTGTCCGAGAACACCTGAACACCTCATAGTTCGATCCATTGCTCAAAAACAATGTTATCCGTATAAGCTCCTGGACGACGTCCAGCGAGGTTTTTCTCTTTACCTCGTGTCCGGCGTGATTGCGACCGTTAAAGCGTCCATTAACTTGTTGTTTACACACCTTCTCTGAAACTATAGATATACAAGTTGAAGTGAGTGATCAAAGGTCAGCTTTCTCTATACCTTTATAGAGAAAATTGACCTTTGATCACTCACTTTAAGTTGTACATCTATAGTGACCAGATTACAACCTTATTTCAATAGGACGATCCTTTAGACATGCACTTTTTGATTTCTTCGTAAATTACTTATTGATCTGTAAACATGGGTGCTATGGGCTGTCACGTCACCGAAAAATTGTCCAATGTGATGGATTATATAATATATAACAATATTCTATGCTGAAACTGACCCGCCGTCAAGGCGCTGTTGGTAGCGCTTCGCACTTTCATTCAAAAGGTCCCAGGTTCGATCCCTGACGGCGGCACTCATTTTTTCCTACTATTTGTCTTCCACCAATGGGTCGACAATCGAAGATCTATGCGGGGTAGCACTGGAGGCTAGGAAAAGATGTAATAGTAGCACTGGTGTGAGTAAAGCCAGGAAGCCATTGAGAGGTGCTTCAGCTGCCGCAATGTTACTGAAAGATTGTTGAAAGCGGCGTTAAACTCCATAAATCGAACGATTCACTAAATATAGTGATCAGAATACAACAAAACTTTACAGGAATGATGCGAAGAAATACTATTTTCAAATTTCTTCGTTAAATTCATATCAGGTTGATCATATTGGCCATGTAGACTGTTATTTTACTGACAAATGGTACCATATGATGAAATAAAAAATAATTGTAAGACATTTGGTATGAATTTAACCAAACTTGGTAAGACCATGCTCTCCCAGATTTCTGATAAGCTTGTTAAAATGGGCTCTGCGATCAGTCGCGTCACCAAAAATACTTCTATATAATAAAATACAAGAAAAGCTTTGTAAGTTATAATTAGTTTTTAAATAGATCGTCATAAGAATGCTGCTTATGACATGCTCTTTCAGATTTCTTCGCTTAATCCTGATTCGATCGATAAGACGGACTGTGGGGGCTGTGGCGTCATTCAAAATGGTTCCATAAAAACGGAAAATAAAAAATCTTCTCAGGGGTGAACTAAACTTCACAAGAATGATGCTTAGGAAATTCTCTTTATTATTTTTTTTTTCATTAAATTCTGATCGGGTTGGTAATATGGGCTATACAGGCTGTTGCGTCAATGGAAAATTTTCACATATCATGTAATGAAAAAAAAAACAAAAAAACACACTTTCCCTCTGAATCTACTGGTCAGTATTCAGAAAAACTTCACGACAATTTACTTTAGGACATGTCCTATCAGCCTTCTTTTTTAGGGTGATATAATGCTACGTCACGGAAAATGGGGTCTTTCTGGTGCAACATTGCTTGTTATTACAACTTGAACATTTTATTGACTCATTTTTGTGAAATATATGGTTACTAATCATATGATTATAGGTACATTCAAGCTGCTTTGAAAATATACATTGTACTTAGCAAAAAAAAGAAAAGAAACTTTCCAAGACTTATTGAGGTCTGTATTGCCGCTATGAATGAAAAAGTTACTATTACATAAAACACTTGAAAGCAATATCTGTCTGTTTATTGAAGGTAAAGTAACGGATTCTGTAAAATGAGGGTTTTCATCGGTAATCAAAGGACAAAGGGGTCGATATCAAGCGACATCTCTAGTGGTCTCGAACAGATTTTTTAGCTCGCCCGGGACGAAAGTCTCGGAAGAGCTATTGTCATACCCTCGGATGTCGGTGTCGGCGTCCGCATTAGGTTAAAGTTTTTTATTTCTATCAATATTTATCCTAGAGGCTTTATTTTTTTACAGAAACACTCATAAGGGCATAGGCTTTCATTTGAGACCAACATCCATGTCGAAAGTACCTTTAGACTGTGACCTTGACCCTTTCAAAAAAAACTTTAACCAAAAACTTTAACCAAAAAAACTTTAACCTTGCTTATATTTTCTGTAAGCTTTAAACTAGAGACATCATTACTTCATATGCACACTCATTAGGTGATAGGCTTTCACCATAAACAAAGGTCCTTGAAAATTTGACCTTGACCTTGACCCTTTGTGGACTTAGAAAATCTTTAACCAAAAACTTTAGCCGAAAACTTTAACCTTGCATATATTTTTAATGCTATAACCTAGGGACATCATAGCTTCATATATATATACTCACCAGGTGTTAGGCTTTCACAAGAGACCAAGGTCCTTCACAATTTGACCTTGACCTTTACCATTTGTGGACTTAGAAAAACTTTAACCAAAATATTTTAACCTTGCTTATTATTTTCTGAATGCTTTAACCTAGGGACATCATTACTTCATATACATACTCATTAGGTGATAGGCTTTTGTGAGAGATCAAGGTCCTTGATAATTTGACCTTGACCTTTATGAACTTAGAAATACTTTAACCGAAATTCTTTTACCAAAAACTTTAACCTTGCTTATATTTTCTGAATGCTTTAACCTTCGGACATCATTACTTCATATACATAGTCACCAGATGAAAGGCTTTCACCAGAAACCAAGGGCCTTGACAATTTGACCTTGACCTTGACCTTTTATGGACTTGGAAAAACTTAAACTGAAAAACTTTAACCAAAAATTTAACCTTGCTTTTATTTTCTAAATGCTTTACTCAGGGACATTATTACTTCATACACATACTCACTAGGTGATAGGCTTCTACAGAGACCAAGGTCCTTCACAATTTGACCTTGATCTTGACCTTTTGTGGACTTAGAAAATTTTTAAAGAAAAACTTCATGTTTGATACAAAGAAATTCCATTGGTAACCTCATCTGCTTGTAGGCTTTCACTTTACCCTAACCTTATACATGCAATTAAAACAAAAAAGTTTTTATATTTCTTAATTACTACTCAAACAGATATATATTAGATCATGGACTTTAACATTGAAAGAAACCACTTTGAACTTCGGTCTTTGGTCAAGCGCTGTTTGTGACAAGCAGCTGTTTGTGCGAGCTACGTTATCCGCGTACAACTCTTGTTAGTTAAATGATATGGGTTTAAGGTAACTGTGGACACATAGAGGGCCATTTTAGGTCGAAATTTTAAATTGTCTACAAATCATGTCATATGCGATAAAACTGAGCTTTGAACTAACCGCAATCATATATCGGTCATAAAAAGGGATTTCGTAACGTAGAGTTGACGTCATGACGTCATTAAGGGGCCGACCCCTTTTTTAGTGACCAAATTCAGTAATTGTCCATTATTTTCGGAAAAAATGAACAGATTTTTATCCCGAAAACGCTATTTGCTTCATATAAGGACGCCTGATGTTATGTTTTAATTGATATGTAGACAAAAGTGTAAGAAATACAATTAAGTGTAACGTATTAAATGTAAATGCCTTCTGCGTTGCTGTTTTCGAGTACAGTTACTGAAAATATTGCCTTTTTACTCGAAAATTTGTCCGGTGACCTGTGCTGAAATTTAGAAATGTTGCTGCAAAACCATTCCGATGAAGATTTTTTAAATAAAGAACATGTGTCTTCAGGCTAGATTTTATGTAAAATTCGATCCCGCGAAGATATCGCAAATTAAAGGATATTATAACGCCGCGTCAAGTGTTCACAAAAGTCTTTTTACACTGGTGAAAAATTAAGTGAATTTTTGTATTCTTTAAATCACATTCAGATTTAACATTTCTGAAGCCTATATTTTACAATAAACCTTAATTTCAAATATTTTTTACAAAACGTTATTCCACGGAGATTGGCCCCAAATAAGCATAGTACCGATGGTTTTGGTGCGACGTCGAATTCAACGAAAAATGATGCAACAACTTCACAAAATCGAATTTGATAAAAAATCTAAGCCGTCGACATACCATTTTTATTTGATTTAAGCAAAGCATATTCTTTTCGCTTCAAAATAACAAAATATCAGCATAGGTCACCGGACAAAATTTTGAGAAATTTCTATTTATTTACAAAAAATGAAATGAAAAAAGAACGTCATATCTTAAAATTCGGGAAAAAGATAGCGTTTCGGGCCTGTTTTTCTATTTGAATGTGTAAACAAATTAAACAACAAGCTCGGGCGTTCTTGGACCTTCTAAGTGAAACTTTTTTCGTAAAAATCGGCCGATTAATTCAGAAAATATTTGCAAATACTGATTTTTGCAATGCGAAAAGGGGTTGGCCCCTTAATGACACCAGGACTTCAAATGAACGAGCTTCTGACCCTTTTCATTGCGTGTTAGCTAATGCCCGCAATTCAAATATAAATCTCGGCAATTATTGCGAGATTTTAAGAAAATCGAAAATTCGACTATGTTATCTGTCCGCAGCTACCTTAAACGTCGCTTCCAATAGTTTTACATTAAAAATTCGACGGCTGGTGCACCTATCCATAGTTTCTTGTCGTTTCTCTCGACACGGCTAGAACATTTCATCTGAGCCATAAGTCGGCCTTCTATCTTAGGCGTATCACTCGCCCATGCTGTGGGAGACAAATGACATTGGTTATATTGACTTTTTCAAATATGTGTTGAAAGATGGCCGAGCCGGAGATCGAACCCACAATTCCATGATTGAAAGCCAGACGCGAATAGATTGTCAGCAAAAGGCCAGGTATTGCCTACTTAACCGATAGGACTGATCAGCGTTGAAAGGGAAAGATCTTTATTTTGAAAACGTTGAATATTGGTTTGGAAGCAAATTTTGCTTTTGATTTTACTTTTTTTTTCGATAAATCGATAAGTGAAATTGGAAATCGATACTCGGATGATCGATCCGAGTACTCGATTAATCGAGTACTCGTTCCCGCCCCTAATTTCTAGTATCAGATTTGTTTATCTCGGCCATTTTACTCGTTAAGAAAGTTTGTTTGGCTTGCATATCTTGCATTATCCGAGCATTTCTATTTACTTGTTCATAAATGCAATACGGTGCTGTCGGCTAACCCTGCGTATTAAGAAGGTCAAGTACAAAATTCGTGTAAAGATGTCTCATGTACACCAAATATCAATTCACAAATGAACTCATTCAGCATCTGGGTTATGTAAAAAACATTTTATCTAGAACAAGATAATCGTAAACCTATGTGAAATAGCAGTCGGAGGCTAGGAAAGGATGTAATGGTAGTACAGGTGAAAGAAATACCAGGAATCCATTGTTAGGTGCTCCGGTCGCCGCGATATAACTGCGAGATTGTTGAAAGCGGCGTTAAACCCATTCAAACCTAAAAAAAATAACTAGAACAAAATGTCTATTAAATTACACAATCTGGTGATTAAGAGGCACTGTCTTGTTTAATCGACACAGTTCTCATCGGCTAGACCCGCGCAGTCCAGGAAAGAACCTAGTTTTATTACCCGTAAACCTGTAAGAATTATGGCGCGCGAACGGGGTCAAAAGTCAGAATACCGCTATACCCACAAAATAATGGAGGTATGCCTCTAATATTATATCGGTATACCGATAAAAAATGTGGGTAAACCTATAAAATAAGGGTAAACCTATATAAAATGGGAGTATACCGATAAAAAATGGAGGTTTACCGTTAATTTACAGGTACACCCTCATTATTTTTGACCCCTTTCATGGAAATGTCATCATCCAATCAGAATGCGCGTTACATCCCGTCTTTTCGGTACTTTCCGTACTTTTCTGCGGCGCTGTTTTGTTTACACTGGAGACCGACAACCGGGTTTTAACCACGAAAAATCAGTTTAACTAGCATTTAAACAGCGATTCTAGTAACTTACGGTAAGAATTAAAGATTAAAAACTATTTCGTTATAACACTTTGTTAAACGTTGCAAAGAATTTGTATCAACGAAAAACTATTTTCGTCCCATCGAATTTCGTTCCAATCAATCAGTGACATAAAATTCTACAGTAGTGCATTGGTAGAATTATAGAAACTAGGTTAATAGTGCTGTTTCTGTCAACGAATACGTAGAACCTGGCAAGCTCAGCCAGTAACGCATTTGGTTGACTCAACAGCATGGGGCTGTGAGTTTGAACAAAGTGTAGTGATCGACAGTGGGTAGACTCACGACCAGGTAGTAGGTACCCGGCTAGCTCAGTTGTTCGAGGGCCGTGCTAGTGTTCTGGGGTCATGGGTTCGAGTCGCATAAAGGGCACAACTTTTCATCCTTAATTTACTGTTAAGGCTTAGTTAACTTTTATGTGACATTTGACATAAGTGGATGACACAATTAAGTCATCTGTCTCCCCAAAATTATCTTCTTTTCTCCTAGATTTGTGCATCTTAATATTAATAACAACAGTGTGTACATTGATAAAAAGTTAAATAATCATAGTCGACGAATTTATTTCAAAATTTTACTCTAAAGTGCACTGGGGTTGCCATTCTAATTCTGACTAGAGTTTCTCATCGGATTTGTGCGTCTGCTTGAGGGCGGCTTATTTTGGGGTTATTACAAAGAATTTGTCCCATTCTTTTTTCTCTTCACAATCTTTAACATAAAGTTAGTCCAAATGATAATTTTCCACGCTAAAATTTGCACAAGTTACAGACACAGATATTATTTTCAGAGATGGCATGACAAAGTTAGTCGGCCATTTAAGGAAAGTCTGTATTTTTTTAAATCAACTAATTTGTTGCTTATACTGGAAAAGAATACATAATTCTAAGTTTTTTTCTTTGTTTTTCACACAAAGTCATTCTTTATACAGTTAGGTTTTACAAAAATCCTCATAATATTAGAGATTTGGCATGCATGAATCCAATGAGAAGGCACAAATTAATGAGAAACAGGGATAGTATCCTAGATTACTCAGTTCTCAATAGGGTAAAACCCGGTATGAATATCTCTGTTGTTTTCCAGCAACATGATTGAGCACATGCTTTTTAATTCCAATCAAGTCATTGGGTAATCCTGTGTATGGTCTTAAGCTGCACAGCTATATAACATCTTGAAACACTAGAAAATGGTCATTGAACCTGAAGGCAATTAACCTGTTTTTGTTTCATGTTCAGCATGTTCATGCTCAGTCAATTTTAAACACTAATTTAAGTTTGCATGTGAATTATACAGAAAAAAGATTCCTGACCTTTATCAATCTTTTTCTTTTATGGGTATTAAAGTTAGGTTCTTTTTTGAATTGCACTTGTTTAGCTGACAAAAAGTGTGTTGATAAAACACAACAGTGCCTATGATCATCACCTGATTCTCTAATTTAAGGGACAGTTTCTTCTAGATAAAATGTCATGTACATTACCAAAATAGTTTATAAATTCAGTCATGTATTGATTTTTTGTGTATTTGCAATATATATACATGATTGATGTACTTGACTTTCTTATGTGCGCAATATTAACCAATAGGACTGCATATGATTGTTGAAAAATTTGAGCAATTATAGCAAATAACACATACATGTACTCCCTTTGTCGTCCTTGATAAATAACTTTTCATCCAGATTGTATCAACTTCATTTCAATAAAAGGTACTGTATAATTTATTATAAATGCTACTGACAGGGCAGAGCCAAAGTAACGTGTTGTTGCACTTAAGGTTAAGGTAGATCATCTTTTATTTATAGATAGTGGACATGATTAACTCTGGAACTTTAATCAGCTTGTCTAAGCTGAAGTTATGAGCCTTTGGTAACCCAACGATGAACTGTGTTCACTTTCTCTAAGCACGTGAATCGGTTAAGGTTACAGTTAACTGCACCCGTAAACGATAATTTCGGACTAACTTTTGAACAAATCCAAAATATTGAAAAGTAAACTCGCCAAATTACATCAATGCTAAGCCACGCCCTGTCAGGTCATTTACACCGCAAAATACCTTATCCAATATTGACATCTATTTTAAGACTTGAATGTTTGATGATTTAAATAGAATAGAAAAAGATGGCTGAGGTAAAGGTAATACATGTACTGAAAATCGTATTGTGCATGGATAATGAAGGGTTTTAAGCTCTACTGACCTAACCCAGCAAGTTAAATTGTCGTAGCATTGTGTTCATTGTGTGTCTGTCGGTGCGTGCATTAATTTCCTTTCAACATCATTTCCTCCTAAAGCAATGGGTGGATTTTAAAGTAACTTGACAGAAATGTTGACAGAAATTGCCCCCCCCCCCCACCCCCCTACCCCTCAGACTTGTGCCTGAATGTTCCTCGTGTGACCCTTTACTGAAATTGTTCAAGAATTTAAGTTTCACCCTTAATATCAGTGTGGCATGGATAGCTTTTTTATCACTTTGAATTTTTTATGCCCTCGCATCAAATGATCGAAGGCGTATCATTTTACCCGTGTCCATCTGTCTGTCTGCAAAACTTAAACAAATACTTAACATTGTCAATTACTTCAAGGCTATTCAAGATACAAGATACTCGTATTTGGTATAATGATATGTTTCAATGATACACATCTGCTGGTACCAAGGTCAAGGTCATGTGCCAAGGTCAAGATAATCTGTCAAGGTCAATTTTTTTTAGAAAATTGCTGTTTCATGGACATTCATGTTTCACAAACATGTCTTGTTTAAGAATCTTCTCCTACCCACTCATGGTCGTCAATTCCAATGAAACTTGGCATGGATGTTCCCTGAGTGACCCTTTACTCAAATTGTTCAAGAACCTTTGATTGGCCCCAAAATATGGGCATAGCAAGAAGTACTTAAATATAAATCTTTTAAAATCTACTTCTCCCAAACCAATAGGTCAATCTCAACAAAACTTGGCATGATTGTTCCTTGCGTGACCCTTTACTGAATTATTTCAAGAAAATTTGATTGCATCCTTAATATGGGCATGGCAATGCTGGGCTTTTTTAGCTCACCTGAGAACATCATGCTCAAGGTGAGCTTTTGTGATCATTGAATGTCTGTCGGCCGTCATCCGTCGTGTGTCATGCGTGTATGTCATCCAGCGTCAACAATCTAAGTGTTTACACTCTATAGGCAACAAATATGGTTCAATCTTCATGAAACTTGGTCAGAATCTTTGCCGGTTCACATGAAACTTGTTTTGAAAAGTATAGAAACATATGCAGGGATCATAGGAATAGAATAATGTCTTTCTCTAAAAAAATTAATGACTATTTAATGATCTTTAAAACACTCAGTTTTACTAAGAGAGGAGTCAAAGAGACGAAGGTGAGCGATATAGGACCGTCATAGTCCTCTTGTTTATTGTTCGCATTGATAGATTAGGGCATATTGTTTTACCTAGTCCGCTGTCTGTCCATCTATCTGTCTGTCTGCAAAACTTAACAAAAGAAATTAAAAATTGCCAATATCTTCAAGCCTATCCAAGATACAAGGCTCATATTTGGCATGATGTTGTTCCTAATGATAATCAACCCTTTACTTTGATTGTCTTTCATTATTATACCCCCCACCCACGAAGTAGAGGGGGGTATATTGGTTTCACCATGTCTGTCTGTTCGCCCATCCGTCCATCCGTAGACCTTAATTTTCATTTCTGGACTCTTACTCAAGAACCAAGTGATCTACAATCAGCAAACTTTATACAAATGTTGCATTTGACCCAAGAAAGTGCCCTATTGTTTTTGGGTTACATAGGTCAGAGGTCCAGGTTAAAGTCAGCCTTTGTTCAATTTTCGTTTCCCGACTCTTAACTCAAAAATCAAGTGACCTACAATCATGAAACTTTATGCAAATGTTGCTTATGACCCAAGGAATTGCCCTATTGTTTTTGAGTCACTTAGTTCAAAGGACAAGGTCACAGTCAATTTTAGTTCAGTTTTCTTTTCTGAACTCTAACTAAAAAAACCAAGTGACCGACAATCATGAAACTTTATGCAAATGATGCTTATGACCCAAGAAAGTAGCTATTGTTTTTGGGTAACATAAATCGAAGGTCAAGGTCACAGTCAATTTTTGTTTAGTTTTTGTTTTCGACTCTAACAAAAAAAAAACAAGCAATGTAGAATCATGAAACTTTATGCAAATGTTCCTTATGACGCAAGGAAGTGCTTTTTGGTAACATAGGTCAAAGGTCAAGGTCACAGTCAATTTTTGTTCCATTTTTGTTTCCAGACTCTAACTCAAGAACCAAGTGACCTAGAATCATGAAACATCATGCAAATGCTGCAAATGACCCATTCGTTACAAAAACTTCCTGCACTTTTAGTACTTACATTTTGACAAAGTGCTTTTGGGGGTATGAGTCCGCTCTGCAACAGTTCTAGTTTTCAATATTTCTTTTTCAAATTTTGCGATGTTATAAAACCCTTGGGATGCTGAACCAGTAATTTTTCTGCTTTGGCAGGAGGTAAAGACCATGATCAGCCTGCACACATGTGCAGTTTGATCTTAGTCTATACCACCTGATATCCAATTTGAACTGGAAAAGACACATAGAAAAATGAATTTTCAAACTATAAACTCTTCGCAATTAGTGCATCCAGTAACTATTCTTTTTTATTCAGTATTACAAGGGTTAAAGCCGGCAAAGAGCAACTGTCAAAGCGCTGTGGTAGCACATCAGAATATTATTAAAAAGGTCCCAGGTTTGATTTCCAACGTCAGCACTCATCCTTTCCAACTACATTGAATTTGTCTTCCACCAATGGGTTGATTATCATAGACCTGTGGGATAGCAGCTTGAGGCTAGGAAAGAATGTAATGGTAGTACCAGTGTGAGAAAATCCAGGAATTCATTGTTAATTGCTTCAGCCACCAAGTTTGTGTTTATAAAATATTTTCAAAGATTTTCAGTAGTCAAGCAAAATACACAAGTGAAGATTTTTTCCTCATAGAAATTCATTCAACACATTTCCCTGAAATAAGGGGTTCTACTCCCTCCCCCTATGCAAGTTTTTTTAAATGCACATTATTATCATTCGTTCATTGCAATTATTAATCAAGAAAATACTGATTGGGGCTGGAGAAATGCAATAGATACTTTTATGTAGAAATCCTTGTCGCGGAGGTCAAAACTTCACATTCAATAATAAACTATCAAGAACGACAGTATGTTGAGAACTCCATTTAGCAACAATACACCAAAGTTGGATGACCAACTGGTGGTTTGCACTAAATGTTGTGGTTGTACTGGTGTCAGAAATATCATTGATTCTATATCATTGTCGACCAAAGTCAGTACCATAGTAGATATGCTGTATGCAATGGACTACAGAAATGATAGGAAACTATGAGTAGGTCCATGTGCTGCAGCAATATAACTGCAATAATGTTGAAAGTGGTGTTAAACTCTTGAAAATTTATTAAACCAACAGATAAGTTTATACTGTATATATGTATAGAAAATAAACCCAGTTATAGCCTTCAAAAACTTGTTCACTAGGTTAAAATCTTGGTCAGCCAATCATAGGAGTTAATACATAAGAAGGGAGAATTTATACAAGTATCATTTTCCCTGCTTCAATAGATCAGGCGCATATTTATTTGCTGGTGTCTGTCTTTCTGTTTTAGAAAAACCTAAACTTAGAACTAAACATGTTGCTGTATCTTCAACACTATTTGACAGACAATGTTCTCATCAATACATTTCATTCAATGTCAAGTTCAAAGGTCAAGGTCATAGGGTTTGACATTAGTCTAGGAGTTTAGAGATCCAAGACCCCTTGTTTACCAGTTGGGACTCCCTTCATTTTGCAACCAAGGACTCAGATGGACTCCCAGGATCATATGAGAGTATTTTGAAAAACACAAGATCCAGGGGTTCTGAAATATTTTGAAAGTCAACTTGTCCACGGACAAGCCACAATCAAAATCTAGCTTGGTCGTATCAAACGCTTTCTTGTCTGTTCTTCATCATAAACATTTTGTCCAAACAAATAGTCTTATTTTTTTCTGACATTGAAAATATTTTGGTTTTGCTATAAAATGGATCCATAAAATAGTCTCACTAACTGTTAACATAAGTATTATGGCATTTATTTTAGAAAACTGCTAACTTTTACTATAAGAAAATATTACAATATTTTCTTGGGACTTTTCACTTGTCCACGGACAACTTAGCATGGAAAATCTGCTTGTCCGGGCAGTTTAATAGGCGACTTGGACAACTCGGGCAGCTTATTTCAGAACCACTGAGATCTTAAAAATAATTACAAAAATTGTTGAAGATAACATATGCTTGGAACTAGTAGTGTTTTTTTAAGAAAAACAACTTCTTTAGAGAAAGAAACTTGTGGCAAGGAAGAGGAAAAGAAGAAATTGCATGTGTCAAGGAATTTTTTCCTTTTCCATTATGTTCTCCAAATATTAAAATTCAGACTCCTTACTTTTAGGTTGGAATACTTGATTAAAATAAGTTGGGCATCTGATTGACTCCTGACTCACAGAAGTAAGTGTTGATCCCTCAGGGCTGTGGGTCGAAGTCAAAGTAACAAACAAAAAAAGTTGTATCAGTCTCATTCAGGCATTAGTGTCTTTTATGAGCACATCCTGTACTTATTTTGGTCTTATTTTCTTCTTCATTTCTGGAAGATGGCAGCCTTGATAATATTATCATATTGATTTTAACTTTTAAATAAACAGAAGTTACATAACATTACACTTGTTTCAGAAGTCCTGTCTGTTGTCTGTATCAGGGCATCTTATTTAATTATGTGGAACTGAAGAGCTAATTCACACAGAAAAAATGACAGAGCTTTATAAACTTGCATAATTTTGAACCTGTATTCACTCAAATAAAGGAAAAATTCAACTAGTTTTTGAAATGACATTCTCATTCATAAATCTGCATTATAATTTCAGTCTTCTTCAATGTAAGGTGCTTCTTATAACCCTTAGAAATGTTTAAGTAAAATTTGTCTTGTATACTAGTTTTTGATCAAGAGAAAGATTTTAGGGCCTTGTTTATGGGCATAATTTAGGCTTGTTCTGAATGAAAGCCCTACCAAAGTTACCAATGACAATTCCTTTCAGATATGACCAACCACATGAAAAGGAACTATCAGGGAACTACTTAAAAACATTTGAAAAAGAGGTTATATATAGCATAGGTCAATCAGATATACATAAAAGAAAATTATCTCATGGGAAGGTAGAATGCCCATTCAAGAATCTGGAATATTTTTACATCCCATATCTTTAGAATCTCCGGCTTATTATTTTTCAGTTTCTGTTTCTCTGTCTGTCTATTTTTCTTTCTGTATGGTTATCTTTTTCTCTATCTGCAAACCTCAACCATAAAACTTAATAGTGCCAATTACTTTGAATCTTTTCCTGATGCATTTAATCAAATTTGGTGTGATGATAGATCTAACTGAATTGAAATAAATTATCTTAGGTACAAAGATCAAGGTTATCTGACAAGATCAAGAACATCTTTCAGGGTCAAACATGAGAAAACCTATCATTTTAAAATTACATGTACCTCAAACCTACGTTTGATCAGTTTTATTCAGTAAGATTATAGATCTCATTGACAAGTGATTTCATATACTTATGTCAAAGTCATATGAGTAAGTCAGTCAATTATCTATTAAAGACACAGAAAACATCCCATTTTGAAATAATATCTAGCTTATTTAGTATGCAATCCTATATATTTGACATGCTTATAAATCTATTTGATCCTCATATGCAGGTAGAAAGGTCAAGGCAATCTATCAAGGTTAAACAAGGCAAACCTAAATCAAAAACATCATTTTCAAATTACTTCAAGTCTAGCTCAAGGACAAGGTCAATGTCCATTCTATCAAGGCATCTTCAGGGGTCAAGGTGTATCTAATTGATACTTTCTTCAAATAAAACACTTGCAACTCTTTGTACGACAAGATGCTGTCACGGGAAAGCAAAGTAACTCTTTAAACTTTTAATTCACTTCAAAGAATCACCAAAGTAACAAAAGTTTTGATCCTTGTCGGCCAGCTCATGCCACACAGGAAAGCAAGGATAAATACTTGCATTTTTGCTTGATGGCCCAATCTTCATGAAACTTGAGCAGAATATTGGCCAGGTCACAACGATAAAACCTATTGAAAATGGGAAGGATCCATGCCATATCACAGGAAAAGGAGCATTAATGATAATTTTCTTCTTTGTACTATAGAGGCTACAAACATTGCCCAATCTTCATGAAACTTGGTCAGGTCACAAGGATCAATCCTATTGAAAGTGGGAAGGATCCATGCCATGTCATGGTAAAAGGCGCCTTGATGAAGTTTTTCTTGTTTACACTCTAGGGGCCACAAATATGGCCCAATCTTCATGAAACTTATTCAGAATATTGGTCAGGCCACAAGTATTTCAGTATGTTTGTCTTATCAAAGGAAGAATTCCTTCATGAAACTTGTTAAGAAAAGGCTAGAAACTTATGCATGTATCATAGAGATAGAATAATGTATTTCTTTGAAAAATTTAGTGATCATTCAATGATCTCCAGAGCATTTAAATTTGCTTAAGGAGCAGTCAAGAAGATAACTGTGAGCGATATAGGACTCTTATGGTCCTCTTGTTTTCTCTTTTCAGGAAACAGACACCAAAGTGCAAGATTTATCAGCAGTAGAGAATCCACTGAAAAAATATTCTTGTATGAAGATGGTGCTATTCATAAATAAAATGCATAACAAAGTTGGAACTCACAGTGAAGTGTGTGACAGACTCATTGACCACAGAAACAGATGGACCAATTCCAAAAAGCATAAACACTGATGGGCAGTTCATGAACAGAGAACATATATACCATTAAATACTAAAGATTGTAAATGCCCGTGCTGAGAGGAAAGAAATTTAATGGGCCACAAGTTGTGAATGTTATGAAATTCCATTTTCCAAAAGAGAAAATTGCAAGAAAGTAGCAGAGTACAGTGATAAGGTGGTTTCAGTTGACATATTAGAAACCTAAAATAACATGTGATCAATCAAATTATTAAACTATTCTTGTTTTGTCTAGAATCATACCAGATTCATTTGGACAATTTGTGTTTAATTGTTTAAAGCTCACCTGAGCAGAAAGTGCTCAAGGTGAGCTTTTGTGGTTGTGTGATGTCTGTCATGTGTTGTCTGTGTGTGTCGTCAACATTAACATTTGAAGACACTTTTAAACCATTTCTTTTGCTCAATCAACCTGAGAGTTTGTCAGATTGATTGTCTTGAAGGAATCTCAGGTCAAGTTCAAAATTGGGTCATTGATGTCAAAAACTATGTCATTAGGTCAAATCTTAAAAAAAAAACCTTCAAACACTCTACAGACAGTTTGTATTGCTCAATCAACCTGTAAATTGGTCAGATTGATTATCTACCTGAATTTTTGGTCAATTTTCAGATTAGGCCAAGTAATGTCAAATACTAGGCCACAAGGCCTAATCTCATAAAAATTTTTAAACACTTTAAAGGCCATATTTTAAGCTCAATCAACCTGACAATTGGTCTGATTGATTGTCTTGATGAAATCTCAGTTGCTTTGAAATTTGTCAAGTGGAGTAAAAGTATGGTTACTAGGTCAAATCTTATAAAAAAAACAATTTTGTAGACACTTATGATGCAATATTATTAGATTCTAAATCAACCTGAAAATTAGTGAGATTCATTGTTTTCCTAAAAATCTGGAATGTTTGTCAACTGTTGTCAACAATTTTTAGCTCAATTGAGCACAAAGTGCTCAAGATGAGCTATTGTATTGTCCAATGTCCGTCGTCCGTCATCCACAATTTCTTTAAATATCTTCTCCTCCTAAACCGATGGGCCAATTTTGATGAAACTGCACAGGGATGTTCCTTGAGTCAAGCTCTACCAAAGTTGTTCAAAATAAATGAAATCTACCCTTAACTTTCCCTTTCCCCTAACCAAAAAGGGTGATTAAAGGAAAATCTTCAAAAATCTTCTTCTCTGAAAACAGATTGCAGTCAGCTTTCATATTTGGTTTGTAGCATCATCTAGTGGACCTCTACCAAGTTGGTTCGTATCAAGATACTAGGGTCATATTTGGGCTCCACCCGGGCGCAACCCTTTTTACATAGAATCAAAGGGTGAAAATCTTTAAAAAACTTCTTCTCTGAAACCAGATGGCAGACAGCTTACATATTTGGTATGTAGCATCGATTGAGGGTCCCTACCAAGTTTGATCATATCAAGACCCTGGGGTCATATTTTGGCTTTGCCCGGTTGCATCCCTTTTAGCTCTTCTGAGCATGAAGGGTAAAAAAGGAAAATCTTCAAAAATCTTCTCCTCTGAAACCAGATGGCAAACAGCCTTCATATTTGGTATTTAGCATCATCTAGTGGACCTTTACCAAGTTTGTTCATATCAAGACCCTGTGGGCCTAGTGGTAAATGTTCTCGACCCGTGATCAAGCCTCACTGTCCAATAGGTGTGTGTTTACGGACAAAACACTTAACAGCCACCACTGCCTCTCTCTCAGGGTCGAGAAACCATCAAGATTGATTGATCCAGAGCGATTCTTTAAGCTTAAGCTTTCCTTGCAATCGAACTAAAATAAATTAGTATAAACTAAGACCCTGGGGTCATATTTGGGCTCCAACCGTGCACATTCCTTTAAGCTCATCTGAGCATGATGGGTGAAAATAGGAAAATCTTCAAAAATCTTCTCTGAAACCAGAAGGCATACAACTTTCCTATTTTGTATGTAGCATCATCTAGTTGACCTCTACCAAGTTTGTACAATTCAAAACCCTGATGTCACATTTGGGCTTTGTCCAAGTGCATCCCTTTTTACATAGAAACAAAGAGCGAAAAGTCATATGAAAAACACTCCATGGTATTGATCTAATTAGCTCAACTGGCCGAAGGCCAGCAAGCTATTGTCATAGAGTTGTGTCTGTCGTGGGTCCATCTGTCCGTCAATGCATCAATGCATACGTAAACTTTTTCTTTAAATTTCTTCTCCTCCCAAACCATTGGGCAAATTTTAAAAAAAAACTTGGTAGAAATGATCCTTTGGTGACCCTTTTATAAAATTGTTAAAGAAATTTTGATTGACCCCCAAATGTGGGCATGGTAGGGTGTGGCATTTTTCACTATAAAATCTTTAAAAATCTTCTCCCCCCCCCCCCCAAACCATTTGCCCAATTTCTTTGAAACTTGGCATGGATGTTCCTTGAGTGACCCTTTACCTTAATTGTTAAAAAAACTATTTGGGCCATTTACAATGAAACTTAGCATGGATCTTCCTTGGGTGACCCTGTACTTCAATTGGTAAAGAAATTTTTATTGACCCCCAATTATGGGTGTGGCTTTTTTTTCACTTAAAAAGCTTTCAAATCTTCTACTCCCAAAACATTAGGCAGATTACAATGAAACTTGGAATGAATGTTCCTTGGTTGACCCTTGACATCAATTGTACAAAAAAAATTGATTGCGCTTTAAATATGAGCATGACAGTTGGAGGCTTTTTTCACATTTAAATATTTAAAATGTTTCTACGCTCTTTGAGAGTCAATTTCTATTAAACTAGGCATGAATATTCTTGAGGTGCACTTTGACTACAATTGGTCTATAAATTTTGATGGGCCCATTAATGTGCATGTGACAGGGTGGGGTCAATTTAAAATTTAAAATCTCGAAAAATCTTCCCACAATCAATTGGAATAATTTCAATGAATCTTGGTATACATGAATGACTCTTAACTTAAATTGTTCTACTAATGAATGGTCTACTAATTGCAAACACCTTAATGTTTGTAATAAGATGGGTAAAGGGTATGCAGGTTACTGGTTAACGATGATTGAGTATTTTGGTGCAATGTGGGCAAAACCGAGTAAATCATTATAAAATAGTTCTTCAGAGATTTCAAAGTAAGCTTTGTTTAATGAAAGTCTAGAGATGTTTAAGCCAGTGGAGCGATACAGGCCCTCTTGGGCCTCTTGTGTAGAAATTATCTCCTTGTTGACATCTGCTCATTTAATAAATGTGATGTCCAAGGTAGTCAAAAAGACTCAGTTGAGCGATCCAGGACCATCAACGTCCTATTGTTGTCAAGTCTGCTAGTGGTGACATAGTTGTCATCGCATGGTTTTACAGGTGCCATGGACACTTCCGATTTTGTATGAAAAATAATTATACAAGAGGTTTTTTTTAACAAAATCGCAAGACCGCGCGGAGACCGTGTCCTTTAGACACGCCGTAGAGGCATCGCACGATCGCCGCACGGTCATCGCACGGACGCAGCGCACGCTGACTTTGGGTACGTTTATGTAACGTCAAAACTGCGAAAAACTTTCCACGACGTTTGCCGCTGCGTTAGTGTCCATTATTACAGAATTTTTACGGTGGTGAATTTTTGCGAATTTTGTCAGTTTATCTGTAACCTACATATATCATAGTCTGTTTTATTTTATTTTTTTTTTTTTTTCAATGTTCAATAGGAAGAAATGTACTTGATCGGCAAACGATTATGGTATATTGTATATGAAAATACTAGGTAACTCATTGATTTCCCCCTTAAATCTCGTAACTACAGCTCTTATAAATACCCAATTACGTTGCATGAAAATCTAACATACTAAATTATCTTTTTAACACAATAATTTCATCATATTCTATCACAATCTCCTATAGACGCGGGTTATCCGTTACTTCAAATCATATTTAACGTCATAAATTAGTAGCGTGACATTCGACCTCCACACGCAAAAATGATTGTTATAGGATTTATATTGTAAGAAAAGAGATCAAATTTCAACTACAAAATCTATGAAAAAACAATACTTTATATATGCAATAATTTTGTAATCGAGTACCCCTTTTTGTGTTTTCTTGACAGTACAAAAAGCCGAAATTTAAAAATGACGCAAAGTTTTTCAAGCGTGACATTTTTTCTCCACATCGTTTTCTGGAAATAAAATAGAAACTACCGAATAATAATTTTCTTTCAAATCACATCTTCGCAAACTATACAAAAATAATATTTACACAATTAAATATTTTGAGTTTGTAATGAAAAATAAAGATATTACAGATCACTAATCATCTAAGTAAAGGGCGTAACATTTCTATTTTTCGCAATCTTACATCTTCATAGCCAAGTTAACAAAGTTCTCTATGACTTTGTTTTATAACTTTCTATCGATTTGCCGTTGATCATTAAATCAATACACTTCTTAAATAGCATGGGGTAATTTTCAACCAAATACGTCGTCAGGATTTAAAAAAAATCTACTGTGTTATCTATATAGAGAGAAAACCCGTGTTACATCTTACATACAAATTTTAGTTGAACGTCGAAATTTTTCCTCGTTTAAATTTTCATAATGTTGTTCTTTCGAATTTGAAAATGGAACTCGATTATACAGAATTTGATTACGAATATTTTGATATATAACACTTGTAAAAATAAATCATATGGACTAATATAGAAACGGAATAAATGTAGAGAAGCCGCAAAATTCTAAACGTACCCAATAACGTGAGCTACGTCACGGCGACCGCGCGATGTTTTGTCTATAAGTCTTTGACGGATCATTGTACGATCCCCGCACGGGTACCGTACGATGATCGTACGTCGGCCGCAAGGTTAACAGTGCAAATAATTGATAAATCGCATGGACTTCGTGCGATGATGGCACGATTAACTTGAGATCGCCGTAAGGGCACCCCAATGATTCTTGTAACAGTTTTATGAAATCCGTGCGAACACCGCACGATTTTGTGAACACATACGCCGTAGAAAATAAAATCGTACGATATCAAACATATCCAACAAGAAATGGAAGACTGCGATATCGTACGGCGACCGTGGCAAATGTAAACTAGGCTTTAGGTTTTGTGGGGGAACAGTGGTGTAAATAACTGCGCGACATTCAGTGGGTTTTCTTGCTTAATTTTCGGTCTTTTGGTTTTTCTTTTTATCCGTCCGTATGTCCGTATTTTTGATTGACTTTTTTTACATTCTGGCTTTTCACCTGATTTTGCACCCGTATAGAAAATTAGTTTGTATATTCATTATTCTCACACTTGGAAATTTAATCGGGTTCAGATGGGGATAAAAAGTTAATCATATGTACACGTATATAACGCTAGAAATACATGTTGTTCTATCTTCAAGGCAATATTTGAGAATTCAAATGTGTTGCAGACAGGTGTAGGACAAAACCCCACCAGGACAAAACCCACCGATACAAAACCTCACCAGACAAACCCCCACCAATGCATGTTTTAGTGTAAGAGTTGAAAGTGTAAGTGCTATTTAAAAGTATATTTTTTTATTCATTTAATTCTGTTATTCCTTTACCACACAATTCCATTTTAAAGAGTATTGCAAAGGACAATTAGAATGTACCTTATTCATATAAAGTTTAAAATAAAGCAAAAAAAAATCTTTAAGGGATTTGTTTCTTTGTTTGAATGAGATTTTTACACCGATTCTATATGACTGGAGCACCTAATAATGAATTGATGATATTCCTCACACCAGAACTACCATTACGTCCTTTTCAAGCCTCCAGCTGCTTTCACGCATGATTACGATCATCATCCCATACGTTGGGGGGGCAAATACTCGGAAATGATGATTCCTCCATTAGGAATTGAACCTGCTACCTTTAGATTTACAGTCTGTGCGCAACGCTTATCTTTGTCAGATATTGATCCAACTATAAAACAAGATGTTTACTATTTTATAGTTTAAAGGAAATAACTATTTAATTAGTAACTGAAATTTTTCACAATCACTGTTTTAACAAAGTAAAGAAGGAGTCAAAATCTGAAGAAAAAAAACAATTCAAATGATTTTGATGAAATTAATAAAAACATTAATTGTATGAAAATATAATTGAATCACTATAGATTCCACTCGATATACAGCCCCATGCCATAAGTGAGTCAAGTTTTTTAATGGCGGCGTATTGTTGAAAAAAAATAAACAAACTTTAACAAATGAACTTACCCTCTGATGATTCGGACTTGACTTTGAAATGTTGTTGCTCATTAGTTTTAAGCATCTATTAGCAAACAATAGAGAGTTTATTTGTGTTGGAGCCCTGATTAAACAATAATGAGACATCAGTAAAGGCATGGTGGAATTTGTCTTTGATGTCTTTGGCATCATGTATCAGGTAAAATATAATTATCACGGAATACTCCCAACAATTTCAACGAATTTCATTTTCTGATAAATCAGGGTCCTTTGCTGGTCAGCTGAGTCGAATTTTATATCCCCATGTTTCCATTCCTCTTAGATTTTGGGTAATAAAAATGGGCATAGTCGTATTTGAAGAGTCTGAGATAGATTGTATTATTCTAAGCCCCCCGATGAAAAATCTGTTCATCTTCTGTTTTAATTTACACTTGAGAATATGTTTTTCCCCCTAAACAATCCTATTTTTTAATTCTTTGTCATGCGGTGCATTCCAACACGATATTTCAAAACACATCAACCAAAAACGTTCACTTTTTTTGCTCTAAAAATCAGCTTCCAAGCTTAAAATATTTCTTCAGTTGTATCTCTATTCCCTTGTAATTTTAAATTACACAAAACTAAACATTCAAGTTTATTTAAAGATGTGGATACTTCCCTGGCTTATTATCCACTCACAAACAATTAAAAATATCCCATTTAATCAAGCTAGGTCGGTCCTTTTTTGAGGTTAAATAAGATTCACACATGTTTAACTTAAAGCGCTAAAAAACTTAATACACAATAAATATTACAAGAAATAGTACACACCAATCTAAAAATAGACCAAACATACTGATTTTATCATGTAAACCTAGCATTGACAGGTTTAACCCAGATAAAATTCTGTTTAAGTTTACCCATGATGTGTATTGATATGATATTTACAGCGCCGCCATTAAAAAACTTGACTCACTTATGGCATGGTGCTGTATTTATATGAAAAAGTGGTGGGGTTTTGTCCTACTTGCCAAACATAATGATGGGGTTTTGTCCTGTTGGAGTTTTGTCCGATGGGGATTTGTCTGCTGGGGTTTTGTCCTGGCGGGGTTTTGTCCGTACCCCGTTGCAGACAGCTAGTTTAACTCGTACTTTATATTATATGAATGAATAAACAAACCTTTTCCTAATCAATGCACCTATTTATTTTCAATATTCTTTTCATTTGTATACATAATGAATCTGGCATAATACAATGAATGGAAGTTTTGATACATTTTCGAAATATTTCAAACCAAAAATTCTTCGCAATTTCATATTATAATGAGTGTGTGCTAGATTTGCATGCGTTTCTTAGAAGCCGAAATAATAAGATATTGGTACATATCATATAAGACAATTTATTTCGTGGTTCAATGAATGTACCTGCGTTTTGCCCATGGACGTTTTTGCTAGGGTCTTTTGGCTAGGGCGTTTTGGTCATAATGGTTTGGCCACGAAGGATATGGCCACTATATTTTCAAAGTGGGATCTTTTTGGGAAAACTTCTATTATGAGAGGAAATAAAATTATATGTGACCATTTATTTTCATAATTATTTTTTTTCTTATTTAACTCATTGTTCACACGAGAAGTTTACTTTCGAGATTCAGTTATTTTGACATTTACAAAAGTTTTAGAGGAAAGGAGACAGTTTCTATTAGTATCTATACACTTAACCTTTTGCCAAAAATTTGATGTTTATTCCAATACGGATTGCTTTTGCCTTTTACTAAATGATTCATCCTTTTTGTAATATTTTTTATTAATTTATTTTTTCTTATTGAGGTATTGAAATTAGACTTATTCCATTTCCTTTTTTATCATCATAGTGAATATTTTTTTCTTTTCGTAATCAGTATCGAACTAGACAACCTAAAAGGGACATGTATTTAACTTAAAAAATCATATACATTTATTTAAATTTATTGGGATATGAAATATTTGGGTATGAAACTAAAAACAAAATCATTTTGTATGAAATCTCGAAGCTGTAATGAAATTCCCGCCCGTTATTGCAGCACTGCAGTCATTTTTTTAACTTGTGTTAAAGCTGGGGCTTTAAGGCTTATAAATGCTTAGACAACATACAAAATAGAACAATGAGATACTTTATGGGCGTTCATAGATACGCCCCTGTATTGGCTCTTGTAGGAGATATAGACTGGCTTCCTTGTTCATATAGACAATGGCTGTCAATTATTAGATTCTGGAACCGACTGATTCTAATGAATAATAATGGACTAACAAAAATCGCATTTAATAGTGACTATAGTAGGTGCGAGGATAATTGGTGCCATGATTTCAAGCAATTGCTGAGCAAAATCGGTCTAACAGAATATTTCGATAACAAGAAAGTAATCGACATGACAATGGCAGAAAATAAAATCAAAATATATTATAAAACTATATGGTCGCATGGTGTAGAACAATTACCAAAACTTAGAACATATAGACTGTTTAAAAATATCCCTTCTACCGAAAGATATATTTATCTAAATTTACAGAAAAATGAACGTTCTGGTTTAGCACAATTAAGATGTGGTATATTGCCCCTCAGAATAGAAACGGGTAGATACGTAGGAGAAGAGCCGGGTAACAGATTGTGTGTTTTGTGTGCTGATTCCTGCATTGAAAACGAGAGTCATTTTGTTATCTCTTGTTCTAGATATCAAGAAGTGAGAGTACAAGTTTTCGGACAAATACTTAGCACAGACTCATTTCTTCGATTATCACAAGACCAGAAACTGTGTTACTTAGTAACTAATCAAGAAAGAAAACTTTCTAAGTTTATCGTCAAGGCTTTGCAAATTCGACGAAAAACGCTATACACAAATATCTGAATTATATATATTTATAATGATATATATTTTGACAAGTTGTTGTTGTATGACGGAAGGCAGGAGAACTTTGATCACGAAAGTTATGAATATGAACCAACTCTGAATTGACTGTAAATCAATTCTGAATTGATTGTAATTCATCTTACGTGTTAAAAAGTTGTATCAATGATTATTATGGCTGAAATGCGTTGTTTTAAAAACAGATATTTCTATTTCTATATCACCGATGGATTTTCTTGTTTCTATAGCATATGAAAATTATGAAGTTGAATATTTCCCCCACTTTACGAAAAAATCAAAAGTTAACTAAAGTGGGAGAAACCTTATATTTAGTTTCGATAAGTTTTTCAGCGCTTCCTTAAATGTATTTCCTTTAAAAAGAACAGAAAATGATTTCGTTGTTTAAACCTATTATGGATATAAGCTGTTAATTTTTTATTTATTCATTTATTTTTTTTCTTAATGCATTCAATATATGACTATATTGAATAGGTTGTCGTAATAAGCCGAACCTATCGATTGAGATGCGCAGAGTGTACTGCGTATGTACTGCGAATCTCACGCGAAAGGCGACCTCAAGTTCAGAAGTCATTTTGTAGGCACTGTTCTAATTTCTTGTCATCTTGTAATCTAAGCGCTGAATGAACAATCGCCATTAAATTAAATTTTACTTGAACTTAGATATTTCATTAAAAAGGTGACATATAGGCCCGTTGGGCCGGGTGTTTTATTTGCTATCTATGTTTGTATTTATATGTTCAAATGTATACACATGTCACTATAATAAACTATTTACTTACTTACTTACTTACATACGTAAAGTGATAGTAGTTTTGGTGCCATGCCTCTTAAATTGAGAAAAAAATCTCTCCATACCTCAATGAATTCAAAGAAATATTCTCTTCATATCATATTACATAATGATATTAAATGATCAAATAAAATATTTTTCTGCAGTTATGCAGTTCCGTGGAGTAATGGCTGAACGGGCGCATAGACAATTACTGCGTACTAAAAGTTGTTCTCATCGGGGAATGAAACCAATGTCCAAGCAACTAAAAATGCAAGGGACACAAATAAATTAAATTACATAAAAGTCATTTTGATTACCAATCTAGTGAAACGTATATCTAATATTTTTACCTTTGGCACATTTCTTTCTGGCATTTTTTACTACATTGAATTTCGCACTAACAAAAAAAATAATAATAAACAAATTTAAAATGTTGCAGTTATCTCAATGCCTTCAAAATGTCTTCAAATACTGTTTGATAAAAAGAATCATCTATCGATCAATCATTCCGAATGATTCTATGATCTATTTATTTATGTGTAAATATATAACGTCTTTTTTTTTATTAAAATAGTTTAAGTTATCTAACAGCCCTGTTGATATTAAATCATTTATTCATTTCTACAGTAATGTTTAAGGTTAGCAATTGAAATATCGAGTGCAATAAAACTCGATGACAGGTATACACAGGAAATTGGTCAGACTTTAATTGTCCAATCAATGCTATTATGTTTTTGTTTCACACATATTTGCCCCTTTAGGATAAAATTCTCATGGTCAGTTAATTTAGAAGTGATCGTTGATTTAAAAAGATGTGAAATAAGTGGATAAATGTCTCATTTAAAAAAAATCAGATACTTGATGTTATTCATAGTAATTCTATACAAAATGGATCTTTTGTTTGCTGTTTATTTATTTTTTTATTACATATTGTTTGTTTTCAAACAGGAATCTTTCAAATATATCCCTTTTATTGACACTAGAATACTCACGAAAAAGTCGCATATTCGTACATTTATTTTATAAAGTTAAAAATCGGAATACATAACAAGTGCGTGTGACGTCACGGAAACACTAATGAATTATAAAAAAATGTGTAAAAGGTAGGAAAAACACAATAAATACTCAATTATTTTTTTATGATATTCTACTAACTCAATTATAAGATATTTACATTATTCTTTGATGAATTTGAGTTTTTTTTCATTCCGAAATACTTCCGAAAAACGCCCGTGACTGTGATAGAAAATGCTGGATAAAACGCCTTCTCTGATTGGTTGTCGGAAAAATTATAGGTATACCCTCATTATTATAGGTAAACCCATAATAATACCGGTGTACCGCTAAATATTGTAGGTATACCGGTAATAATTATGGCGGTTTACCCCCAATTTGTAGGTGTAGCTCCATTTTTATCGGTATACCGATAAAAATATGTAGGTATACCCTCATTTTTATGGGTATACCTCCATTATTTTGTGGGTATAGCGGTAGTTTGACTTTTGACCCCGTTCGCGCGCCATAAAGAATTAAATAGAATTACACCGAGACAAAAACCGGAACCATTATACTTTAAAATACACACGTGAACTTTCATGTTTTCATTGATTGAATGACCGACTTTTGAATATGTGTCTAGCGGCCATTTTCTTAGTTTACATGACGTCATATAGCTGCGCAGCTTTAGACGACGCACAGGATTACCCGACGTGGGTGTATAATTTCTCATCCCCAATTAATTTGAAAACGAGTCATTTCCTATGCTACTTATGCTGCCATAACTACCTTTTACGCTTTTTTGCTTTGGTTGACCAACCTTCTTTGTCTTTGTTTTTATCCCGCCCATTATACAGGTTCGCTATAAAGTCTTAAATATCATCGATTTCATCACAATCGGCTGTCATTAGTATCATCTTCTCTATCTGTATCTGTAGTTTCAGATGTCATTCTACACACATGCAGTTACAAATCGTCGATGTTTCAATTTTTTCTCTACCCGCTATATTTGAATACCACTGACCGGCAGTTTTATATTATGATGCAAAAATAATGACAGACATCAATGATTGACGCAAAACACACTGAAGCTAGAGTTATTGCATGGAAAATTAAGTCGATCGGTTAAACCATCCTCGACAGACCAGTGTCACTCCGATAACTACATTTATTGATCCTGATACATTATGCTAGTTCTTTCACTTTCTCAGAAATAATTCATGAAATCATGAAGCACTTTGATTGTTCATCTCTTGTTTTTTTGTTTTTTTTTTTTTTAGAATTGATCTAATTTTAGCGTTCGACATACATTGTACTTTTTAGACTAATGAAATTGCTGGATTATTCAAGTTTTCGCCTCTCTATATCGCATAAACAGACCGAACTCGGGCTACCATGACTTCTATACAAAGTCTAGTCCATTGTCATTTACGCTATTTAGCCCCGTCCTTCTATCCATGTATGACACAGACTATAGTCCGTTTGACTATGGACGTATAGACCAACAGTTCACCGTAAATCTCAGAATCGAACTAAGGAATCGTATTTTTTTCTTGTCATATCATGTACAAAGTCCAAAAAGTTTTGCAACACTTTTCGTTGTTATGTTAAATGGTCTGTGTCCATATCAAGTTAATGAGTTTGTGCTAGAGCGAAGAGCTTATCGATGGCCTTTTCAAATCTCAGAAGATTCTCATTAAAGAGGTCACAGTTGATTGGCCTGTGATTTGAAATGCACCAGAGCAGCGATAATTTCCGAAATTAGGGGTACGTTAACTACGCAACGTCAACATAACGTTATCGTGGAAAAGATTCGTGTGTGCATGAATGAAAGCCCATTAGCTAAGGTTACAATTGCCATAATGTTTGTTACCCAAAACGTCATGACATTGAAGAGAAATTTGAACATTTGGACAAAAGACTGTTTTGAAAACTTTCCCCTCCCAATAATGCGGGTAAATTTGGGGTTGAAGAGTCACCACTGGAACGAAACATTAGCAAAGAGCTATTGATTGTAGGTTAGACTAATTGCGTAAGTTCGTTTAGCCTCTTTATATCTTATACAGTTAAATATTCACTCAAAAATGCCAAATGTTGCTTAACTTATTTGTCTTAGTATATTTTCTATCTTATACTATATTGAATTTTAATTTTCAGAATTTTTTATAGTAAAATAATGATTTTGTACTTCCGTCTACACGTTAACTCTTGGCCTTTCATACATTTTCTTATGACTGTATTAAACGGAAAGGTAATAGTCTATATAAAAAATTCTGATTTGCATAGGGGTCGAGTCAAAAGTGTATGATTTAAGTGAACTGTTATAGTATAAATTGAGTATATATATATAAGTTTGTTTTAATCGAATATTTTCACATCCTAATGATATCAAATATAAGTGAATATTCTCTTTATTCAAAAACAGTTTAAGCTAATAATTCAAAGTTGTTGTATCTATTCTGAGATGAACCCTATATTCCTTTACTTAGACCAATCAAAAAGCATTAATTTACAAAGACGTTGGGTTTTACACGAAGAAATATAGTTAAGCAGGCGAGTAATAACGGTAAAATTAACCTTATAACTAAGTTTAATATAAAATGACCGTCGATATGATCCACATTGTTCGTCTTACACACTTATACACCACTGGCGTCTTAGAAAATTGATAATACAGAAATGCCGTTATGTGATCATCCTCCATTCGTAGCCTGGTCACTGTTATCTTTATTGATTTGAGTGGCTTTCTTTGAATTGTTTTAGTACTCATTCAAGGTGATGAAAAGCGAAAACTTCAGACTGCATCAAATCTCACGTAACGCGTTGAACGGCGATCTGCAAGGTCAACTTTCTTGATTCGGATAGCCAGTCGATAAGCTCATCGCTCAGGCACAAAATCACTAAAATGATATTAATGCAGTCTATTTACAATACAACCAAAAGTGTTGCAAAACTTTTTTGACTATGTATATAACATTAATCAGATAGAAAAAAAATCATTATTTTGAAATCATTTCATTTTCAAAAATAATTTTTGGAAAAATAGCTGAAAAAAAGCACATACAAAAACTTCATTCAAACGCAATTTCATTTAATTGTGAAATAGGTTGGTCCATATAGAAGTCAAACAGACTATACGTACATTCGTTTTGCTATTTTAACACAGCTTTTTACCCTCAACGAGTTTGAAAACAAATAGGTGTCCTTCTTTTACTGATCACGACATTTCTAATTTCCCCGTTGTACTAAAGCTTTTATCAGACAGTATCAACATGAATCAGCCTGCACAGGTTAGTCTGATCTCAGTCTACATTGTATGCTTACTACCTTTTATGAAATGTAAATTTAAAAAATGACAAATTGGAATGTGCCTTACAATTGTTTACGAATCGGCTTAGAGAAGGATAAAGGTTGACCCAGTCACAACGCAGGTAAGCACTCCGTATAAATTTGATTGTCTGTTGGCTAGTTTAACAAACTGTCGTATCTACACCAAAATTGAGAAATTATGAATAAAGATAAGAGAATGAGAGACGGACATACAATATAGAAAACTCGTGTAAAAATTTTGAGCTGATTCGCGTTTCCTTTTGACCATAGATCTTTTTGTAGACGTTGCGTTGGAGTGAAAATAATGTACATCGTGATTGTCCTTTTCGCTATACAGCTACTGTTTGATTTATTAGCTCGGCTGATTTCGGAGAAAACCCGAGATATTACTATAGCCTTCGTGTCGTCGTTGTCGTGCGAAAACTTTGACATTTTGTGATATCTCTGGTTCTACTAAATGTATTCACTTGAAACTTGGCACATGTGTTCACTATCAAAAGCGTAACCTATACTATCAAGGGGGATAACTCTAGATGCGTGTTGTGCAAATTGTGCTCCGTTTTCGACTAAGATTTTTTTCTACCATCCAGCACTCAACACCGAGCGTAGGCACCCGTAGGCGGTGCTCTTGTTTTCCCATACCGTGCGTAATTACACATCATTTTGGCGCGAAGCGCTTCCAATTTTGCTACCCTATAGAATAGAGCTTTCTATCAATTGTTCCCATTTAAAGACGAACGATGTAAAGTAAGTCAGATGCGGTTGGAAAAGCTTTCGTAGGATGCGTATTTAAATACAGTTGCATGATATTATTAGCTGTAGAGCGCTAACTTAGATAGAGCCTGCATAGTGAAGTTTACAGAAAACAGAAGCTTTTCTAGCCCGAGAAGTTTTTCTTTCGAGCTGCGCCCGCATCGAAAGCTTCTTTTTTTTCTGTAAATCTCTCTATGCAGCCTCTATCTAATACTTAGTCGACGTAACATGTCATTACTTTTTTAAACACAATCAAAATTCAAATTGCCCTGTTGAGGCTTTCTTTGTCTCACAATCATTAAAACTACTTCATGGAGTACATCTGAGACAAACTTTCGGTTGCTTTTTATTCGCCCGAAGGGTCGTATTATGTTATGGCCCGGTCGTCTGTCCGTCCGTCCGTCTGTCTGTCCGTCCGTTAGCAATTTTTGTGTGCGCAACTCCTCCTAAACTATCCATGGGAATGAGCTGAAACTTGGCACAATAACTCTCCATGACGTCTAGTTGTGCATAAGACCTTTGAAATTCAAATCGCTTCAGTCATTCCTGAGGAATCTTGAATTATCTGCCCTTTAATTTAATGTAAATCACTATATTTTGATAGATCTATGTGAGATAGTAGCTGGAGGCTGGGAAAGGATGTAATGGTAGTACTGGCGTGAGAAATACCAGGATTCCATTGTTAGGTGCTCCAGCCGCCGCGATATAACTGAAATAATGTTGAAAGCGGCTTAAAACCCCATTCAATCAATCAATCAATCACTATATTTTGATCACTATATTTTGTGCGCAGAACTCCTCCAAAAATCCAATTGCACTGAAAGGACACAATTCAAATGGCTCCAGTCATTCCAGAGAAATCTTGAGTTATCTGTCCTTGAATTAAACAAAAAACGCTGTTTTTTTGTTCGCAGCTCCTTAACTATCAATTGAAATGAGCTGAAACTAGACACAGTTACTCTCTATGATGTCGAGTAATGCATAAGACCTTTCATTTTAAAATGCTCCAGTCATTCCTGAGAAATCTTGTATTATCTGCCCTTGAGTTGAATGAAAAAAAAAATAAATAAATAAAATGTCAGCTCCCTTTCTCCTACATTTTGGATGGTAATAAAAGGAAACTTGCCACAATGACTCTGTAGGTTGTCTATTTGTGCTTTAGACTAAATAGCTTTCACATGTTAAGTAGTTCCTGATTTATCTGCCCTTTACTTCACAAAATAGTTTAAAATTACAGATTTCTTTGTGTGTGTGCACATCTCACAAATTTGATTGGATTGAAATGAATCTTGCCACAATGTAACCCTGATATTTGGTTGAACTTAAGACTTCAGAAATTCAAAAAGCTTGGGTCTTTCTTGTATTATCTGCCCTTGAATTGTTTGAATTTCACTATATTTCTTTTGTGAGCACCTGGTCATACTTTGAATAGGAATGAACTGAAACTTGCAAAATGACTGTTTGGCGTATAATTGTGCATAAAACCATTTTCAATTTACACTCAAAGGGTCATATTATGTTATGGCCCCAGTCGTCTATCTGTCTGTAATTTTTCTAGCTGTCATTCAAGCTCACGTTAATGACAAGCCAAGGTTACTGACAAGCCCCATCGGGCGTATATGCGCCGCTCTGCGAAGCTCTTGTTTTACAAAATGCAGGACATGTGTTTTCGAGCTTTATCTGATTATTTCTCAACCATTCCCGAAAAATCTAGTCTATCTGTTTTCTCGTTTTAGTTTCCGCTGAAAATTCTAACTTTGTTAAATATTTTAATGAAATGGCGAAAGTCTCGCAGTCTTGCTACATAAAATATGTTTGAGCTCCTGGAATTTTATATTATTTTTAACATCGGAAACACTCGATTCGATCTCTTTTTAGCTCACCTGAGCACAACGTGCTCAATGGGAGCTTTTTATGGAACCCCGAGTCCGTCGTACGTCGTCCACAATCTTAAAAAACCTCTTCTCCTGGGCCAAATTCAATGAAACTTTGCCAGTAGGCCTATGTTCCTTGGATGACCCTCATGAAAAATTGTTCGCAAAATTCTGATTGGTCTATAAATATGAGCGTGGCAGGGCGTGGTTTTTTTTCACTTTGAAACTTTGAACGACATCTCCTCCTGAACCACTTGGCCGATTTCAATGAAACTTGTACCAAATGTTCCTTGTGTGACCCTTTTAGGAAATTATTTGTAAAATTTTGATTGGCCCATTAATATGGTCGTGGAAGGACGGAGCTTATTTTGAGCTCGAAATCTTTGAACTACATCTCCTCCTGAACTAAAGAGCCGATTTCAATGAAACAACGCGAGAATGTTCCTTGGGTGACCCTTTTCAAATATTGTTCGTGTAGTTTTTATTGGCCCATAGATATGGGCATGGCAGGGCGGGGCTTATTTGAGCATCGAATATTAAAACAAAAGTACAACTACGCGCGAAAACTTTAATCACGTGATCCTTCTAAAGATGGCTGTGAGAAACGCTAACGAAGTTGTGCAGGGCTATGTTTGTAACGTTAGCCCTATAAAACTAGCTCGCAACGAAATAACTAGGAAACTTTTATCTTTTGTACTGTTATTTCCAATATTATGACGCAAATTGCCTTTTCACACAAACACAAATGGGATCGAAAAAAGAGAAAAACGATAGAAAATATTCACCACCCTTCACCACCGATTTAGGATGTGCCAATTTATCCTCGTTGTATGGGTTTTCGTCTTAATAATGAGTTTTACACAACCTATTTTATTCCAACTTTCATTAATTTGATCGGTATGCATAAGCGATCGTAATTGACAGTCTTTTGACACCTGGTAAATTCGTCTAAAACCCCTTGCTTTCACTGTGATCTCACTAAAATCAACCTATTTTTTAAAAATTTCACTATAATTCAAACAGTATTTAAATGATCAATAAACGTCAAGAGGAAGATGGCTGTGAATTGTCAAGTATTTTCGTGGTTGAAAGCAACCTTTTTGGTGAAAAAAAAATCATAAGGAGCTCTAACTAACATTTACAGCTTCAATACTTATTCCACTTTTTTGAACTTAGACAAAAACAAGCATTTTGCCTGAAATTATGTTCTTTAGTAATTATCTTATGGCTGGCAATTATGGTGAACAATGAGGGTGGAAAATTATTAATCATTCATTGAGTTGATTTTCAGGCACCTGTTGAAAAATGATTTGGGCGTAAATCTTACATATTTCAATACATTTATTATGATTTGTTTATGTCCCCGTATCAAAAGATCAGGGCATATTGTTTTGCCATTGTCCATCTGTCTGCAAAACTTAACCAAAAAACTTTAACATTGCAATTATCTTCAAGCCTTTTCAAGATACAAGGCTCATTTTTGGCATGATGATAGATCTTAATGATCCGCATCTGCTGATAACAGAGTCAATGTCATGCGACTAGGTAAAGGTCATCTGTGAAGGTAATAGAACTCAAAGACTTAACAAACAAACTTAACATTGCCAATATATTCAAGCCAATTCAAGATACAAGGCTCGTATTTGGCATGATGATAGATCTTAATGATCCACATCTCCTGGTTACAAAATCAAAATCATGTGACAAGGTCAAGGTCATCAGTCAATGTCACAATTAACAAAAACTTTACAAAAAAAAAAACATTACCAATGAATTAAAACCTATTCAAGATACAAGGCTCACATTTGGCATGATGAAAGCTCTCAATGATATGTTTCTGCTGGTACCAATGTCAAGGTCACATGCTAAGGTCAATGTCTTCTGTAAAGGTCAAAATAATTAAAAAAAACTATAAGGTCATCTGTCAAGGTAATATAACACAAAGACTTTTCCAAATAAACTTAACATTTGCAATATCTTAAAGCCTATTCAAGATACAAGGCTCATTTTTAGCACGATGATAGATCACGATGAATCGCATCTGCTGGTACCAAAGTGAAGATCATGTGACAAGGTCAAGACCATCTGTGAAGGTCAAACTTTTTGAAAACATTACCAAAACATGTTCGTTGTTAGGTTTATTCAAGCATATTATAGATACCCTTTTTCATGATTGGAAAGATGAAAGATCTGTCATGAACATCTGTAGGTATCAAGGTCAAGTTTATGATAAAAGGTCAAGGTCATCTATTAAGGTCAACATTTTGAAAAAAAATGCGGTGAACTTTCTTACTGAAAGATTAAGATTACCCATTAAAATGGTTCGTGAACTACATGTATTGATTGGGACGAGCGAGATGACAAACAATCCTAAAATCGACTCTGGCTTGTTGGCCCCATGGTTATCGCGCTCGACTCGTAACCTGGTGAATGAGGGTTCGAGCCCCACCGGGAGGCGGATAGTGTATTTGGGCAGGACACTTTACAGACGGAACCCCAGTCCACCAAGCAGTAGAAGTGGGTAGCAGTGGTTAGAACCCATTGCCTCTCTTTCAATGTGTAGGAATGAGTTAGGACCACGATGGAAATAAGAGTCATTCGACTCTTTATCGTGTTATCCTCGACTTAAAAAAAAGAACATTTGGCCGAAATATTAGCGCCGTTATGTTTTTCAATGATATTTGGAAACCGTATTACGGTTTCTTCTTTTTATCCATGTTTGGAACGGTCTCAAAAGGTTTAGAGTGCTTATTGTAAACCTTCCAGATTGCAATATTGTTCATCTTTTGTAGAAACAAAATTTAAATTGTCGACAGAAAACAAACACTCCTCAACTAAGCTTCTATCGCTGGGTTAGCGCGAAACAGTTGTAACTGCCTATATCTTTATAGGCAGCTACAACTGTTTTGCACTGAGCCATTGATATGTAACACCGTAAAGAACTTAAAACTATTATATACATATATTTAGACATTTTATTTCTTTAATACTGTTTTAACATCACAGAAATACATTAAAATACAAATAGAGACAGAAAAAGAGGATCACACGCATTCTGTTAATAGAATAATTGTAAGGTTTTGTCGACTAATCGGTGCTATTCTGAAATGGATAAAAAATAACCTAAAGCAAATGTTGACATGCAAAATATAATCTCTCACATTTTAAATCCAGTTTTTTGAAAAGCATACGAAGTCGAAACGTCGATTATCATGATTATTGAATATAATATGGTAAAGAAATGTCTGAAAATTAATGAATCTTATTTTTTTTTTTTTTTGAATTGAGAAACATATATGCTAAAAGATTTACAAAAAATGTGTTAATTTGTTTGTGCTTTTAGATGCTGTTTTTATCAGACGCAAGTAATTCATCGTCTTTCGTAAATGAACCCAGCCGCCACCATAGCGCAGTTGGTTAGGCATAAGACTTCCAATCTGGAAGTCGTGGGTTCGATCCCCGGTGGCGGCAAATATTCTTTCCGACGTTTGTCTCTCACCAATGGGTAGATCATCGTAAACCTATGTGAGATAGCAGTCGGAGGCTAGGAAAGGATGTAATGGTTTACAGGTGAAAGGAATACCAGGAATCCATTGTTAGGTGCTCCGGCCGCCGCGATATAACTGAAAAAATGTTGAAAGCGGCTTTAAACTCCATTCAATCAATCAATCAGTCGTAAATGAACCCCAAACTTTGAGTTAATTTCATTTGATTCCAGCAAAAAATACTATTTGTTTCAAGAATCAATCCAATATCAATAGCCGTAAAGTTTTAAGAATTCAGTCAAATTATGTATGCGTAAAGGATGAAAACGTTCGCTAAACATCTCTATAGTCGCAAAGAAATAAAAAGTGTGTATTTCCGTTTATTTATCGTCGCTACCGTAGCACAAGCCAATATGAGCGACGCCCCCAGAAGACGGTTAGTTATTACGGGGGATAGTGCAAGGATACATGACGAAACTACTGCTGAGATCCGCCATGGTTCTTTAACGTGCTCGGTGTAAAGCACCGTCTCACGGGGCCTCGGTTTAAGTTTTCTTAGTGTACCAGCCCGGGAATCGAACCCACGCAGTCGAACTTCACTGGTTTTGAAGTCCGGTGCTCTACCAACTGAGCTAATCGGGCTTGAAATAAAAAGTTCAAGTGTAGGATCTATTCATATTTCAATGAGTAAACAACAAAAGCTGTGTTTTCACGTGTGGCGGAGCCACGAGCGAAAACATAGCTTTAGTTTTTCACGAAATGAAATATCAAATCATCTTGCTCTAAAACAAACGATTATTCTATTTCTTTAATGCTTAAATGAGACTAATTTGAAAACATTGGGACAAACTTTCTTAAAGCGTGTCAATTTGCATATGATTGCTGTGCTCCGCTTCAATGACGTCAGATAGGGTGAAATGAACGTAGCGGGGTATAAGTTTTGATTATTTTCATACTCGTATTTCAATGGCGATGCGATGAGTTCCTCAAATTGACAATCTACCGATATACCGCCGTAAGGTATTAAAGAAAGGTTTGTTTTAAGGTCTGGATAAAAATAAAATGATTTGATGGGTATGATTTGTTTTCTGTAATTTGGGACTGGCAGCGAACTACGATATTGAATGACACGAAAAAGCTAAAATGATTACCAGTGGTAGAAGCAATTGTAAGGTTTTGTGTTTAAAATCTTATGAGGACATAATTGTGATGTACCATCATAAAATTATGAGGTTTTCTGTTCTTTCGCATTTGGGAAAATATCATTACAAGCCCCTATTTAGGTCTGGACCCTTTAGAGCCTAATTACACATTCTAGTGAAATATCTTTTTACATGTGAGTGCTGACAAGTTGATCATTCTCTTCAAAAAAGTTCTTCGACGTGAAAAAAGAAGAATTTAACTACGGCATAGTTAATTCTTCACATATAATCTTGAATATAAAAGGGTACAATTTATTTATCGGTTAACCAAAGTCATTCGCTTGAAACTAGTAAACACATTCTAACTTTCAACAGAGCAATTCATGCGGTCAAGGGGTGTAGATATACTATTGTGAAATTTTACATTTACCTCAATAAAAGAACATTCAAAGCCACTCGCTCAGCGCTTCAATTACTCATTCCAAACACTCGCTTGGGCGAAATTAGCGATATTGGATTATCTCCTTTTAATTTAACTGAAAACATGTTCCTCCCATTCATTAAGTTTCATTCCGAAATCATTCTAAAGTATTTATGTTGACAATTTCACCATGCTGCTGACTCGGGGACCCTCGGCGATTCTACGGAAAAAACCTCGGGAATAATAAGCCATGAAGGCGCATCATATCGCACGTGAGATTATGTGACGTCACAGACATAACTGAGGATGACGTTGCGAAAACCAAATCAACGTAAGGTTAAAATTGCGCATATAATAATTAGAAAACAAAGCGTTTTGCTTTCATATTATAACATGCCAAAATGCTCTCCGAGACGATCAGAAAACATTAAAGGAATATACTATTCTTCAAGCGAATAAACCAAAGTACAACCAGGAGTCGAATTACCGAAAAGTGACCAAAGATTACTACACTTACGTCCGAGGTAATTTCTAGTTTACGGAAAAGTCTGAACGATGTTCCGAATTGGGTGCCGAGTACAGAATGTTTGTAATTTGACGTTGACTTCTTTATGCAGAAACACATTTGAAAAAAAAAAAATCTTTGATTAAAAATCACTTGTTTTTCCTTTCTTTCAATAATACTATCACTGTTTACCAAGTACTTGGCGTTCGTCGATTTTTGTATTATTTGAGAAAAAGTAGATTTCACTTAGTGCCAAAGAACTTATTTTGAAGAAAGTAGTTTTTTTTTTCACATTAATGCAGAAACCTAAATACGTTATCACAATGTATTTATAAATAACAATGAATTCATAATTATTATGCTCCCCGAAGGGAGAGCATATAGCCGCCGCTTTGTCTGTCCGTCCGTCCGTACGTCCGTAATTCCGTCCGTCCGTCCGTCCGTCCCCACCCATTTCTCCATAACCCCTGGGCCAAATTGAATGAAACTTACCATGTGAACTCCCTATGATATAGTGATGATGCTTCTGTGACGGTTTTTGGATTTGAGGCCTCGTCACGGGAAAAGGGGACTTAGGGTAAAAAACAGTTTTTCCCAAATTTCTCCTAGTCTAACTGTCAGAATTTAGTGAAATTTCATATTTGTGTAGCAAATCAGATGCCCTTTACTATAAACAATTTGAAATTAACGTAAAAAAATATATATCATGGAAAAAGGGGGCTTAATGTTTGTTACCTTTACGTAAGCGCGTAAATTACAGTTATTCTTTCATTTCTCCTAGTTTTATGCTCAGAATTTGATGAAATTTCACATTTGAGTAGCAAATCAGATGCTCTTTACCCTAAACTATTTGAAATTTGTGTCTTAATATATGTCATGCAAAAAGGGGGTTTAATGTTTGTTACCTTTATGTTATCTGTATAAGATAACAGCTTATTCGAGTCTTTGAAATCTGACCACAGAGCATATCTCCTAAAGTATAATAGCTATCAACTTGAAACTTTATGGGTGGATAGACCTTATGGAAGAGAAGTGCAGTGCACAAGAACTACAACTCTTGCTTGCATAATTTTGGAGTTACTGCCCTTTGTTATTTTTGATACTTAGATTATGTCTGGAGCATATCTCTTAAAGTAAAATAGCTATCAACTTGAAACTTTATGGGTGGATTGAGCCCATGGAGGAGAAGTGCTATGCACAAGGACTACAACTCTTGCTTGCATAATTTTGGAGTTGCTGCCCTTTGTTATTTTTGATACTTAGATTATATCTGGAGCATATCTCCTAAAGTATAATAGCTATCAACTTGAAACTTTATGGGTGGATAGATCTCATGGAGGAGAAGTGCAATACACCAGAACTTTAACTCTTGCTTGCATGATTTTGGAGTTATTGCCCTTCGTTATTTTTAATACATTTAATAGGAGGTAAATCTCTGAATCTTTAATTTATTAGGCTTCAGTTTACTATCAAGCTTTTGTGGCGGGAGATGTCCATGTCCAACAGGGCTCTTGTTTTTGTGACAATGCCTTATTCGGGGAGCATAATCCGTCTCTGACGGCTCTTGTACTTGCCTAGGTTTAAAGATTCATACAGACTGATACATTTTGCTCACAATTCATCTTGCGCAACCAAAAAAGAGAGCATTCAAGGTTGCAATTCAGTAAGTTTTAACACAATTTTCATCCAAACTAATCGTCCAAAACTAGATGGAACACTACATTTTAAATTACATTCAAACATTTCTATACATAAAAAAGGCCAACACAAACCTGGAAAAATGCTTTGGTAGCTCCAAACTTGATCACATTACTATTTTCCGGTTACAGACCCTGTCGTCCTTGAGAGAATGCGTACAAATATCAGCAGAAAGAACACTGAAAATAAATCGAATCATTTATTTTTCAAGAGGCAATGGGATTTTTTGTGAATTCACCGAAATATGAAACTAGAAAATTAATCACTAAATGAACACGCAAAGCGGATTGTTACATACGTCTTTGTAGTTTCAAACATGCATAAATTCAACAGAATATTCATTTCATTTCTTACAATTTTATTCAAAGGGAAATCGTCGATTTCGTCTAAATGAGCAAGATTTCTTAAATGTCTTCTTTATACAAAATGAACACATACCCAAATTTGTTTTCGTGTGGAAATGATATACTTTTAAACTTATCAGAATGTAGGAACCTTGATAGACATATTTAGAAATGAATTATTAAGAATTGGAAAGTATTTTACTAAACTTCGTGCAGTTAAAAAGAAGGACAATCATATACACTACGTCAAATTATGTAACTGATGATTTCCCTTTAATAATGTTGGACACGTAGCCTAGAATATGTGTAATATACTTCATCATAGTATCCAAATAAGAAGGTTTGATCCTATGAAGATCAAACACTTTGGTGGATGGAAGGGTCATCGAAAAAGGAAATACTTCAACGTCTAATTTTGCTGACGAAAATACGCAGTTTTGCACAAGATTGTCTTTTCTGCGTCTTTAACAACCTTTAACCATCTTTTTGCACCTTTTTAGTGTTGTAGGTACACCGCACACTTGTAATAATTCCAAATTTATATTCGGTATAATTTAAAAACATTGAGTAATACAATTTGATATTCACATTTTAAATTACTTCTATAAATAAGTTTATAATATGTCAAACGTCGCGGGAGTGAAATAAACCTGTTGAATATTTTTTTATATTACACGGGTGTTATTACACTAGTCGAATGACTATGCAAATGAGCTCAGAGCGAATGGCAACGCTATTTAATAACCGCGAAAATGGTGTCATAATCTTTATTTTGTGACGTCCATTTTTTACGGCGCCTTAAGTTTCGCAAAAAATTAGAATTTTTAAATTTCACGAATTTCGACGATTTTTCGCAAAAATTCGGGTCATATTATAATTAGAATGTGAAACTTGTGCTGATGAAATACCGAATTGATTAAACTCGTCATCTTTAAACAGATAAAAACTCGGAGCAACCTCGTTTTTCTCTCTTTATGGACGACTCGTTTAATTCATTCGGTATTCCACGACCACTCATTCAATATCCTGTATTAATTTCATTCAGATAAAAATCACTCGGCTGCAGCTGATTGATAATGAATACAAGTTAAGCAAAAAGCTTTCTTAATTCTTATTAGAATGCTTTAAGATTGACTCTTTTGTTTAAGGATAGCTCGAACAGTTTGTATACCAAAATTTTAATGCAATTATTTTCAAATACATAAGATATGTATCTATGGCTTATGTTTTCACTCAAATACTGGCGACGCCATGGTGAGGACAGCATCTCAACTTTTTTACCAAGAGCAGTCTTCAAAAACTATGACCACATATGTTGTTTTTTTTAACATAAGAGTACATTGTCGATTACATGTAAGACCAGGTCTTTAGACAAGTAGGGAGGGAAACACCGGTCTAATATCTTTATTTCTCATTGAACCCCTATGTTTGTGGTACGCATTAGAATCGGCTCATTCAGGCGATTCTAATGATAAACCCATAACATAGGTTTCATGTAAAGATTTTTTAAATACAAGCACCTTTGTTAGTAATGAAAGGTTTTTATGTGAGACGCGACACGCGAAAAGAGATCATCTGGGAACTCCTGAACATGAATATTTGAAAGAACATTGAGTCCAGTACAGGTCAACCAAAGGTCGCATTTCAAAAAGTCTTTTACAGCAAGGTAGAATGAAGTTCCAGATCTAGAAATCAAACAAACTTGAAAAGTTTGCGCAGTTTGCGCAATCTGACTGGGGTCCACACTTTACGCATTACCCAGATGGTCCATTTTTGCGTGACGGTTCATAAATACATTTATTAGAAATATTTAGAAAAACAAACCCGTAAAGAGCAGACTGAAGACGTTTCCACCACCCATACCGAGACTATTGGTGCCGAACCCGACGTCAGTAAATCCATATTGTCCGAAAGTCATTCCGAAGAGGGCGACAAGAACACAGAGACAGACGAACGAAGTCTTCATATTGTAAATAAACGGTTTTTGATGTGAATTCAAGGATTAAGTTCTGTAAGAAAAATAGGACTAGTCATATTTAGTATAAAATGAACACTTTCGACCATCCTAAAGATTTTATTTGTCTGAAAAGCGTTTAACACCGATTTTAACCCTTTTCAGCCATATCGCGGCGGCTAGAACAACAAACCATGGATTCTGATATAAATGTCCCCAACTTTACCACGGTATGATTTCCATGCATCGAGATAACTAATTAAAATGAAAGAAAACAAAGAAAGTTGCTATACGTTCTTATCTCAAAAGATACAAAATGCTTTAAATTTATCCAAACCCCAACTTTTATTTTTAAACGGTAAGATCCAAGCATTCATACTCTAAATAGCCTGTCATAAATATGAAAACCAAGTTAAATTAAAGGAATTCATTGAAGGTCTGTGTATTGAATGTAACCGACTGCTTATAAGTTAGTTCTAGTTTCTTACTGCAACCAGAAGATATCATATTTGAATAAATATTCTCAACTTACCTTTTTAAAGCAGAATTAGCCAATTTTCTTACCAGATAATGTTTCACGCTGTTTATATACCGATTAATAGGAAAGATCGCTCCCTTAATTGGATTAACAAAAACATATACAATTTATTTCCTTATTCCATCCCTTTAGTTTGACGTCATTGCTATTACTAATATAAATCCCTAAACTTCCGTACAGGGTGAGCGAATGATAGATGTAATTATTGATTATATAAAAAATCACACAGATGAGCCAATATTTCATTTCGCCGAAATTTCTGTCCAGGCCAATTTTCTCGGAAATGAGTAAAAGTGCAATTGTTTTCGTTGTTCAGTTGTGCAAAGAATTTCTTTTACCCGAATTTAGACGATAACATAATCTTGTTTATCATTACTTTCTCAAGAATTTTGCATTTGTTGTATCTCAAAATACCCATTTTCGCGTGTCCTAAGGTAGATTTTTCTGATTCTGCTGTGTATTTTGATTAATAATGGTTCATTTCAATAATTCATTTCATCATTTCAAATCTATTTCATATCTTGAAATGAAGTTTAAAAGTTCAAATTTCGGAATCTTAAAGAAGAATATGAAAATTTCGCTGTTCAAAGTTTGTCCCTAAATTTTTACATGAAAATGTCCTCGCAATAACTTACATGCGCGTAATAATATTACTTTTAGTCAGTTTTACATAAAAATCTTCGTAAACGAATGCATTAACATTGATAGAAGCCATGATGGTTGATACATAAACTTTGTATGGGTAGTTAGTGAAACGATATGAAAATAAGGTAAGCCTCTGACAGCGTAGATTTTATTTTCTGTCCATTATGTAACGCATTTACCAAGGTCATGTTGACTAGATCTATTAAATTTCAAGCTGTACTTGTTCGGAATTGACAACATATCTTTATCTTTGGGCAACAGCTTGTCTCCCTTGTTGTTTGCGTGCTCTATCCAGCAAAAATGGTAGCGTTGGTCTTCGCAATAACCGTCTTTTCAATAACGGCATTTTTCGTTATTGGAAGTACGGATATTGTGTTTGCAAGGACAAATTTACGTTTAATTGAGAATTTCAGGGCTTTGTCAACATTTTAAATGTCAATGAGCAAATATCTAAAAGTGATAACGAAAATAATAAGCATCCCCTAATCCGTTTTTTAAAAAGAAACAGCCTAACACATTTTATCTAGTTTGTTGTTACTGGAATGACTAATGTTCGTTATATGAAGATATTTTAGGAAAAATATGACAGTTTTATAAAAAGGCTGATCAAAGTCAGACAATTATTCCATGGGCTTAATCCAAATTTACCGTTTGAAACATCATACGTGAAAATATAGGATTATGACAAACAAAAGCTCATCATTTTAAGATTTTTATAAATACGTTATTTTGAGGAGATTCTTCGTTACTGTAAAGACATGGTACACTTACCTAATTTTCTGTAGGTGTACACCGTCAACCTTTTTGTTGGAATGTTCAAATAACATAGTTATTACTTCGGTTGTTGATCAGCAAATTTTTTTTCAAATTTTGATCTTCATTAATTCAGAAAATAACCCCGATTTAGAGGGTGTACCATTTTAATTTGTATAGTAAAAATATTGCGTATATAATGATTTGTTTATTTTCGAAAAAAAAAATACTTGGTCCAAGTACATGTACAATGTAACTGTACATGAAAACCCTTTTCTTACATATCAAGAGAAGATAATTATCTTTGATTTGAATTAGTATCTATCTGATTTGACTGGTACTTTAACCATATCTTAAACGATATTATACTTTGTTACAAAGTTATGTATCTTACATGCGAACGAGTTGAACATTGTTTTTAAGTTGAATTATACCCCTATGTCTGTATAATTAAAACTTCCGATGTCCCGTACGTCTGTTAGCCTTACGTTTCAAGTCAAACCATACAAAAGTTGTTTATGAATCAAATTTCTACCCTTCTTCTTTTAGCTCACTACGGGTCGGAGTTATATCTATCTATCAAGATATGAGAAAGCAAAAATCTATTTGTTTCTGTGCTCTTAATTTTATAAGCACTTGGCCTAGAACCTCCAAAAGGCTTTTTTGCTAACGACAAAAGAAACGGCCCTTTGTTTAATTTGGTTACGACATCCATGGGTTAAGGTCATAATGGAACTTTGATGAAAACAACTTCCATCTTTGAACACAAGAGCAATTGGCCTTCAACTATGTACATATTTTGTAAATGACCTAGGGTATTGACGTATTGTTGCAAGGACCGATAGATCATATGTAAAGGAGACAGATTTTGTCCTAGATAACGTGTAAGCCATTTGATTAGACGAAGATCATGAAACTGTTTATACTTAATTGTTGGTCGTACATGTAATTAAAATCAATTTAATAAGGTCACTGAGTTCAAAAAGTCTATAATACAAATGAACTTTATTTGAAACCATTTTCTGTGCTATTACTAAATGTACCATTTGGCGTCAAGCCTTGGTTTATAAACAAATGTTGCTAGGATAATATTTTGTAAAACTGGAATTCATGTTGTAAAAGAACCAAACCATTTCTTTGTGGGTTTCATGATATTTAATTGTTTCTTAGAGGTAATGCCTCTCCTTGAACAACGAATTTTAGATACTTTTCAGCTTTGAAATACTTATATTTTCTAATGAAATCCGAGCTTTTATTGACATAAACGATAGGTTCTGGATTTTGAAATACACGTATCCTTAATAACTTCGTTGATTGTAATCTCCCAATCTCATTCAGCATAACTAGTTACATTTTATGACAAACGACCAGACGTAGTTTTGATAAAAATCTTAAAGCATTTCTCAATTTTTTCAGGAAATATTTTCTTTAATCGCAAGATTAATTAAGGAACACCGGTGGAGTTGCATGTATTTATTTGACTTAAAATGATAAACTTACTGAATAAAGTAACAATGCATGAAACTTTTGAGAACACTAGTGTGATTAGATAGGCTTGATCCAAAAAACAGGGAGTTAAACTTGATCAGTTACTTAATCATCAATATGATTTAAAGTATTATTTAAATGTTTATTTGCTATTTTTTGTTTGAATAGAAAGCTGTTGATATCCTTCTTGTTGATTAGAAATTGCGTTCTTATATTAACTTGAACTGAAACAAGGTGTGTGTTTAATCGAACATGCCATGGGTTCCATTCAGACAATAGAGGTGCAGTGGAGAGATCACGATATAAGGTGACGTTCATATCGGCTCTGTAGAGACCGTTTAAATATCGTGGTAAACCTGCGAACTGTCACGTTTCAGAACGTAACCATCTATCAAGACATCTACATGTATTTCGGTTAACAATCTTAAGAAAAAGAACTTTTTTGTCAACTGGCAACATCAAAATCTGTTATGACTCCCTGGTTGATGTTGATGGTTAATCTGGCCTTTCAGAAAAAGGTAAGTTCAAAATAAGGTAGAATATAAGAAATTCCAATCCTGGGGCCCTGTGATATGCGTAGTCTTGCAATAACGTCACAGACAACGTCTGATTCAGTGGAAGAGGCAGTTTATACGGTTAAGTAGGGAAACATTGAATGATGTGATATTGAGTGATGCGTCTCAATATCATACTTCTGTCTTTAGACGTATTGCAGAACGTCCTATCGACCCATGTGTTATTCAGCTAATACCTTTTTTTGGCATTTCTTGGAATAATTTAGTAGAATGGGATCTGATAAAAAGATAACGGAAATTTATTTTGTATTTTCGAAAAAAAAATTGAGGAAACGTTGTGCAAAGTTACCGAGTTTGGTTCGTTTACATACTTTTAATTCATCCTTTAAAAAAATGTAAAAGAGCAAATCCACTAAATTTCGAACGTTAAGTTGGATAAAATAATAACTCTCAAATCGCAAATAAGCTTTTTTCTTGATTAACGAAAGACCACAACGAACAATGTCTTTCCAGTAGCAAAATCAGTCATTGCAATAACGTAATTAAATAAGATCCTCGTGACCAGATTTATTTTCTATAAACGCTTTATCTTATATTTAGAAGAATTTATCATTCATTAAGTATGGCATGTGGTCAACGAAACTGTATTATAATGATACTATTTCTATAAAAAGTCTTTTTTTTTCCTTCCAATAACATTATACTTCCTCCGAGTAACAATAATGATTTGAAATCGAAAATGTTAAATTGATGAATATGAAATTATATGTTTTGGTGTTATGATTAGATTTTTACTCAAATACACAACTCTTGAATAAAATTTTGATTGTTGAAAGGTAGAAGTAAAAGTTCAAACTACAATTCTAGGTGTTTTTTTGTCCTTTCAATAACGTTATGTGTCATCCCAATAACTTATTTGTCCTCGGTATAACATATAACTTTCAGTCATTTTTTCAGACAAAAATGTTATCTTATCTTAAGTGAATAGTTCAATACAAAGGAAAATTAATATCCTGTTGCATTTGGAACAAAACAACGTTTTCTTGTGAGAGTGATACATTGGATCACATTTGAAATAGTGTAAATTTACGACAAAATTCGTAAAGGTAACGTAGAACATCATATGAGCTCCACTAATTACTTTATGAAATCAAAATTTACACCTGTCAATCACATAATATGTCTTATTAGAGTACAGCAAAATAAAAATCATTTAAAAACTTGCATATTGCAAATAAAGAAGAAAATGTCTATGTTACTGAGAGGACATGTGTTGATGCAACGTGATAAATGCTTGAAACCTGAAGTATTTCTATGTCAATCCCAATGTGATCATTATGATATTTAGCTGTCTAAGATGCTAGCCTTCCGATCTAAGCAAAGAAACGGGGCAAAATCATAAGTATATTTTTCTAAAAAGTTGACTTCCAGATTTCGGCCAAATCTGATATTGGCTCAGATACAATGTATTTTTCACGTACATGATGAAAACAGTTTTTTAAGAAAGAGCCGGGAATTACTTATGACATCAATTACCAATTTAAAGACGAACCTCTTCTCGGCGAGGAGGTTTGTTAATTGAGAACCGTTCACCAAGGTTTGGGACTGCCAAACGTGAATGGAAGTGCCTTGAATATTCAAAACTAGTATGGGAACCTTAAAATCTGATAAATGTAGAGAAACTGAGTTTGGGTACATTTATCCGACATCTCATTACGTCTGATTCCTTAATGACTCGAAAGCTAGACGAAATCCAGTCTTTAAAAAACTCAAAATTAATGTATGAGAAATTCGCTGAGACAAACGCAATTAAGAGGGTATTCATTTTTAGCTTCAATGACCGAAGGTAAACGAGCTACTGTCATGGTGTTGTATCCGTCGTGCATCAGTACGTGTGTAATCTTTTCTTTAAACATATTCTCAACTCAAATCAGAGGACAAATTTGAACTAACTTTGGCAGAATGTTCCTTGGGTGACCTTCTTCCAGAGTTGTTCAAGAAATTATGATTGACACCAATTTTGGGCGTGGCAGGAATGAGCTTATTTTCACTTAAAGTATTTGAAAATCTTCTCCCAAACCATTTGGCTGATCTCAATGAAACTTGGCATGAATGTTCCTTAGGTTATCCTTTACATTATCTATCATTTTGATGATTTCTTGGGATAGCTTTTTAGGTACATCGTTATCTTTTTTTTACCCTTTATAAAGAGGTCCCGGGTTCGACCCCCGACGGTGGCACTCATTCTTTTCGACTATTTGTCTCTCACCAATGGTTTGATCGTCGTAGACCTATGTGAGATAGCAGCTGGAGGAAAGGAAAGTAAGTGATGGTTGTACTGGTGAGAGAAATACCAGGAAATCCATTGTTAGGTGCTGTAGCCGTCGAGATATAACTGTTGAAAGCGACGTATAACTCAATTCAACCAGTCATTAAACGACATGCATTTTCTTCGAAACCATATTGCAAACATAAACATTCAGATTGAAGACTTTGCATTGTCTAAACTTTTAATAATCTCCAGGAGAATCTTAGGTGGAACTAGGTAATAGAATGTTCTCTCTCGGCTGAATTACCCTAGGTCAACTATCTCCTTGTCATAAATTTCTCAGATAAAAAAAAATGAGATATTGCTGGAAAGTCACGTCAATAAAAGTTTTGCGATCCCTGAACGGAGATCGTGAAATTTGTAAACAACAGATCACGTTTACAGTATACGATCCACGTCCCCGAACTGTAAAATATTGCGGAAGAATTACTAAAGCTAAGCTTGCGGAGCCCGTATGGCGACTATGAGATGTATTTATCACGTATTCACAAGCGATTATCAAATAGGTTTGAAGTTTCACTGGTTGACCACATTGAACGATATCTGGAGCGTTTTCAAATGGTTTAAGTGTGTGGAATCAAAAATGAGGGGCTGAAAGAGCGTTTCAAAATGGCTTTGATCGAGGTGAAAGTCAATTTCATGATGTTACTGACTGTAACAAATCGGAAATGTACACTGGGCAGAGAACATGTTTATTTATTCCGCTGCAGGAGACAGGAATTCCCAACTAATAACATAGCCTTAAACATCCCGCTTAAAAATGAAACAGTTACCTGTGCATACATGCAAGAAGGAAAACCCTTTCGAAATCGGGAACGTTCTGTTGTTGCACTCTATAACATCCAATGTTTGCCTTATCTTCATACAAGTTGGTAGTATTGTTGCTTTGTTCATAATGAAAAATCTACTGATATTGCGAAACATTCATTTAGAAAATAAGCAGAAACGGTTCATTTCTTTAATTGAAAAAGTAGTTTAAGAGATGCTGCATTCTGATAATGTTATTAACGTTTTTATGAGAATATCCGAATCGATAATAAGCTTGCTTGGTGTACGCAGCGAACATGAATTTGTATGAAAGACTCAAATCTCAGATTCAAAGTATTTTTTGAAAGCAGATGAGGTCTTGATCTGATCCCGACCTTAATCATACACGCAATTAAATGATGGTCGTATTTTATTTGAAAAAAGGGTATATATTTTGCTTATCTAAGGCACGAACGTCTTCTCAATAAGTGTTTTCGTGTCGCCGGAGGAGCAGCACTTAAAAGTATTTAAATACTTTTTGCACTGAACAAAGTCTTTAATATTCCTCTTTTCGTTGATCAGTAGATATGTGGTCTGTCATGTAAAAGGGTACATATAACTGTCGAAGAAGTACACAAAGTACTGGTTTGAGTTGAACTGTATAGACCTACAGGGGACGAGTGCTTGGGAACATATAAATGACTCTGATAGAAGAACTATCGTGAATCAATTGTGTAGAGATTGAGTTCGATTGGGTTGATATCTCGACCTTTACTCGAGTTATTTCCGACTTCGTCTCAATCAACAAGAACTGATACACGACCACACACGACTTTTCTCGATCGCTATTCCGGGGAATCTGGAAGTGGTCAGGTGCAGACCGAATTAGGTCAGGAAGCGATCATCAGCGCTGGTTACGTCTGTTAACCCTTTGCTGTTTAATCACTGCTTTTTACGTGCCTCTGATTTTATGATTTAGAAAACATTGTGAAAAAAGAAGAAATTGCTTATGACAAGCAATTTCTTCTTTTTCCACACTATTTTCTACCCTACTGAATGGTTATTTTTCAAATAAATACACTTAAAATTTTCGTCTGCAAAACCTTTGAATTTGAACAGGTCAAAATTTTGTAAAACAGGAAAGGGTTAAGATATGACCCTTTTCTTAACAGTGAATTTGAGTTTATTTAGACACAGATGAATACTTTCGGATATATGTAAGCCTGGTAGCAGATTCCGCCGTAAAACGAAGAAATTTTGATCCGTGGTATCTTTACAATGAAGGATAAAATTATGGGTGTCAAAGCTTCAAAACAAAGTAAAAAAGGGTATAGCTCAAAGAAATCTAAGTACTGATAGTAATGAAGGCCAGGAAATGTTTAAATTTGTAAGATGAGAACTTAAAGAAGTGGTCAATTAAAGCCTGTGGAAAGAAATATCATCGTATGAATACCGTATGACTAGCGTATATTATATATGCTGGCATACGCTGAAAGTTTTTTAACAAGTCCCAAATTATTTTGGGGCTTCTGCGTATGGCGTGACAGCCCCATAACAGTGAAAATCTTTATCATCGCCGAATAGTTCAGTACGTCATCCACTCAACCTCGGGACAACATTTTTCAATGTTAAACATAACACCATGAAACAACTGTATATCAGTGTCGACTTTGATTTACTTACTTGTCTCCCATCAAGGGTCGATAATCATAGACCTATGTGGGATAGCAGCTGCAGGCTAGTAAAGAATGTAATGGTCGCACTGGTGTTAGAAAAACCAGAAATCCATTATTAGGTGATCCATCCGCCGATAATAATAATGATAACTATGAAAATGATGAAAGCGGCGTAAAACCCTATTCAAACAAACAAACAAACTTTGATTTTACTGTTACAATCAAACACTCATCCTCGGTAGACAAGTGTCGGTCCATTCCGGTTCATTCCGTAAACTACACAAAATTGAATAAATGGAAGAAAAAAAGTAATGCTAACAAATGGGCTCCGAACGTGTGTAGCGTTCGGAAAAGTCGTGTTTCTGTCCTCCGACAGCTCTTGTTAATATTTAATGATTTTAATTATGTTTCCTACAGCAAAACATGTGAGGCAACGACCATGCATTTTGGCAAATTATGCAGTTTATAATGAAATGAACAACCTTGTAACGGAAGTTGAGTAGATTCCTTCATTTGAGATATGAAGAGAGTATTTGTTGATTTTATAGAAATATGAAATTAAAAACCTAACCACACTCTATGAATTCGCGAAGCGAATTCTTACATGAGTGTGATTTGATGTTATGTTCCATTCCTTCATAAAATCGACAAACATTTTCTTCATGTCTTATAATTTACTTTCCTGAAGCAAAACATGCAAAGATATACCCTCAAATACATGGATTGTTTATGGGACTACTTTCCGCGGAAGCTTTCAAAAAAGAGGCTTATTCAAAATTGTTTTCATTAAGTATTGGTACCACTATTTCAGCCAACCAGAATGCACGATTCTAGGTGAACACAGCTGGAATTAAATTATTAAAAGTAAAAGTTAAATAATTGTTCACCAGTACTAAATTGTACCTCTTGACCTCAGTCACAAAAAAACGCCTCAGTTATTAAAATTTTATTTTTTCCGCATAAGGTATGGTCAATGACATGAAATATGCAACACAACGGCTGAGGATGAATTTTATGTTGTTACCACAGCTTATTCGAGACGTTTTTGATAGTGAACCTGTAATAGTTTCGCAACGTTTCGGAAGTAATTAACTTTAACCGTGATAACGTAGGTTTCATAATGATTTCATTAAGAAGCCTCGGTCAACGTCGAGAGATAATGAGATCTGAAATTTTGCGGAACCTTTACGGTTCAACTACCTTAACTCACACATTTACAACAATATTTCAAACGAGACGGTGGAAATGTCGGATCTCAACAGTCGTCTCATTAAAAAAGTGTTTTGGTTGGACATTCGTTTTTAATCTCATCTGAGCACAATGTGCCCAAGGGGAGCTTTAAGGATCACCCGAGTCCTTCGTCAACAACCTTGAACATCTTTTTCTGAACCACTGGGTCGATTGCAATAAAAATTGCAAAAATATTCCTCGAATGACCCTCTTAAACTTGTTCGCGATGTTATGATTGGCCCTGAATATGGGCGTGACGCGGCTCGGTACTTTTTTTCACTTTGAAGTCTTTGAACGATATCTCCTCCTGAACTTCTGGACCGATTTTAATGATACCAATGTTCCTTTGGTGACTCTCTTTAAAAAATCGTATGATACATTTTGATTGGCCCACGAATATGGGTGTGGCTAATTTTTTAAGACAGAACTCTTTGAACGACATCTCTTCCTTAACAACTGGGCCGATTTCAATGACACTTTAGCAGAGTGTTCCTTGGGTGACCCTCTTCAACAATTGTTCGCTTAATTTCGATTGACCCATAAATATGGGCATTGCAGGGCGGCGTTATTTTTAACGACATCTCCTCCTGAACTAATGGGACGACTTCAATGAAACTTTACCAATAATTTCCTTGGATGACCTTCTTCAAAAATTGTCACAAAGGTTTGATTGGCCCATAAATATAGGCATGACATGGCGGGGATTATTTTGAGCCCGAAATCTTTGAACGACATCTCCTCCTGAACCACTTGTTCGATTTCAATGAAACTTTACCAGAATGTTCCTTGAATGATTTTTAATACCTTTAATTATCTACCCCCCGTAACCAAAGGGCGGACCAAATCTGGTGTAACTGTTCCTTGGATGACCCCTCTCAAAATAAATTTGTGAAATTTTGATTGACCTCCAAAAATCAGGCAGGGTGGGGCTTTTTTGGAGCCCGAAATCTTTAAATGCCTTCTTCTCAGTTACCAATTAACGAATCCAAACCAAACTCGGCAGAAATGCTCCATTTGGATGATCCTTTTCAAAACCCGTTTGTGGAATTTTGATAGACCCCAAAGTTTGGGCGTTGCAGGGCTTATATCGAGCCCTGAAATCTTAAAAGATCTTCTCCTCAGTAATCAATGGGCATCATATTTTCACTTTGAATCTTTGGAAATATCATCTCCTCTTCAACAACTATGCAAATGTGAATGGAACTTTGTTAGAAAGTTACATGGGTGAGATCCACTGGATCAATAAAATTTAGCTGAGAGGTTTAGGGCCATTCTGACCCTCTTGTTTTAATTGACAGCAGCGGTTTATTTATCTTAGCTACGCCCCTTACATATAATGACGCAAGTATAGTTCATCATACCAGGAAATGAAGTTTGTTTCATCGCCCAAGGTGTTTGATATTTAATGATCACATTACAATATCGATTTTGTAAAAATCTATAATATTTCGACCGAGCCCTTTTCTCATAGGGAAAGTTAATTGAAGTCTGAAAGAAAATTCAGCAGTTTTTGAAGTAATTAGCATGAACGGTTAAATCACCGCTACGCAAATTTGCACGTTCGTAATACACACATTATCCTCTGACGGGAAATATCGCTGATGTTGAATCAAATCGTAACTACAGCTCTTTAAAACAGTATTTTCTGTGTTCCAATCATTCAAACCATAATTGAGAGAGGCCCCTGTCTATGCCTTGGGATGGGAGGATACACATTATATGTTCATTCTTCCTCTCGCCTACATATTGTATGATGGTGTATGTGCATTTAAATGTCAAAGAAGAGCACATTCTGCAGACTTACGTTACTGGGTAATGTAAACAAGAGCCGACAGAGACGGATTATGCTCCCCGAATAAGGCATTGTCACAAAAACAAGAGCCATGTTGGACATGGACATCCCCCCGCCACGAAAGCTTGATAGTAAATTCAAGACTAATAGATTAAGGATTCTTTTGTACTGTCAGAGATTTACCTCCTATAAAATCTAAGTATTAAGATAGCAAATGGCAATAACTCCAAAATTATGCAAGCAAGAGTTGAGGTTCTTCTTTATTTCACTTATGCTCCAGACAAAATCCAAGTATCAAATATAATAAAGGGTTAGAACTCAAAATTTATGCAAGCAAGAGTTGTAGTTCTTGTACACTGCACTTCTCCTCCATGAGATCTACCCATACATTAAGTTTCAAGTTGAAAGTTTTTTTCCCTCTAGGAGAAGGGCTCCGAACAATATCTCAGTATCAAAAATAACAAAGGGCAATAGCTACAAACTTATGCAAGCAAGAGTTGTAGTTCTTGTGCATAGCACTTCTCCTCCAACAGAGCTATCCACCCATAAAGTTTAAAGTTGATAGCTATAATACTTTAGGAGATATGCTCCAGACATAATCTAAGTAACAAAAATAACAAGGGGCAATAACTCCAAAATTATGCAAGCAAGAGTTGAGGTTCTTGTGTATTGCACTTCTCCTCCATAAGATCTATACACTCATAAAGTTTCAAGTTGATAGATGTTATACTTTAGGAGATATGCTCTGTGGACAGATTGCAAGAACTCAAATAAGGTGTTATCTTAAACAACTAACATAGAGGTAATAAACATTAAACCCCTTTTTTCTTGACATAATTTTAGACACAAATTTCAAATAGTTTATGGTAAAGGGCATCTGATTTGCTACTCAAATGTGAAATTGTTTATAATAAAGGGTACCTGATTTGCTACTCAAATATGAAATTTCATTAAATTCTGACCATTAGACTAGGAGAAATTTGAGAAAAACTGTCTTTTATCCTAAGTCCCCTTTTCCCGTGACAAGCCCTCAAATCCAAAAACCGTCACAGATGCATCAACACTATATCATAGGAAGTTCACATGGTAAGTTTCATTTGATTTGGCCCAAGGGTTATGGAGAAATAGGTGGGGACGGACGGAATTACGGACGGACGGACAGACAGAAGAAGCGGCGGCTATATGCTCTCCCTTCGGGGAGCATAAAAATCAAGGTCGAAAAAGGGACTAACACATGTAATTTACCCAAAGTGATGGTAAACACACATGCCAAATATCAAGTAAATATCTTTAATACAACAGAGACGTATTTTAAGTTTGTGAAGCTAACATCCACGCTAACGACGCAAAAGTAGTGACAATAACATAAATAGGTGTAACTAGGATTTTGAAATTTAAATGTATTCGCACTAAGAAGGATATGATAAAGGCGATATGTGAACTGTGACAAAGAATGAATGCCCTCTGTCCGCTCCCCCTTTCATACTTTTGTTGGTTGAATTTCTTTATCTGTCATCTTCTTATCATCATGTAAGAAAATGACAGATACAGAAACTTTAAAAAAGGATCGAAAATGATACAAAAACGTTTGGTCTTTTATCAATTCCTTATTAATTAAAGAAGTTTATTCAACGCTAGAAACTTTTGAAAGAATCGTATTATTTTTTTTCTTTATTTTTGTTTTTATTAATTGCACTTTAATACCACCAAATGCGCTTCTGAAGCCTGGATAAATATAAATAATTTGATCTGACTATCACCAAATGCGCACCAGAGGCCTGGATAAATGCCAAATACGTTTTGCATCTATTGAAGGATCAGAAATTTAACTAAACCAAAGCAAGCACTTGATTAACAGGAAGATCGTAATAATTTTTTAACCTTCTTACCTAAGCAAAATAAACAAACTCAAATTTTATACAGTCCGACCGATAAATATTGTAAGTGACGTCATGATTATTATTTATTTATTATTATTTTATTGCTGTGTGAAAATTTAAGGTTTAATAAGTAGTAAAAACTCTTGAATTTGACAATTGAGAAAAGAAATCAGTTAGTTGGTGAGTTCGGACATACATCTCCGTCCCTCGAAAGTAAAGTGATATTTAATATTGACGTTCTAACCTCTGTCAAAATACACTTTGTTTGAAATATCATCTTTTTCAATGTATTCAATAGAGAAATACTCAACTTCATTACTTGAAAATTGACTCGTTTATTAGTTATATGCGTAAGAAAACTTTTTTTTTCTTTTTCTTTCTTTTCCCGACTGATGTGTCAGTATTTCCATATTTGTTCTATTTTCAACTCATAATCATGTATTGATTAATATGACAAAAATGGAAAACGATTTTTTTTCAAATTTGTTTGGTATAAATTCGCTTATGCTCATAGAATAAATCAAGTTTTGAATCTTGAATTATGAAAAAGAAAAAAAATCTTTTTCGCCTATACGAACCAATGAAGCACGTTACTTGGACCAGGGTGCGTTACAGACTGACGTAATTGAGACAGTTGTATTAATGTGAGTTGAATGACAATATATTTCATCTTTGCATTTGAAAAGTAAACAAAAAGTGAGGTCACTTGCATTGTAGGGTGGTTGATTTATATTTTCATACGTCGTAGATCCACAACTTTAAATGAATTATCTGTATACATGTATGGACAAAATTGGCATAAGATTACTCACCCGAACTAGTAAAACTATAGCAAAGGCAGTCTATAACACAGTTAATCGAATCAAAATTAATATGCTGCCATTAAGGGGGCATTATTTTGTTTGCAAGCGTACGAAATATCTCCGCGCTAAAATCTTTATCATTGAAGTATGAATGACAAAAATTGACCAAAGAAAACGCTCTTTTTTGACAAAAGAAATAAAAATGAGGTAACGTTTTGATGATGATTGGTGGATCACTGGCCTCGCCCTTGACTTCCGTAACAGAACATCCATCAGATACAGTTAACAACATCGTGACATTGACAATGTGAATGCTATTGGAGTGATTACAGAATGGAATTAAATTACTCGGAGGAGCGAGTTTTGAGTAAGTTTAATTGGAGGTTACCTTTCTTTAAACAAATCAACGTACTTTCCAATTTGCGTGTCTTCACGTAACAATCAGACACTTTGAAACCCACAACATCCAATAAAATGATGGGGAATACCTGAGTAGTACTTTAGACTGTACTTTGTTAAAATATGAGCCAATTTTATCCAACCATCATGCAGTTGCTTGTTCTGTAAAAAAAATGACCCTTTTCCACAATGTTTTGGCTTTACCGCTATAGCTATGGCGGTCTTATGTTGATCAACTATAGCTCAAAAATAGCTTCATTTTGATATACAATATACCTGGACATTTGCCTTTTTCTTGGCTAATGAAGTGCTCTTAAAATTGGGTCCCAAACACTTTACATGAACCTTAAAAGTCAGTACCAAAACCAACATCACGATGGTGATGACAGTAGACCCAAAAAATGTTCGAAATAACAACACGAAATGAAAATATGTATAAATAGAAGAAGTAGATGTAGATTTATTCATAGATATTTTACACAAAATCATCGCATCAAGTTATGTCAGGGTTGAGTAGTCAAATCCGATTCTAGTCTATCTTGTAAGGACCTACAAAATAATATTAGCAATATTTTAGCATTATTTTCACAATGGATGGAGTGTCGAGTAAAGATATAAGTTTTTCTTTTGTTCAAATGCGTTTACCCGCCTCTCTTCCGTTTGCTTTTTTGTTAAAGTGACTTGGCTGGTTTGAAATATTTTGGTCCTATGTAACTTTGAAGGTTCAAAATACTAATTTGCAAAATTTAAACCGTAAAGATTGAAATTCTACTACAAACAGGCCTATCAAGATAATTATGTTACTTCTACCAGTATAAAGCCCATCAGGCCATTAAGCAAGAGGGTCATTGGCCCTTAATCGCTCACCACTGGTATATAATTGACAAAGGTGGCAAAGTGTCAACGCTACTTATTCGAAATTTAATATCTGTCTTTAAAAAGTCAATGATACCAAGAAGATAAACATTTGAGTCAAACATGTTACCTCTAGTTTATTCTCTCTTTTTTTTGAGATTTGATGAGGTGCCCCACTTTTTTTACCCTCTTTCAAACTTGTCAACGATTTCAAGGCAAACATTCTGACAAAGATGTAATATGTTCAATCCAAAAACTTGTTCTTGGAGTACACACAAAAAATTTAATAATTTTTACCCATTGACCTCATCTTTGACCAACTTAACCCATTTTTGAGCTTGACCAAGATTAAATGGACACAAACATTCAAACCAAGTTTCAAGACAATTGATAAAAAAATGTAGCCTCTAGAGTGGGTTTTCTAAAATTTGACCCCTGTGACCTCATTTTTGACCTATCTTGATCCTATTTCGAACTTGACCTGGCTAATGGAGACCGACATTTTGACAAATTTTCAAGAAATTTGAGCAAAAAAATTAGGCCTCTACAGTGCACAAAAGTTTCTTTTTACCCTTTGAACCTATTGTTTTACCCAACTTGACATTATTTCGATCCTGAACTAGGTAAAATGGAGACAAACATTCTGACCTTGTTTCAAAACCTTTGTGCCAAATATATGGTTTCTAAAGTGCACTGTAGTATTTATACAAAAATGCCCCCCTTGACCTCATTTTTTACCCTAATTGCAATTATGACCTAGATTTAATCGAGACAAACATTCTGACATTTGAGCCAAAAAAGAGGTCTTAAAGAATGCACACAAAGTATTTCTAAGATCTGTGCCCTTTTTGACCCCAATTGACCCAATTTCGAGCTTCGAATTTCAAGAATTGTGAGCTGAAAATATGGCCTCTAGAGTGCAAACAATGTAAAAGTCAACGACGAGCGATGGACGTAAAAGTTGGCGACGGACGCCGGACAGCACCGATCACAGCAAACAAAAACCAGCGAACTATTCTTCACCGAATCTTCGGATGTCATTTGCTTCACATTTACGGTTTATGCCAACTAATTCAGACCACCACGTTTTTATTGTACTCATGCGCTTGTTTATATAAGATCTATTATAACACATGGGTCAATAAACTTAAAAAAATAGATTTCGAAACCTATTCGTCTCCGTAAACCACAGACATACAAACTTATATTAACTTACCTGGCATTCTAAGAATTTGCAATTCTGGTGAAGGTCTTCACATTCCATCAAAGCTCTAAATAGTGTGTAGTCACTTCCGTTTGATGACCACGAGATTGGTAGTTACGAATGAAGTTCCACTACCTGTCCCGGTTGTCGCTATGGTCAGAGTGTTTGCTTGGAGTCTAGCCACAAATATCAGGATAAAGAATACTGAAAACATATACGGATTGATTATAGCATACACATTCTATCCTGCTTTATTATGTCCCCAATCCCTAACAAGCTTTCCAAAAACCTTGAGGGAAATGAAGAAATCGTTTGTAACACAAGTATTTCTTCCTTTACCAAATTATGCTACATCCAAATAATCATAATTATGGGAAATAGCGTAAGCCTTGTATTGTATTCGTGAGTATTTTGGTATTCGCGTAAAAGTTCCATAAGTTTCTCACGTTTGCAATGTAAATACCCTGGCCAGCCTTTGCAATGCTTAATGTGTGTGTCTGTCGCACATGTGATATCAATGGTAATTTCAATCGCCTGCTAAATAGGATTAGGCGAGAATAGCCTTTATAAACACGCTATACATTTGTCCTCGACTTATACAGGAACATTAAGTAGAATCAAAATGTAGCGAACCGAGCACATAGACAGACGTGATCCATTCAGAGAAAAGGATCCTCAACCCTAAATGGGTCGACTCTGTCTATATAGGCTTCAAATAGCCATTAACTAAGGGCAGGTCTCTCTCATTTGCATATCCAATGCAAGTTACCACCCTTTAAACCGTTACAAAATTGTTCAACGTCATAATGATAGTTTTCTTAAAAGTTACGCAACTATTTTCGGAGAGGATACTTTACACAACCCAGGCTTAAACCATTGAACCCAGAATTAAAATCTCAAAGCGCTACCACCTGTAATATGGCGTATACTCACAAGTCGAAGGATATTATTTACCCTTGAAAAATATACTTACAAAAGAATATGAAGAAAAATATGTTGAATCCGTTAAATCCAAACGTCTGGCCGGAAGTGAGACCAATACTGGCCAAAATTACAAGGCATACAAGGCCAGAAGCCTTCATCCTGGAAAAGAAACAAGGGGACCACAATAGTTCTGTATTGCCCACATGAGTTTGCAAGTTCCACGTTTTAATGTTTTCTTTTTCTCGATAATGTTTACGGGTTGCCACCGTCTTCAGAAGACGATTCGAATGAGATGATGCATGACAGCATTTCATATTTAGTTGCCTCTGTAAAAGCAGCTATAATTTTTGACTTACGCAAAAATTGATCGAAAGGTGTTTAGTTAAACAGGCCCTATATAAATTTATCACAAAATTATCGAACTCCTTATGCAGTAAATGAAAGAATGGGGTTTACCTGTTTTAGAGGATATCATGAAATCAGGTTCCCGCATAAAAAATCAGATCGCCTTCATCTGTTGATTTTAGTTCATTTGCTTTATCAACGCGTTTCATGAATGATATTTTAAAATTCCATTCACATCTGTTCTTATGTCTTACACCTACATCAAGTAATATCTGAATAACAAGGGAACACTATGCAACATTGTGGACATACCCACAACTCACGCATCGAAGAATAATCAATCTTGAAAAAGAAAAAAACCTGCAACATGTTATAGTAATCTTCATGTTTTACCTTTCCGTTTTTGTGTAACCGTTTGAGTTATTCTGCGTTATTATTCAACTGGCAGTGCGTGGCCTACCCATGACGTAATTTGACGAGTTTAATTTTTTAATACTTTGAGGAGCCACCGTCATAGCGCAGTTGGTAGCGCGTCGGACTGTCAATCTGGAGTTCGCGGGTTCGATCCCCCGACGGCGGCACTCATTCTTTCCGACTATTTGTCTCTCACCAATGGGTTGATAATCGTAGACCTATGTGAGATAGCGGCTGGAGGCTAGGAAAGAATGTAGTGGTTGTACTGGTGATAGAAATACCAGGAATCCATTGTTAGGTGCTCCAGCCGCCGCGATATAACTGAAATAATGTTGAAAGCGGCGTTAAACTACATTCAATCAATCAATCATTAATACTTTGAGTTTTATTTCAATTCTAGTCGGTGATTATCGCTAAAGCATGCAAATGACTGTATCCTAAAACCTAGAGGGTTCACGTGCTTAGAGAGAGTGAGCACATTTCAGCGATTGGTTACCAAGGCCTCGTTAAGCTGAAGTTACGAGGATTTGGTAACCAATCTACGATTTAACGTCTTCAATTATTATGTCGACTCTCTGTAGAAGTAAGTCATTTTAAATAAAAGCTGATTTACCTTAACCTTAAGTGCAACGACCAATTACTTAGGCTCCGCCCTGCTACAGTTAAAAACATCGTGAAATTGACAAGGTGAATGATTTTGGAATGATAAAGGAATGAAATTGAATGAGTGTGTGGAGCGACTTTTGAGTGAATTTAATGGGAGGTAATCAAGTATTGCAAATTTTGTTCAGGATGAACAAAATTAGCAATATTGATTACCTCCCTGTAATGAAATATGTATACAAGTTCATTAGATAGCTCCCTATTTCTTCAAGAACCTATCAGACGCCTACAATTTCAATTAGATAAGTGAAATCCCGATTTTTTTCCTAGCTATTATTAGTTTGAACGAAGTTGTTGTTATATGTTTTTCAGTGAGTTTGGAGCGTTTTTGATCGATTTGAGTGAGTGTTTGGAATGAATGAAAGGAGCGCTGAGTGAATGATTTAGAATGATTTTGATCGGAATGATTGTCACTTTCACGATGTTATTAACTGTAAGGCATTAATCATGGATTATAGTGGACGCGTTGAAGTTCCGCAACACTTCAGATTTTGCGATCTTTCACAATGTTTACCAATACGGAAGCTCCTAAACACTGTCAATTTTCATGACTTCTAAAACGTGGAAGATCTATAACGCGTTCACTACCTTTAACAACATTAGATAAGGCAAAATTTCCCGGAACTCTAAGCGTATTTTTCTCCACAGAGAAGAATATGTAAGGAGTGTAATATTCAACATAAATATGCTTCTTGCTTTTTTCAGTTTTCAAAGTTAATACAAAATCTTATCACATGCCTACATTCTAAAGAATGCAACCGAATTAGCAAGACAGACTAAACTTTGTAAAAACAAATGAAAACACACACACACACAATGAAAATGCAAACTCTCTTTTGGAACTCAGTATAGGAGGCATAGTCTTCATGTGGACGAGTTATCGCTAAACGAAACGTGATCATAACTCATACCGTCTTGTCCGAAAATGTTCCGTCACAGAATCCATGAGAGTGTAGCTTGTACAACTTCTTATCTACAGTCAATGTTGCTCGAACGACCACGTCTATTAAGCGACCATTTCATAAAGCGACCGTTTTCAAAACCCCCTTCTTTTAATCAAATTTCTTAAAAGGTAAGCATTTACGATTTAAAAATTATTGGAAATGAATTGTGCTCTGGTGTGCTAAAATACTTGGTTATTAGTGTCAATTTTCATAAACAACACATTCCGATTTCTATTTAAATCTAAGAACATTGTCATTCGAAGAATTTAAGATAAATGAATAATAAAATTTGAAAAGAACTATTTATTGGATGTTTAAAAGAAATATGTATTAACAAGACATTATGTATAAATACAGCTATCCTAATATGATTTTTTTGAGGTTCAGCTTATTTGGAATTTACTGAGGGGAGTTAAAAATCAAAGGTCAAAAATAACAATTTAAAACATCTGGTCCAACGGATATTTCAGTAAATATTACATGGACACTTTTCATCAAGAAATAATAGAATGATCGTATAGATTAAATGGGCAAAAATTCACATTGCAAATTAACATTGTGTATAGCTACAGTACATTTAGGAGAAATGCTTCCGGTTAAAAAAGAAATATATAAACGACCTAAAAACATACATTTTATGTAACAATAAGTTAATTCACGTACAGTCAACGCCTAACCTTTTTTTCTGTAATATCCTCTGTCTGAGCCCATCCACTTTATCAGCTTCCAACATGGATATGGTTAAATTTTGAGACGTCATAAATTTTCCAAGCAACGTCGGTAAAACGAAAGTGACAATATAATGCATAACGCAAATTCAGCGGGTTAAGAGCTAATTCAAAAACCTCCCTAAGAAACATTTGCAATCTCTGTTTGAATTAATACTATAGTATTTCTTTTAACTCAATAATAGCGTTTACATTTGCAGAGACCCTCAAAATGCTTCAACGCCCTCCTGCTCCTGCGAGGGCGTTGAAACATTTTGAGAGTCTCAGCAAATGTTAACACCCTCAAAAATTTGAATTAACTCTATATTAGAAGGTAACTGGTTCGGAAAACCAATGACGTTGGATTATGTTTTTTGTGTAAGACACTTATGACCAGTCAGTTCAGTCCATCGAGAATAAAAGAAAAACGCACATTGAACTTTAACCACCTACTCTCTGCAATGTGGATGGCACATTCGCTAGCAGAGCACCCCTAATATTCTAGAGAATAAGTTCTTACATAACTGACAAAGACTGATATTACATGTAACCAAACTAACGAAGGAATGTCCTGAAAAGTGGTCAATTTTTAACTATTTTTTACTTTGTTTTATCGAAATTGGTTGAGGCCGTTCATTTTAAACTATAATTTCTCTTGCAAGTCAAAAAGCCTAAATGCTTATTAGTCAACACAGAAAAATTGTATTTGACTCACCTGTTAAGCCCGTTGTGTTATAAGCCATATGTTTATTATTGATCTGACCTATTGAACACTATTAGTCAAATTATAATTTCACGTAATTCATAAAATATAAACCAATTATTGAATTATATGGCGTCAGATAGACGCGTGTCGATGTGACTTTTTGGTAAAAACGATAATTTCCTTTATGTATAATGTGAGAAATTTGAAAATCAATAAAGATACGTTTAACAAGTAAACATCTAGATAGTTTTTACACTTCATAAGTGTAAATGTATATATGTCCAGTTCAAATGATAAATGAAAGATGTTCCAGATAACCTTTAAAATTTTCCTATTTTAAAATAGTCATTCAAAGAAGAAGACATTACACCATATGGCATATTATCTTGTAACTATACAAATATCCGTGTGATATCATACCATATGATATTTTTTATGATATCATATGAATATTTTTAGAACAATGACATAATGCGGTCATTTTTAGAAACTTATATTTCTATTAGAAACAACGAAGAAAACAAGGCAAACAGAGGTTATAAGAAAAATATAATACGTACTTGGTGTATTAATTGAATAAAAATATCTAACTCGGTTGCGGGAATGATCAATTTCTCCAACCTCGTTAGATATTTTTTTCATACAAAACACTTACAGTTAAAAACATCGTGAAATTGACAAGGTGAATGATTTTGGAATGATAAAGGAATGAAATTGAATGAGTGTGTGGAGCGACTTTTGAGTGAATTTAATGGGAGGTAATCAAGTATTGCAAATTTTGTTCAGGATGAACAAAATTAGCAATATTGATTACCTCCCTGTAATGAAATATGTATACAAGTTCATTAGATAGCTCCCTATTTCTTCAAGAACCTATCAGACGCCTACAATTTCAATTAGATAAGTGAAATCCCGATTTTTTTCCTAGCTATTATTAGTTTGAACGAAGTTGTTGTTATATGTTTTTCAGTGAGTTTGGAGCGTTTTTGATCGATTTGAGTGAGTGTTTGGAATGAATGAAAGGAGCGCTGAGTGAATGATTTAGAATGATTTTGATCGGAATGATTGTCACTTTCACGATGTTATTAACTGTAGCACGTATTATATATTTTCACTGTTTGTCCTTCATGAATGGAAGTAAATAAACATCAGTTAATGATATTTTTTTATGAAATCACATAGTTACCTCAGAACAATGATATAACGGGGTTATATTTAGAAACATGCATTTCAGTTAGAAACATCAACAAAAACAAGACAAATAGAGTTTATAAGATAAGTATAAATACGTACTTAGTGTATTGTATGAAAAAAATATCTAACTCGGTTTCGAGAATTAATAATTGTCTAGGCAGAGCTTCGACAATTATCAATTCTCCCAACCTCATTAGATATTCATTTTCATACAATACACTAAGTATGTATAATATATATCTTACGTTGCCACTCGTGAAAATATAGTATTTTTGTTCACTCAATGAAATATTTTTTGATCCTACGAGAAAAACAGCCCTTTAAAGCGCATTTTTTTTTTGCACGTGATTTCTTAGCAAATTCATGACGTCACATGTTTAATTTGAGATAACGCCACATAGATCGGAATTGACAGACAATGACTTTTCTCGTTATTTCAGTGATATGGCAGTGAGATTGTCAAGTGATAATTTATCGTTATTTCTCGATAATCCACCAAACGAAAAGCATTAGAATGTCCTAAATATTTTATGAGTAGACGATACATACAATTTTCCCCACCAAACACTCACTGAGAAGTAAATGTGACTCGCCAGATCAAGCTGGGAACTCCGTAAAATAAAATAAGGATTTGATAATAAAACACTAATGCCTCGATGTTTAACTTTGATAATTGACCTAGACCTCGAAGGATATCCTATTGATGAGAGGAACCTTCACGCCGAATATAAGCATTGTCACATGAACAATGTTATTGTTAGAGGATAGGTTCGCGCCAAGTTTTCTTAGAATTATCATAATTACATTCAGAGACACAGCAAAGTGGAAAAAAAAAATATTCAGCCTGCGCAGTCGACACTTTACGTACACCATAGATGGTCGCATTTCGCTAGAGTTTTTACAAATGTGTTACAATTTTACTATATAATCTACGCGGTCATAAAAGGTTCCTACAAATAAAAAAGCGTTAAAAGCGATGAAGGTGTGGTTTATAAAGAGGCAAGGTGACATTTGAAGGCATGCACTCCAATTTTTTAATCTTTTTTAGCACGGCTGGTCGGCTCTTTCTGTTACATTGAATTGAATTCCACAGAGACGTTGTTTTTTACTTTGGGAACACAAGAAATTGATTGGGTCAATTCTCCCTTTCCCACAATATGGTCCACCCAATACTCATACCCCATTTTTTTTAATTTCTACCCTAGATATATATCAAATTACACTCTTGTTGATTTATTGTCTGCAACCTGTTCAAAGTTGGCCTAGTCTAAAATGGTGTCGCCTGTTTAAGGGTTGAAGTATGGAACAAGGCTTTTAATTTTTTCTAATTTAGATTATTTCATTACAAGACAACATATGTTTAGACAGGTCCAAATTGAAAAGGGTTGCAAATTACATACAATATGTGGGAAAATTAGTAAAATTTTTAGCAGAAAGGGTTGACAATATAAGCGGAAAGGAGAAAGTGTTAGTAAGCAGCATTTTCCTCTTTTACCTATTAGTAATGTCATCCGTCAAGATCAAATATAAAAGCTGTGTATCTTTATCACAGCAGTGATTTTGTAATTGATAAGGAAGAAAATATCCGGTATGCATGTTAAGGACAAGGTGGATATTCAAGGTCATATTTCAGAAAATTGACCTACTGTGTTGTTTCGTCTATTCAGTTCCCTCGCCTTCAGTACTATCAGTACTTTGATTTTGGCACAGCGTAGTGATATGCAAACACTGCGTTGAACACACAAAGCACTTCGTGTCATCCAAAAGTTAATGACTTTACTAGACCTATTTTTCGCGCTCTTGAGCACAAAAAAGCTACGTATTACACATGTTGTTCGGTTTTTGACTCGATTGTCCTAGGCAATTTCCAGGGTTGTTTCCTATGGCCTGCTACACCAGGCCAAAAAACAAAACACACACACAAAAAAAAAACAGCTAGGTAAAATGCTGGTCATAATTTACCTGGTGCTCTCAATTGTAAAAAGATACGAAAGAGCGAATGTTTCAAATACAGATACGGTAAATGATGAGGTTAATGCCTAAAAGAGTGTCCGTCTATTTATTCTATATAAGAAGTGTGTATTCTAGTATTCTAACACAGCTCATGCACTTCACATATGAGTAATTCAATTTGTTGTAAAAAAATCTTACTTTATATATTTTTATACCAATAAGCGGGATTAAAGGATCGTGGAGTTAAATGGTCTAATTGAGCCGGTACGTGACATTTCCAACAATTTCATCTATTCTCGGTGGACATACATTGTCCAGTCTAGACAACCCCTCAAAAGAATGAGAAATCTAGGTTTCCCCAGGACAGAGATTTTGACCTCATCTTTCTGCAGAGCACATAGTGAAGACTCTAGTCAGACTGTGTCGATGCACAGGCTGGCCAGAGGCTTTGCTTTGCTCTCATTTAAAATTGCTGGAAATGTCACACACTGGCTCAATTCATAGTTTGAAAAAGAAATCTTGCATCAAATACATTTATTAAATAACAATCTTAAATTATAAAATTCTTCGGGAAAAAACAAATCGCTAGACGTTCGGTGGAATCGAAGTAAGTGTTTCAATGTAACACGATTTCATCAATATGAATAGTGTGTTATCAAATATACTGTAACATAAGGTTTATTTTTTTTAGAAAAGTGGTGCTTTCTTTAGAAATTGCAGTAATAATCCGTTTGGCTTCTATAAGGACCAACGTTTTCATCAATTACACAAAAATACGATGGCAAAAATATTTTGTATTCGGCAATATCTTAATTTTAGCTTAATACAGTAAACAACATCGTGAAATTGACAAGGTGAATGATTATGGAATGATTTAGGAATGAAATTGAATGAGTGTGTGGAGCGACTTTTGAGTGAATTTAATAGGATGTAATCCAGTATTGCAAATTTTGTTCAGGTTGAACAAAATTAGCAATATTGATTACCTCCCTTTAATAAAAATTGTATACAAGTTCTATAGATAGCTCCCTATTTCTTCAAGAGCCTTTCACATGCTTACAATTTCAATTAAATAAGTGAAATCCCGATTATTTTCCCCAGCTATTTTCATTTTGAACGAAGTTGTTGTTTTACGTATTTCAGAGAGTTTGGAGCGTTTTTGAATGGTTTGAGTGAGTGTCTGGAATGAATGAATGGAGCGCTAAGTGGGCGATTTAGAATGGTTTTGATTGAGTTAAATGTCAACTTCACGATGTAACTTACTGTACCATTCCAAAAATTAATTTTTGAGGATAAAATGGTTTCGATATGATGATTTTGTCTATCTAGTTAATGTTAATAATTTCGTTTTTTCCGCTCTTAAACACTTTAAATATCACGTGATTTGTACCGTTTTAACTCGCCTGTTTGCTGGGTTTTCCTCCTGAAAATCGCAACGATTACGTTAAAAAAATCCATTTTGATTGGTCTGAATAAGGGGGTATGGGGGAATCTCAAAATAGATAAAGATTATTATAAATATATGGTCAAATTGTTTTTGTACAAAGACAGGATAAAGTCGGTTTAATATCCCTAACACGCAAATTACACGGACAAAATTTATTTTATGAATATTCTCGATTTTATACAAAAACAGCTCACGTAAACTGTTCACTTTTGACTCAACTCCTTTGCAAATAAGACCTAATTTTGGAGAGACAATTCGCTATTACGTTAATTATAGAAACAACAAGGTATGAAAGACCGGGAGTTAACATGTAGACGGACGGACAAAATCATTATTTTACTTTCAAAAATTCTGAAAAGTATAATTCTTCATGGTATTAGATGGTAAAATTGATATGACTTGCAAAAATTAATTTTCACCGAATCATATTTGAGAAATTTGGCTAAATGTTGGTCCATATAGAAGTCAAACGGACTATATCACTGCCACTTTGAAAAGGCCACAACCCACACTACATGTTATATCTATGAATTTGTTATATCATTTTCGGGCCTTTCTTTAACATAGGTCTCTTTGTAATATCTTGTTTATTAAGAAAGCTGATGGAGCCAATTCTTTCTTAGTGTGAATTTTGCTGCCCCCAAAAATTAACATGTTTAAGACGAGGCATAAACATGAAAAATAAGAGGTCTTTGAGGCAACAATTTCTAATTATTTAAGACAAAGATACAAGATTACAAGGTAACAGTAAATATTTCCCACATTCGGCTTAAATATTCTAGTTGTACGGCAATGAATTATTCTTTCAAAATAGGTTCCCTTTTGTTAGTTTACTTTTAACATAAGGAAGGAATGGCCTCATAATAGAGATTTATTTTTGGAATCCATTCAAGGCAGTTTTCAAAGAAAATATTCAAAAACCAATAACGGCTAAAGTTCGAATTTCCTATGTAAAATACATAGGCCATTGACCTATAGAATTTAACAGACCCTTAATTCAATGTTTCGGAATAAAAAAAAACTTAAATTAAAAACGGTAATTGGGCATCACCATCCAACTTCTTATTCGATAAACCTTGCTGAGTTGAATCTTTTGTTTCTTACAAGTGGCCAAGAATCTTGATACTTAACCAGTCTGCTAGAGTTTCATCCACATTAAGCATCGTATCAAAGTATCGTATTTAAAAGGAATATTTCGTGAACAGTATGGTAAGGATTAACTTTGAGGACTTAGTGAACATGTATAAGGTCAGGGCCGACGATTTTATAGTCAGAAATTTTAACTTCGAATTTACTCAAAATTTGTATTGTAGATTAAGATGGCCAATGGTTAGTGCATAAAATGATATATGGTTATTCCTTACTCATAACATTTATTGTGTTACAGAATCTTTCGAGGCGTGACACTTTTTATGGAATAAAAAGGTACAAGACCGTCTTGGATAGAAAATAAATGCCAATTTTTAACAAAACCAAGTATACCAAAAAGACAAATTATATATATATAATACGCACATAGTGTTTTGTATGAGAAAAAATATCTACGAGGTTGGGAGATTTGAAAATTATCGAGGCTCTGCCGAGATAATTATCAATTCTCACAACCGAGTTTGATATTTTTTCATCAATACACTAAGTACTTATTATATTTATCTTATAACCTATATTTGTCTTGTTTTCGTCGTTTTTTGTAACTGAAATGCAAGTTTCTAAAAATAACCGCATTATATCATTGTTCTAAAAATAACTATGTGATATCATAAAAAATATCATACGGGATGTTATCACACGGATATTTGTATAGTTATAAGATAAATGTAAATATCATACCAGGACAAGGAAAATATATCACATTACCGCCAAGATTTAATGTACAGTTTACTTTCAAATTGAAACAAAACATTTTTATTATCAGATTTGAGGTTCAATTAAATTATCAGTTGATTAATTAAAGTATTTTATAATGCCGATTCCTTTTCTGCTAGTTTTCTGTCTGTTTGATTGTTTATTTGGGCTTAAATGTCACTTTTAACGATTTTATCAAGGCGGCTTGTGCACCTATTCATGGTTTCCTGTCGTTCCTTACATCGTGCGTGTCAAAAGCTCCTAAACTCACTTTAGGCAACTATCATGTGCCCGTAAGTGAGAGACAAATGACGCGTATCTCAACGACTTTTGTCAAATGAGCTAGCCGAAACTATGTGTTAAATTCGTACGTTAAGAAAGCAAATAAATAATAAACACAATAAAAACATTCTGAAAAATCCAAAAGATGTTTCTATTCTAAGCTTGTCTATGGTTCTATATTAATGGACAAAGGGTTTTCTCGTTTTCGTTAACTTACACATATTTAGTTCAGCAGAAAAAAATACATATTATTCTTTACACCACTGTGGTATAAAGTTTTTATTTTCATATCTGATTCGTAGCCAATGCCTTGCACATCAAGAATAGGACAGATAGACCTTGTCATCATTTAGCCTTTTTAAAAATTCGAGATGATAGGCAACAACACTTCGAAGAATATTTGTAACCAGGTTTACTTCACTTGCTTTGATGATTTGCTTTTATCTTGTTTCTTTTTCTTTTTTTTTTTTTTTTGTTTGTTTGTTTCTTATACTAACTAAATATTTTAGGAGAAAGAAAACTTATAGATTCAATTCAAACAATTAGTATTGTCGACAGCGTGTACGAGAAGTGATGAAGACAAAAAATGGGCATAATATTATGGACGGATTTCCGGGGAACAATGATAACATTGTTTGGCGAGGTACTATATTATGCTTTTGTGTGAAACTAAACAATCGAAATGACATTTTCTCAAGCAAAATGACGGTTTAACGTCTCATCCGAAAAACAATTAGTTTTGTTAGTGTGCCAGCCCAGGACTCGAACCGACGCGTTATACCTTCAATTTCTTTTTTCATAGGGTGCTCTGTATTTGTTGTACGAGCGAAAAACGTGTATTTTTTTCATACTTTGATACCTAAACTGGTGACACTCCTATCTATTTTGGAATTATTAAATTATAAGAGCATGTGTTTGACATTTCCAACACATTCTGATATGCGCAAAGTAAAGACTCTGACCAGACTGTGCATCTGCACAGTCTGACCAGAGTCCTCACTATGTGCTTAGTAGACAGATAAGATCTCAAAATAACTGTAGACAGGTAACCTTAGATTTACTGTATGTAGCTGTCTACGCTATTCAATGAATAGAGGAAATTGAATGAGTGGTCATGGAATACCGAATTTATCTTTTAGGTCATCTATAAACAGATAAAAACGAGGCTGCGCCGAGTTTTTATCTGTTAGTAGATGACGAGTTTATAAAATTCGGTGTTTCATGGGCACATATTTTATATTCTATTTATAATATGACCCTAATTGCGGTGATAAAACGAGAAAATTACGATATTTACCGATTCATGTTATTCCGAGAAACATATAACTCCGTTTGCGAAATGACATCAGCAGACCATTATGACGTCATTTTCCTAACAAAAAATATTACGTTTTTCTTCGTTAATTGCTGATCTGCATATTTATTCCACTAGTGTAATAATTACTCGTGTAATATCAACGGTGTTATTTCACTCCGGTGACGTAGGTCATATTATAATTACGCATAATGAACTTTCATATTTTTGGGAATGTCACATTAATTGTTCATATAACTATTTGCGAAGAAAGGGAATACGAAACAGAAAAAATCGATACAGGGATTATTTTATCTTTTTATATACATATATAAATGTAAGATCGATAGGCTTTATGTTAAAATGAGTGAACAAAAATGTATTTTCGCTAGTATTTGAGGCTACGAAAGGAAATAGTGTTTGGTGTTCAATAAATCAAGGATTTATTAACCTTTCAAGTTAATAAAAAAACGGCTATCCTATTCCTTTAATGCAAAAATGACACGAAATGCGGGAATTGTAGGATAGCTTCTTAAAAAGCGCGTCATTTCGCACGAGATTGCATGGCAACGTCGATCATGACGTCATATAAATAATGTCTTGCTTAGGTGAGAGATATACAAATTCGGACGTAATTTTCTCTTCGATACGAATTTTCCCAGACATAACAATTAGCTGTTGACCTAGATGAAGAGCTCCTCTACACGATTCTGTAATTTTTATCGATCTCTATGCTTTAGATTTTTCTGCCCTCAAATCGCGGCTATATCCGGCAAAATTGTATGTTTTATCGGTGTAGAACATTTCGTTCCGAAGGAATCGAACAAAGTTCAATTCATTCTTCTCTTCATTCCTCTATTAAATATATGAATGAAATGTAACAGAGGTCTGGTACTTAGCTGAACCTCATTTCACGCCCTTTACTGTTATTTACACAATAAAACAGTGTGGTAAAAGGAGCATATCATTTTTTTCCAATCGGATTATTTGAGGTTACAATGACCTAGGAAGTAATATGTGACCACGCGCATCCAACTCAAGTCAAATCGAGTGCTTGAAAACATTCAGCCATTACTGCTTGCTGCTTGCTTAGTGGCTAGCCAAAATAGTGCCATGCCAGAAATGAGTTCGTGTTCAAGGTAGAATTACATGTATATGACAGGGGTAAAAGGGCAACCCAGTTGTCCATAAACTATAGTGCCAGTACATTTCATCCAGATAAATAATAAAACTAGAGACGTGTCAAAGACACGTGCCCATTTAATAACGTCGTGAAATTGACAAGGTACATGATTTTTTCATGAAATTGAAAGGGTGCGTGAACGTATGATGAATAAGTTTCAAGGGAGGTCAAAAATATCAAAATTAATACAACCGGGGGTTGGTTTGATAAATTTGAACGAAAGTTGATCGTTTGAGCGATATCTATTGATATGAGTGCGGGTTTGGAATGGATGGCTTTGATTGAGGTGAGTGTCGATTGATAAGAGTGCGTATTTGGAATGGATGGCTTTGATTGAGGCGATCGTAAATTGTTGTTAACTGTACCCCTAGAATTATTACTATCTTCTAAGTTTAACTATCAAAGGGGACAACTGTGCAAACATCGAAATCCTATCATGAATGAATAGGGTTTGGTCTTCACAAGACAAATTTTATCATTTGACATTGAGCTGTGACTTTCACCTTGTGCATAGTCAAACGTTTCATATGACACCAGTACACATCAAGTCAGAAAATTGTGTTTGTGTGCGTTTTTCTTTTAATCAATTTTAAATTTAGAAGATATACTCCCACTAGATTATGTCACATGGCCTTGACCTTTGGCGTACCTGAGTAGACTATTCACAAAATAATTATACTAGTAATCGTCAAGGGGGACAACTGTGCCAAGCTACTTTGAAATTCCTCCTATAATGTTAAAGATATGTTCAGGACAAAATGGGACACTTAACACAAGCTCAAACAGAAACAGGAGTACATCTATAATCCCGTTGCCATAACATGGTGGGGACCTAACTATGGTTGTGTGCTTGGATTGCAGGGGCCTGTTTTACTAAACATTTTACGATCAATTTTGCTTTAGACAAAAATTAAAGTTGCTTCTACAAAAGTATCTATATATGATATTCTGTCATGGATCATTCCAACGAGATATAGCAAGGCAGAATCTAGCGATTAACGGAAACATCAAGCACGATTTGCGATTTTGACTTACGATTATTTTTTTCGTAAGAAGTTTAGTAAAACGGGCCCCTGGTCGGCAAGTGCTGAATGTGCCAGCGTGTCACTACAAAATTATTCGCAAAAAATAACACGAATATATCCCTGCGTTCATGATGACAAGCGGTACAAACAGTTTGCAAATTTCACCTCGCTTTTCACGTGTATTTGTGTGCAAAGCGGAATGTAATTTGCAAACAATTTGTACCGTTTTATCATCATGAATGCGGGGCTGGTAATTTAAAAGATAAGAAACCGTACAAGAACAATTTTCTTGGGGGTAAATACTATCGGAACCATTAACTCATTATCACAATAAAGTTGGGTGTGAGAATTAAGAATGTTTGTGAAGGGCTTTATGACACAGGTGTGAAATCCAACAGGGTTTACAATGCTACAGTAGAAAGCTGTTAATTGTGGAGTCGTACAATGAATATGCAACCTCATATAGAAGTGATTCAGGTTGACTAAATTATAGAACATGACTTCTACCTACTGTGCACTCGTGTATTTCTTCTTGATTGCCCTACTTTACTGATTTTAAAATGCATTTCTAAAAGTGTTAAATTGTGCTGACTAATTTGGTGATAAGAACTATAAAATATGAAAGATATTTATGATGTCAGTTTGTTAAATCTGCAAATCATCACCTATGATAGAGGTAAGTTTGATATATTGTATTGCACTAATTCATTGTTTATTTGAAAACATTTTTGGAAAATATGTTGATCTGTCACTCATTATCTTCCGTACACTCTCGGGAATATTCGCAAGGTCATAAATACAATTTTACTTTCAGGTCAAATATAAAACTGCAGTAGTTGAAATTGGGTCCGTAGCGCAATGGTTTTAACCGTTTACCTATTAGTATCATGGTACCGACAATTCCAGTTCGTTTTTTTCTGGTTTTTTTTTTTGTTTGTTTTTCGTTTTTTTCTATAAAGATCCCATTCCTTTCATTTTTATGGAATTATAAGATATTGTCACCTATTCCAGCTTCGATCATGAGGGTTTTTTTTCTTGTCAACTTAGATTTTTTTTCTCTAAATCAGCTTCTAACTGAATCGAATTATAGTTTTTCTTTTAGTGTTAATGTCATAATTGCTATTTTTCCTTATACATTTCAAGACTTGAAGTTACTTATGTTAATTCTCTAACGGAATCCTTATCTTTTTGTTTTAAATTTCATTTCCCTTAACAGACCATCAGTCATAGACAGAGACCAGGAAAAAAGTAATGCGACAAAATCACCCTCTACTTTTCTAAAACCCATATTTGTGTTGTGCGAGGACTACTGATTAATGGAAAATTACTTGAGTTTTATGCAGGATATCAAACGGATCACCGAACAGAATTTTGATCAACATAAAGTCGGTATTTTACCTTTTCTGAGTCAAATTTGAATTTGTTGCATTCTTTATGATATATAAATATTCATTAAGTAAGAAAAAAAGGAGAGGAAAAAAGACGAGAGGGTGATTCGACCTTCGGACCTCTACACTGGAAGTCTGTGACATTACACCTGTAGATCAATCGGATCATTGATCAAGATAGGGACTACTTTGTTACTTGAATGTTCGCGCGCTTTTAATCTATATAAAGAAGGTTCCGAATATCAATGAAGGTCAACAGGAATATTAAATGAGGGACAGGTCAAACATGTTTCGCAATACCGCAGTAAAAAAAATGTGGGAGACGCCGATACGGCGGCGAATCCTTTCTTTATCACCGATAAGTGAAAATTTACGTCGCAGGGACGGCGGCGATATCGGGAACTCTCTTCGCTTCTACGGAATATACTCCGGGTATCATTCGACGTCGCAAGCGCTACTCGTTCATGAAGATTGTAAGATTTTATTCTTGTGCAATTTCTTTGCGCATCGACTCTTCAAAAGGAAGTTAGCACTCCAAACTTGCAATTTATATCGAAAGTTCCAAAAGCACTATAAAACAACCTTTCAATTATTTATTTTTCGAAAGATATCTTTATTAAGGTAAATTGACAAATCCAACCACTAGTACCTTAGTATACGGATATAACAGCCATTTAATTTTATTTGACAAAGAATGTAACGTAACTGTAGTTTTAATACGCTTTTGGGACCGAAACTTTCTGCGCTTTGAATCAACGTTGTTTCATAAATACTTGTATGTTTGCTTTGTCAGAGGATTTTTGGGGTTATTACTGCAAAAATTGGTCATTATAGATGACATTTTATTTTGTAAAATTGTTAAAGTCAAACGAAGTTATTTGAAATTAAATAAAGTAGCGTTTTTATGTAAAAGGCGGCCTTGTATTACCGAACAAGTCTCGGTATTTAACGAGATATAGTTATTAAACGACAATCGAAATAAATAAACGTTTTTTACAACGTTTCCCTTGTTTACATTTTTTAAACTTATCCTTTACAAAACATTTGAGGTTACTGATGACCTTGATTATTTTACTGAATTACAAAAGACACGTAAAGGACTGAGACGCCCCTTTGAATATAAAGTTTACCATAGTTCTATCCAGCGGGATTTCTCCCATTCAATTAGATATCAGCAATAATACTTAGGGTTTCTCTTCTTGCGGTTCCATTCCATTTTCAGAACCATTGAATCATTATGTTGAATTAAGGATAAACGAGGGGTTTCAATGCCTTTTTAAAAAGAAAACTACATCACCAAATTGTTCAATTCTTTCTATAGAGAGAAAGAGAGAGAGAGATAATCGTTAGCTTCATTGTAAGATAGATAAATATTTCATTGAGTGTACAACATAAGCCTTATTTTCACAATTGGCAGAGTCACGAGTGAAAATATAGCATTTGTCGTTCACTCAATGAAATATTAATCGATCTTTCTGAGAAAAAAAACGATTTTTTTTTTATTTCTTAAATGAAAATATGAGAAAAAATGAAAAATCTGGGACAAAGTTTCTGAAAACGCGTCTTTTTTCGCGTGGTTGCTATGAAACGTTCATGATGATGACACCTATTTGGTTCCACTTATATAACGTCATATAGAGAGTAATGAACAAAAGCGGGGTTCGATTGTTTTATAATTTCACTGATTATGAGGTGGGTTTATCAATTATCAAATGATAATCTGCTGTTATTTCTCGATAATGCAGCGAAAAAACATTGTGGAAGATTAGTTCTATACTTAACGATTAGACATAGAAAATTTCATTTAAATGAAAGTAACGGTTAAATGACTGCAAGCATTTAACTAGGTTGGCGACACCTCAAGGGTTTCGCAGAAGAGGAATGAATGAAGATTAATTAAATGTCCAAATTATGAATGATCTCACTCATAACTGTTTGCGAAAAAGGGGAAACGAAAAGATAAATGATACAGGGATTATTTAATCTCTTTTTTTCGGTGTAAGATCGATAGGCTTTATGTTAAATTGAAAATTTTTTTTCAAGAGTGTTGGGACTACGAAAGAAAATATAGCGTTTGGTGTTCAATAAACCAAGGATTTATTAACCTCACACGGAAATGAAAAAGGGCTATCCTATTCGTTTAATGCAAAAATGACACGAATTGCGGGAATCGAAGAATTGTTTCTTAAACGCGCCCAATGAAGTTTGGCGTCCTGAGTGTCTTGGTCAGACAGGGGGCACCTATTTTTCACTGATGTTCTGGGGGTGCCTTACTTTCAATGCTGTTGGAACTGGAAGTCATTCAAGGTAATATTGACTCAAAAAAGTATATTGAGTGTCTTGACAGTAATCTTTGGCCTGTTATTACCAAATATTTTCCGAATGGATACTTCATATTCCAAGAGGATAATGCACCAGTACATACTTCAAGACAGACACATTTATGGAAAACTCAAAATGATATTCCATGTATGACCTGGCCATCACAGAGCCCAGACATCAATGTTATTGAAAATGTATGTCGAACAATCAAAATAAAAATAGAGAAAAAGAGACACTTAATTAAATTCAAGCTAGACATTGAGAGAGAAGTGACGAAAATCTGGTATGATCTTCCTACACACTATATTCAGAGCGTATATACCTCAGTACTAAAAAGAATTCGAGAAGTAATTGTCAGAAAGGGTCATATTATCAAGTACTAGCAACAAAACAAGTAAGTCTCCAAAGTTACAGTTACAGTTTTGTTAAAAAATCATAGTTTGAAACTTTGTCGGCCATCTTGATTTTTGAAGTGATGACTCACTTATGGCCAATCTCTGATATTCGGCAAAATCGTATTTTTTATCGGTGTAGAACATTCCGTTCCGAAGGAATCGAATAAAGTTTAATTCTTTCTTCTCTTCTTTCCTCTACAAACATTGGTCATTCACTACGGAGCAGATTGACGAGGTCGCCGACATAAAAACAAACGTTTCTTTAACATAATGGCCTCGAGTGTTTCATTATTTCTTTGGTATATTACCGACTGTCTGAAAATACCAAATGATAAACATTTTGGATAGATAGATCCTCAAAGCTTCACCACATTGAATTTCCAGAAATTATAATCCTAATAGAATATTCATCTTTGAAGATCCGCTAGAAGGCGGATATCCACTCACGTGTTTGCCATTTTATCACATGTTTGGTTTAAAAAATTGCAATTTAAAATCAAAGCGCTGAAAGCACTGGGGGTAGGCGTTTCTGGTGGCATTGTGGTGAAAATAAAACGAGACAAAAAGAAATTATCTAGTATGTAAATATGTGATAAATGTAAAATGTTTCGACCCAAGAATGGCAAGTTTCAATGTTAATGCAAACTTTATAGGAATAACAATGTTTTTTTTACTTCTTTTTGTTAAGCCTATGTTTACGATTCAAAATACGAATTGAATATGAAATTAACACCTTAGGTTTCTTTTGTTCATGAAATATGTGCGATCCGTCACGCAAAAAAAAAAAAGAGCATCCGAGAAAAGAATTTGAAAAAAAATCGGTTCCAGTACCGGTCAACCAGAGGTCGCATTTTCAAAAATATTTCAACGCATACCCAGATCGTTCCTTTTTGAATGGCGTGTCACATAATAATCAGGGCCATCCAACCCTCTTTCATCAAGATGAGCTGTTACTTCACATTTGATATAAAATTGACTCTGAATTTAAAAGTAACTAAGAGTGCTAATGAGAATTCATGAAAGATTAGTAACTTTAATGTACATATTCACAAAAAGCACAAAACAACTATATTGATAAGGAACAAATGATATCTCGCTAATACAGCTGCGGCTTTAATGTTAATGATATCATTGAAATTCTTTGTCTCAAAACATAGGCCTACCATTCTTTATCTAAATGTAGTGTATTCGATAAAATATGAATTGCAATGCACTGTTTTGCTTGTGTTGATTCTTTAATATTCTTTCACGAAGCTTGGTTAAAAACTGCATATGGGAAAACGAATATTTCTGGTATGTCTGTCAGCATTAGGGAGAGAAAAAAATGAATGAAAGACCTAGAGAAAAAATATAGGGTTAATAGGTATAGCGTCAGGATTTTAAAATTGGGTTGAACGGTTGATTAGAAATCCATTATCCGCGGGACCGCTATACGCAGGTCTAATGCTATGAAAAATTCATCAAATTTTTAGATGTAGACATTGTATGCATGTCCAAAAATGGCTCTTTATTATTTGAAGTTGTCCGGAAAATCAATGTCGTAACTCCGTACATCTAGTACGGTATCTGACGTCATTTGGTCTCCGGGCCAGGTAAAGCGCAAAACCTACCGAGAAAGGCACTGAGTATTTCCCCTTTTGGTGTACCATCTCGAAAGGTATTGCTCTTTAATATCCACGGCGGGAGACTTCTTTGCGAATGCGATTGTTTCCGTTACCCATGCAATAAAAGAAAGAAGAAAACAAACCGAAGTGTAAATAACAAAAAGATGCGAAACATAGACCGCGCGTCGTGCGAATTAATATCCCTTACAACCCCCGCAACGGCATATAAATCGGCGGAAGTATGCCTTAACTCTGTAGAATTTGAGTTGCCTAAATATACGATAAGATGATTGCCTGTATTAGACGACGTTAATATATATAAGTTAACAAATAAGGACATACTGTTTACCCGAAATATAAGAACTCCTCAACGTGGACCTGAAAACTTTAATTTTAGCTTAAGTTATTGTTTAAGAAAACACCGCGGACTGAGTTAATAATCGATTTTAGATGTTTGTGATTAAAATGTCCTAGCTCCCTGTACAGCTGTATCTAAGTTACGACATTCTAGGCACATCCCGAAAAAACACAAATATTTCTGAAAAGTGTACAGGATTGATTACCGGAGAGAGATTCGCCTAGAAAACATTGCACTTGTGCCTCCGTTGAGCGTTTATCCCCCCCCCCCCTAAAAAAAGAGAGAAAAAATGAAAGAGCCAATGCCCCCTTCCGCGTAAACACAGGTTATACGGTAATTCGAGTTAGGCGGAGTAGGCTACCGGCTATAAATGGAATACATGTACATTGTCGATAGTAGACGACATAGTTTAATTAATTCTAGAAAGATATTAAAATGTCCAATTTGTAATTGGAAGACCCCTCATCTGAGAGCAAATTACTTATTTTGTAGGCTCCTTCGTAGAAAAAGTGTTAAAACAACGGATAGTGTCAAAAGTTGACTTTTATGTGCTTGTGATCAGTGTCCAAGCTCGCTATAGTAATACAAGCATTTTACCACCTTCTTCTAACAAACCGTAAAACAGCTATTTCTTGGAATGTTCGCGAGTTTTCACCGAGGTGATCTACGAGGGTCATCCAATTAATAGTGAGACTGGTTCTATTTCTCATAAACTAATGAACATATCACAATGAAATTTTACATGCATATACATGTACTTCATTCACTTCTGCATTCCTTTGACATATCAAGTAGTAAGTTACTATGTTATGCTGATGACGTGTCTTAAAATGACGTCACGACGTTTATCGTGGTCAAGTACATATAAAGATAACAGAAGTGTTACGTCTTTTGAGTGATCAGTTTTTCAAAGTCAAAGGAGATGGAAATACTGGCTTGCAGTGAATCTAATGCAAAGATATTCACTTTCTTACTGTACATTCATTCTATCGATTTCTTTTTTCTTCGGTGATTTAATTCCTTTTTTGCATAAAACTTCCCTTTTCACGTTTTAGATCAAAGCAATAATGTACGTCCAAAGAAAATGTTCACATTTTACCATTTGATAGAGATTTTTTCATTAAAGATACCGTCTAACATCTAAAAGCAAGCATTTTAATGCAACATCTTGTTTTAAAACTTACGAGTATATCACTGCAGCATTACATTTTGATACCCTCCGATTTTTTAGAGCGACGTCGGATTATTGAAGGCTGGAACACTCAATGAATTTTGACGTAAATTCTTTTGAAAATTTGACAGGCATTGCTTACCACTTAGTTTTGATACCAGAAAACATATATTTTGTAAATAGATTAGAAAGATATCTTAGAGAAGTTGAGTATGAAGTTTTCTCGAAGATTGAAGCATCAAGAGGTTAACTTGGTCATTATGACATATGCCATCTCTTTCTATTGCCTGGCAACAAGGGTTCCATAAAATACCTAAAGGTATTAGTCTGCCAAACATTAGGGGATATAACGCTAACTGATAGTGGAACAATACACTAGTAGATATGAACTAGTTAGGCACTAGAGCCTTAGTCTCATTTTTTATTGGATGACCCACGTATACCAAAGAAGTTCTGCATTAGAGAGAGATCTTCCTAAAGTCCGAGTATGTAAATGCGGGCTACCAGTTCAGCCACCTAGTTTTATTCCCCTTACACCAAGGGAAAACCCAATTGGTGAATCACCGCCTTGTCTATAAATAGAATTCTTGCGCGAAACAAAAAATCGCGTGGTCTAATTTTAGCAGATGATTTCGCACTTAATGGTTGTCTTTGGTTAATATTCTAATTGTATAAAATTCTTAAATAGTGCCAATTTCAAAATGCACAGTTGTCGAACGGAGATAAATCTTGTAAAAAAGAAAATTGAACCAAGGCCGGTACTACTTTTTTAAAGCTGGTTACAACTGACAGGATTGTTCTCACATAATACTAACACTGGGTGACGAAGAAACGTCCCCCAAAAATAAGATGATTCTGAATTTACTGAAGTACATCTATGCCTGTCCTGCATTTATAATGCATTTTTAATGCACGTAAGAGTCGTTACTATAGTCAGTTAAACCCGGAAATTTCCATTAATCCCAAACACGTTCTCGAACCAATCAAAACACTCAAAAAACACTTAAAATGTTAGATCAACAACAACATTCATAATAAATAAAGCTAGAAAAAAGGCGATATCACTGAAAAAATTGGAATAAATCGCGTGCGGTTGGTACTTGAAGAAAAACCTTTAAAGTGAATTTAAAGGTAGGTAATCCAATTTCGCAAATTTTGTTCAGGAGGAACAAAATAAGCGATATTTATTTCGCCCCTTATATAAAATATACATATAATTTCTATAATTTTCAAGAACCAATCAATCTCTTACAATTTCATTTATGTCTGTGATTTTTTAGCTATTTTTATTTTGAATGTACTCGTTGATTTTATATTTTTAAGTAATTTTGAAGCGTTTTTGAATAGTTTGAATGATTGTTTGGTATGGTTTATTAGAGCGATGAACGAGCGAGTAAGAATGGTTTTGATAGGAATGATAGTTAATTTCACGATTTAACTGTAACATAAGGATTTTGAGCAATGGTTTTAATCAGACGGATTCGCACCTTAAATTTACGATCTAATCAAAATCCTCACATTTACGTACATTCGGAAAAATTAATTATCACCTAAATATTTAAATTATTGGAAACTGGAGCTTGAGGTTACATACCTAGCACTGCATAAAATCATATTACTGCCTTTATCAACACAAACCTAGTGAGATACCTTATAAAATGAAATAATCTAAAAGTACTTTAATGCTCACTCCTTAAAGAACATTATTAACGAACAATATAGCTATATACACCGGAAGGGTAAGTTTTGGAATTTAATTTATTTTTGAAAGGCCAATGTCTACCAAGTATATTCTGAAATTTTGGCGGTTGGGGCTTTTGGGAATTTTTGAGGTCAAAATTTCGATAAGTGCATATTTTATAGGAAGGAATATGTAAGCCGCATTTATAACGGTATATTAGTTTTTTTTTTCAAATTTAGCAGAAAATGGTTTTACATTTCTCAAAGTATTTCTCTTAGAATAATTCATTTTAAGATAATCCATGTTCGTTTTTACAAAATGAAAGTACTGAAAGCCCTGTATTCCGTATGTGTAAAGATCTTTAGTCATGGAAAATGACCCATTCTAGACCGAAAGGAGAAATCTTGCTGAATATTTTCCTTCTAAAATAAATTGTCTTAAAATTATATTTCCTATCATTAGCATATTGATTACCATTGTATATATGTGGGCTTTAAAGCACAAGTCAGTTAGTGCGTTCAAATGTGTATTGTATACCAGTTCATGTATTCATGTAAATCAATCGCAGGGTAATAGCGCGAGCCCTGCAAGGAGATCATGCGATCAGCCAACGCCTTAATACTTTAACCTCCGATCCTGGAATGGCTGGTTGGCTGTTTATAATTGTTGCCTTCAGCTGTCACAGCATCTTAACACACAATTCTCACTGGTACCAGTTGGAATCACCAGCCCGATTAGCTCAGTTGGTAGAGCACCGGACTTCAAAACCATTGGAGTTCGGCGGCGTGGGTTCGATTCCCGGGCTGGTACACTAATAAACACTAATTGTCTTTCGAATGAGACGTTAAACCGAGGCCCCGTGAGACGGTGCTTTACACCGAGCACGTTAAAGAGCCATTGCGGATCTCAACAGTATTTTCGTCATGTATCCTTGCACTATCCCCCGTAACAACTAACCGTCTTCTGGGGGCGTCGCTCATATGGGCATGTGCTACGGTAGCGACGATGCATAAACGGAAATACACACATACCAGTTGGAAACATTGTGAAATTGACATTCATCTCAATCAAAACTATTCTTAACCGCTCACTCAGTCCTCCATTTATTCATTCAAAACACTCGCTCAAACCATTCAAAAACGCCCGTAAAACACTTAAACATAAGATAAACAACAACAACATTCAAATTAAATATACAACGTAGCTAGAAGAAAATCGCGAGTTCACCGACAAAATTGAATTCATAAGCGTCTGATTGGTTCCAAAGAAAGGGGAAACTATTCATAGAATGTGTACGTATATATTATTAAAGGGAGGTTATACATATCGCTAATTTTGTTGACCCTAAACAAAGTTAATGATTTTGAATTACATCCCTTAAAATTCTCTCAAACTCAATCACCGTACTTATTCAATTTCATTTCAAAGCCATTTCGCCGCGGCAATAGCGCAGTTGGTAGCGCGCCGGACTTCTAATCCAGGGGTCTATATTCGCACGGGTTCGATCCTCCTTTCCGACATTTGTCTTCCACCAATTGGTAGATAATCGTAAACCTATGTGGAATAGCAACTGGAGGCAAGGAAAGGGATGTGGTGGTAGTACTGGTGTGAGAAATACCAGGAATCCATCGTTAGGTGCTCCAGTCGTCGCGATATAACTGAGAGATTGTTGAAAGCGACGTAAAACCCAAATTCAAATCAAATCAAATTCAAAGCCATTTCATAATCCTTCACCTCGTCTATTTCACGATGTTGTTTTAAATTTGTATCCATTTATATACACCTGGGTTTAGAGGAGCAACGTGGAGGAAATCATTTGTTAAGAAAAATTCCCGTGGTTCAGGCGGGATTCGCTCCCGGAACCTTTCGATCCCAAAACCCCGTTCAAACCACTAGGCTATATCATGGTTTCGCTCAACCAGAGATTTAGGAAAGATTTGAGAAAGCATGCCAAATTATTTTTCTTGATACATTTGTTGCTTATTGACGTGTAATTTTCGATGGAAATGCTGCATATTTTTTAACATGTATTGCTTGTTTCAAGAGCTCTTCACTACATCAAAGGTCATAATTCAAAGCCAAGTTCTTTTTCTAAGTCAAATATGTGGCAAATTTAAGACTTTGAATTTAATTTCGTTTTGGTGCTGATTCCTTGACCTTTTTTCAAATTGCTGTGTTCGAATATGGCAGTGGCGAGAAAATGGTTTCTAACTAACCTTTTTAAAGGAATCCATTGTTATAAATTTGCAGCATGTAAAATCCGAGTATCGTGAGTATGTTCCTTCAGGCTCTTGTTTTGATCTAATGTTTCAGTTTTATCAATGAGATAAAGACATTTTGATACAAAAATTTTAACATTACAAAAATTAAAAGCTAGAGGTCTAAAGATCTGCTCAGGTTGCCATTCCGGTCATTTTATTCAACCGTCACTCTTTTCATAAATGACTGTGCGAAAGCAGGCAAAAAGCACTGATTTTGCAGGCTGTGTAGGTCCGATACTTTAGACTCTCGGCTGAATTTCTGTATCTAGAACGGCCATTCTACCTTCTAGTGAGAGAGCTTTTGAAAAAAGAACCTGTTGATCGCTACTTGATTCACTACCATTTTCAAACATTTTCACGAGTTCCCACGAGGTTGTGTGTTTGTTCTTGATGAGTCGCAAATGCATATACGCGTATCTACATTAAATGCGATGTGTGGTTTGCAGCAATGTCTGTCCTTTTATTTAGTGCAAATATTCGACGTCAAAGTACGGACGACGGGCTAGATTTCTCTGTTTTTGGTGATATCCTACATTACTTTAATCAGTAGTTTAAACAGATATTAAGTCTGGATCCAATTGGTTGAAAGTAATTTTTGTTTTTGTCTCGTTATACATTTAATAACATCATGAAATTGACACTCATTCCGATCAAAATCATTCTCAATCGCTCACTCAGCGCTCCGTTCATTCACTTCAAAGACTCCCTCAAATCGATCATAAACGTTCCAAATTCTTCAGAAAACACAAACAAATCGACGAAAACGATCAATATTTAATGCAAATTCATCCGATAATTCTAAATTTGTATTGGCTTGTGTCGATTTCGAAATGTATAATTGGTCCATGAAGACACACAAATAGAAAATTACGCCTATTTTTTAAAGGGAGGTTATAAATAAAGCTTATTTTGTTCATGTTGAACAAAATAAGCCTTATTGGATTACCTCCCTAAAATTTCACTCAAAACTCGCTCCACACACTCATTCAATTTGATTCCAAAATCATTCCAAAAATCATTCATCTTGTCAATTTTACGATATTGTGAACTGTATTTCAACTTTCATGATAAATGGCAAAGTTGTTTTTTTATTGTGCGATATTCAACTGAAAACTTAAAAATAAATTTAAACCATTAAATTTTAATTTCTCTAAAAACAAATGACTGAAGGTCTAAACGTTGTCACTATTCGGATGAATATTTTGATTTGTTGCATTGCATATGATATTTTTATCTAACAGCCTGGTTTGTGTCGAACGTGATCGAATTCTTACCAGGTTGCTCAGGACATCTCCCGGTCATTTCCGTAAAACTCCAACAGATCGTTGATCGTAAAAATGGCCAAGTGGTGTTCCGAATGTAATCGGTTGTCAACCGGTAACACTCAGAGATTCTACGGAATAGACCTCAGAAATATACGGGCGCAGCCATAAAAGCGCGTCATTTCGCATATGGGTCTATATGACGTCACAAACACCAACGATCGCGCCAAAGATGACGTTGCATAAAACAAATGAAATAAAATTGGGCATATTGTAATTTGATAGCAAAACTCAAAACATACCCAAAAGATCTCCACAAACGATCGCAAAGAATAAACAAAATGTGATTTTCCTCAAGCGTATTAAATAACCGAGGTACCACAAGAAGCCGAATAATATAAAATATAACCCTAAAAAGGTACTTTCCAGTTAACGGAAAAGTCCGAGCGATGTTCCGAAAGGGTAGGGAGTATCACTTATAGGCTTTGTAATAGTCAGGTGGTCTCCATTTATTCAATCAGTTGAAGTTCACAGATCCGTGTATGACGTACTAGAGGCCCACTGTGTAGACTCGATTTAATTAAGTGTGATTCCTAGTGTAGTCATAATCTTTATTGCTTCAAAGGCTTAATAATTTACGTTTTTGATTTTGTCTTTATTTAGGAAAAAAATTAAAGGTTGACAGAAAGACGGACTGGAAACCTAGAAACTAATACGAAAATGTGTAATTTCGTGCGAACGCCACTAGGAGAACCAATCGTGGGGGTTAAAACGAAGAAAACAAAAGCAAGTAACATTTTTTATATATATTCTATTCACAACAAGTAACGACTTTCGACAAATTGAAAATTTTTCTTCCGTGTTGGTATATCGAAGCTATTACTAGAGCCCAACCGCGTTGGTCTTGTTTGGATTTCGTTCCCCTTGCAGTACATAGGTTCTTTCAAAATACATTTCTCTGGCATAGCAAGGAATGCCCGTTGAAATTCTGAAATTCCGAGGCTCCCATTTTTTTAATTATTTAAACAAATGTATTTGAAAAGCCATGCTTCGTTTTTCCTAAATGATACTGTTAAAACATCGTGAAATTGGCACGCATTTCGATCAAGATTGTTATAAATCATCCACTCAGCGCTCCATTAATTCATTCCAAACACCCACTCAAATCGATCATAAACGCACAAAAATCATTTGGAAACATTTCGAAATCGTGCAAGACGATCAAAATTCAATTCAAATCGATCATATAATTTTACGATTTGTTGTTGATTTTAAAGTGTCTGATTGGTCAATGAAGACACCCAAACAGAAAAGTACGTATACTTTATAAAGGGAGGTATGTAATGTCGCTAATTTTGTTCAACCTATTGGATTACCTCCCTTGAATTTCACTCAAATCTCGATCCACACACTCATTCAATCTCATTCCGAAATCATTCCAAATTCTAGTCAGTGTCACGAAGCTCTTAACTGTAGTTCCGACACTATATATTTTAGTAGTTTCAGTGCTAACGGGCTGGTTCCTATGATTTTGTTGTACAGTAAACAACATCGTGAAATGGACAAGTTGATTGATTTCGGAACGAGTTTGAAACGCTATGAGATTAGAGTTTTGAGCGAGTTTTTAATGAAATCAAAGGGAGGTAATCCAATATCGCTAATTTTGTTCCGGTTGAACAAAATTAGCGATATTTATTACCTCCTTTTGATAGAACTTGTAAACAGGTTCTCCAAATGGCTTCCATTTCCTTCAAGAACCAACCTGTCGCTTTTAATTTCAATTATGTCAGAGGAGACGCGAATTTCAAAAGCGTTAAAAAATCAATTGAAAACATTTAAAAATCGTAAAAACATTTTATTTAAATCGATCAAATTATTCTACGATTTCATTGGCTGCTGTGGATTTTAAACTGTCTGATTGGTCCATGAATGCACACAAATGGTAAAGTACGTATATTATATTAAAGGGATGTTATCAATATCGCTAATTTTGTTCAAGACGATTGGATTACCTTCCTTTAACTTCACTCAAAACTCGATCCACACACTCATTCAATTTCTTTCCAAAATCATGCCAAAAACGTTCATCTTGTCAATTCCACGATGTTGTTTGACTGTAGCAGTGGTTAAAACTACTCCCTCTATCTCAGGGAAGCGAAAATATTTGTCTTCAGTATTCCAAAGCGACCCTGTCAGTTAACGTTTTTGTCGCAATCGAACTAAATATTCTAGCATGAACAAATCCGAGTCCTTACACAAATACTTGAAACAATCGCTTGTGGTGTAGACAGAACTTTTTGTAGATTGACTGACACTATTGACTGGCACCAACGCTTTCGAGGAAACAAAGGCGGTAATTAAAAATATAATAAGTCGCTAATCTAATTTCATACATCGTTAACATTTATCAGTCATCCATTATAAAGGGACAAGATATGTTCAGGCAAAATGTCGCATCGGTTATAAATACACCAAAAAGTGTGAAATTTGCATCGACTTCTGAAATGTGTGTAATGAAGTCATACAGGCTGTAGCGATTATAAAGTCTTTCTTTCATCTTTATTATCCCAAACTCCAATACTTCAAAAATAATTGAGCCCATGCGTGAGATTTCCAACAATTTCAAATATCCGCGAAGCAAAGACTCTGGCCAGCCTGTGCATCCGCACAGTCTGACCAGAGTCTTCACTGTGCGCTCAGTATATAAAAAAAGGTCTCAAAGTATCTGTAGACTATCAGGAACCTTTATTTTTGTCTGTCTTTGCCTCGCAATGTTTACACTTCGCGACCATTTCAAATTGTTGGGAATGTCACGCACTTAATCAAGTAATTGTTAGATGTTATCATCATTTCCTTCTTTTTCTAGGACAGTTCAAGACTGAAGGCTTAAAGTAGATGGCAGAAAAGGGATAAGAAAGGGCACGACTATGGATTTCGGAAACATATCCCACGGGAACGATTACGCTGTTGAAAATCCTGCGTCACTAACTACGCTAGTTCCCCCTTGGAGTAAAGTTTGTGTTATTGTTTTTATAGTGATTGCTATGCTGATCGGGATCCCGGGTAATGGCATTGTTACAATGATTTTGTTGAAACTTCGTCAACGAACTTCTACCGACTGGTTTGTTATTTTCATTTCCATAACAGACATATTTTCTCTGCTAGTAAGCGGCCCAACACATATTTGTATAATAACGCCTGAGATATGGTCTCTCGTTTCTTCACCAACACTGTGCCGATTTCATATTTATTTTTCCCATTTTGTTGGTCTGCTATCAGCGTGTTTGATAACCAGCGTCGGTGTTGATAGATATTTCAAGACATGTAAACCCCACAGCGAGCAGTTTACCTCCAGGTCGGCAGTCACCCTATGTGTGTTGTTGACTGTTGGGTCTGCGCTGACCAGTGTTTCGCATTTTTTTACCACTAAACTAAATACTTATGGCGACTGTGTGATGGATAATTCTAGAACCAATTTGAGATTGGTAATGTACGGATTTTTGTTGTTGTTCACTATAGCTTCAATTATAGTGATTTGTTTTCTGTACATAAAAATCGATCTAAGGATTAGAAAACGCGTACAAGTTAACCCATCAGGAAATAGATTAACAGAAAATAGCATCTCACAACTAAACGGCATAATTCCTGATCAGCATAGGAATAAAACCAGCAATTTTTCAACACAAGCAACTAGAATTGAAGTGCAGATGCAACCAACTAACTCTAAAAGAGCAACGGATTTTGGGAAATGCGAATCAGAGGACAGTTTATCTGAAGAAAATGTAAAGTCTTTTAAAATGAAACAGTTTGAACAAAAACCGAGAGGAGGTAGACAGACTGTCGTTCATGCAGAGTTGATTCGTATAGTGCATAACCGGATCAAACAATCCTGGAAACAAGTCAACAAAACAACGCAGATTATGGGCGCTATTTCAGTTGTTTTTATTCTCTCAACCTTCTTTCCGACCATCGCACTAGCAATTCTGACATCATACGACCGTCTGAAGATCGGAGAAGCTGCAAGAATAATGATATTCTTCATGCTACGATTCTACATGATAAACAATTTTGCTAACCCCGTGTTCTACGCTTGGCTTAGTTCTGAGTTCAGAAAAAATGTGCGAAACACTCTTAAATCTTGTAGGGCATGGTTCTTAAATTGAGATACAGTTCGATATCTAGATCTTAGAGACTTTGTATATACTACAATTTTCGAATTTGCTTTTGCAAACAGAGTACGGGTTTAAATCGCCACATAAGTTCCTGAACAATAAAATTTCGACTTTAATTCATGTAGACCAGACCGATAATTTTGAGGATTCCGTTGATAAATAGTGTTACTTAAGGTACCCCTACACCATTAAGCATTTGTCGAATCTTTTTTAAATAATTATATTCCGTAGAGTCTACCTTTACGATAATCTGACAAAAAAATCAGTATAGGTTTCCATGCATTTTCGGAGAAAATGGCAATTTTTCTTGCAAATTGCCAGGAAAGTGACGATAAGAAGCGGAATGATGACCGACTTTCTATGTTAGTGGTTTGGTATACATGATTCATTGAACTCAAGGAATCGTGAAATATTCAAGTGACGAAAATGCAGGGAGAACGGTCTTGAAAAAATACTCTTTTGTTCACCGAAACCTATCTTTTATTTTTAAATCAACAAAAATCATACACCTACATTAAAAATAGTTGAAATGATATGATAGAAAATTAGTTAAATATAAGAAGCATTTGAAAAGGTTAAATAAAGTTGGCATATCCAGGCATTTTTGGCCACTTTGCCTTCAATGAAATCAACCCTCCAAATTTAGGCTCTCACCTGTTTTCGTATTCTTTATATTAATATCCATAAGACAAGACGAATAATGTCTGCTCTTATACAAATTATGTATCTGATATGTAACTGATATTGGAGTTTCAATTACTGATAATCCAGGCACGTAGGAAGCAATTAAGGGGGATTGGTGGAGTAGATGAAACTTGTTCCTTTAGGGTTCTTCCATTACAAGACAAAAATTATATTTCTACATCTGTAATAATTACAGATAATGAAGAAGGCGTTTTCTTCTATTCTTTTACAGCCATAGCGCAGTTGGTAGCGCGTCGGATGTCAAGCTAGCGGTCCCGGGTTCGATCCCCGACAGCGGCACTCCGACTTTATGTCTCTCACCAATGGGTTGATAATCGTATACATATGTGAGATAGTAGCTGGAGGCTAGGAAAGGATGTAATGGTTTTACTGGTGATAGAAATACCAGGAATCCATTGTTAGGTGCTCCAGCCCCCGCGATATAACTGTAAAAATGTTGAAAGTGGCGTTTAACTCCATTCAATCAATCAATCTATACTTTTACATAGGAAAATGTATATGCGAGGAAAAATATATTTATAATCAGCCCAATCATCATGCATATCAGTCATAACATGAAACATTTCAGGCAACACTTTTTTAGCGTCCATAAGAAACTAAATATCTAAGTTTCATTTGTTAAATCTCAAAAAAAAAATATTCAAATGGAAAAAGACAGTAATGCAATGGCAGAGAAAAGTCAGGAAATACAGTTAATAATATCGTAAAATTGACTCTCGTTCCGATCAAAAGCATTCGTAGTCGCTCACAAATGCTCCATTTATTCATTTGAAAAACTCACTCAAACCATTCAAAAGCGGTCCAAAATCACTAAAAAAGATAAAATCAACAACTAGATCTACATTCAAAGCAAATTTACCTACAAAAAAATCTCCGTTTTGCTGGCATAATTTAAATCATACCCATCTGATTGGTTCTTAAAGAAATGGAAGCCATTTGAAGAACTTGAATGCATATGTTATTAAAGGGAGGTAATAAACATCCCTAATTTTGTTCAGCTTGAACAAAATCAACTATATTGGATTATCTCCCTTTAATATCACTCAAAACTCGATCCACACACTCATTCAATGTCATTACAGAATTATTTCAAAATCATTCTCCTTGTCGATTTCAAGATATTGTTAACTGTAATATTAGAAAAAGAAAAAATTGCTTGCAACCAGAGTCTGCTCTCTTTCCAATCAATTATCCCGTTATTACAAAGCGTACGCTATAAAAGAAATAAACTTTCTCCATTTAAGCATCCGTGGCATTGTAACCGACCAAGTTTTATTCGAATGACCTAGTCGGAACAAGTACTTGTAAAGTTGGAAAGGAAAAAAATGCCCGTGAATCTATATAACATAATTTTCAAGAAGGTTTATATTTTTTATAACTAAATGATATAACCCTCACTAGAGTTCTAGTATCATGTTCATTCCATTGCAATATGATTTCAAAACAAAATAATAATAATGTTAGAATGACTTTTATTGAAGGGAGGAAATATGTTTTCGAGGCCGAGTCCGATAAACTTTTCCATCTCAAGTCACTAATCATCTTTTTTCCTTTTGGTCTGTTACAATATTCTTTAAAGTCTATCCGATGTTTAAATATGAAAATGTAATCTGATACCGATTTACCACATCGACTGCTCATCATAAGGGTGAAATGGTTGATGAGTTGGGGTGGCCGCTTACGGCTCAAGAACTCGATAATTGTAAGAATTTCTGAATCTGTAGTAATAAAATATTTAAAAAATAACCACGCTAGCAATACTTACATACCTTTAAGATCAGGAAGATTTGACTTTGGTGGTTTTCTGGTCAATCGCCATCCCAACCGTCCATTTTAGCCTCTAGTTTTTTTGTCATGCAGCTAAAAGCAAACCTCATTTTAATGCCTCCCTTGCTCTTAATCAGAGGATGGACGTATATAAAGATCATTTGCAAAGTGAAGTACTACATCCGAAATCTTCCCTGGTCGAATTAAATCTGCGTTAAATCCAGCTAGGTATAAAAGTTAAAAAATCCTTTCTAGATTGAATATAAACACGCAAGTTAAGCTTCGTCACATTTTTTAGATTACGTAATCACTCATGTACCATATCATCGATGTCGTCCCGATTTGATTTTTTGATACTTAGGAAATCAAGTATTATATTTTTTATCAGAAATCGACATGCAAATTCAAATTGTTAGGGAGAACTCTTTTTAAGACCTCACAAGAGCAAAAGAAGATCCGGCAGACCAAATCACATGATAATAAAGTTGTCACATTATCAAATGGCGTGATTTTAACAAGTTTATCATACCCCCTTCTACAAAGAAATATATACAGCAAGCGACAGGTAAAATACATTTCGGAACACAGTTTGTTATTTTCGAAAATCGTAAAGTATCTCGGACGTCAATCAGGAAACTTCTGCGATTCTACGGAATATACATCGGAAATAATAATGGCGCTGAAATGAAAGCGCGTCGTTTTGCATCGGGTTTAAAGACACCAACAGCACAAACGTATTCGCCAAAGTTGACGCTTAAACTATTCAAACTCAGGACATAGAACCAAATTGCTTAGATTTTTTTCACTTAGCATTGAAAGCTCAGTGATCGACCACCGGTTACCTGGTCCGAAGGTTGAGGGTTCGAGTCCCGGCGAAGGCGAAGTGTTTCCTTGGGCATGAAACTTAATGGACAATGCCTCAGTCAACCAAGCTGAAAAGCTGGGTAGCAGCGGTTAGAATCCCTTGCCTCTCTTTCTCTCCCTCCTGCACATGTTGTAATCTGGGCTTGGGTTAAAAGTATGTATAAGGGTCATCGATTTGCATAATTCGAGGGTTCTGTGAAACACTGTTGTAAGTGCCTCTTAATAAAAAGGTATTTACAATAGTGTTACACCGGCCCCTCGATATGTAAATAGGGTGGTAGGACTATGCATTAACCGTGACCTTAATGATCGGTTTTAAATGATATTCTAACGCGTAACATCGCCGAGGATTCCCGATTGGGTGTGATGCATGAAACATTTTTTCGTCATATTCGCGATTTTTAACTTGGAATGCGGAGCAATTCTAACTTAGATTTAACAAAACCGCAAAATGAACACAATATAAATTCATTTCGGGTTTTTTGAGAACACACATCACGTGAACAGGATGTGAATACACTTCGGCCTATTTTGTTTATCTCAACTTGACATAGTTATACAGTTTATTTCATCAAAAGGAAATAATGGTGTACAATTACACAACTTCCACTTCATGTATATAATTAACACGCTTATTCATGATTTAAACGATATTTATTGAAATTTGCGTACGAAATTACTAGTATCACATGTTTACATTACTATATTTGGAAATCATGTGATAAGTCAAGTCAAATAAGGTCAGCTATTGAAAATAGCACTAGCCAATCACGTGATCTGCTTATTTGGCAATGGCGCGATCTAGTTTCTCAGTATTGTGGCAATATCACAGGCCAATCACGTGATCTGCTTATTTGGTAATGTTGTAGAATTATGTTATAGCTTCTTTTAAAGGTATAGTTTCTCTTTCTGGACGACCTTATCACACATTTAGCTTATGAAAATTTGTTATTTTGTACATTTATGTATACACTTACGAAATAAAAATCTTTAGTTTTTCTTAAAGTGAAGATACACTTTTAAAGTTAATAAATATTTTTGCAACATATTGTCGTTTGTTTTCCGTCATATTGCAGTTATCTACATGAATATTTCGCTGTCAAAACCCAAAATTCATCATATAAAATCCTGGCCTCCACATCTTTAATGGAATTATGAATATCTTTGCCCAATTGCATTCCATCACCAAAATAACTTGCCATTTGAAACAGACCTACTAGTTCAACTTGTTTTCTTCACATTCTTGCACAACACGTTTAAGAGCACCATCATACAGTTAGTTACGTCGAGAAATTGACATTCATCTCAATCAAAAACATTCTTAATCGCTTACTCAGCGCTCCTTTCATTCATTTCAAACACTCACTCAAACCATTCAAATCTCTCAAAATTACTCAATAAATAAGATCAACTTGTACATTCAAAATGAATAAAGAATTTAGATCCAAATCGCGATTTCACTGACATAATTGAAATTTAAAGCATCTGATTGGTTCTTGGCGAAATAAAAAGCTATTGTGGTACTTTCATGCATTTTTTATTAAATGGAGGTTTAACATAATCGCTAATTTTGTTCAGCCTGAACAAAATAAGCGACATTAGATTCCCTTTCTTAAATTTCACTCAAAACTCGCTCCGCTCACTCATTCAACATCATTCCTAAATCATTCCAAAATCGTTCGCCTTATCAATTTTACGATGTTATTAACTATACCCCCAACTCAGAAGTAGTCCATTGACTTTTTGCTTTCCGCTAGCTAAACGGAAAAGCAATTGACCTGTTATAACGAAACTTTACACAAGTATTGCCCATGACCCTAAAGAAATACCCTATTGTTTCGAGGTCATACATGTCACGGTCATAATTTACCTTTAACTGTTAACAGTTTCCATTCCAACTGAACAACCAATTGACCCAAATCATAGAACTTGACATAAATGTTGTCAATGACCCAAGAAAGTGCTAAATTTTGGAGTCACGAAGGTCGAAGTTACAATTGAACTTCGTCCAAGAATTGTCTTGCGATTCCAACTCATGAAGTAAAAGACTTCCCTGCGAAAAAAAGCTTTTCATCTAGGACAAAGCGCTTGTTGAGGTCCACTTTGCGACAATTCTAATTAAAATGTTATTGATAACTCAAATGGAGCAGAAGTCATTTGAAAAATAACATAGAAACTGTTTTGAGTGTATAAGTGTCCGCTTCTGCGTCAATTAGTCGGCTGTATGGTCCATATCATATTCTTCCTTTTTAGTTCACCTGATCACTACGTGCTCAAGGGGAGCTTTTAGGACCACCTTCTCTCCGACGTCCGTCGTGTGTCGTCAGATTTCTTAAAACATTTTTCTTCCCCTAAACCTCTGGGCCGATTTCAATAAAATATTGACAGAATGTTCCCTGGGTGACCTTCTTCAAAAATTCTTCGCTAAATTCTGATAATCCACAAGTATTGCCGTGGTGGGGCGGGGCTTATTTTGAGCCAGAAATCTTTGAACGACATCTCCTCCTGAACCACTGGGCCGATTTCAATGAAACTTTACAAGAATGTTCCCTTGGTCACCCCTTTCAAAATTCTTTGCTAAATTCTGATAATCCACAAATATGGGCGTGGTAGGGCGGAGCTTGTTTTCAGCCAGAAATCTTTGAACGACATCTCCTCCTGAACCACTGGGCCGATTTCAATGAAACTTTAGCAGAAAATTCATAGGGTGACATTTTCTAATAATTGTTCGAGAAACTGAGAATGGCCCATAGATATGGGCGTGGCAAAGCGGGGCTTATTTTGATCCTGAAATCTTTGAACATCATCTCCTCCTGCAGCATTGTGCGCATTTCAATGAATTTTTTCCAGAATATTCCTAGGGTGACCCCTTTTAAAAATTGTTTGCAAAATTTTGATTGGCTCATAAATATTGGTGTGCCAAGACGGGACTTATTTAAGCCCAGGACCTTTGAACGACATCTCCTCCTGAATCACTTGGTCGATTTCAATGAAACTTTACCAGAACGTTCCTTTGCAGACCATCTTCAAAATTTGTCTGCAGAGTTTTGATTAGCCCATAAATATGGGCGAGGCAGGGCAGGGCTAATTCTAAGTCTCCTCTGTAAATAGTCTTCGAATTATATTTCCTTTCAACAATTAGACAAATTTGAATGAAACTTTGCCAGAAAGTTTCTTGTATGAGATCCACTGGACAAATGGGATTCAGGACAGCGGTTTAGGACCATTTTGGCCCTCTTGTTATCATTTTTCTTCCATCAGTTGCCGGCCTGTATAGCGAATCAGGGGTTTAAGCGTCTCTCGTTGTTGATATACATTGATTTATATACGCCCGGCAAAAGACGAGACGTATTATGTGATCACCTGTGGTGGGCGGGAGGCGTGAGCTTCGTTAGTGGCTTGAGGTCACCGTCTCTTGAACGCATTCCAACTTATCAGTACTTTCAGTACTTTGATTTGGCATGGGTATGGTTTTTTTCAAAATAGAAAACTAAATAAAGAATTAAGTAAATCTTTTTAATAGCCTCAACTCACGTTTTTTTAAGGCGCTAGCATATCTTTTAGTGTCCGAATGCGAGGCTTCGTACACGGGTGTCAAACCAATTTTCGGGCTTTGCAAATGTAAAAGACAAAATTAAAATGAAATTTTCCTATTTTAAATTGATTAAACATTACAGATTTGATTCATGACACACCAGCAGCCACTATCATTCATCAGTACAGCTCAGTACGAAACTACAGTGATGTTGTGCGAAGAATAAATAGCCAAGACCACATTTAGCGTCCAAGAACTTAACTAGATATTCACTAGATATATTAGTTGTAAAACTTTTGTAACAAAAATAAACCATCGAACTTTTAAATTTTATCAAACCCAACCGAAAGAAGACTTTTTAACTGACTCCATATTAAATACATCCATATAAGGAAACACTTGCCCCTCCACCTTACATAACAGACTGCCAAAGATATTGATGCACCATTTTACTGGAAAATACATGATCGTCGACCCGAAATAAAACAAATTGGTTGATGCTGAGTAACCGAAGCACTGTAAGTACAGCTACGACTAATACAGGTAAAATATCGTGAAATTGACAAGGTTAATGATTTTGGAATGAAATGGAATGATTGTGCCGAGTGAGTTTTGAGTGAAATTTAATGAATACAATATCACTAATTCTTTGGTTAGCGATAATTCAACCCCCCCCCCCTTTAAAAAAAAAAATAAGCATGCAAGTTCTTTAAAATCTTCATATTTATTCAAGAACCAAACAGATGCATTTAATCTAAATAATTGAAATCATGATTTTTCTAGCTATATTTATATTAAGTGTAGTTGTTGATCTTGTCAGTTTTAGTCATATTGGAATGGTTTGAGTTAATGTTTAGGATGAATGAATGGAGCGAAAAGCGAGCGATTTAGAATGGTTTTGAGATGAATGTCGATTTCACGCTGCCACGAACTTTAAGTAGGCCATTCATGAAAATGTTAAAAACTAAATAGCGAAAATGACAAAAGACCAAAAGTCATCCTGTTATAAACAATTTGATAGGTCCATGTCCACAAATTTTGTCGGATTATTTTGACGCTTTCTCAGGATTATTGAAGGACATAAGAAAGATGGCACCGAATCGCCAAAAGAGCGGTAAAACGGGACTTATTAATTTTCTTTCAAAACATTCTCGTTTATGCAATAAAGTAAACCGATCATTTCGCATTTCCTAGTAACTTTCGAAGAATATTGCGGGGTCGCAAGGGAGATATCTTTCGAAAATTGGGACCGATCATTCGAAAAACACGGTAAAGGGGGCCTTATGTATTTTCGCCCAAAATTTTTGCGTTTACACGATAAAGTCATATCTTAAGACTTAAAAAAAAACTGTCATATAATGATTGTAGGGTTGTTAGGAATGTTCTTTTCAAATATGCATTGTGGCTGATCCGTAAGAAAACTCAGGAAATTGGGTGGGCCGTATGGATTCTCGCTTAAAAAGGTCTCGTTTAAGCCATTTTTTTCAAGAAAAATTGTCGAATTTCCTTTTACTTTTCTGGGTGATTGTAGGGTTCGGCGGACGGAAGAAAAACTACAAATTGCAATACCTCAAGTAGGTAATTTGTGATTCATTTAACTAAAACTGTTTCACGCAGATGGATCGACCTGCTTACGCTATGATTCGCAGTCTAAACGCATCTGAATTCTGCATGACAGATTTCTGTACACGCATTTGAGATGTTAAAATTTGGAATATTCATTTCTTTGACACAAGTTGTGTGGGCATTCACTCTGTGTGCATTGCAGTATCGCATCCCCTACCATTGAAATATATCCCTTCGGTGGGATCCATAGGTAAGACAAGCAATTATAGAAACGTTTGAAAGCCTTTCCTCTGCCTTCTATTCATATCTGATCAGTAACCGTTTGTTGTTTTGCAATGCTAGTCAATATACAACACATTGCTAATTTAGTTCTGCTTCTGTTACAAGAATTCATGATACAAGAGAGACTTGCTTGCTCTATGCTTCTCTGTGAAAAAAAGAAACTATATTTACAACCTCATTTCAGACTATACAGAGGTTTGAAGGGCTTAACAAGCAATTTCAATTAAATCTGGCGACACATATGAGATTTTTATGGTTTTAAAAAGCATGTTATTTTTCCTCTTAAAACAGGTTGACAAAAGAAACAATAAAAGGAAGAGTTAAGCTTATACATATTCAACCTGTGATTGCCTGATAAAAGAGGATATATTTAAACTTGTTGACACCAGGTCACTTTATCACGTGTTAGCTTTATCATGTGACTTGGTTTTATGACCTGCCAAATCTTCATTTGTGGCTGTTAATCTGAAAAAGAGCCCTCTCTTACACATATTTTTCCGTTGAGTTTGAGTGTCGATTTCTGTTAAAATTATTTCACTCTATTCGCTTAATTCTAAAAATCATATCGCGACAATATAATGACATGACTGATGACGTAATCTATAAAACTGTGACGAAGCTTCACCTGCGTGTTTACATTTAACTTCGAAAACTGAAAGATTTTAAACATATATCTGGAGGGATTCAACGCAGATTTCATCCGCCGAGGAGGATTTCAGAAATAGTAGCTTTACATCTTATCTAAATCTATGTCCTTACACTGATAAAGAGCAAGGAAGGCATGAAATAGAAGTTTAAAAATATGACCTATTACCTACGTCAATGGCATCAACAACTTTCACGATTTGAAAAAAAGACATATGAATGCTGATTAATTTGTATATTAAATTGTTGCATATAAAAAGTCATTTTCCCTATCATAATGATTAATATCGGGAAAATAGCTTTTGAGATGTGACTGACATTGCCCACATTCTGATAAAGGGAAATAGTTATTTGCTAGTCATTGTCATAGAAACCATGTAGTTTCACATCACAAATCTACATTCCGAAATATACTGAGCGGCTTTAAAAACGCAATAAAGTAAATTTTAATATAGATCACGTAAACGTTTATTATTTTAGCTATTGTTATATTAAAAAAGATGGCCTATTGGATTGACTTAATCGTTGATCGATTTGACATTTCGTTTAGTTCCGGCATAACAATTTAATTCTCAATCTTATTTGGCATCGCATTTTTCACGGTTAATGGATTTCATTAAAGGATAGTAGACGATTGATATCTCAAACCTTAAAAAATGAAATAAAGTCACACAGATTGATACAACTGTGCTCTGGATCAAATATGTCACAAGAGCAATTGTTCCATAGAATCGGGGCGCCAGTATGATACTATCTTCGCTGGACGCACAAGTTATTTTTTAATGCCATCAAGATTTAAAGAACGGTGAAATAGGCCATGCAAATAAAGGCTTTCAGAAGACTCAAAATGTCAGCTCAGTCCAATCTGCATTAACATGGATATCGCTAGTGCTTTTACGAAAAGAAAGGAAAATGTCATATGAGAAGTCATTTCTTGTCAGTCAGTAAGCCAGAGATTTCGAACAATCATGCTTAAAGGCAGTATGGGTGATTTATATTATCCCTTGATCAATTTTAACTAACTCTAAAATTCTTTTGCCTTTGGATTCATTTAAAACAAAACAAATTTTAATTTCAAAGGGTATGTCTAAAATTGTCACTGTAAATAGAATAGATTCAAGATTACAGGAACGATAGACTATACGGAACACATTAAGGAAACAAAAATTGTGTTTTAGTCCGAGTTTGTGTTTTTATATTTCCATTTAAGTGATGTTTAAGGTATTTCGTTTTAAGAAGCCCAGTATAATTCTATAAATATAGGCGTTGCGAGCCATTGTCAGGAAAACCTTAATTATCTGGGTATATTAATAACCGGGAATCCTTGGCGAGTCTACGTAAAAGACCACAAACATCAATGGCAACCTTGAGCAAAAATCAACAAAATGTTAACGCTTGGTGTAATTTTTAAAACAAAACGCAGAGTTTTACTCGTCAATTCTTCGTAAAACGGCCCAATTTCAGTTGCTATTTTGAGCCAACATGTCATATCTTCAAATCTCAGTGAATTTTGTTTATTTCGAAAGGGTGTGTTTCGAGATTATGTTGGTAGGTTATTTTCGTTTACCACGCATGTTTAACGGGGTTATGAGACTATATATTTACGCACCCAAATTACAGATACGCAACATCATGAACTTGCTTATCACTGTGCGTGCATGTAGGGTAAAATACATTATGAATAATCTAATACCTTAGGTCTCTTAATTTCATACAAGTCGTGTCCAGGAAATTGACCATTTGAAAAAATCTTAATAATTCGTACATGAAATTTGTGCTTTATCAGACAGAATTAATAATACGTTTGTATCTTAATTCATTTACGATACTCTTTGAATATATTAAGCATATTTTTTATCTTACAATGAAAAGTGTACACTGGGGGGTCATTATTTCTTATAAGTAATTAATATTTTCCCCTCTTTGACCTATATATTCTTGTAACGTATCTGTCACTTCGCTTGTTGATTCCGGAATTTGAAATTGAACATTAACGAAGATTTATTATTGTAGTGAATGAAAAGGAATGGGATTTCTTTATCCTATGAATATGTTCTACCCCTTTTAGGATGTAAATGTCTTGCAACTGCATCACTGAGTATTTACAATATCCCTGTCACCTATTTGAACTGGGTTTCGACTGCAATATTTTAGGCTATTGCATCACATGCCTTTGGTTTTTTCGTCATTATTAAAAGAAAGTGAAGAAGCGCAATCTTTAGAATAACTTGTTTCAAAAGTTAAAATTGCTAATTGGCGATAATCCCTGCTTGTGTAATGAAATTATCTTTTTAATAACAAACAAAATTCTATACCGTACTATGTAAGCCCCATGGTAAATTATATTACTTTCAGATGTCTTTTTCTTTATTTCAGAGTTTTGTTAAGCGTTGTGATGTGTTTTCAAATCAGAGAATTCCATGATGCACGTTTTTACAAACGATAAAAATAATTTGGTAAAATGAAGCTATATTAACCGCCCCCCCCACCCCACCCCACCAAAACGTTTGGCAAGTCAATTCGAATATTTGTATTATTAAATTTGTATTAGAAAAACAACAAACATGTGCTTCAGCGATCTTTCTTATAGCAATTTAAGAAAAAAATTAATGTTTAATTTAAGAAATGGGAAATAGTTCAAGTTGATACAATCGTAAAGTGTTCATAAACTAGCGGGCCGTTGCAATGTCATTTGCTAGCGCAAAGGGGAACTTCTCGAAAAGTCTTAATACATTGTTTATATAATACAGACCGCAGAGGCTTCCTGTGTTGGGACTTGACTCTGGAAAGATTATACGAAAGAGCAAATAAATTCTACGGTACTTCAAACTTTTATTTAAATTTTATTTTCTTAAACATTTCTAACCGGATGTGCCTAAGCCTCATCAATCTCTTTTCAGATACTGACTCTATTATTTGCAGGATGGTCTTTTTTCAACAAGAGGTATTTAAATTTTTAATTAAAGCGGTTATTTCCTTTTTCAATAAGGTTTTAAGGTTCAACTTTTTACCATATTATTGATGATTCCAATGTAAGCCTTTTAAGCTCAAGTTTGGGTGATTTCTAGCGACAAATATCTCTAATGGACTCTATGAGAAAATATCTTTCGGCGGTTTGGTTCTGAAACCTGATAACTGCGTCTTAAATAAAGCTGCAACAACGATGACATTTAAATAAAAAAAACACGATATGCTTGTTTGTGAATTGCATCTTCTTAGTTTTGCTTAATTTTTTGGAAATTGCTTAGCACAGCATCCCGGGACTGTGAAAAATATAGAACATTGACAGCATTCTGATGTCAGAATGCTCAGTTCAAACATCTACTTTTTACCTGGATTTTCAGGAAAAATGATTTTAATGGTACATTTCTATAAAGAAATACAACAATATATATTACATAAGCTGAAAACCAAACTATTGTTTCCTAACCAAACTATTGATTTACGAAGGACAATGTCAGCCAATTGACAAGGATGGATCGGAAAAAAAACTTCTACATATTAAAAGGCACAGGATGACAAACATATCTACATGACAGGGTCCTTTTCAATTATCAATATTCAATAAAACACTGAATGACTATCATCGATGAGCTTAAGCGTTCTAATTGAACATTCAAGGGGGATTCTTTACTTTTATTCGGAGATTTCAAGCTCAGACAAAATTTTTAATGACATTTTATTTTCGGAAGATTAAAGTTTAAAATTGAATGATCACAGTATACATACATTTTGAAATACAGATAAAAACGGAAAATTACGCGCAGCAAATTAGATAAAAAATAGGTATTAATTAACCACATATAAATAAGTATAACAGGGACTTTTTCTCATGACTACTTTTGACAGATACGTCACGATGACAAACTACAGACATTATTCCCTTTAATATACAAATATCAAACGAGTGTTTGTTTTTTAAATAACTTGTCACCATGTAGAAAAAATATGAAAATAGCGGTTACCGTAAAGATCTGAGGTAGTTTATCTGCTCGATCTTTATCAAACTTCATAGACCTTCTTCTGTTAAATGAACACCCGGGAACATTCATGTGGTCAAATAGACTAACTTCATCGAATAGCATCAAGAACAAGACTCTGAGATATTTTCATGTTTGTTATGGTGTTTCAAACTTAACATGAAAACAGAACATAACGTATCCGTCATTTGTATCAGTCGTTTTATGATTTCAAGGTAACTCACAGGAATACAATCATTAAATTACTTTTTCTGAATCCTTTAGTCAATGTCTTTCTAATAATATGCGTTGTCAGGTTAGAAACACTGTGTTCAATCAAACATGAGCTGTAAAAGCCGTAGTGTTTCTGTTATAAATTTTTGAAAATTCTTGATTAGCTACAAACGCCTCCTACCATTCGCTCATTCATTATAACAGCCCACCCAAGCGGATTTTTTTCGTTTACTACATAATTACTTTTGTAAATTAAATATTAAGAATGTCCTTTACAAAAGTATAAAGTCTGGTTTCTCTCTGATAAGATACCATTGTGTATTTGTTATTGAAATCGTCTACATCGTATTTGTTGCGAATTTTCAAAAACTTGAACAATTTCAAAAATATTTGATTATTTTTTCATTGCCTTGTTACGAGGGTTGTTCAAAAATTAACCGGATTTTGCCCCGCAAAATTTTGTTTTTGAAGCAATCAATCTAAATTTGGTATCATTCGCTGTCGCAATTCAATCCACAAATTGTAACTTAAAATTGATATAGTTATCGAACATAGCGCTCGCGCATCTGCCATATAAAATGTCATGGAAACGAGTACCCGGTGCAGCAGATAAAATAATCCATATATTTGGTCTTCGCTTGTAAATATTCTTTCTTTTCAAACTGTTGAAAAACTTGAAAATTGATTTGAGTTGCTGGAATAAGTTTTACAAATGCCTTGTCTTAATTTGAAGTAATTTGACCTTATAATTTTTCGATAAGGTTAGTTTAAAATGTGGCGGGGTAACTGATTCGGAACGTTCTAGAAGACGTCAAATGATTCCTCGGAATTTTGATTTTTTAAATATTCTATTCGAAATCTACAAAAATACCGAAAGACATATATAAAATTCTTGTCACGCTTAAAGGGAATTGTTTATTCTTCCAAATGCTTAATTTTCATCGGTAAAGACGCTTCCGTGCCACGTGAGATAAGAGGAAGAACGGACAGAGAGAAACTTATCCAAGCAACTGTAGGGACGTCAATGACCGAATCTCAGGAAATTACAGGCGATTTTCTAAGGGGCACCTTTCTGAGAACTTTAATTTTCACAATTCGATTTTCCCTTATACAAACCATACAAGCACAGCTCAATTATAGGAACACTGAATTCATCCTTCTTCCATGAATAACGAGTCGCGACAAGCTAAATTACACAGCATCAAGTGCCTCGATTTTCGACAATGTCGCTAGCGTCATGTTCTGTGCGCCGCCACCCAATACCAATGTGTATTTGTTTGCGTGTGAAATGAATATGAATCGTTCAAATGCTTCAGGTTTTGGCAAGGTTGTGCATATAAAGTGTCCTGTTAATATGAGTATGCTATAAATCAATGATGATTTATTGACCTAATCCGGATAAAAATTGAACATCCCTCGTATATCAGCAAAATAGAAAAACCCATGCATGTTGCTAAATTATTTTGAAATGTAACAAAATAAAGATATTAAGTAGGGTACCCCCGACCGTCTACTGGTAAAAAGTGGCATTTGACACCCATATAAAGCGGTATAACAAGAAAATTCTGTAATTGACTTTTATTTTTTATTTTCCTGTAAGTTCATGTTATGGGCTTTCAAAAAAGCCAAAACCGATAATCTTTTCAAATAAATAAGACCTAAAACACGATTTTTCTGGAAATGGGCCATTATACGTAGATTGAACGTACTGCGTATTGTCATCAGATTACAACGTGTTCAAAATATCCGGGAAATCATTTAAGAAATATTCTATTCTTCAAGCGTATAACCGAAATAAGGCTATAAGCCGAATAATTTAAAAAGAAAATGACCCAAATTACTACAATAACTTTCGAGGTACTTTTCATGCTACCCAGTCGATTGTCCGAATGGGTACATTTACTCCGCAATCAGACAAACAGATTCTGAACACAGAAACACAAAATGCCGTCTGACACTAATAAGCAAGACGCCCAAGAAGGTCTGGCTCGCTATACTGGCTAATATAAACATATAGAGGCGCTGATAATTCCAAGAAAGTTATCATACGCAAACAACTACCTTATATTATAAGAGCATGCTTTCCAATTGATCAAACCTATTTGATTGAAACTTACTAAGAACGGATATTCAGTTATGCAACTAAGTTACAGTTTTAACAAATTAAAGTTTGTACTTACTTTTGACGATATGAAAAAAGCTCATGAAAATCAACCTTTCCTAAATTACTTATCTGTTTACAAACGAAAAGTTTTGAAACATGACACTTACGGATAATAATTCTGTTCAGTGATTATTTGAAATCATGCCCCAAATTCAACGAAGTTGGGTATGTTGCTTTGCTCATGTCGGTCGGTAGACCTAACCTTGTCCGGATAATTCGAGACAAAAATGAAGGTCAATGAAATTTCACAGACAAATACCACTTTGAGTAAATGGTCCCTATCATTTCTAGCTCGAAGCACCAAAATGAGCACATACATTCACCTTTAGGTGTATATGACCCCTATTGTATTTGATAGAAATCCAAGTAAGATCAAGGTCACTGTGCTTCAAAGGAAAGAAATTTTTACCGTGATGATAATTAGAGACAGAAATGATGTAGATTCATCACAATTGGCACAGTTATGCATTCCCGGTGAAGACTTTCCCTTTTGTTTTATAGGGAAATCCATCGAAGGTGACTGAGATATTTTATATATTGGACAGAAAACTTATCGTGATATTAATTCGTGACAAGAACTGAGTTGGATCACCAAATTAGCGAATTCGCAGATATTTATCACCCGCCAGTAAATAATATCCATCTTGTAATTGAGAGAAACCCATCAGTGTCGACTTTGAACAACGTATACATATAGACAAAAGCCTTGTCCGGGTGATAATTCGGGACAAAATAGAACTAGGATCACCAAAATTGTCAGACATTCCCCTCCATGACAATGTAGATAATCTCTATTGCTTTTTGAGAAAAATCACAAAATTGCGATTTTTAACTTAGCGATAATTTGGTAAAAAAAATCGTGATGATAACTAGTGGCCAGCAAAATAAGCACAGGCATTTATCTTCAGGTGTAGATGAATCGTATTGATATAAGAGAACCAATCGAAGATGAAAAACAGGGAACATCCTTGTCCAGAAAAAGAACAGAGACTAGTTTTTCATAGGTCATCATTTTTGGCACAAACAACCATTTTCAACTGTAATGGTCCCCGTTTTATAGCAAACAGTTATGTCATGGGTTTTCGTGTAACTGTTGTCCCGAGTTGGGGATGAAATTCTGACCTGTTGTCCGATGCCAAAGGTAGAGGGCAACAGTTCAAAATGTTATCTTCGACACCGAGGGCAATAGTTTTTCACTGTTCAACGAAACAACATAAAATAACCTTTTCATTACATGATAAGTATTGTGTGAATATGTTTAATTCAAGAATGTGTATCAGAAATGATAAATACAGGGAAGATTTATTTTTTGCTTCATGTATTTTCTTAACAACAAACTGACGTCATTTGGCAAAGGTCTTATAGTTCTATACTTATGCGCATGGATGAAACTATTCAAACTGTTGACTGGTCACGTGATGGATAGTGTAATAACCTGTGAAACAGCTTTAAATGATTATTTACTTTTATACAAGAGATCACGTTATATATCAGCCTATTTTAAGTCAAGGTCAATGAGTAACCTTAAGCTTTATTCATTTACATGAAAATTATTTTTAGCATGAGGATTCCAAGCTTTGTTCAACAATTAAAAAGGCATTTATCTTATTGTACTCATGATCTATACTCATTTTGTACCAAAACATCAAATGTCAATGTCACTCTCATTTTGCTGATTGTTTTGATCATTGGGTCCCAGAGATGATCACCTTACTGGTGTACTGACAAATCATCATGAAAACCAAAACTTAAACACAAAATTTAATGAAAAGTTTTTACTTTTATCTAAATCTTTCTAATTTTAGGTAGGTCAAATTGTCAAGGATTTATGCTATTTTATATGTCAGTAGAGGGACATGATTGTTTAACACACAGAGCCCTGGTTGTCTATTGGTTTGTCAATATTGATTTGTTGTGACATGCCGCCGAAGATTGCAGTTTATTGGCATTATATTCTTCGTCTGTAACCCTAACATCTACGACTGTGTCAGCAGCTCCTTTATTTCTAGATGGCCTTGGATGCAAAAAGTCTTGTTAAAGTAACTCCTTTTATATATATATATTTTTTTTTACGAATATGGTTGAATTATTTCATAATCACCTAACCTTAGCCTAATTGTTAAATTTTCCCACTCCTGGCTGAACAGTGGAAAAAAGGGCCTATATGGGAATTAACTCTTACCTCCTGCTTTAAGTCTAATGCACTATTTCGGTGTTCTCTTCAGACATGAAGAGAGAAAGCCTTAAAATGATTGGACTTTCAACTAAAAGTCTTATCGCACTTTGTGAATACGCGAAGCTCATTCATACATTAGTGTAATTAGGTATTTAGTGCCATACCTTCATCATCAAAGAAAATTAATCTTCAAACCTAACGATTTAAAATTATGAAGTAAAAGTGTAAAGATTCATTCAAAATAAGACAGATATCTTATAGCACTTCTATATGCGCAAACTTAGTAAATGGTTGCGTCCTCAAATCATTTCATTGATGAATGAAACCAATTAATCAGCCGATCAGAATGCGCGTATCTTGATGAACACGATGAAAATTAATGGTAAAGTAGCCTTACATTTTGCATAACAGTACTCGTGTTTGCTTTGTTAAACTTAATTCTGTGATTTTTTAGGATCGGCTTCTTGATAACGATTTTCCGTGTCTGATAGCCAGGAGAGGCTATGGATCTTGAGGAACGCAATCGACGCGAGTCCTTGTCTATTTCCAAAAGCAGAAACAAGGGGGGTGAAACTTACGTAATGATTTGAAATATGTTACTAATGGTATTTAGGCTCGCTTATTTAACCGTCTGTGATTAATTTAAATACCGTGTGTGATAGATCTCACGTTTCTTAAAAAATCCACACCCATATAACACCAATATAACCTTCATGACGTACATTCTTACACCTCTGAAATGTTTAATTATCACCTCATGACAAATTGGAAAACACCAGAAAAAGGTTTACATACAATGTTCATCTTGTCTTGTTTGTGAGAATCTAGTAAAGTCTTATTTATCAACAAAATGGACAAGATGTGTTTGTTAAACAACGAAATCCCCGGCACTGCATTTTTCAAAAACAGTTTGATACAAAATGGTAATCAACAGCACAACGAAACTCAATTTGGTATGCAACAAAAGAAAGATAATCGCAGAGTTTATTTTTTTCTTCACCTTTTTACCATTAAAAGGGACCTTCACATATGACAACGAAGATGGTACCAACCGAAAGGTCTTGTCATAAACAATACTCATGTGAAATTTGAAAGCCCAATCTTATGATAGGTAACGGCTAACGTAAAAGGGCTTTTTTGAGACACACAGGGTCAAAAGCAGACTGGACAAAAACAATATTCCCAAGATCTATCGATGGGGGCAAAAAACTTATATTCGTTGAAAAGAGTAGTCGTTTTCCTCGCCCGTTTAATGACATATGAGTTTAAAAAGCCAATTGTTGTACTTAAAGAAGATAATGAGAAGTTAAAGCAGACAAATGAACAATTACTCTAATCAAAAGTTTAAATCTCAAAAATACAAAATATAGGCAAACCTTTTAAGTCATACCAGAAGAAACAACCTGCTAGATATGTCAGAGATTTTCTGACAAACAGTCCTAATAAACAGGGTGTGAATGACCAAGAAGTTGAAAGGGTACATAGACTTAAAAAAGGAGAAACTAGAGGTTCAAGAACAATAATTGTTAAATTTTCAAATACACAAAAAATATAGACATTGAGAATTTTTTGCAGAAAAGCTAGGATAATGACAAGAGTAGTGGATTTTCAGTACACCAAGATTGCACAGGAAGGGTGAGGTGGGACAGAAAAGATTTCGCAAAAATGACAGTGGCAGCATGAAATAATAAGACATGTGCTGTATTGTGGTATGAAACATTTATGTTTGAGTATGTGTACAAGTATGATGAGAAGACTGATAATATAGTTTGTGTCGGTCATAGAAGAGGAAAGAGAAAACAAGGTAACAACTAAACAGGACCAGAGGAATTATGAACAAATGAAGACGATTACAATATAACCTAGTCGACGATGAAGATAAAATGTGTGAAAGTGTTATGCATGTTTTAATAATGGTTTTTCCCGTGTCTATTTTTAGAAATAGTCTGGGAAATTTCCGATACCTTGACACTGATAAACATGTATGTAGAATATTTTAGATCTTTCTAGAAAGGACTTTTAGAAAATGATTCAGACTCTAGAGTCGTCTAATATTCTATGCTATTCTAGATTGTTCTACGGTATTATATTAACAGCCAAGAAAAAATGTTTGTTTTAGTGTTTTTATAAAGAACAACCTAGTCGAACATGAAAAGAAACATTTAAGGATACTTTTTTTTACCCTTGATTCGTTATAAAGAACGAATAGAAAAAACTATGTCACATTTCATTTTGCCTATGTGTCCAAAGAGGGATTTCCAATACGAAATGTTGGAATCAAACTTATTCAGAAAACAGGGAGCCAAAATGTAACAAGATACGCCCGTTACACAGCTTAATGTAACTTTGGGTTAGGAGTAGAGTTCAAGTGATTTCAAATGAATATCTTTTGAACAGTTTTTGAGTAGACAGACAGATGAATAATTGTAGGAGGAGTATATTATTGCTATGATGAAACCTCATATACTATTAGAGATAAACTCTGGACAAGATTTAAACATAAAGAACAATAACTCAAAAAATAAGCTAGGTAGATTTATTGCTCTTTTGCACTGCACTTCCCCTTAATGCAATATATATACCCTTAAAGTTTCATGATCATAGCTCAAATACTTTTAGATATCTACTACGGAGAATATTCTAGTCTGATAAATCTATAAAGGGCAATAACCCAAGAAATAAGCCAGATAGAGTTACGGTCCTGTTACACTGCACTTCTCCTTGGTGAGATCTATCTACCCATCAAATTTCATGATCAAAGGTCAAATAAGTAAAGAGATATGCTCTGGACAAGATTCAAGTATAAAAAAAAACAAAGGGCAATTACTGAAATTATAAGCCAAGTAGAGTTATTGTTCTTTTCCACTGTGTTTTCCCTTGATGCCATCTATCAACCCATCAAATTTCATGATCATAGCTACTATACTTTAAGGGATATGCTCTGGACAAGATCAAAGTGTGAAAAACAACAAAGGGCAATAACTAAACAATTAAGCAAAGTAGAGTTATGGTATTTTTGCACTGCACTTTCCCTTGATGATATCTTTCTCCCCGTGAAGATTCATAATCATAGCTCCTATACTGTAAGAGATATGCTCCAAGATCAAAGTTTGAAAAACAACAAAGGGCAATAACTCAAAAAATAGGCCAGGTAGAGTTATGGTTCTTTCACATTACACTTTCCCTTGACTAGATCTATCTACCCTTGAAGTTTTATGGTCATAGCTCTTAAACTTATAGAGATATGCTCCGGACAAGATCTAAGTATGAAAAAAATCCAAAGGACAATAACTAATAAATAAGCCAAGAAGAGTGTTGGTTTTGTTCCACTGCACTTGATGAGATCTATTTACCCATAAAGTTTCATGATCATAGCTACTTACTTTTAGAGATATGCTCCGAGCAAGATCTAAGTAGGAAAAACCAAGAAACGGCAATAACTCGAAAAATAAGCCAAGTAGAGTTATGATTCTTTACCATTGTGTTTTCCCTTGGTGAGATCTATTCATCGATAAAGTTTCATGATCATAGCTTCTTTACTTTTATAGATATGCTCCGGACAAGTGCCAAGTAAAAAAAAACAAAGGGAAATAACTCAAAAATAGGACAGGAAGAGCTGTGGTTCTTGTGCACGGCACTCCGTTATGAGGAGAAGAATATTGCTGCCATGTTTCAAGAAAATCGGACTTAAGGTTACAGAGTTATGCTCCGGTCAAAGAAGTGCACGCCGCCGGACGCCGGACGACACGATGATCCAATAATACGTCCCGTCTTCGACGGGCGTAGAGAAATAAAATCTTAATAAGACTTTAATTACAAATGCTCATCTATAGAAGGTTACCTGAACGCAAGGACCAAAGACGTTTTAAATTGCATACCCTCTGATAACCCTTACAACATATTATATATCGAGATACAATGTATGAAAATGATTCATTTTATTTTTCTAGAGAGAACAAAGTTGTCCTAAGATCTTATCTCTTTCGCTTATCCTTTGTAATATTTTGTTGATTTGAATGATTTACATTTTTAATGAAGGACTGCGAAGTGATATTGATGGGAAGTACACGTGTGTTGCGAACAGTGGAACAAGTACAGGGTTGTTATTCCTCTCTCTTTAATGATTTTAGGTGGGTCATCGAGAAATAACGGTAGATTATCACTTGATAATCTCATCGCAAAAGCAGTGAAATTATCAAAAAACCTATACCCTGCATTTGTGCATTTCATCTTATCTGACGTCATCTATGCGGGGCGAAATAAGTGACGTCACAATGAACGTTGCATAGCAATCAAGTGCAAAATCAATTGCAAAATGAAGCGCTTTGCGAAAATATGCTCTAGTAATTTCAAATTTGGTCTCATGTTTGCAATAAAGAAATAGAATAATCGTTTCTTTATAGAGTAAGATCGATTAATATTTCATTTCGTGAACAAAAAAGCTATATTTTCTAAAAAATATAGCTTTTGTTGTTCACTCAATGAAATATTAATCGATCTTACACTGAAACAAACGATTATCCTCTATTTGTTTAACTTTAAAATCGAAGAAAGAACAGAATCATATCAATTTCCTATATTTTCTCTGTTCTCATTAAATTGTGCACCCATCAATACTATTTAGAATGGTAGTGTTGATCTTCAAGATGAAGTGAATAACTATATCGAAATGTTATGATGCAACATCAAATTTACTTCAACAGAAATGTAATGAAATATAATTCAAAATAAGTTGTATATACTACGATACTTGAATTCTGATTGGCTGAAACGTTTGTTGAAATACCAATGAAAACAATTTTGAGTATGCAGCTATTTTGTCTCACTCGCCATGCTTATCCAATTTCATTCCTAAATAATTCCAAAACCATTCGCCTTCCAGTTTAACTGTGTTGTTAACTGCAGTGGTATTTTAAACAAGGAATGAAATGATGGATTATCTGCAGTATAACTACAAATATTAAAAGCAGTGTAAAAACCATTATACAAATTAATCCTAAAATCAGTCATTTGTCCAAAGACCTTTCGACGAGTTCTAAAATTTACTAAAACTCTTTTTCACCTAAACTATTTCGACTAGTATGGACCAGAATTGATAGAATGATCCTACGTCGACTTCTTACAAACCACCTTGAATAGCAAATTTAGTATGTGGAAGAAGTATGGTGTGGTAGGACAAAGAGAAATTCTTGAAAAGTTTTAAATTTTTTATAAACCATGAGTGCGTTAAAGACTAGCCAGGATACTCTTTTTGGTTACCTATTCCAAACTTCATCCTAAGATTTTTGATTCGCAGAGAAATTGGAATAAACCAGACAGCTTTTTAGACAAAGAGAGATTTGATTAATTCTTAGACTTCTCTTTAACTCATGAGCCGATAAAGAGCGATCTAAAGAGTAATGTTTTTATGATGGGTGTTCCAGAAGTTCACGGACTAAGGCCATATCTCAAAGACTGCTAATCGTATAAAATTAAAAAAAAAAGTCATAGTTTATAGTGCTTCACTTTCTTAAACCAGATTTATTGGCTTTATGCCAAACATATGTCATGATATGAGAGCCCACAGACATGTACAATGCGAAAAGCGGTGCACGCCGCAAGTTTCTAATGTATATCGTTGACGTCGAGATATTCAAAACAAAAACTGTATTTGAAATTTATCCATTAAAATCCTCAAAATTTCGATTTACCACAGATTATTACTAAAAGTATCATTTTATCACTCATGTTCAGATAATAGCACTTAAAGCAACTATCGTTAAGTGTCAAAATGCCTTGACATTATGCTTTCTGATTAATTACATTTTTACAAACAGTTGACACATGTCCATCATTTGATTACAAAGTTAAGTTTGAATAAATTGGATTTTCACACTTGCTTGTTGCAAATGTTTTGTTGTGGAAATATGTTTTGGGAGTGCTTATCTAGGTATCAGTGACAATCCCCACGACCACCTGCTTTCTGTTACAAATCGCAACCCGACGTCGACTAGCTGACGTCCTGGTGGCTGCATTCTATCTACCACAAATGTTGACCAAGTCAATCAATTCTTGTAATGAAACGTATTTCCACAAAAAAGTATCTTAAAAAAACACTGTGTCTATATTGGAACAGCACACGAAGTTCTAAGACATTTATTTGAGTTTAAGGTAATATAATTAGTTCGAGTCACGAACATGTATGCGTAAACACAAAAAAACCGCTTGGCGTAATGTATGTCTCTATCGAAACGCCTTTTGAACGTGTTATGAGAATAAAAGATTAAGATGCTATACCTTAAGTACCATTCCGGCTAAAAATGAGGCAGATCATGGAAAATGAAACTTTATTTATATACTGGGGATACCTTAGGTAGATAGGGCAACTTTTTGACTTACATCATTTTATTCAATACAATTGTTACCGTTGTAACGCAGTAAACATATTTCAAATGTCCCCATTTTCGAGATAAATCATTGTACTTTTTAGCAGAAATAGCATGTTTAACAAAACAATAATTTCTATCTAATTCAATATTTTAAATATTTCTTAGATCTATGAGTGCAACTGACGAAGTAAGAAACAGTGAGCATAGAAAAAATAAATTCTTTATAGAGCCTCCTGTTTAAGACAAGCACAAAGTAAATTTACAAAGAGGTCGACATTTTTTGTCACAAGATACACCCGTCACACAGCTTGATGTAGTTTTGGGTTAAGAGTAGAAATGGAGTGATTTCGAATGAATATCTATTAGACAATTTTTTGAGACAAACAAATGAATAATTGAAGTAGGAGTATATTATTATTATGATCAAAGCTCATATACCATTAGAGATACCATTAGAGATAAGCTGTGGATAAGATTCAAGTATGAAGAACAACAAAGGGCAATAACTAAAAAAATAAGCACAGTAGAGCTTCGGCTCTGTTGGACTGCACTCTATATACTCATGAAGTTTCATGATCATAGCTCAAATACTTTAAGAGAAATGAGCTGTACAATATATAAGTATGCAAACTTACAAAGGACAATAACTCAAGAAATAAGCAAGATATAGTAACGGTCATTTTGCACTGTACCTCCCCTTCATGAGATCTGTCTACCCATCAAATTTAGAGGGCTATGCTCCGGACAAGATCCAAGTTTTAAAAAACAAAGGCAATAACTCAAAAAATAAGCCAAGTAGAGTAATGGTTCTTTTTCACTACCCTTCCTCTTGATGATATCTATCTACCCATCAGATTTCATGATCGTAGCTCCCTTTCTTTTAGAGATATGCTACGGCCAATATCTAAGTATGAAAAACAACAAAGGACAATAACTCAAAAAATAAGCCAGGTAGAGTTATGTTTTTTCTGCACTCCACTTCTCCTTGATAGGATTTATCTACTCATCAAGTTTCGTGTTCGTAGCTCCCATACTTTTAGAGATATGTTCCGGACAATATCCTTGTATGAAAAACAGCAAAGGGCAATAACAAAAAAAAAAAACATGCCAGATAGAGTTGTGTTTTTTTTTCACTGCACTTCCCCTTGATAAGGTGTATCTACCCATCAATTTTCATTATCGTAGCTCCTATATTTTAGAGATATGCTCCGGACAAGATCGAAGTATAAAAAACAAGAGGCCCATGAGGGCCTGTATCGATGCACTGGCTTTAAAATATTTAGACTTTCATTAAATAAAGCTTACTTTAAATGAATACATCAACACTCCGAAATCTCATAAGACCTATTTAATAATGATAAACTGGTTCTGGTCCATATTTACCAAAATACTCAATCACAATGAACCCGCAACCCTTTACCCATCTTATTAAAACATAAGGTTCAGGAGATGTCGTTCAAAGATTTTGGGCTCAAAATAGGCCCCGCCTACCACGCCCATATTTATGGACCAATCAAAATTTCTTGAACAATTTAGGTAAATAGTCACCCAAGAAACATTCTGGTAAAGTTTCATTGAAATCGGATGAGTGGTTCACGAGGAGATATCGTTCAAAGATTTTTGCCTCAAAATAAGACCCGCCCAGCCACACCCAAATTTATGGGTCAATCAAAATTTAGCAAATAATTTTTGAAAAGAGACACTCCAGGAACATTCTGGTAAAGTTTCGTTGAAATCAGCCAAATGGTTCAGGAGAAAATGTCAATTGAAAATTTCGGGCTCAAAGTAGGCCCCGCCCTGCCATGCCCATATTTAAGGACCAATCAAAATTTCTTGAACAATTTAGGTAAAGGGTCAACCAAGGAACATCCATGCAAAGTTGCATTGAAATCGGCCCAATGGTTTGGGAGGAGAAGATTTTTAAAGATATCAAAATGAAAAGGCCACGCCCTGCCACTCCAATATTTGGGGGCCAATCAAAATTCTTTGAACAATTTAAGAAGAGGGCCACCCAAGGATCATTTCTACGAAGTTTGGTTAAAATCCGCCCATTGGTTTGGGAGGAGAAGATGTTTAAAGAAAAAGTTTACGCACGGACGGACGCACGACGGACACTCCGCCATGACAATAGCCCGCTGGCCTTCGGCCATTGGAGCTAACAAAGGACAATATCTGAAAGAATAGGCCAGGTAGTGTTATGCTTCTTGTTCACTGCACTCCGTTATGAGGAGAAGAATAAACCTGCCAAGTTTCAAGGAAATGGGACATAAGGTTACAGACTTATGCTCCGGACATAGAAGTGCCTTCGACGGGCGTATAAAAAGGGTAAAAAACCATTTTCAGCACTTATTAGAAAACAATTCCTAAAAACCTCCATTCAACTTTCACAATTAGTTATTATCAAATTGAAGTCACTTGTGTCCACCTTTAGCCCAAATGGAGAAACCCGGGTTTAACTTTTTTATCTAATGAATATTGTAGCGATCTAGCCATGTACCGTTTAAAGCAAATTACTGTAAACACTCCCTCATAAAATAAGTTTCCGATTTTTGTCTAGAGTATGATTTCTAATTTTTTGATGAATTCAAAACAATCAGGCACAGTTGCTCCCATGAGTGAGTACTAGTGTAAAGTTAATTGTTCATCAGAGTAAACAACAGGCCAAGGTCATGGCTGAAAATCAAGTAGGTAAGGGGTAAAGCAACGGATTTTGTGTCCAGAAAATATCTTTTTCATTTTTCTATATCAATTTCGTTATAACTTGACATAGTTGTTGTCCTTCACGAGTTCAAATTCATGCATAGTGTTTGTTTAAATATACCAAGGGTCAAGGTCACTGTTAAAGTCAAACGATTATATATGGTCTTGTCTGGAGCATGGCTTCTACATTGAGGAGTGGATTTCAAAATAAAATTGCAGTGATCCACCTTGGCGAGTTATTCTGTCATATATAGAATTAATTTGGACATGCCAAGCTCAAGGTCAAGCAATAAAATTTCTTGTCTATAGCATACATTTACATTAATGCATGAGTTTCAATATAACTAGGCACAATTATTCTCCTTGATGAGTATTTCTATCATCTAAAGATTAAATTTGGATATAATACATGTCAATGATCAACGTCAAGCGATGAAAATTGGTCTTATGCAGCGCTTATTTTTTACATTTATGAATAAGTTTCAGAACAACCTAGTACATTTGTACCCTTTCATGATGAGCTGTGCAAAGAGTTCGTCTGAATAGGGGCTTATTCAAGGTCACAGCTCAAAATCAAACAAAAAGATATGTGTTGTCTTGAACAGATCTCATATCTCAAACAATTAGGTATGGACTCTAAAGTTGAAAATAACTTAGCACAGTTGTTCCTTTTGATGATTTGGGGTTGCTAATTGAAGACCTATGTGGGAATGCAGCTGAAAGCTAGGTAAGGATGTGATGGTAGTATTGGTGTGAGAAATACTAGGATTCAATTGTTAGGTGCTCCAGCCGCCGCGATATGACCGAAAAAAAAATGTTAAAAGCGGCGTAAAACCCTATGTAAAACAAACACAACCAAGAAATATCCATGCCAAGTTTCATTGAAATTGGCCAAAGTGTGTGGGAGAAGAATAAGTGAAATAATAAAGAATAAATAAAAGTCCCACCCTGTCATGCCCAGTTTTTTTTTTTTTGTTTTTTTTTTGGTTCGATCAATAATCCTTTAACAATTTAAGTATAGGGTCACCCAATAACTATTCATGCCAAATTTCATTGAAATTGGCCAAATGATTTCTGACCAGACGATTTTTAAAGCGAAAATAAAGTGAAAATGAGCCCGAACTTACCTTGCCCTCATTTTGAGGTCAATCAAAGGGTTTACCCAGGGAACATTCATGTCAAATTTTCATTGAAATCGGCAAAGAGAAGATTATTAAGGAATTAAAAGTGAAAATAAACTTAAATAAACCTTGCCCTGCCACGCATATATTTAGGGGTCAATCAATTTTTTTTAACAATTTAGGTAAATTTTCACCCAAGGAATGCCCATACAGAGTTTCATTGAAATTGGCGTAATGGTTAGGGAGGGGACAATTTTTTACGACTACTTTCGGGATTCAATGAAAATTTCTTTAACAATTTAAGTAAGGGATCAACCAAGAAATGTCCATGTCAAGTTTCATGGAAATCGGCCTAATGGTTTGGGAATTTTTTAAAAAAATTTAACGTGAAAAAAAGTGAAATAAGCCCAGCCCTGTCATACTCATGTTTGAGGATCAATCCAAATTTCTTTAACAATTTAGGTAAAGGGTTACCCAATGAACATCCATGCAAGGTTTCATTGAAATTAGTCCAATGGTTTTGGAGAATAAGTCCCGCCCTGCCACGCTCAGACTTTGGGGTCAATCAAAATTCCTTGAACTCTTTTAGAAGAGGGTCCTCAAAGGAACATTTTTGCAAAGTTTTGTTAAAATCCGCCAATCGGTTTGGGAGAAAAGGGTTTAAAGAAAAAGTTTACGAACGGACGCATGGACTGACGCATGTACGACGGACAAAAAAACCATGACAATAGCTCGCAGGCCTTCAAAAAACAGCAAGGTTTGATGCAAATTTGTAATTACTGATGCACCAAACCTTAGTTCCACTTAAAACATATAGATCTACATCATTTCTAAAAAAAGCATCGTCCTTAGAATACTCCTCAAACCAATCCTTCTGTTTCTCTGTACATATATAAGAAATAAAATAATCAACAGGAAATGTTTGGTAAAACTTTTCTCCACAGATTACTGGTTTAAATCTTCACCAGGGTAGTATTTTGGTCTGGTATGTTCCAGAAAGTTTTGAACCCTTTTTATACGCCGCCGGAGGCGGACGTATATTGGCGTCATCTTCTCCGTCTGTCCGTCCGTCCATCCGTCCATCCGTCCGTCCGTCCGTCCATCCGTCCGTCCATCCGTCCGTCCGTACGTCCGTCCACTTTTCTTGTCAACGCAACTCCTCCTAAACTACTGGCTGGATCTTCTTGAAACTTGGTCAATATTATCACCTCAATTGGTAGATGTGCATGAAGGAAGGATTTTACGGTTCGTTGATTTTTGCCTGAGTTATGCCCCTTGATAACTTAGTCTCTGGGTCCACTTTTCTTGTCAACGCAACTCCTCCTAAGTTTCTGGCTGGATCTTCTTGAAACTTGGTCAATGTAATCACCTCAATTGGTAGATGTGCATGAAGGAAGGATTTTACGGTTCATTGATTTTTGCCTGAGTTATGCCCCTTGATAACTTAGTCTCTGGGTCCACTTTTCTTGTCAACGCAACTCCTCCTAAGTTTCTGGCTGGATCTTTTTGAAACTTGGTCGATGTTATCACCTCAATTGGTAGATGTGCATGAAGGAAGGATTTTATGGTTCGTTAATTTTTGCCTGAGTTATGCCCCTTGATAACTTAGTCTCTGGGTCCACTTTTCTTGTCAACGCAACGCCTCCTAAGTTTCTGGCTGGATCTTTTTGAAACTTGGTCTATGTAATCACCTCAATTGGTAGATGTTCATGAAGGAAGGATTTTACGGTTCATTGATTTTTGCCTAAGTTATGCCCCTTAAAACTTAGTCTCTGGGTCCACTTTTCTTGTCAACGCAACTCCTCCTAAGTTTCCGGCTGGATCTTCTTGAAACTTGGTCAATGTTATCACCTCAATTGGTAGATGTGCATGAAGGAAGGATTTTATGGTTTGTTGATTTTTGCCTGAGTTATGCCCCTTAAAAACTTAGTATCTAGGGCTCATTGAAATTGCAGCCTTTTGAACACAAATCCTCCTTACTTTTTGTCTTTATTTAAATGAAACTTGGTCAATGTCATCACCATAATTTGAAGATGTACATGGATCAAGGATTTTATGGCTCATTTATTTCCCTGAATTATGCCCCCTTAAAACTTAGTGCCTGGGGCTTATTGAAATTGCAGCCATGTGAAGGCAACTCCTCCTAACTTTTTGTCTTGATTTAAATGAAACTTGGTCATTTTCAATTTGGTTCTGTCAAAATAAGTAGTGTCTACAATTATTTCTGTGAAACAGCAGCAATGTGGCGGCGTATTTTGTGACGATGGCACTCTTGTTTTTAATTAAGCTGACACAAGGAACATTCCTGTCAGGTTTTATGAAGATTGACTCACCGGTTAAGGAGGAGAAGAAATTTAAAGAAATTGTGGACTACAGACGACACAGGACAGACATTGGATTATCACAATAGCTACTCTTGACCACTTCTTGACAAATATGAAAATAACGAAATTGTTGCAAAGCCATCAGAGAGAAATGTGTTTAATACAACTATTCAAATCCTTCCATTAATTACGGTACACAGAATTGATTGATTGATTGATTGGAGTTTAACGCCGCTTTCAACATTATTTCAGTTATATCGCGGCGGCTGGAGCACCTAACAATGGTTTCCTGGTATTTCTCTTACCAGTATAACCACCACATCCTTTCCTAGCCTCCAGCTACTATCTCACATAGGTCTACGATTATTAACCCATTGGTGAGAGACAAATAGTCGGAAAGAATGAGTGCCGCCGTCGGGGATCGAACCCGGGACCTCTAGATTGACAGTCCGACGCGCTACCAACAGCGCTATGACGGCGGCACGGTATACAGAAATTGAGCTGATAATATTTCAAATCATTTTCATCACTCTGTTGCTGTAGGCTGAAGGAGTATATGGCATGAAATATTTAATATTGACCATATCTCATCTTTTGTTGAAGATGCATGAATTCACCTGTAACTAAGAAAGACCCTTGGTATGATTTTATGACAGTTTCAAGCTCACCTGAGCAACATTGAAAAAAACTTCATTGTCAAATCTATAATTACAAGTACTTGATTTTGCATCGTGTTTTTCAGCAGTACTTGGCGTGCTCGGTCTTCAGCTATTGTCCGTACAATCCGAGCCTTCCAATCGTTGATATAATTCACATCCCTATTAAAATCAATATTTCTTTCCATTATCCTAGTTTAGATCGCTAAGTGCCCATGTCAAGCAATGATCTGCACACTCACATGCATTTTAAACTCTGACTTCAGGTGAGTTTTGCATTGTGCAAGTTTCATGTGTTTTTATCCATTCTGTTGTTTAATCATTTTTTCCAGAATATTTTCCATGTATTCAAAACCAGAAACCCTATCAACAGCATTCCTCTTAAAGATTTTTGCTTTGAAGCAGCACAAACATTTTTGTATAAAGTTGACTGTATTTGTTAGCAATCAATGATAGCAGTTGGGTTTTTATCACACTATTTGACGCTTGTCCAAGTAATTGGAATACGCTCTTCTTCAAATCAACAGAGGGTTGTTTTGTTTCCCCTTTTCACGGTAAAATTCGAAATTGGGTCAAGTGGGGTCAAAATTGAGATCTCGGAGACACTCTAGAAGCCATATTTTGGCTCATTTTACTTGGAAATTGGTCAGAATGATTGTCTTGATAAAATCACGGTCAAGTTCGAAATTGGGTCAAGTGAGGTCAAAATTGAGGTCTCGGGTTCAAATAAAAAAACTTGTAGACACTCTAGAAGCCATATTTTTCGCCTAATCAACCTGAAAATAGGTCTGAATAATTGTCTTGATGAATTCTCGGACAAGACCGACATTGGGCCAAGTTGGGTCAAAAATGTGGTCACGGGGTCAAATATTAGGAAAACCTTGTAGACACTCTAGAGGCCACATTTTTTTCTAAATCAACCTAGAAATTGGTCAGAATGGTTGTCTTGATGAAATCACACTATTTGACGCTTGTCCAAGTAATTGGAATACGCTCTTCTTCAAATCAACAGAGGGTTGTTTTGTTTCCCCTTTTCACGGTAAAATTCGAAATTGGGTCAAGTGGGGTCAAAATTGAGATCTCGGAGACACTCTAGAAGCCATATTTTGGCTCATTTTACTTGGAAATTGGTCAGAATGATTGTCTTGATAAAATCACGGTCAAGTTCGAAATTGGGTCAAGTGAGGTCAAAATTGAGGTCTCGGGTTCAAATAAAAAAACTTGTAGACACTCTAGAAGCCATATTTTTCGCCTAATCAACCTGAAAATTGGTCTGAATAATTGTCTTGATGAATTCTCGGACAAGACCGACATTGGGCCAAGTTGGGTCAAAAATGTGGTCACGGGGTCAAATATTAGGAAAACCTTGTAGACACTCTAGAGGCCACATTTTTTTCTAAATCAACCTAGAAATTGGTCAGAATGGTTGTCTTGATGAAATCACACTATTTGACGCTTGTCCAAGTAATTGGAATACGCTCTTCTTCAAATCAACAGAGGGTTGTTTTGTTTCCCCTTTTCACGGTAAAATTCGAAATTGGGTCAAGTGGGGTCAAAATTGAGATCTCGGAGACACTCTAGAAGCCATATTTTGGCTCATTTTACTTGGAAATTGGTCAGAATGATTGTCTTGATAAAATCACGGTCAAGTTCGAAATTGGGTCAAGTGAGGTCAAAATTGAGGTCTCGGGTTCAAATAAAAAAACTTGTAGACACTCTAGAAGCCATATTTTTCGCCTAATCAACCTGAAAATTGGTCTGAATAATTGTCTTGATGAATTCTCGGACAAGACCGACATTGGGCCAAGTTGGGTCAAAAATGTGGTCACGGGGTCAAATATTAGGAAAACCTTGTAGACACTCTAGAGGCCACATTTTTTTCTAAATCAACCTAGAAATTGGTCAGAATGGTTGTCTTGATGAAATCACACTATTTGACGCTTGTCCAAGTAATTGGAATACGCTCTTCTTCAAATCAACAGAGGGTTGTTTTGTTTCCCCTTTTCACGGTAAAATTCGAAATTGGGTCAAGTGGGGTCAAAATTGAGATCTCGGAGACACTCTAGAAGCCATATTTTGGCTCATTTTACTTGGAAATTGGTCAGAATGATTGTCTTGATAAAATCACGGTCAAGTTCGAAATTGGGTCAAGTGAGGTCAAAATTGAGGTCTCGGGTTCAAATAAAAAAACTTGTAGACACTCTAGAAGCCATATTTTTCGCCTAATCAACCTGAAAATTGGTCTGAATAATTGTCTTGATGAATTCTCGGACAAGACCGACATTGGGCCAAGTTGGGTCAAAAATGTGGTCACGGGGTCAAATATTAGGAAAACCTTGTAGACACTCTAGAGGCCACATTTTTTTCTAAATCAACCTAGAAATTGGTCAGAATGGTTGTCTTGATGAAATCACACTATTTGACGCTTGTCCAAGTAATTGGAATACGCTCTTCTTCAAATCAACAGAGGGTTGTTTTGTTTCCCCTTTTCACGGTAAAATTCGAAATTGGGTCAAGTGGGGTCAAAATTGAGATCTCGGAGACACTCTAGAAGCCATATTTTGGCTCATTTTACTTGGAAATTGGTCAGAATGATTGTCTTGATAAAATCACGGTCAAGTTCGAAATTGGGTCAAGTGAGGTCAAAATTGAGGTCTCGGGTTCAAATAAAAAAACTTGTAGACACTCTAGAAGCCATATTTTTCGCCTAATCAACCTGACAATTGGTCTGAATAATTGTCTTGATGAATTCTCGGACAAGTTCGACATTGGGCCAAGTTGGGTCAAAAATGTGGTCACGGGGTCAAATATTAGGAAAACCTTGTAGACACTCTAGAGGCCACATTTTTTCTAAATCAACCTAAAAATTGGTCAGAATGGTTGTCTTGATGAAATCTCAGGTGAGCTCAAAGTTGGGTCAAAAATGAGGTCAAGGGGTCAAATCTTAGATAAACCTTGTAGACACTCTAGAAGCCATATTTTTAATGTTCTTGTTGAAATCGCGATCAAGTAAGAAATTAGGTCAACTGGGATCAAAAATGAGGTCACGGGGTCAAATCTTAGATAAACCTTTAAGACACTCTAGACACTGTTTTTTTTTTAACTCAATCATCCTGGAAATTGGTCAGAATGATTGTCTTGATGAAATCTCGATCAAGTTCGAATTTGGTCAAGTGGGGTACAAAATAAGGTAATGGGGTAAAATCTTAGATGAACCTTGAAGACACTCTAGAAGCCATAGTTTTTGCTCAAACAACCTGAAAATTGGTGAGACTGATTGTCTGCGTTTTGGTAGTCTTACATTATTGTTATTTTGTTTTCAAATCAAATTGCAATGAATGAACATTATATATTCTTTTGAGGTTAAAGTCATTTGATTATAAAATTCTAAACCCTCTTGAAAATTATGTAATATAGATTCACGGGCATTTTTTCCTTTCCTATGTTGCAAGTATTTGTTCCGACACGCTTATTGGAATAAAAGTTGGTAGGTAACAATGCCACAGATGCTTAAATGACGAACGTTTATTTCTTTCATAGCGTACGTTTTGAAAAAAAACGGGATATTGTGCCAGCGGGTTGTGAGAAGACTCTTTTTGCAAGCATTTTTCTTTTCTAATAATGTTAAAGCCTTACTTTTCTCTGCCAGCGCATTATCTTTCAACTGTCTTTTGTAATTTGAGTATTTTTTCTAGAAGATTCAATAAAAGACACTCAGATAATTAGTATTTTATGGACGCTTAAATATTGTTGCCTGAAATGCATCATCTTATGACTGATATACAAGATGCTTTGGTTGATTATAAATATATTGTTCTTGCATTTATATCATAATTACAGGTGTAGAACCGAAATTTTATTGTCTTATAATGAAAGAAGAACCTCATAGGAAAATATCTTCATTTAACCCAGTCATCCCCCTAAATTGCTTCCTGCGTGCCTGGCTTATCAGTTATTGAAACTTAAATAGCAGTTACATAAATATCGATGAGGAACATGTTATGTATAACATCAAATATAATTGAAATCTTGTCTTTTGGATGTTTATCTTCAGAATACGAAAATAGGACAGGTGGTTTCATGGATTGTAAATGGCCAAAAATGCGTGGATAAACCAACTTTATTTTACGTTTTCAAATTCTTCTAATTTTATAATAATTTTCTATCATTTAATTTCAATTTATTTAACGCATGTATATGTTTTTTAGTTGAAATTAAAATAGGAATTAGATTTCGGTGAACAAAAGAGTATTCTTCGAGAACGAATTTTCCTGCATTTACGTCTTATAAATTTCACTTATCAAATCCTTTAAGTTTCCTTGTATTTAATGAATCATGTTTACCAACTCACTAACTTTGAAGGCCATCATTCAGCTTGTAATCGTACTTTTCTTGGCATTGCGAGAAAAATTGGTATTTTGAAAAATTCTCATTTTCGCCGATATTGCATTTAAAGCTATGTTTATTTTTTTTGTCAAATTATCGTAATGGCACACTCTACGAAATATATTTATTTAATAAAGATTGGAACAAGTGCCCAATGGTGTCGGGGTACCTTAATAGTCTATAAGAATACGCAGATGTCGCAAACCGACATTAACCGTCTTTAAGATGGCAATGGACAGCCGCTTCCCGACTCTTTAAACCGCAAGTGGGTTTTCGTTTATTTTACGGCTCTCTTTGCGCGTTGTTTAAGGTTCATGTAAAGTGTTTGTGACCCAATATTTAGGGCACTTCATTAGCCAAGAAAAAGCAGTATGTCCAGGTATATTATACAGTGGTCTCGCGTTACCTCGAGAGGGCGAAAACTCGAATTCATGCGAAAGCTCGAGCTCGCCTCCCGGTCCCGACGCGTCTTACTCTATTTTCTTGTTGGTTATTACTGCACTTACTCGAACGCGCGATGGCTCGATCGCTCGAGCAGCAATCTCAGTCCCGTGGTCAAATTTTACTGCATTCACTCGAGCAAAGGGGTTCACACTTTTCTGACATCCATTGTTTTGCATCAAAATTAACTTACAGCGCGTATTTGTTATTTCGGCCCACTGTCAAGAATACCTTTAGGCCTTTTTCACGGGGTTTCGACAAGTCAGACAACTTGTTTTCACACCTCTTTGTATGCCACACTTATTCAATTTTAGGGTTGAAATGACGGGAATTTCATGATCAAAAAATAATTATGAGACTTTGAAACTACAATAAAACAAATAGGCATTTTTGTCGAATAAATGCTCATCATCAATTTGAAAGTCTTTCGAAAACAATCATCGAGATTAATTCAGCAAATTATTCACTTTTATAACGTAAGATATTGAAGATTGCCCACCGAAACATCAAAACTACTCTTTTTTTCAGCTGTAGTTTCAATGTCTCGGTCACCCATCGCAAGTGTTCAGCACCAAAACGTGTTTAAAGAAAAATGCATTGATTTTTAATTGTCTTGAAGGAATTTAGCTCCAAAGAAAACATTGTGAGAAAAGAAGGAATTGCTTGCAACCTCACCTATCTTCTGACTGATAAAACGTCTAAAATTTTGTCATTAAGAAACGGTAGCTACGAAAATATTGTAAGGAAGAAAGAATATGCATGATATAATGCCTCTCATTAAAATTGATGAAATGTACAGAGAACTTACACCAATTACAATGACGCCGACGTCTACATCGACTTTTTGGGTTTTTTTCTGATTTCAACGCTGACAATTTGACCAAATTAGCAGATAGTTTTATATCATAAAATCATTGGAACTTATAAAACTATTTCTCTAGGAGTATTTTACATAGGTGTATATTTTGAAGGCAAAATAGGCAAAGGTAAGTTTAATACGCAGTGAAACGTCTTCATAGAGGACAATTTTGCGAACTGGCATTAACTCGAATCATGCGATGACTCGCGAAAATTGGTCGGTCCCGTGTGTGTTCGAGATATCGCGAGACTACTGTATATCAAAATAACGCTATTCGTGAGCACAAGCAGTTGGGCAACATAAGACCGCCATAGCTATAGCGGTATAGCCAAAACATTGTGGAAAAGGGTCATTTTGTACAGAACAAGCAACTGCATGACGGTTGCATAAAATTGCCCCGTATTTTAACAAAGTACAGTCTGAAGTACCATCCAGGTAGTGCCACAACCTTAGATATAAAACTCAGTCTCAAAAGGCTCTTTTGAAACAATTTATTTCTATTTATTTTGTCAACATACATGTCAAACCGGTTTGGTCTGTTTTCAAAATAGATGTAAGGTATGGTGCAACATCACACCATAATATTGTGAAGTAATTTCTGCGATTTATTTCAAATTAAAGTTTTTTTTATTCAATGATCTACAATATTACCAAAAATTTGTCATTCTATGAAAAAGAAATTGATATATTGCTCAACAACCTTACAGGTATATAAACAATTAATGTCTATTTATGTTGTGACAACACACCATACCCTAAAAAGATCTACACGTTTTCAAAATTAGAATGACATATATGACATATGTGTTTATAAAATAAGTCAAAATAAATTGCTTGCATAACTACGTTTTGGGGCTAAGTTTTATACCAATGGTTGTAGCACTACCTGGATGGTACCTTAGGCTAGACTTTGTTAAAATATGGGCCAATTTTATTCAACAGTCATGCAGTTGCTTGTTCTGTACAAAATAACCATTTTCCACGATGTTTTGGCTATACCGCTATAGTTATAACAGTCTTATGTTTTTCAACTGCTTGTGCTCACAAATAGCTTCATTTTGATATATAATATTCTTGGACATACTGCTTTTTCTTGGCAAATGAATGCCCCTAAAATTGGGTCTCAAACACTTTACATGAACCTTAAAAAGACCGGTTTTCGTAAGGTTCTGCTTATGGAAATAACGTAGAATAGTGATGGTAAATTTTCATAACTAAGCTTTTTTTTTCATTATTTGATATCAATTGAATGACTGGATACTTTAATTAAACAATAAAAATGCGTCAAAAGCGTCATTTAACTAGGAGGGGTCACTATAAAATAACGAAAAACTTTCATATTTGCATGGAAAGGTATGCTGAATTTTTTACCAAATGAAGGAAAAATATGGTGTTTAAACATATCGGAAAGCAAGAAAAATTCATTGGGTATTTTCTTCAAAAATAGATTTTTGTGGCATTTTTACCCTGTAAAATTACAAAAATTAGTGCATTTTTAACTTTTGAAGGCAAATTGTGAAAATGCAAATGATCAAAGAGAAATTTTTTTGGCAACAGCCATTGTGTACATGTATAAGGTCTATCAAAATGTATTTGTTTAAAAGCTATAAGCTAGTACTTAGTTTATACTAGACCTAAAACGAATATAAACGTTTACTGAAAAATGGCCAATACCACTCAAGGGCAAATAACTCTAGCATGAAAACGAGCATGGAAATGTACCTTCAAATTTTGATATAATGACTAGACAATGTTAATCTACAACATATGTGAACAAGAAAAAAATTCATTGGGTGGAAAAAAAATGACGCCATGTGTCCATTGCTACCTTAAACCAATCGCAATGACACTTGAATGAAACGCAAACCATTTCGTTTACAAATTTTTAGCTCACCTGAGCACGAAGTGCTCAAGGGAGCTATTGTGATCGATCAATGTCGGGCGTCCGTCTGTCCATCTGTCCGTCTGTATGTCATTGCGTCAACTTTTTCTTTAAACCACATCTCCTCCTAATCTTATGAGTCAAAATCAACCAAACTCGGTAGAAATATTCCTTGGGTGCTCCCTTGTAAAAATTGCTCAAATGGAAAGGATCCGTGCCATATCACGGGAAGAGGGGCCTTAATGACAAATTTCTTGTTTACACTGTAGAAGCCACAAATATGGTCCAATCTTAATGATACTTTGTCAGAATCTTTGCTAGGTCATTATGATGAACTCTATTTTAAATGGGAAGGATCGGTGTCATATCACGGGAAAAGGGGCCTAAATAACAATTTTGTCAACAATTTCTTTAAACGACATCTGCTCCTAAACTTATGAGTCAAAATCAACAAAACTTGGCAGAAATATTCCTTGGGTGCTCCCTTGTGAAAATTGCTCAAATGGAAAGGATCCGTGCCATATCACGGGAAAGGGGGCCTTAATGACAAATTTCTTGTTTACACTGTAGAAGCCACAAATATGGTCCAATCCTCGTGAAACTTTGTCAGAATTTTTTATAGGTCATTATGATGAACAATGTCGAAAATTGGAAGGATCGGTGTCATATCACAGGATTAGGGACCTTAATGACAATTTTGTCAACAATTTCTTTAAACGACATCTCATCCTAAACTTAAGGGTCAAAATAAACCAAACTTAGCAGAAATATTCCTTGGGTGGTCCCTAGTAAAAATTGCTCAAATGGAAAGGATCCGTGCCATATCACAGGAAAAGGGGCCTTAATGATAAATTTCTTGTTTACACTCTAGAAGCCACAAATATGATTCAATCTTCATGAAACTTTGTCAGAATGTTTGTTAGGTCATGAGGATGAATTCTATTGAAAATTGGAAGGATCGGTGCCATATCACAGGAAAAGGGGCCTTAATGACAATTTTTATTGTTAACATTTTAGAAGCAACATATATGGCCCATTCTTCGTGAAACTTGGTCAGAATGTTTGTTAGGTCATGAGGATAGTCTCTTTCGAAAATGGGAAGGATGCGTGCCATATCACGAAAAGAGGGGCCTGAATGACACTTTTCTTGTTAACACTCTAAAAGCCACAAATATGGTCCAATCTTCATGAAACTTGGTAAGAATGTTTGCCAGGTCACAAGGATGAATCCTATGGAAAATGGGAACGTTCATGCCATATCACAGGAAATGGAGTCTTAATGATAATTTTCTTGAAATATCAGGTGAGCGATTTAGGGCCCTCAGGGTCCTCTTGTTAGACTTACTTCAATACGGTTTGTTACTTTTACTATAGGTGTTTTTACGGAATATTACCAGTGGCTTAGGACTATTTGCGATTTGAAAAGCGACTGTTCACGATTGCTGTACGAATACCATCAACTCATTGTGAGTATTGCTCAATTTTCCAAGCATATATAGAGGCATCGAGAAATTAGTAAAAAAATCAAGACATGTATTGCAGTGACCAGTCTTACGTTCATGATAGCAGAGCGCTCGCGCGCATACCCATTTTAATGAATATATATCACACTATGAATGTGAAAAAAAAACCCAAAAAAAATTCGAGAGAGCATACACTCGCTGATCAATTATCAGTAGTGCCATTGGAATGCAAAAACAAACGCCTGATTGTATTTAGTGTTTTGCGTTGCACGAAAGTGAACGTGCAAAGTGGGATAACAATTCTTTCGTAACCTTTTTTTTTTCTTTTTTTTTTGAATGCAGGACAGTTTGTTCTAAATAAACATTATAATCAAGAATTACGAATCACAATTGGCACAGTTATGCATTCCCGGTGAAGACTTTCCCTTTTGTTTTATAGGGAAATCCATCGAAGGTGACTGAGATATTTTATATATTGGACAGAAAACTTATCGTGATATTAATTCGTGACAAGAACTGAGTTGGATCACCAAATTAGCGAATTCGCAGATATTTATCACCCGCCAGTAAATAATATCCATCTTGTAATTGAGAGAAACCCATCAGTGTCGACTTTGAACAACGTATACATATAGACAAAAGCCTTGTCCGGGTGATAATTCGGGACAAAATAGAACTAGGATCACCAAAATTGTCAGACATTCCCCTCCATGACAATGTAGATAATCTCTATTGCTTTTTGAGAAAAATCACAAAATTGCGATTTTTAACTTAGCGATAATTTGGTAAAAAAAATCGTGATGATAACTAGTGGCCAGCAAAATAAGCACAGGCATTTATCTTCAGGTGTAGATGAATCGTATTGATATAAGAGAACCAATCGAAGATGAAAAACAGGGAACATCCTTGTCCAGAAAAAGAACAGAGACTAGTTTTTCATAGGTCATCATTTTTGGCACAAACAACCATTTTCAACTGTAATGGTCCCCGTTTTATAGCAAACAGTTATGTCATGGGTTTTCGTGTAACTGTTGTCCCGAGTTGGGGATGAAATTCTGACCTGTTGTCCGATGCCAAAGGTAGAGGGCAACAGTTCAAAATGTTATCTTCGACACCGAGGGCAATAGTTTTTCACTGTTCAACGAAACAACATAAAATAACCTTTTCATTACATGATAAGTATTGTGTGAATATGTTTAATTCAAGAATGTGTATCAGAAATGATAAATACAGGGAAGATTTATTTTTTGCTTCATGTATTTTCTTAACAACAAACTGACGTCATTTGGCAAAGGTCTTATAGTTCTATACTTATGCGCATGGATGAAACTATTCAAACTGTTGACTGGTCACGTGATGGATAGTGTAATAACCTGTGAAACAGCTTTAAATGATTATTTACTTTTATACAAGAGATCACGTTATATATCAGCCTATTTTAAGTCAAGGTCAATGAGTAACCTTAAGCTTTATTCATTTACATGAAAATTATTTTTAGCATGAGGATTCCAAGCTTTGTTCAACAATTAAAAAGGCATTTATCTTATTGTACTCATGATCTATACTCATTTTGTACCAAAACATCAAATGTCAATGTCACTCTCATTTTGCTGATTGTTTTGATCATTGGGTCCCAGAGATGATCACCTTACTGGTGTACTGACAAATCATCATGAAAACCAAAACTTAAACACAAAATTTAATGAAAAGTTTTTACTTTTATCTAAATCTTTCTAATTTTAGGTAGGTCAAATTGTCAAGGATTTATGCTATTTTATATGTCAGTAGAGGGACATGATTGTTTAACACACAGAGCCCTGGTTGTCTATTGGTTTGTCAATATTGATTTGTTGTGACATGCCGCCGAAGATTGCAGTTTATTGGCATTATATTCTTCGTCTGTAACCCTAACATCTACGACTGTGTCAGCAGCTCCTTTATTTCTAGATGGCCTTGGATGCAAAAAGTCTTGTTAAAGTAACTCCTTTTATATATATATATTTTTTTTACGAATATGGTTGAATTATTTCATAATCACCTAACCTTAGCCTAATTGTTAAATTTTCCCACTCCTGGCTGAACAGTGGAAAAAAGGGCCTATATGGGAATTAACTCTTACCTCCTGCTTTAAGTCTAATGCACTATTTCGGTGTTCTCTTCAGACATGAAGAGAGAAAGCCTTAAAATGATTGGACTTTCAACTAAAAGTCTTATCGCACTTTGTGAATACGCGAAGCTCATTCATACATTAGTGTAATTAGGTATTTAGTGCCATACCTTCATCATCAAAGAAAATTAATCTTCAAACCTAACGATTTAAAATTATGAAGTAAAAGTGTAAAGATTCATTCAAAATAAGACAGATATCTTATAGCACTTCTATATGCGCAAACTTAGTAAATGGTTGCGTCCTCAAATCATTTCATTGATGAATGAAACCAATTAATCAGCCGATCAGAATGCGCGTATCTTGATGAACACGATGAAAATTAATGGTAAAGTAGCCTTACATTTTGCATAACAGTACTCGTGTTTGCTTTGTTAAACTTAATTCTGTGATTTTTTAGGATCGGCTTCTTGATAACGATTTTCCGTGTCTGATAGCCAGGAGAGGCTATGGATCTTGAGGAACGCAATCGACGCGAGTCCTTGTCTATTTCCAAAAGCAGAAACAAGGGGGGTGAAACTTACGTAATGATTTGAAATATGTTACTAATGGTATTTAGGCTCGCTTATTTAACCGTCTGTGATTAATTTAAATACCGTGTGTGATAGATCTCACGTTTCTTAAAAAATCCACACCCATATAACACCAATATAACCTTCATGACGTACATTCTTACACCTCTGAAATGTTTAATTATCACCTCATGACAAATTGGAAAACACCAGAAAAAGGTTTACATACAATGTTCATCTTGTCTTGTTTGTGAGAATCTAGTAAAGTCTTATTTATCAACAAAATGGACAAGATGTGTTTGTTAAACAACGAAATCCCCGGCACTGCATTTTTCAAAAACAGTTTGATACAAAATGGTAATCAACAGCACAACGAAACTCAATTTGGTATGCAACAAAAGAAAGATAATCGCAGAGTTTATTTTTTTCTTCACCTTTTTACCATTAAAAGGGACCTTCACATATGACAACGAAGATGGTACCAACCGAAAGGTCTTGTCATAAACAATACTCATGTGAAATTTGAAAGCCCAATCTTATGATAGGTAACGGCTAACGTAAAAGGGCTTTTTTGAGACACACAGGGTCAAAAGCAGACTGGACAAAAACAATATTCCCAAGATCTATCGATGGGGGCAAAAAACTTATATTCGTTGAAAAGAGTAGTCGTTTTCCTCGCCCGTTTAATGACATATGAGTTTAAAAAGCCAATTGTTGTACTTAAAGAAGATAATGAGAAGTTAAAGCAGACAAATGAACAATTACTCTAATCAAAAGTTTAAATCTCAAAAATACAAAATATAGGCAAACCTTTTAAGTCATACCAGAAGAAACAACCTGCTAGATATGTCAGAGATTTTCTGACAAACAGTCCTAATAAACAGGGTGTGAATGACCAAGAAGTTGAAAGGGTACATAGACTTAAAAAAGGAGAAACTAGAGGTTCAAGAACAATAATTGTTAAATTTTCAAATACACAAAAAATATAGACATTGAGAATTTTTTGCAGAAAAGCTAGGATAATGACAAGAGTAGTGGATTTTCAGTACACCAAGATTGCACAGGAAGGGTGAGGTGGGACAGAAAAGATTTCGCAAAAATGACAGTGGCAGCATGAAATAATAAGACATGTGCTGTATTGTGGTATGAAACATTTATGTTTGAGTATGTGTACAAGTATGATGAGAAGACTGATAATATAGTTTGTGTCGGTCATAGAAGAGGAAAGAGAAAACAAGGTAACAACTAAACAGGACCAGAGGAATTATGAACAAATGAAGACGATTACAATATAACCTAGTCGACGATGAAGATAAAATGTGTGAAAGTGTTATGCATGTTTTAATAATGGTTTTTCCCGTGTCTATTTTTAGAAATAGTCTGGGAAATTTCCGATACCTTGACACTGATAAACATGTATGTAGAATATTTTAGATCTTTCTAGAAAGGACTTTTAGAAAATGATTCAGACTCTAGAGTCGTCTAATATTCTATGCTATTCTAGATTGTTCTACGGTATTATATTAACAGCCAAGAAAAAATGTTTGTTTTAGTGTTTTTATAAAGAACAACCTAGTCGAACATGAAAAGAAACATTTAAGGATACTTTTTTTTACCCTTGATTCGTTATAAAGAACGAATAGAAAAAACTATGTCACATTTCATTTTGCCTATGTGTCCAAAGAGGGATTTCCAATACGAAATGTTGGAATCAAACTTATTCAGAAAACAGGGAGCCAAAATGTAACAAGATACGCCCGTTACACAGCTTAATGTAACTTTGGGTTAGGAGTAGAGTTCAAGTGATTTCAAATGAATATCTTTTGAACAGTTTTTGAGTAGACAGACAGATGAATAATTGTAGGAGGAGTATATTATTGCTATGATGAAACCTCATATACTATTAGAGATAAACTCTGGACAAGATTTAAACATAAAGAACAATAACTCAAAAAATAAGCTAGGTAGATTTATTGCTCTTTTGCACTGCACTTCCCCTTAATGCAATATATATACCCTTAAAGTTTCATGATCATAGCTCAAATACTTTTAGATATCTACTACGGAGAATATTCTAGTCTGATAAATCTATAAAGGGCAATAACCCAAGAAATAAGCCAGATAGAGTTACGGTCCTGTTACACTGCACTTCTCCTTGGTGAGATCTATCTACCCATCAAATTTCATGATCAAAGGTCAAATAAGTAAAGAGATATGCTCTGGACAAGATTCAAGTATAAAAAAAAAACAAAGGGCAATTACTGAAATTATAAGCCAAGTAGAGTTATTGTTCTTTTCCACTGTGTTTTCCCTTGATGCCATCTATCAACCCATCAAATTTCATGATCATAGCTACTATACTTTAAGGGATATGCTCTGGACAAGATCAAAGTGTGAAAAACAACAAAGGGCAATAACTAAACAATTAAGCAAAGTAGAGTTATGGTATTTTTGCACTGCACTTTCCCTTGATGATATCTTTCTCCCCGTGAAGATTCATAATCATAGCTCCTATACTGTAAGAGATATGCTCCAAGATCAAAGTTTGAAAAACAACAAAGGGCAATAACTCAAAAAATAGGCCAGGTAGAGTTATGGTTCTTTCACATTACACTTTCCCTTGACTAGATCTATCTACCCTTGAAGTTTTATGGTCATAGCTCTTAAACTTATAGAGATATGCTCCGGACAAGATCTAAGTATGAAAAAAATCCAAAGGACAATAACTAATAAATAAGCCAAGAAGAGTGTTGGTTTTGTTCCACTGCACTTGATGAGATCTATTTACCCATAAAGTTTCATGATCATAGCTACTTACTTTTAGAGATATGCTCCGAGCAAGATCTAAGTAGGAAAAACCAAGAAACGGCAATAACTCGAAAAATAAGCCAAGTAGAGTTATGATTCTTTACCATTGTGTTTTCCCTTGGTGAGATCTATTCATCGATAAAGTTTCATGATCATAGCTTCTTTACTTTTATAGATATGCTCCGGACAAGTGCCAAGTAAAAAAAAACAAAGGGAAATAACTCAAAAATAGGACAGGAAGAGCTGTGGTTCTTGTGCACGGCACTCCGTTATGAGGAGAAGAATATTGCTGCCATGTTTCAAGAAAATCGGACTTAAGGTTACAGAGTTATGCTCCGGTCAAAGAAGTGCACGCCGCCGGACGCCGGACGACACGATGATCCAATAATACGTCCCGTCTTCGACGGGCGTAGAGAAATAAAATCTTAATAAGACTTTAATTACAAATGCTCATCTATAGAAGGTTACCTGAACGCAAGGACCAAAGACGTTTTAAATTGCATACCCTCTGATAACCCTTACAACATATTATATATCGAGATACAATGTATGAAAATGATTCATTTTATTTTTCTAGAGAGAACAAAGTTGTCCTAAGATCTTATCTCTTTCGCTTATCCTTTGTAATATTTTGTTGATTTGAATGATTTACATTTTTAATGAAGGACTGCGAAGTGATATTGATGGGAAGTACACGTGTGTTGCGAACAGTGGAACAAGTACAGGGTTGTTATTCCTCTCTCTTTAATGATTTTAGGTGGGTCATCGAGAAATAACGGTAGATTATCACTTGATAATCTCATCGCAAAAGCAGTGAAATTATCAAAAAACCTATACCCTGCATTTGTGCATTTCATCTTATCTGACGTTATCTATGCGGGGCGAAATAAGTGACGTCACAATGAACGTTGCATAGCAATCAAGTGCAAAATCAATTGCAAAATGAAGCGCTTTGCGAAAATATGCTCTAGTAATTTCAAATTTGGTCTCATGTTTGCAATAAAGAAATAGAATAATCGTTTCTTTATAGAGTAAGATCGATTAATATTTCATTTCGTGAACAAAAAAGCTATATTTTCTAAAAAATATAGCTTTTGTTGTTCACTCAATGAAATATTAATCGATCTTACACTGAAACAAACGATTATCCTCTATTTGTTTAACTTTAAAATCGAAGAAAGAACAGAATCATATCAATTTTCTATATTTTCTCTGTTCTCATTAAATTGTGCACCCATCAATACTATTTAGAATGGTAGTGTTGATCTTCAAGATGAAGTGAATAACTATATCGAAATGTTATGATGCAACATCAAATTTACTTCAACAGAAATGTAATGAAATATAATTCAAAATAAGTTGTATATACTACGATACTTGAATTCTGATTGGCTGAAACGTTTGTTGAAATACCAATGAAAACAATTTTGAGTATGCAGCTATTTTGTCTCACTCGCCATGCTTATCCAATTTCATTCCTAAATAATTCCAAAACCATTCGCCTTCCAGTTTAACTGTGTTGTTAACTGCAGTGGTATTTTAAACAAGGAATGGAATGATGGATTATCTGCAGTATAACTACAAATATTAAAAGCAGTGTAAAAACCATTATACAAATTAATCCTAAAATCAGTCATTTGTCCAAAGACCTTTCGACGAGTTCTAAAATTTACTAAAACTCTTTTTCACCTAAACTATTTCGACTAGTATGGACCAGAATTGATAGAATGATCCTACGTCGACTTCTTACAAACCACCTTGAATAGCAAATTTAGTATGTGGAAGAAGTATGGTGTGGTAGGACAAAGAGAAATTCTTGAAAAGTTTTAAATTTTTTATAAACCATGAGTGCGTTAAAGACTAGCCAGGATACTCTTTTTGGTTACCTATTCCAAACTTCATCCTAAGATTTTTGATTCGCAGAGAAATTGGAATAAACCAGACAGCTTTTTAGACAAAGAGAGATTTGATTAATTCTTAGACTTCTCTTTAACTCATGAGCCGATAAAGAGCGATCTAAAGAGTAATGTTTTTATGATGGGTGTTCCAGAAGTTCACGGACTAAGGCCATATCTCAAAGACTGCTAATCGTATAAAATTAAAAAAAAAGTCATAGTTTATAGTGCTTCACTTTCTTAAACCAGATTTATTGGCTTTATGCCAAACATATGTCATGATATGAGAGCCCACAGACATGTACTATGCGAAAAGCGGTGCACGCCGCAAGTTTCTAATGTATATCGTTGACGTCGAGATATTCAAAACAAAAACTGTATTTGAAATTTATCCATTAAAATCCTCAAAATTTCGATTTACCACAGATTATTACTAAAAGTATCATTTTATCACTCATGTTCAGATAATAGCACTTAAAGCAACTATCGTTAAGTGTCAAAATGCCTTGACATTATGCTTTCTGATTAATTACATTTTTACAAACAGTTGACACATGTCCATCATTTGATTACAAAGTTAAGTTTGAATAAATTGGATTTTCACACTTGCTTGTTGCAAATGTTTTGTTGTGGAAATATGTTTTGGGAGTGCTTATCTAGGTATCAGTGACAATCCCCACGACCACCTGCTTTCTGTTACAAATCGCAACCCGACGTCGACTAGCTGACGTCCTGGTGGCTGCATTCTATCTACCACAAATGTTGACCAAGTCAATCAATTCTTGTAATGAAACGTATTTCCACAAAAAAGTATCTTAAAAAAACACTGTGTCTATATTGGAACAGCACACGAAGTTCTAAGACATTTATTTGAGTTTAAGGTAATATAATTAGTTCGAGTCACGAACATGTATGCGTAAACACAAAAAAACCGCTTGGCGTAATGTATGTCTCTATCGAAACGCCTTTTGAACGTGTTATGAGAATAAAAGATTAAGATGCTATACCTTAAGTACCATTCCGGCTAAAAATGAGGCAGATCATGGAAAATGAAACTTTATTTATATACTGGGGATACCTTAGGTAGATAGGGCAACTTTTTGACTTACATCATTTTATTCAATACAATTGTTACCGTTGTAACGCAGTAAACATATTTCAAATGTCCCCATTTTCGAGATAAATCATTGTACTTTTTAGCAGAAATAGCATGTTTAACAAAACAATAATTTCTATCTAATTCAATATTTTAAATATTTCTTAGATCTATGAGTGCAACTGACGAAGTAAGAAACAGTGAGCATAGAAAAAATAAATTCTTTATAGAGCCTCCTGTTTAAGACAAGCACAAAGTAAATTTACAAAGAGGTCGACATTTTTTGTCACAAGATACACCCGTCACACAGCTTGATGTAGTTTTGGGTTAAGAGTAGAAATGGAGTGATTTCGAATGAATATCTATTAGACAATTTTTTGAGACAAACAAATGAATAATTGAAGTAGGAGTATATTATTATTATGATCAAAGCTCATATACCATTAGAGATAAGCTGTGGATAAGATTCAAGTATGAAGAACAACAAAGGGCAATAACTAAAAAAATAAGCACAGTAGAGCTTCGGCTCTGTTGGACTGCACTCTATATACTCATGAAGTTTCATGATCATAGCTCAAATACTTTAAGAGAAATGAGCTGTACAATATATAAGTATGCAAACTTACAAAGGACAATAACTCAAGAAATAAGCAAGATATAGTAACGGTCATTTTGCACTGTACCTCCCCTTCATGAGATCTGTCTACCCATCAAATTTAGAGGGCTATGCTCCGGACAAGATCCAAGTTTTAAAAAACAAAGGCAATAACTCAAAAAATAAGCCAAGTAGAGTAATGGTTCTTTTTCACTACCCTTCCTCTTGATGATATCTATCTACCCATCAGATTTCATGATCGTAGCTCCCTTTCTTTTAGAGATATGCTACGGCCAATATCTAAGTATGAAAAACAACAAAGGACAATAACTCAAAAAATAAGCCAGGTAGAGTTATGTTTTTTCTGCACTCCACTTCTCCTTGATAGGATTTATCTACTCATCAAGTTTCGTGTTCGTAGCTCCCATACTTTTAGAGATATGTTCCGGACAATATCCTTGTATGAAAAACAGCAAAGGGCAATAACAAAAAAAAAACATGCCAGATAGAGTTGTGTTTTTTTTTTCACTGCACTTCCCCTTGATAAGGTGTATCTACCCATCAATTTTCATTATCGTAGCTCCTATATTTTAGAGATATGCTCCGGACAAGATCGAAGTATAAAAAACAAGAGGCCCATGAGGGCCTGTATCGATCCACTGGCTTTACAATATTTAGACTTTCATTAAATAAAGCTTACTTTAAATGAATACATCAACACTCCGAAATCTCATAAGACCTATTTAATAATGATAAACTGGTTCTGGTCCATATTTACCAAAATACTCAATCACAATGAACCCGCAACCCTTTACCCATCTTATTAAAACATAAGGTTCAGGAGATGTCGTTCAAAGATTTTGGGCTCAAAATAGGCCCCGCCTACCACGCCCATATTTATGGACCAATCAAAATTTCTTGAACAATTTAGGTAAATAGTCACCCAAGAAACATTCTGGTAAAGTTTCATTGAAATCGGCTGAGTGGTTCACGAGGAGATATCGTTCAAAGATTTTTGCCTCAAAATAAGACCCGCCCAGCCACACCCAAATTTATGGGTCAATCAAAATTTAGCAAATAATTTTTGAAAAGAGACACTCCAGGAACATTCTGGTAAAGTTTCGTTGAAATCAGCCAAATGGTTCAGGAGAAAATGTCAATTGAAAATTTCGGGCTCAAAGTAGGCCCCGCCCTGCCATGCCCATATTTAAGGACCAATCAAAATTTCTTGAACAATTTAGGTAAAGGGTCAACCAAGGAACATCCATGCAAAGTTGCATTGAAATCGGCCCAATGGTTTGGGAGGAGAAGATTTTTAAAGATATCAAAATGAAAAGGCCACGCCCTGCCACTCCAATATTTGGGGGCCAATCAAAATTCTTTGAACAATTTAAGAAGAGGGCCACCCAAGGATCATTTCTACGAAGTTTGGTTAAAATCCGCCCATTGGTTTGGGAGGAGAAGATGTTTAAAGAAAAAGTTTACGCACGGACGGACGCACGACGGACACTCCGCCATGACAATAGCCCGCTGGCCTTCGGCCATTGGAGCTAACAAAGGACAATATCTGAAAGAATAGGCCAGGTAGTGTTATGCTTCTTGTTCACTGCACTCCGTTATGAGGAGAAGAATAAACCTGCCAAGTTTCAAGGAAATGGGACATAAGGTTACAGACTTATGCTCCGGACATAGAAGTGCCTTCGACGGGCGTATAAAAAGGGTAAAAAACCATTTTCAGCACTTATTAGAAAACAATTCCTAAAAACCTCCATTCAACTTTCACAATTAGTTATTATCAAATTGAAGTCACTTGTGTCCACCTTTAGCCCAAATGGAGAAACCCGGGTTTAACTTTTTTATCTAATGAATATTGTAGCGATCTAGCCATGTACCGTTTAAAGCAAATTACTGTAAACACTCCCTCATAAAATAAGTTTCCGATTTTTGTCTAGAGTATGATTTCTAATTTTTTGATGAATTCAAAACAATCAGGCACAGTTGCTCCCATGAGTGAGTACTAGTGTAAAGTTAATTGTTCATCAGAGTAAACAACAGGCCAAGGTCATGGCTGAAAATCAAGTAGGTAAGGGGTAAAGCAACGGATTTTGTGTCCAGAAAATATCTTTTTCATTTTTCTATATCAATTTCGTTATAACTTGACATAGTTGTTGTCCTTCACGAGTTCAAATTCATGCATAGTGTTTGTTTAAATATACCAAGGGTCAAGGTCACTGTTAAAGTCAAACGATTATATTTGGTCTTGTCTGGAGCATGGCTTCTACATTGAGGAGTGGATTTCAAAATAAAATTGCAGTGATCCACCTTGGCGAGTTATTCTGTCATATATAGAATTAATTTGGACATGCCAAGCTCAAGGTCAAGCAATAAAATTTCTTGTCTATAGCATACATTTACATTAATGCATGAGTTTCATTATAACTAGGCACAATTATTCTCCTTGATGAGTATTTCTATCATCTAAAGATTAAATTTGGATATAATACATGTCAATGATCAACGTCAAGCGATGAAAATTGGTCTTATGCAGCGCTTATTTTTTACATTTATGAATAAGTTTCAGAACAACCTAGTACATTTGTACCCTTTCATGATGAGCTGTGCAAAGAGTTCGTCTGAATAGGGGCTTATTCAAGGTCACAGCTCAAAATCAAACAAAAAGATATGTGTTGTCTTGAACAGATCTCATATCTCAAACAATTAGGTATGGACTCTAAAGTTGAAAATAACTTAGCACAGTTGTTCCTTTTGATGATTTGGGGTTGCTAATTGAAGACCTATGTGGGAATGCAGCTGAAAGCTAGGTAAGGATGTGATGGTAGTATTGGTGTGAGAAATACTAGGATTCAATTGTTAGGTGCTCCAGCCGCCGCGATATGACCGAAAAAAAATGTTAAAAGCGGCGTAAAACCCTATGTAAAACAAACACAACCAAGAAATATCCATGCCAAGTTTCATTGAAATTGGCCAAAGTGTGTGGGAGAAGAATAAGTGAAATAATAAAGAATAAATAAAAGTCCCACCCTGTCATGCCCAGTTTTTTTTTTTTTTGTTTTTTTTTTTTGGTTCGATCAATAATCCTTTAACAATTTAAGTATAGGGTCACCCAATAACTATTCATGCCAAATTTCATTGAAATTGGCCAAATGATTTCTGACCAGACGATTTTTAAAGCGAAAATAAAGTGAAAATGAGCCCGAACTTACCTTGCCCTCATTTTGAGGTCAATCAAAGGGTTTACCCAGGGAACATTCATGTCAAATTTTCATTGAAATCGGCAAAGAGAAGATTATTAAGGAATTAAAAGTGAAAATAAACTTAAATAAACCTTGCCCTGCCACGCATATATTTAGGGGTCAATCAATTTTTTTTAACAATTTAGGTAAATTTTCACCCAAGGAATGCCCATACAGAGTTTCATTGAAATTGGCGTAATGGTTAGGGAGGGGACAATTTTTTACGACTACTTTCGGGATTCAATGAAAATTTCTTTAACAATTTAAGTAAGGGATCAACCAAGAAATGTCCATGTCAAGTTTCATGGAAATCGGCCTAATGGTTTGGGAAATTTTTAAAAAAATTTAACGTGAAAAAAAGTGAAATAAGCCCAGCCCTGTCATACTCATGTTTGAGGATCAATCCAAATTTCTTTAACAATTTAGGTAAAGGGTTACCCAATGAACATCCATGCAAGGTTTCATTGAAATTAGTCCAATGGTTTTGGAGAATAAGTCCCGCCCTGCCACGCTCAGACTTTGGGGTCAATCAAAATTCCTTGAACTCTTTTAGAAGAGGGTCCTCAAAGGAACATTTTTGCAAAGTTTTGTTAAAATCCGCCAATCGGTTTGGGAGAAAAGGGTTTAAAGAAAAAGTTTACGAACGGACGCATGGACTGACGCATGTACGACGGACAAAAAACCATGACAATAGCTCGCAGGCCTTCAAAAAACAGCAAGGTTTGATGCAAATTTGTAATTACTGATGCACCAAACCTTAGTTCCACTTAAAACATATAGATCTACATCATTTCTAAAAAAAGCATCGTCCTTAGAATACTCCTCAAACCAATCCTTCTGTTTCTCTGTACATATATAAGAAATAAAATAATCAACAGGAAATGTTTGGTAAAACTTTTCTCCACAGATTACTGGTTTAAATCTTCACCAGGGTAGTATTTTGGTCTGGTATGTTCCAGAAAGTTTTGAACCCTTTTTTTTAATTAAGCTGACACAAGGAACATTCCTGTCAGGTTTTATGAAGATTGACTCACCGGTTAAGGAGGAGAAGAAATTTAAAGAAATTGTGGACTACAGACGACACAGGACAGACATTGGATTATCACAATAGCTACTCTTGACCACTTCTTGACAAATATGAAAATAAAGAAATTGTTGCAAAGCCATCAGAGAGAAATGTGTTTAATACAACTATTCAAATCCTTCCATTAATTACGGTACACAGAATTGATTGATTGATTGATTGGAGTTTAACGCCGCTTTCAACATTATTTCAGTTATATCGCGGCGGCTGGAGCACCTAACAATGGTTTCCTGGTATTTCTCTTACCAGTATAACCACCACATCCTTTCCTAGCCTCCAGCTACTATCTCACATAGGTCTACGATTATTAACCCATTGGTGAGAGACAAATAGTCGGAAAGAATGAGTGCCGCCGTCGGGGATCGAACCCGGGACCTCTAGATTGACAGTCCGACGCGCTACCAACAGCGCTATGACGGCGGCACGGTATACAGAAATTGAGCTGATAATATTTCAAATCATTTTCATCACTCTGTTGCTGTAGGCTGAAGGAGTATATGGCATGAAATATTTAATATTGACCATATCTCAGCTTTTGTTGAAGATGCATGAATTCACCTGTAACTAAGAAAGACCCTTGGTATGATTTTATGACAGTTTCAAGCTCACCTGAGCAACATTGAAAAAAACTTCATTGTCAAATCTATAATTACAAGTACTTGATTTTGCATCGTGTTTTTCAGCAGTACTTGGCGTGCTCGGTCTTCAGCTATTGTCCGTACAATCCGAGCCTTCCAATCGTTGATATAATTCACATCCCTATTAAAATCAATATTTCTTTCCATTATCCTAGTTTAGATCGCTAAGTGCCCATGTCAAGCAATGATCTGCACACTCACATGCATTTTAAACTCTGACTTCAGGTGAGTTTTGCATTGTGCAAGTTTCATGTGTTTTTATCCACTCTGTTGTTTAATCATTTTTTCCAGAATATTTTCCATGTATTCAAAACCAGAAACCCTATCAACAGCATTCCTCTTAAAGATTTTTGCTTTGAAGCAGCACAAACATTTTTGTATAAAGTTGACTGTATTTGTTAGCAATCAATGATAGCAGTTGGGTTTTTATCACACTATTTGACGCTTGTCCAAGTAATTGGAATACGCTCTTCTTCAAATCAACAGAGGGTTGTTTTGTTTCCCCTTTTCACGGTAAAATTCGAAATTGGGTCAAGTGGGGTCAAAATTGAGATCTCGGAGACACTCTAGAAGCCATATTTTGGCTCATTTTACTTGGAAATTGGTCAGAATGATTGTCTTGATAAAATCACGGTCAAGTTCGAAATTGGGTCAAGTGAGGTCAAAATTGAGGTCTCGGGTTCAAATAAAAAAACTTGTAGACACTCTAGAAGCCATATTTTTCGCCTAATCAACCTGAAAATTGGTCTGAATAATTGTCTTGATGAATTCTCGGACAAGACCGACATTGGGCCAAGTTGGGTCAAAAATGTGGTCACGGGGTCAAATATTAGGAAAACCTTGTAGACACTCTAGAGGCCACATTTTTTTCTAAATCAACCTAAAAATTGGTCAGAATGGTTGTCTTGATGAAATCACACTATTTGACGCTTGTCCAAGTAATTGGAATACGCTCTTCTTCAAATCAACAGAGGGTTGTTTTGTTTCCCCTTTTCACGGTAAAATTCGAAATTGGGTCAAGTGGGGTCAAAATTGAGATCTCGGAGACACTCTAGAAGCCATATTTTTGCTCATTTTACTTGGAAATTGGTCAGAATGATTGTCTTGATAAAATCACGGTCAAGTTCGAAATTGGGTCAAGTGAGGTCAAAATTGAGGTCTCGGGTTCAAATAAAAAAACTTGTAGACACTCTAGAAGCCATATTTTTCGCCTAATCAACCTGAAAATTGGTCTGAATAATTGTCTTGATGAATTCTCGGACAAGTTCGACATTGGGCCAAGTTGGGTCAAAAATGTGGTCACGGGGTCAAATATTAGGAAAACCTTGTAGACACTCTAGAGGCCACATTTTTTTCTAAATCAACCTAAAAATTGGTCAGAATGGTTGTCTTGATGAAATCTCAGGTGAGCTCAAAGTTGGGTCAAAAATGAGGTCAAGGGGTCAAATCTTAGATAAACCTTGTAGACACTCTAGAAGCCATATTTTTAATGTTCTTGTTGAAATCGCGATCAAGTAAGAAATTAGGTCAACTGGGATCAAAAATGAGGTCACGGGGTCAAATCTTAGATAAACCTTTAAGACACTCTAGACACTGTTTTTTTTTTAACTCAATCATCCTGGAAATTGGTCAGAATGATTGTCTTGATGAAATCTCGATCAAGTTCGAATTTGGTCAAGTGGGGTACAAAATAAGGTAATGGGGTAAAATCTTAGATGAACCTTGAAGACACTCTAGAAGCCATAGTTTTTGCTCAAACAACCTGAAAATTGGTGAGACTGATTGTCTGCGTTTTGGTAGTCTTACATTATTGTTATTTTGTTTTCAAATCAAATTGCAATGAATGAACATTATATATTCTTTTGAGGTTAAAGTCATTTGATTATAAAATTCTAAACCCTCTTGAAAATTATGTAATATAGATTCACGGGCATTTTTTCCTTTCCTATGTTGCAAGTATTTGTTCCGACACGCTTATTGGAATAAAAGTTGGTAGGTAACAATGCCACAGATGCTTAAATGACGAACGTTTATTTCTTTCATAGCGTACGTTTTGAAAAAAAACGGGATATTGTGCCAGCGGGTTGTGAGAAGACTCTTTTTGCAAGCATTTTTCTTTTCTAATAATGTTAAAGCCTTACTTTTCTCTGCCAGCGCATTATCTTTCAACTGTCTTTTGTAATTTGAGTATTTTTTCTAGAAGATTCAATAAAAGACACTCAGATAATTAGTATTTTATGGACGCTTAAATATTGTTGCCTGAAATGCATCATCTTATGACTAATATACAAGATGCTTTGGTTGATTATAAATATATTGTTCTTGCATTTATATCATAATTACAGGTGTAGAACCGAAATTTTATTGTCTTATAATGAAAGAAGAACCTCATAGGAAAATATCTTCATTTAACCCAGTCATCCCCCTAAATTGCCTCCTACGTGCATGGCTTATCAGTTATTGAAACTTAAATAGCAGTTACTTAAATATCGATGAGGTACATGTTATGTATAACACCAAATATAATTGAAATCTTGTCTTTCGGATGTTTATCTTCAGCATACGAAAATAGGACAGCGCCTAGATTTCGAGGGTAGGTTTGATTTGATTTGAATTGGGGTTTTACGTCGCTTTCAACAATCTCTCAGTTATAGCGCGACGACTGGAGCACCTAACGATGGATTCCTGGTATTTCTCACACCAGTACTACCACCACATCCCTTTCCTAGCCTCCAGTTGCTATTCCACATAGGTTTACGATTATCTACCCATTGGTGGAAGACACATGTCGGAAAGGATAAGTGCCGCGGCCGGGAATCGAACCCGTGCGAATATAGACTCCTGGATTGGAAGTCCGGCGCGGTGGTTTCATGGAAAGCAAATGGCCAAAAATGCCTGTTTAACCAACTTATTTTACCTTTTCAAATTCTTCTAATGTTATAATAATTTTCTATCATTTAATTTTAATTTATTCAACGCACGTGTATGTTTTTTTTTTTTTTTTTTTTTTTTTTTTTTTTAAATTAAAATAGGAATTAGATTGCGGTGAACAAAAGAGTATTTTTCGAGAATGAATTTTCCTGCATTTACGTCTTATAAATTTCACTTATCAAATCCTTTACTATTCCTTATACTTTATGAATCATGTATACCAACTCACTAACTTTGAAGGCCATCATTCAGCTTGTAATCGTACTTTTCTTGGCATTACAAGAAAAATTGGTATTTTGAAAAAATCCCATTTTCGCCGATATTGCATTTAAAGCTATGTTTATTTTTTTGTCAAATTATCGTAATGGCACCCTCTACGAAATATATTTATTCAATAAAGATTGAAACAATTGCCTAATGGTGTCGGGGTACCTTTATAGTCTATAAGAATACGCAGTTGTCGCAAACCGACCTTAACTGTCTTTAAACCAATCGCAATGACACTTAAATGAAACGCAAACCATTTCGTTCACTAATTTATAGCTCACCTGAGCATGAAGTGCTCAAGGGAGATATTGTGATCGATTGTTGTCCGGCGTCTGTCTGTCCGTCTGTCTGTCACGGCGTCAACTTTTTCTTTAAACCACATCTCCTCCTAAACTTATGCGTCAAAATCAACCAAACTCAGCAGAAATATTCCTTGGGTGGTCCCTTGTAAAAAATTGCTCAAATGGAAAGGATCCGTGTGATATCACAGGAAAAGGGGCCTTAATGACAAATTTCTTGTTTACACTCTAGAAGCCACAAGTATAGTCCAATCTTCATGAAACTTTGTCAGAATGTTTTATAGGTCATGAGGATGAACTCTATCGATAATGGGAAGGATCGGTGCCATATCACGGGAAAAGGGGCCTTAATGACGATTTTGTCAACAATTTCTTTAAACGACATCTCCTCATGAACTTAAGGGTCAAAATAAACCAAACTTAGCAGAAATAATTCCTTGGGTGGTCCCTTGTAGAAATTGCTCAAATGGAAAGGATCCATGCCATTTCACAGGAAAAGGGGCCTTAATGATAAATTTCTTGTTTACACTCTAGAAGCCACAAATATTGTCCAAACTTCATGAAACTTTGTAAGAATATTTTTAGGTCATGAGGATAAACTCTATTGAAAATGGGAAGGATCGGTGCCATAATACAGGAAAAGTGGCCTTAATGATAATTTTCTTGTTTACATTCTAGAAGTTACATATATGGTCCATTCTTCATGAAACTTTGTCAGAATGTTTGTTAGTTCATGTGGAAAGACTCTTTTAAAAATGGGAAGGATGCGTGCCATAGCACGAAAAAAGGGGCCCTAATGACAATTTTCTTGTTAACACTCTAAAAGCCACAAATATGGTCCAATCTTCATGAAACTTGGTCAGAATGTTTGCCAGGTCACAATGATGAATCCTATGGAAAATGGGAAGGTTCATGCCATATCACAGGAAAAGGAGTCTTAATGACAATTTTCTTGAAACATCAGGTGAGCGATTTAGGGCCCTCAGGGTCCTCTTGTTAGACTTACTTCAATACGATTTGTTACTATTACTATAGGTGTTTTTTACGGATTATTACCAGTGGCTTAGGACTACTTGCGATTTGAAAAGCGACTGTTCACGAATTACCATCAACTCATTGCGATTATTACATGATTTTCCTAGCATTCATATTTGAGGCATCGAGAAATTAATAAAAACACCAATACATGTATTGCAGTGACCAGTCTTACGTCCATGATAGCAGAGCGCTTGCGAACGTACCCATTTTAATGAATATATAGCACACTATGAATGTGAAAAAAAAATCGAGAGGGCATACACTCGCTGATCAATTATCAGTAGTGCCATTGGAATGCAAAAACAAACGCCTGATTGTATTTAGTGTTTTGCGTTGCACGAAAGTGAACGTGCAAAGTGGGATAACAATTCTTTCGTAACCGTTTTTTCTTTTTCTTTTTTTTTTTTTTTTGAATGCATGACAGTTTGTTCTAAATAAACATTATAATCAAGAATTACAAATCCGAAGTAAAGTAAAGAGGGTCGCTTTTAGGAATATTCTGGCGCATGCATCATTTTCGAAACGACTATCCCGGCAGAAGCCTGCTAGAAGAAGAAGTATAAGACCACACGCTTAATGTTCTTGTTATTCTTCCCCCATTTTTCATGTACAAATAGTTGAAGACAATTGTCAGTTTGCGAATCATACATCTCAAGGTTATTCGAGATTGAGGTCCACATGAATATACAGCCACAGTTAAATCTGAAATCTATTTCTATCATTAGTCATTTTATCTGTCGAAATACTAAGCCACTGAATGCAAAGGCTCAGTATCTTGTGTGCTGTTGATAGGGGAAATTTGATTTTTTCTATCATTACTGTACACCAATGATGATGAAAATAAAATAAGAATAATCAGTAGCAATATAAATATAATGTAAAATTCGTAAGTAGTCGTTAATTAATCGTAGTTATTACCGTAATCACATCGTACAAACCCGCAATAAATCGTTAATACACATAAATAGCTCGTGAATCAAATCGTAAGTATCCCCTTTTACGGAAAAAACAGATCCATAAGGATCCGTTAGAAATATCCGTAGGTGTTCGTGTAGGCGTTATTCCTTTCTAAATCTATCAGTGATATTGGTTGCCAAGGTAGTTGTCAGGGTGGGCGGGGGTATTCTTTTCTTTTCAAACAAGTTCTGAGTCTGACCTACTCTATTCATCAATGTAAAAAAAGCATTCATTTATCAACAAATAAATTTTCCTAACCTCCAATCAAATAAACTTAAAGCCATATCATGTTAAGGTAATTTTTCAAGTGACCGGTCAACTCGGCCCCTTTTTGTCTCGACCCAATGGCAACAATAATATTGTATACAGATGTAATAAGAAATATTGATGTATATATACTTTGGTTCTAGAAAGGGGGGAATCATTTTTTATTCCTTTTGGTGTACGATTATGTGTGGTTACCTAGAGTTTGTTTGACAACAATCATCAACCTGGAACATTGTAGCTACTTCTCTTTGGCAAGCCAGTGCTCGTCACTGAACGCATGAGCCGAATGCGGTTTGTGTGTGTGGATTATAAAAAGTGTAAAAAGTGTTTAGATAGCAAAAACTGGAATTAAAAGCAATTAAATATAAGATAAATGTGTATTGTTTTATAACAGTTTACCATGGCTTTTAAGTATAGTGCTGTAAGCAAGTGATAAAGTTATGTGTACATAGATTAGTGTACACAACCTAGTTTAACATTCCGACATATTGCTTGGCAATCTTCGGTTTCTGAAGTTGACCGATCGTTCTACTTTCGATTTAAAAAAACGCTCATAACAAGTATTTACGTGGGACAGTTTATATTGTGGGTACACAATAGACACAAATCACCACCCCTAAATGCGCTAGACTGAAAGCAAAACGTGTATTGCTGACCACTCAAAATGAAAATAAACACTTCTATTTTTAGAAAAGGGGAACTCTAAAGGGTTACCCACTATATAGGCTCTTAACATTTTTGGAAAATGTGCTTTAAATGAAATCTGATCCACTCTCTCATTACACAAGCTTAGAACATATCTTAATTGTATTTAGAGCGTGTTGGAGAGGAATATGCATAATGTGATTGAAGATGAAACAATTTCAACCAAAAGGAGTTGAGATATTCATCCATATTAGTAATAAATAAATAAATAGAAAAGGACAAAGGGATAATCCCGGATTCCAAACCCATCTTCATACAGTTCTTTTGGACATGCAACATGTTGGAAGCATGGGAAAAATCATGGGATCAAAAGAGTACATTCAACTGGATACAGAACAGAATGTTTAACTCAAGTTTTCCCATTCTAGTCTGCACAAAGCCAGGAGTGGATGATCTTCACCTGACACCTGCAGTTCTCTGCATGATCTGGAACTTCAATGCATGTTTTATCCTATGCAGTCCATCCCCTGTGTATATTGTATTACAATTTAGGAAAAATGAGGATAAAATGGGATGGATATCAGGAGAGCCAATATATATGCACATATCTATTTCGAGAGGATTAATCTGTCATAGACAGAACAGAAAAGAATAATAATTTCAGGTAGACCTCTCTCAAGCTGCATAGACCATGGAATGGATGATAGCAACCAGGATCCAGATCGGCCTGCACAGCCTTGGGAAAGTGGTTAATTTGTGGCGCTTTAAGACATCCATCTTGATTGTGTCCCTTCGGAGTGTATGGTTCAATTTCAGAAACACACCGTTGGAAAATGAGAAGATAACAATGGATTGGAAATTCTGGAGGAAGAAAAGGATTATATTTTACCGGTCATCTGACAGTTTATGTTCTTAGTTGTCATTAATACCACTAAAGACTTTTGATGCGATTTTTTTTGGGAAAATGATATTTTGGGATGGAAAAAGGAATATTATTCCTTGAAAACTTGTTTTTGGAGTTTATCACTTGCAACCTTGTGAACACCACAGTTTAGCAGAAGATGCTCCGTCAAATACCGAACTTTGCACACTGCTCATTTTGGAGATTCCTTTCTAGCTCGCCTGAGCACTACATGCTCAAACGGGGAGGAGGGAGCTTTAAGGATGCCCTGAGTCTGTTGTGCATTGTCTGACATCCTTCATCAACCACTGGAAACCGTCTTCTTCTACTGAACCAAAGGGCCAATTTCAATGAAACTTTGTTCCTTGGGTGAACCTTTAAGGAAATTTATCATAAAATTCTGATTGACCCATAAATATGGGTATGGTAGGGGTGGGAATTTTTTCACCCTGAAATCTTTGAAAAACATCTCCTCCTGAACCATAGGGCCCATTTCAATGAAACTTTATTAGAATGTTCATTTAGTTACCCGTTTCAAAAATGGTCGGGAAATTTGTATTTGTCCATGAATATGAGTATAGCATGGCTTAATTTGAGCCCGTAAAACTTTGAACAACATCTTCTGAACCTTAAGCTGATTTCAATAAAACTTTACCAAAATGTTCCTGGGATAATCCTGTGCAAACATATTTTGCTAATTTTTGATTGGCCCAAAAATATGGGCATGGTAGGGCGTGGCTTTGAACAACATCTCCCCTGAACCATTGGGCCGATTTCAATGAAACTTTACCAGAATGTTCCTTAGGTGACCCTCTGCAAAAATTGTTTGCTAAATTTTGATTGGCCAATAAACATGAGCATGGCAGGCGGGGTTTATTTCCTAGCAGAGACAATTAACTCAAACATTTGTTCAGTGGTTTCAACATTTGAAGCATTTCCAGATTTGTTTGAACAGAAAAAATGTGAGTTGAGTGCTTTATAAATAATTCTTACTGGAAACTTAGGGTTGAAAAGCCTGGGTTCAATTCCCTGAATAGAGGATCTTTTTTTGATTATCAGTTACAATGTACCTGTTTAAGATATTTCTGTATGACAGTAGCTTCAAGGATGTTCATCTTAAAAAATTATATTTGATGAATGGATTTATAGAAAATAGTTAAAAAAAAGTTTCAAACTTTGGTTTTTTGATTTATTTGCCCTTTTTGCAAACTAAATTCTAAATATTAAGCAATTCATTTTATAGTTTAAAGCAAAGATTAAAAAGAATGCTGGTACAATTTCAGAATATTTGAATTTGAAATAAAAGCCTCAGGGGAAAGGTGAAATTACTTCTGCAAATTAAAGAAAGAACACAATTTAAAATTCAATTCATTTTTTTCAAAGAGTGGTTAGCAGTTAGAATACATTTAGAAAAATAACAGCAATGATTGCCGACTGCGATCGTTTTGAGGCTGTGCCTTTTTCATATTAAAAAAATCAACAATAAAAAGAGTTATGATTATTCAGTTTTCGAAAACCTGTAAAACATTTAATTTCCACCAATGGGTAGATAATCGTAAACCTATGTGGTATAGCAACTGGAGGCTAGGAAAGGGATGTGGTGGTAGTACTGGTGTGAGAAATACCAGGAATCCATCGTTAGGTGCTCTAGTCGTCGCGATATAAATGAAAGATTGTTGAAAGCGACGTAAAACCCCAAATTCAAATCAAATCAAATCAAAACATTTATCAGTTTTTTATGCTGAATTTTCCTTTTCAAAGCTTTTGGTAGCCATCTTGGACGCCGTCTTGTATTTCTCGAAATGCTAAGGGATTACAAGGTGTCACTTGACTAATTCTTGCAGCCGAAGCTATCAGCCATATCTGAATATATAAAATATTTTCTATGTACTCCAAAACCAGGTCAATATCTGGCGGACTATGAAGGTTATATTTGGTCATTTATACATGTATGTAGTTATCGCATTACAAATGGTTAATTCTATTTATTCCGGAAATTGAAATTGAATAGACCATATATCTAACACTTGCTCGGTTTCTATCGGAATGAAAACATGGATTACATGGACATCAGACGAAACGATGAATTGATGCTATATGCATGTGAGTATTTTTTTCTTCGTGCAAATATAGAATCGTTGTATTTTACTTACTTATATTTGTCATCTAAAATTGCAAAATTTAAATTAAGAGAGACTGTATTCACCAATCAAACTTTTTCAACACATGCATTTTCAAACCGGTCATGCGAAAATGTACTTTGTGTTAAAGATTTAAGGGATTCGACAAATAATTGATAGCTATAAATCTGACTCGAACAAAGGATGATTCTTTCCTGTGCTCAGAATGACAATTGCAAACAATTTGCTAAGGATACCCCGCTTTACGAGCACACTTGTGTGCAAAGCGGGGCGAAATTGGCAAACTGTTTGTACTGTTTCGTCATCTTGAACGAGGGCTGGTGATTTTTATTATTATTTCAAGCGGGTCATAAAGGAGACTTAAGTGAAGAACATGGCGTGATTAATTAGGTGAATGAATACTTTTAGATTTTTTTGTGAGCGATTTTCAAATGAAAATAAAGTGATGTTATATGTCGTCGCTGATTATGTTCAACATTAATGATTTTATTATGCAAAGTGCTTAACAAATCGTTTTTTGTCTCTCCGAAAAAATCTATTCCATCAATTATCTTAAGCCTTTCGTAGTATGAATAACTGTTGATGAGTGTAATAGTTCCATTGATATTTTTATTCAATTTTTCGAAGTGGAAGAAAGAGATTGAAACCACAATGTTTGAATGGCCGTTATGGGAAAAAGTGATCTTGTGTTCAAAGTCTCATAGCTCTTTCCTGTCATTTTCTTTTAGTCTGTGTTCGTCAAACAAATCAATCGTGTCTATCCATGATGTTGTAAAATTTGTTACAACATTTGACGTGTAATGTCATTTTGACAGTAACTTTTCAAGAGCACTTCCAAACGACAAAGGTTGTCACCAATGATATGAAAAATAACACCTCGATTACACTGTGTAAATCTGAGAAACAATTTCAATTGATAATTTACGAAATAACCACGGTAAGCAATATAAAAATAAAAAAAAATCATTGATATTTCTAACCGAAAGAAATCTAGTCGTTTGTTTGTTTGTTTATTTATTTTTTTTACTTATCTAGCTTACAATGCTTTGTCTATTTGATACGTACTTATAACACAATAAGTAAATACTCAAAATGTGTTGTGTTTTTTTCGTTTATTTATTACAGACTATAGACTTGACTGTCGATGATCACACACAGAAATTTGGTTCTAATTGGTGCTGAACAGATTAAATATGGAATTTATAAATAAGACATTGGAAAACAAAAACTTAACCTATCCGGTATCCAATTTTGAAAATGATGGGACGTCTGGCCCACTTCATTCTTATGTACCCGCCTGGAGTAGAACATGTGTTGTTGCTTTTATCCTCATTGCAATGCTAATTGGCATCCCCGGAAACACCCTTGTGACAACGGTTTTGCTGAAACTACGAAGAAGAACGTCAACGGACTGGTTTATAATCTTCATATCTCTAACGGACCTATTTTCCCTTGTCATTAGTGGATCCTCTAACATTTTCACCATTATTCCGGAGATATGGAATGTCGTTGCTTTTCCGTTTTTGTGCAAATTTCACATCTACTTTACTCATGTTGTGGGTCTGTTGTCAGCATGTTTAATCGTCTGCGTCGGAGTAGACAGGTATTATAAAACTTGCAGACCCCATAGTACTCAGTTCACGCCAAAGTTGGCAGTGAATGTTTGTGTCGTACTGACTCTAGTGTCAGCGGTTTTCAACTTGTCTCATTTTTTTACTACAAAGTTGAATGAGAACGATGCTTGTGTTATGGATCCTTCTATGGCCAATTTGAGGTCGGTGGTGTACGGACTATTGCTACTTTTCATTCTTACAACGTACATGGCTTTATGCTTTCTCTACACAAAAATTGCTTTGAAAATTCGAGAACGAGTACAAGTGAGACCATCTGCAAGTAGTTATCTTACAACAACCAGTAACCGAACAATGAAGATGACCAACCTTGGCGTGCGTTCAAAAGCCAAGGAAATGCATGCCACAAATATAATTGTTATTGGTGTACAACCGAAGCCATCTACTTCTAGGATAGCTTCATCTGTCGAGCACGGTCAAGAAAATGATACCGGAGGATCGAGAAAAGCGAAGACAAAGGAGTCGAAGTCTAGAAGATTGGAGGAAAATGTCTTTCATGGGGCAATCGTCCAGCCGAATAGGGATCAGATTAGTCATTCATGGAAGCAAGTGAACAAAACTACAAAGATAATGGGGGCTATTTCTGTTGTCTTTGTTATATCGACCTTTTTCCCAGCCATTGCCTTAGCCATTATGACCTCATTCAATAATCTTAAGAACAGGAAAATTGGACAAATTATAATATTTTTCATGCTCCGGTTCTATATGATAAATATCTTTGCTAATCCGATTTTTTATGCGTGGCTAAGCTCTGTCTTTAGAAATAATGCGAAAGCCGCTCTAAGATCCTGCAGACGATAATTAAGATCGTACGACGACATAGAGTTTCGACAAATTCAAAAAGAAACAATTAAACCAAGGTCCTGTCACGCCTGAACGTTTCAATGATCATATCCTTAGCGCTTTGATAAAAATATTTAAAAATAAAAAAAAGGTCTATAGAAGGTCGGCATACGCTGAACTTCATTTTTCTAATTCTAGACATGCTTTAAGCGTTCCGTTGTGTTCATTATAAGTTATAAAGTGTGAATAATGTTGATGAACGTACTGAAAGCGTTTGACAGCGTATACCAACATGTTTCGGCTCGTTATGGCCTTGGAAAGTGCATAACGTCTTTGTAACGTGGGAATTGCGTATTATAATATGTACATATTGGTTTGGGATTAATATATCTATTCTGCATGTATGATTAATTCAACTATTGAACCTTGTAAACAGGTCGCCGGTGCAAATTAACGAGGAGCTGGCAAAAGGTATTTAAACTTCAACCATATTTTCTGTGGTTGCTCGGCGATCACAAAAATTATTGCACCAGTTTAAACGTGGGTCTATTTACAACAATTTTATCAAATTACACAAAAATCACATTGACTCAGTTTCATGTAATATTTATATCAAATAGATGCAGCATCTATGGGTAAAATAATAGACGTCGTGAACGTGAGACACATTCTTGATTACTCTCGTCAGCAATGTACGTATGATGACATTTATGATCACCATGTTTAAAAAAATTTGTCCACAGACAATATGGCTCGCCCAAACTGCTGCTTTTCACAAACAGAACATGACCAAAGATCAAGGTCAATTTTCTACGTAAAAGTCAGTGATCCAATATATATCAGTGTGATTTAGAAGGAAGAAAAATATATAAAACTTTTTTTGTTTCAAGCACATGTTAAAGACTAGGTAAAGTGGCAGCCTCCAGCCTGATGAAGTCATACTGGAATTTCATTGTATCAAATAAAAGACTGATCATCTAATCAGTGCATTTATGAAGTATAATTGTCATATATGTAAGCATTCAGAAATAATATGCAAATTTAAAACAGAATGCCAAAGTTTCAAAAGTCAAGGTCATGGTTACAAAGTCAATATACTTAATAACAGGAGAAAGCCTATATCTCACTTGCAAAGTAACCATAGGTATAAGCACTCAGAAAATATAAGCAAGGTAAACGTTTTTGTTCAAGTTTTTATAGGTATTAAAATGGTCAAGGTCAAATTGTCAAAGACCTTGGTTACTGGTGAAAGCCTATCACCTGGTGAGTGTGTATATTTGGTTATGTTTCCCTAGGTAAAAGCATTCAGAAAATATATGGTGGGTTGTTTATTTCGGTCAACGAGAAGAGTTAATGAGAGCGATAAATAATAATAGATAAACGCAGACTTTGTGAATATTCTGTTCAAAATCTGGATAAAAATGGAAAGGTCTTTAGAAGGGAAAAAGAGCTTAAATGATACATTTACATTGTAAAACTACAATTAATTACATTGTGAAATTCTACACAATCAAAACCATTCTAGAGCGTTCCAATCATTCATGCCAAACACTCACTAAAACCAAACCCACACAAAAAGAAAGAATCAAGAACGTCATTCAAAATAAATAAAGCTTGAATAAATCGTGAAGTTACTGACACAATTGAAATTGTAAGCATCCGATAGGTTCTTGAAAAAAAGCTACTTATAGAACCTGTATGCATTCTTTTTAAAGAGAGGTAATCAATATCGCTAATTCTGCCCATCCTGTTTATCCTGAACAAAATTAGTGATATCGGATACTCCCCATTAAATTCACTTTTAAAATCGTTCCACACGCTCATTCAATTTCACCAGCCCAATAAGCTCAGTTGGTAGAGCACCGGACTTCAAAACCATTGAAGTTCGACCGCGTGGGTTCGATCCCCATGCTGGTACACTAAAAAACTAATTGTCTTTCGGATGAGACTTTAAACCGAAGCCCTGTGAGACGGTGCTTTACACCGAGCACGTTAAAGAACCACGTCGGATCCCAGCAGTAGTTTCGTCATGTATCCCTGAACTATCCCCCGTAACAACTAACCGTCTTCTGGGGGCGTCGCTCATATGGGATTGTGCTACGGTAGCGACGATAAATAAACGGCAATACACAGTCATTCAATTTCATTCCAAATTCATTTCAAAATCCGTCACCTTGTAAATATCACGATGTGTTAACTGTATTTAAAGACAACTCACGATACTAGTATTCTGCGTAATTAATGAACTGGCAGGGCGGGGCTTAACCGTGACGTAATGTGGCGAGTTTACTTTTCAGTAGTTTGGGTTCTTTCAAATTTTAGTCGGTAATCATCGTTAACGCGTGCAAATAACTGTATCCTAAAACCTAAAGGATTCACGTGCTTTGAGAGAGTGAATGCTTTGAGAGAGTGAACACATTTCATTGTTTGGTTGCCAAGGCCTCGTAGATTCAGCTTGATTTAGCTGAAGTTATGAGTATTTGGTTACCAATCTACGATTTAAGGTCTAAAGTTATTTATGTAGACTCTTTCTTTTTAGAAGTAGTTTATATTAGATAAAAGCTTTCCCTTAACCTTAAGTGCAACGACCCGTTACTTAGGCCCCGCCCTGCCAGGGCATTTATCATCGATAAAAAATATACATTGTGCAGTAGATACAAAAATAAATACCTGTGTTAAAGCTGCTCTTGCACAGATTGGGAAAATGTGAATTTTAACATTTTCGTACAATCAATCAGAATCAACTACCTCATCATGTTGAAGCCTTTAAAATAATAAGATTCAATCTGGTAATGCATGGAAAGTAAGACCGGTATATCCGAATTTAGGTTAAATTCATTCTGAAAAATAAAGTGACTACTAACGCTAAAAAAAAATATTATTCAATTTCGAGCCAACTATTTTCGCTTGACATTCGGCATGTTTGTCTTATTCAATCAAAAAAAAGGTTGAAGTATTGTATAGCTGGAGACTTCATTTCAATATCAGCAAAAATGAAAGAATATTCACGGAAAATAACGATTTTGTAATATATAGACTAGAAATAAATAGACTGGATCACTTACTGATCTTGCCACTTCGAAAAAAAGGTTACAAAATTATTGAAACATGTTATTTTTAGTGCCAATGCTTTGGACCATTCTTAATAGTTTAAAAATACACACATTTCCAAATCTAAAAACACGTTTTGTATTTTTTCTATGAAAAACTGTGAAAGAGCAGCTTTAATCATCTGTGTCATCGATGACTGTTAATTAATTTATAATGAACACATAACAATTTCTTATTAGATTCCTTATTGGATTTTTGACCAGAATTCCCTTTTGTGATTTAGTAATTTCCTTTTTTTTTCAATTAATTTATTCGGCGAATCAACAGACAAAGCTTTTGGCCAATAACAAACAGTACATGTATTATGCTCACGCGATAAGCGCGATATTGTATATAAACACTAGATCAATCCATGTTATTGAAAACAGTGTTCATGTCGATTGGCTGTGTTTATTATACTGAAAAAACATGCAGTAGTTTATCGGAACGGCGTAGTCGAGTGGATAAGGAAGACAGAATTTTGACCAAGCGGACCGAGTTCAATTCTGCATTGCGACATAAAAATTAATTTTTTCAATTCATACATTTAATGGCATAATTTTTTTTTCTTTTTAAAAATTGTTAAATGTTGTGCTAATTTTGAAAATTCTTCAAAGGCTTTTTGTATTCTTTGGTTTGAATAGATATATACTATATTTACTTCACCGTGGGGATGGATATAAAGGCCACTTTAGATAGAGCTTGAAACTGCAATTTGACTATTCGAAGATTCCAAATTAAAAAGATTTCACGCTGATAAACCGAATGCAATAGCAAAAACAATTGTAGACCAAAGGCGATTGTTTCATGATTCGATATTTCATCGCATAGAATCGATAAAGGTTTCTCCGAACGGTATAATCCTGTATGTTTAATCCTATGATACATATCTAAAATATTAAGATAACATAGAAAAGAAATTTATCTGCGTGTATTTGATGATGTAAAAAGTTTATTTTTTTTTTCGAATAAAACCAACAATAACAAAATGTGTCGATGACAGGATACGAACCGGGAGCGTTTTGGTAACAATCAGTCGATAGTCTAGCATGCGTATCCACTGAGCCATCGCAGTCATTTACATACGTCACGGTATTTTGATTATATTATATCAGGTTCTGTACAGGAAGTTAACATATTCGATAAGTAACCTGCACTACCTATAGAAAATATCGATACAACCGTCTAAATGTTAACCTTATCGCGTGCAATTTATACAATTACGGCAAAGTTACTGTATACATGTACACTATACATATAACATAGATAAATACATAAGACAAACATATCAATGAGAACTTATTTTTGCCTGCTTTAATGGGGTTTACGCCGCTTTCAACACCGTTTCAAATATATTTCAGCATCTGAAAAACCTTACTGTGGAACTCTGGTATTTCTCACACCAGTACTACCATCCCATTCTTTCCTGGCCTCAATTTTCTATTACATATGAGTCTACAATAATCAACCTATTGGTAGGAGACAGATGGTGGGAAAAATGGAGTGCCGCCGTCGGGGATCGAATCCTTGAACCTCTGGATTGACAATCCAACGTGCTATCAACTGCACAATGACGGTAGAGACGAGGAATTAATTTGAACTATGTATTTTTATGCCCCCGTATCGAGAGATCGGGGGCATATTATTCTACTCATGTCCGTCTGTCTGTCTGTCCGTCCGTCCGTCTGTCCGAAAACTTAACCCGAAAACTTAACCTAACCCGAAAACTTAACATTGCTGTTACGGGGGCATTCGTGTTTCACAAACACATCTTGTTTTTTTTTAGAAATTTGTTTTAATAACTAAAATAGTGATACCTTTTAGTATTTTATGAACCTGTAAAGGTTGTGATGAGATATTACCATCTTAAGTTTGTTTTTCATTTTTTTCAACTCTAAGTGAATTTGCATCTCTTAGATATTAAGCAACATTACTCATAGTTGAGACCCCCCCCCCCCCCCCCCCCCTCAGATGACAAAATATTTGAGAACATATTCAGGCTAGGTCAGGTGGTGTAAACATTTTTTTATTTGTATACAATAACTGATCAAATAAGCAATTCCGAATTTGCTATTTTGACTGTGATAGTAATGTCATGTATTGAATTCGCTGCTCACGAAGGCGAATTATAGATGTACAAGTTTAGGTGAGTGGTCAAAGGTCGATTTACTCCACACATGTACTGGGAAAATTTCCGCCATAATAACGCAGTAAGTAGGGCGTCGGAATGTCCATCTAGAGGTCATGGGTTCGATCCCCGACGACGGCACTAATCCTTCAAACTATTTGTCTCCCACCAATGGTTCATAACCATAGACTTATGTGGGATAGCAGCTTGAGGCTTGATAATGACGTAATGGTAGTTTGTTTGTTTGTTTGTTTGAATGGGGTTTCTCTCCGCTTTCGATATTTTTTCAGTTATATCGAGGTGTTGGAGCACCTAACAATGGATTCCTTACATTAGCACTGGTGTGCAAAATACCAGGAATCCATTTTTGGTGATCCATCCGCCGCCAAATAACTGAAAAATTGTTGAAAGCGATGTAAACCCCAATTAAAACACAAAATGAATACAGAGAAAGTTGCACTTAAACCAATCATTAAAAAGCATTAAATCTGATTAGATCATTGCTGCCATTTAAATAATTAGCAAATCAAAATACTCATGTACAGTTAGTAACATCGTAAATTTGACATTCGTCTCAATCAAAATCATTCTTAATCGCTCACTCGGCGCTCCATTCACTCAATCAAAACACTCACCCAAACCGTTCAAAAACGTTCCAAACTCAATGAAAACTTGTAACAAAAACTTCGTTCAAAGTAAAAAATAACTGGAACAATATGGATTTTACTGAATTTACATAAATTGTAAGCGTCGGATTAGATATTGAAGACATAGGAGGCTATATGTAGAACATTTACGCATTTTTTATTAAAGGGAGGTAATCAATATCGCAAATTTTGTTCATCCAGAACAACGATATAGGATATTTACGATATAGGATTACCTCCCATTAAATTCATTCAAAACTCGCTCCACGCACTCATTCAATTTCATTCCTTAATCATTTCCAAATCATTCATCTTGTCAATTTCACGATGTTGTTAACTGTATAATAAGATGGCTGCTCACCTCTACCATTTTCTGGCATTTTGTTTTTAAAAGAAATAGTTCATGGGCGACATGAATGTCGGACCTCAGGTTGAAAAAGCTTAAATCATAGCGTTAAGGTCATCATATCTTGTCTTGTGTATTGTTTCAAATATTTTACATTACACATGCATTTCTACAGATAGATATTGTTTCTTAAATGCCTTTCGTTAAAATACTGGTAGATTATCATTATATAAGCTCACTGTTCAACTTACAAATATGCCCTACTTTCGTTTATGTTGCCCAATTTGACGTTTTCTAAGCGGAGCGCAAAATGTGACGTCGTCAAGAACGTTGCAAAGTAACCACGTGCAAAATGACACGCTGTAAAAAAATTGTCATGATATTTTCATATTTTGTCTCAATTTTTCAGTAAAGAAATCCGCTTATGAAGATCATATATGTGACCCGTCAGGCGAAAAAAGGACCATTTCGGAACTTCGTCAAATTTATCTTATAACTATACCAATATCTGTATGATAACATCCCGTATGATATTTTTTATGATATCACATAGTTATTTTTAGAACAATAATATCATGCAGTTATTTTTAGAAACATGCATTTCAGTTAGAAACATTGACGAAAACAAGACAAAAAGAGGTTATAAGATAAATATAATACATACTAAGTGTATTATATGAAAAAATATCTTACTCGGTTGTGATAATTGATAAATGTCTCGGCAGAGCCTCGACAATTATCAATTCTCCCAACCTCATTAGATATTTTTTTTCATATAATACACTAAATATGTATTATATATATATATTTGGAAAACGTTTTGGTCCTGCAAAAGTCACAAGAAGATAGAATTCGGAAATGATTCCATATGAAGGTGAACTAACCAAACTAGATTTATGAAAAATAATATCTTCGAAAAGTTTCGACCCGGTCAGTCTGTGCAGATCGCGCAGTCTGACCAAGGTCCAGACTTGACGCACTTTCCAAGTAATCCCTTTCGCGTGACGGGTCACGTATGTGAAAATTAAAAAAGCTTTGACTATGACAAGCAACTAGTGTTGACCATTTATAACAAAGCATAAAAATGAACAAAGTTTAAGCAATAAACCACTTCTGCTGTATCTTAACAAGGGCAACTATTATTTCATCAAATGAAAGTAATAATATATCAATTGAAACTATGCATGACATTTCCAACAATTTTAAACATTTGTGAGATGCCTAAAGCCCAACAGCATAGACAGTACCACAGTGTATTTAGAAGATTCGCATTTAAAATTAATGGAACTTTCACACACTGGCTCAATCAATGAAACTTTTTTTCATTTGTACATAATTTGGATGGATTATCAAATTGAAACGTACTGTCTTGTAATTTCAATTAACGCTGACTCGGACTAGTTGAAAGTTCATACTCAAATAATTCAATTTTAGTTGAATTAATAAAAATTCATTCCTGCATTGTGATTGCCTGAAATTTGTGTTCATTCTTCAATGGAAACAATTTTAACTGGATAAAAGAGGGGCTATCAAAAAAGTTTTGAGACTTAAATAATATTTTCTTTCGAGATGCCTGACGTCTTAGAAAATGATATGAGCTTTTTGTATGCCTTCTAACTAAAGATTTAGCAAGTTTCAGTACAAAAGCATGGATACAAATAAGTCAATGTCAATTAGAACAGAGATGGGTGCGGCGTCTCGGGGCAAATAATGACATCATGAACCAAGCTTGATTGCTTTTGTCGGCAATTTTTTAAATGTGTTTTAAACTGAGAATTATTATCAATTCTTACCAATTAAATCTTCCAAAAAGGTCAGTGAACATCTTTACAAATACATACAACTATTTTGAGTAAAAACTCGTTAAAAAGATCGATTTTTTTTAGTTTAACGTTAATAGACAATTTGATTTCCACTCTGAACGCATTAAAATTTGAATAGGAGAAAACACAGTTATCAATCTTAGATAACTATTAAATTAAACAAACTCAGAAATGATATTGAGGATTTAATTTTGATCTTTATTGTTCCATTTGAGACGCAATACGAGTGAAAAAAAAAACGCATTTTATTATAGCATTAACCCATATTTATTGTAATTACCACCTCAAGTGCCCCTACGTTAAGTTCTTTCGGAAAAAATAACTTTGTCTTGGTTGACAAGACTTCTTCAAGCGTCGAGCCTTTTCAAGTTAACCCACAATTTGCAAGTACAATTGTTGCGCATTTAATGTTTACTTCAACCAAATTTGAATTTTTTGAATAGCTTGTGTTTAGTAGGTTTTGTAGGAATTTCTTTCTCAAAAGTCAGTTTAAAACTTAAAGTGCCCCGAAAACGCTTCATTCGGTTTCCATAGCGACGGTTCCATAACATCCGCGTAGTCATATTTGGTTGTATGTTTGTATAATTAGCACTCACCTCCATACGAACAATTACTGACAGTTTCATCGAAACCTGATGAATGATAAAAAAAAATATTGCAACTGACTCAGAACTTTTTGCTACACCCTATACATCTAGCTCCTGCAGAAAGAGGTCTCAAAAAGAATATGTCGCATTTCTTTACATTTCTGCTTCATATTATAAATTCGTAAGACACGAAGAGAGAACTTTTATGAATTTATGAAGGAATGAAACCAAAACCCCAATCACATTAATCAATACGCGATGAATTCACGGAGGCATGAAACTAAACATCTACACGGATTTACCTGGATAAAAATGTACGGGCCGACAAATTTAATATCAACTCCGAGACATGTATACATACGTTTTCAAAGGGAATCACTTTCTGTAAAATTTAATTTATCTGGGAGTTTAAGGTATTTATAGTCCGTTTGACTTCTATATGGACCAACATTTCGCCTAAAATCTCAGAATCGAATTAATGAAGCGTATTTTCTTCTTGTCAATTTTGTTTTTCAGAATTTTTGAAGGTGTAATAATGATTTTTGTCCGTTCGTCTACATGTTAACTTTCTGCCCTTCATACCTACTCGTGTCTGTAATAAACGGAACAGCGAATTAGCTATCCAAAAATAGCTTTGATTTGCATAGGGGGCGAGTCAAAAGTGTATGAATTTTGGCAAGTCGTTTTAGTATAAAATCGAGTATTTTTGTAAAATTAATTTGGTAGATTTGTTTTACTTCCTTGGGATATCAAATCTGAGTGTATTCTGTATTTGTTAAACAATTGATTGACAAGATAATTGATAAAAGTTTTTATCAATTCTGAGATGAACCCCATATTCCCTTATTTAGACCAATCAAAAAGGAATATTTTACAAAGTCGCTGGGATTTGCACGAAGAAATCTAGATAAACAGGTAAGTAATAACGGTACAAATCACGGGATATTTAAGTTTTAGATGTCCTGACCGTCGATATGCTAATTAGCTTTCCCAAATATGGAATTATCGACATTTCTTCTGTCAAATGTATAGTATAAAACCACGTGTTTTTACGATTTGTTTACATTATCTTAAAACTAAACAGCTTTCACCACCCCTCGTGTTTAAGAGCAGACAATGCGAAAATATTATCATTAGCTAGATAGACAAAATCATTATTTTAAGATCATTTTGTTTCCAAAAAATATTTTTTGGAATGGTATTAAGCTGAAAATAACATTTCACCACATAGAAATCCTTTACTTAAACGCAACTTTATGTAATTGATGAAAAGGTTGGTCCATATAGAAGTCAAACGGACTATATGTATTTTGATTTCGAAAAGAAAGTGTTCACTATTGAATCTCACATATTTCGCAGCTTACACGCAGAGCCGTCGCAAAATTTCGCATGCCATATCTCAAGAATATCGACTAAAGATACATTGAGATAAAATCACAGAGCACGCAAAAAATCGCTGGCTCAGATTAAACATTTGTTTTACCTTATTTGATTTTGCATCCCAAAGTAGATGGATAAATCTTCTGAAATCGCATTCAGTTAAAATCATTTGAGTGACAGTGCAATAAAATCATATCTTAATAAAAATAGTACGCTTTCCAACAACATACATGTAGATTGACCTACAAAATACGTCAGTATTATAAAACCTTGGGTGAAGAAATAATCTAAAAAAATAGCGTTCATGTTCCAACAGAAATCTTACGTAACCGCGTATGTGTCATCTTTAATATTGTGGCTATTGGCCCTAAATTGGCTCATCTGAATAATTGTTTAGTACAGTTGCTATATGCAAAGCTCCTCCCAAAACATATTAAGCATCATAAGTCATGTGACCTCTAGATTGCATGCAAATATTTTCCTTATTGACCATGTTAACTAGTTTTATCTCATTAGAACCATACCAGCTGTCCAAGAGAGAATAGATAAACATTCTGATTAAGTTCAAGATGTTTGAACCCTAAATATGACATCTAAAGTACACACAAGGATTTTCAGAGATATGAACGCTTGCCTTTTTTCTTCACATGTCGTAAAGTTTGAAATCATCCGAAAGATATCATGTAGATAAACATTGTGACCAAATTTTCAAAATATCTAAGCCCAAAAAATGTGGCCTCTGGGAAGTGCTTTTTCTTGAAAAAAAAATGACTCACTTTACCTCATTTTTTACCCCCAGTTGACCCCAGTTTCGAACTCGTCCGAGTTTCTATATAGATAAATAATAATACCAAGTTTCAAGACATTTTAGCCAAACACGTCTCTAGAGTGCTCACAATGTTCTTTTCTAAGGTCTAGAGTCAAACATTCTTGTCAAGTTTCAATACATCTTAACAAATAATTTGACCTCTTGACTGCACACAATAAGCTGTCGGACGACGGCCACATCGGGATGACAAAGGCTCATCATGAGCACATCCTGCTCAAGTGGCCAAAAATATTTAAGAACATTATTTTTAAGCGTTGTGTTACTGACCAATCAATGATGCGATTCCTGGCGTAAACAGGGGAGAAAGGCGTTAATAAAACTCTAAATTTTGTCTTGAATGGTTTTGAGATCCTTATAAAACCAGGCAATGCCATGTTAGCACATAGCTTTCAAAAGAGAATAAGCTCTTTGTATGTTTCGGGCCGGGGGGGGGGGTGTTCCATATGAGCTGATCACGTTTGTGCAGTATGCGTACGTTACTTTATCGAAATCTACTGTGCGTTCAGAATGACAAAACGTTGTAAACAGTTAGCCAATCATACCCTGTTTTGCAAGTAAGTGCACGTGCAAAACAGTGTATAATATGCAAACTTTTTGTCCTTCTGAACGCAGGGCTGATTTGATGCCTAATTTCCACAGGATCATATCTTAAGTATAAATCGATCTTTTTATTCGTTAGATTTCCTGCAATCTTGAAAATGATAACGTGTCGCAGTGCACACTTGTCAAGTAAAACCAGAAGGATTAGCGTGCTTGGAAAAGTATTTTGTCATTTGGTTACCGAAACCTCCAGGCTTGAGCTTATTTAAGCTGAAGGTGTGAGGTTTTGTTAACGCGTCTGCTTTTTATCATTTCAGTATAGAGATAACAAATTGTATGTAAATACTGAACCTTTGTCGTCCACGTTTAATGAATTTATCCACCGTAATAAAATCAAATTGTGATCGAATTTCAATTAGTTTGCAATCTTTCAACTTGTGTTAAATCAATTCCAACAAAACTTGTTAATTAGATGAAAAATCCTGTTAAATTACAACTTGGTTTAATGAGGTTTATTATCGCTTTCAAAAGTGTTCTGCCATGTCACGGAGGCTGGAACTCAACGGTAATGCATGTATTTCCAGTAAACCAAAACAAACGATATGGTTAGGTTTTTTTAAAAAAAAAAAATAAAGTATTTCAAAAAAAAAAATCTTCATCAAAGTAAAGTCAAGTCGACGTTAGTGAAACATAATCATGTCACAAAGCAAAATAAACCAACGGATGTTCTACATAATGTCCGCGATTGTTTGCATTACAGCCATCCTCTATCGACCAATTAGTGCAACGATGCATGGCAAAACTGTAGTTGTGTTGTTTTTTTTCGAGTTTCCACATGTTATAGGAAGAAATGAAAAAGAAGTGTCTGCTATATGAATCCCATAAATCGTAAACAAGTCATCATATAATCCAAGACCATTACCCTGGCAGGGCGGAGTCTAAGTATCGGAACTTTGCATTGAGGTTAAGGTGATCCAGCTTTTATTTATAATAATTATATAGTTTAATATAGAGTCGAGATAAGTTAATCGCGGGTTTGCAACTAAACCCTCAGCTTGGCCAAGATGGAGTTGCCAGGATTTGGTAATCAAACGATGAAATATGACCACTTTCACTTCGCACGATCATCCTTTTGGCTCTAAAAAAGCAAATGTACAGTTATTTACACGTGTTCAAGACAATGGTCGGCTTACTTTAGAAAGGACCCAAACCCATTGAAAAGTAAACTAGTCAAATTACGTCACGCCTCCCCCTGCCAGTTGAATGATTAGGAATAATTAGGTCAATAGATATCGCGCGAGGTTGATCAGCTGTTTCAGCGACAAATCTTGGACCCTACACCTGCCCTGCGTTCAAGATTTTTGCCAATATATCCCGCTTTGCATGCACATGCAAAGTTGGTATTTAATTTTCAAACAGTTCACCACGTTTTTCAACGTGAACGTATTGCTGGGCGGGAAAATAAGAACGCAAATAGACAAGAAGTCAAAGTTATTAATTATCCGTGAGCGTTGTTTTGAAAAAGGTGAACAACTTTATGAACTTTGGAGAAAATGAACGACATCATAAAGTAATATAGACCAGATATAAAAGGTCCATTGTGCGAATATCTGGTTCAATGTTCTTTCTATCTATTTATCGCATTTTGTACGAAAACACAAAATTAATCACCTTAAATTTTATTTTCTTTCTTAGCTTACAACTTGTTTCAAACCTAATTTATTTTCCGTTTACGTTAACGTGGAGATGTATCACTATTTGATACCGTCAATCTTATACGTGATCATGGCCCGTATTTGTGTTACAATCGACCTCTCACGTATTCCAAGTCCACAGAAAAGCTTCGATATAGACAAAGTGAGTTATTCGTTATTACTCAAAACGTTCTCAAAATATTTTGATGGATATATTTTGATGGATATATATTCTTATTGGTTCTTTTATTAACGGATTGATTTGATTGTGATTGATAAGTTGATTGACTGAGTAATTCATTGACGTATTTTTTAAACTTTTTCATTGAAACGGTGATTTATTCATTGACTAATATAATATTCGATCGATTAGTTCAGTTTTTGTATAGGATAGAAAACGAGTGCCGTGGTAAATGGGAAATAGACACGAGCTTAAGCGAGTGTCTGTTTCCCATTTACCGCGGCACGAAATTTTCTTTCTGACCTAGACCACGCTTTTCTAACATCTTTTGCATTTTTATAATCGATTCGGTCGTCGATTTATAACTTATTTATAATGATTAAAAATATAGAAATTTGCCGTGATATTTTGGCAAAAATGCTGAATTATCCTAAAGTGGGTTATAAATCGACGGTCGTTACATTTTATGATCTGTTCAATTTTTGGGACTATAGAAAAATGTCTCCGAAAGAATCGCTAAATGATTACATTTTGATATGACTCGGTAAACGAAATCTGTCGAAATTAACGTGCGGGAAATCATACTATTGTATATCTTTTAGATGGCGCTTGAGTTGTATCTGTGATATTTATTCGTTATTAATGAACTGGCAGGGCGGGGCTTAGCCGTAACGTAATTTGGCGAGTTTACTTTTCAATACCTTGGGTTCTTTCAAATTTTAGTCGGTAATCATTGTTAACGCGTGCAAATAACTGTTTCATAAAACCTGAAGGATTCACGTGCTTTGGTAGAGTGAACACATTTCATCGTTTGGTTACCAAAGCCTCGTAACTTCAGCTTACGAGGATTTGGTTACCAATCTACGATTTAAGGTCCCGAGTTATCTTTGTAGACTCTCTGTGGAAGTAGGTATTTTAGATAAAAGCTGATTTACCTTAACCTTTAGTGCGATGACCCGTTACTTAGGCTCCGTCCTGCCAGGGCAATAATCATGGATTATATATACTTTTGAAATACTTCTCTCTGATTTGCCAATTCACTACAAGCGTGGTATAGTTATTGTTTTTTTGGATTTTTTTTTCACTGTGCATTTTGAAAATAGCATTAAACATTACAAGAATTCTTTTTTAATTTTTAGATTATTCAAAGACTCCTCTTACATGCGTAATCAGCTGCCAATCCTTATTCACGCATTTTAAACTTTCGCACAAGAATGTTATGATTAAATAAACAAGGCGATGATTCGTCTATTGGTTTTCCCTTTGTGTAAGGGGGACATAAACTAAACGGAATTACTTGTAGCCCGCTGTCTGAGAGACAACGGGTAGTATTTAACCCTTTCCTGTTTTACAATTTTTTTTACCTGTCCAAATTCAGAGGTTTTGCAGACAAAAATTGAAAGTGGATTTTACTTGAAAAATAACCATGGGAAGAAAATAGTGTGGAAAAAGAAGAAATTGCTTGTTAGAAGCAATTTCTTCTTTTTTCACAATGTTTTCTCAATCATAAAACCACAGACACGTAAAAAGCGGGAATTAAACAGCAAAGGGTTAATATTCATGATATCTAATTTGATAAAAATCGGCGAGCACAGTGAGAAGCAGACGACGCATTTTCTTTCTTGGTGCAACATACCCCTTGTCACGGTTATCACTGTCTATAAATTTATAACCAGACTTGCGTTCGTTAGAAAAGATGGAACATCCCGCTAAATACTTTTTTTAACACAAAAAGGAAATTTAGATATTTTGAGTGAAAATTTCTCATTTATAACAATTTTACCATTCTTCTTGGAAAATATGAGAAGAATCAACACAACCAAAACAGTGTCTTTCAATACAAATTTTATGCAATATGCTTCATTTAGATAAAGAATCTTCTAATGTCGCTCAATAAACTAGTTGTTGTTACGACATTTGAAAAAGTGACCTAGTGCTGACATCTCTCTGTCTGTCACTTACACAAGACAAGTTTTCGAGAATAGGAGAATCTCTGATTATATATGTCACTCGCCATTCAAAAAAGGAACGATCAGGGTATTGCAAAAACGATTTTTGTAAATGCGACCTCTGATTGTGCGGTCCTTGAACCTATCTGTTTTCATTTTTTTTCGGTGGTCCCTTTTTGCGTGATCGATCACATATATTTCTTTAAAAAAATCGGGTATTAATGCGATATTCCATTCGTCTTATAAACCGTAAACATAGGCTCCCAAAAAAGTGCAATTCCTTTGAAGTTTGCATTTACATTGAAACTAGCCGACTTTGGGTCGAAACATTTTACAATTATCGTATATTCACATCGATACCATTTTCGTTTCGTTATTTTACCACAATGTCACCAGAAACGTCCACATTCAGTACTTACAGTGCTTTGATTTCACCATGTTGCTGAACGTCTTAAATGGTAGCCCTTTGTCTGAGAGTATCGATAGATCTAGGGGCAGTAACCCAGTCTACTCGTACTCGACAACACAAGCTGATATTAACAGACCAATCTATATATAGCCACGAAGAGAGTTACGGAAACCCTTCACTCCCCTGTTGGCATCCATAATTTGCGACGGATTTCCTTTACAAGTTAAGTTTTCTAATTTTCTGAACGTTCAGTTACCAATCTAAATATCTATGAAAGGATTTTTGAAATGCGATCTCTGGTTGACCTGTACTGGAACAGATTTCTCGTTCATATATTTATTTTATAGATTTTTTTGCGTGATAGGTCGCATTTTTATTAAAAAAAATGATAACATTTCCTGTGTAAAGATATTGATAACAATTTTTGTTACACCAAAAACTAATATATGAGTGAAGGCATATCTGTTGGATAAATAATTCATTTAGTGTATACGTCGCATGTGGTTGTTAATTGTGAGAAAATATGTAAATTTAAGTTGGAACAGAAAAAATAAATTTGAAAAAAAAAACTCCCTTGTTGAAGCAAAAAAAAAAACAAAACAAAAAAAACAAAAAAATGATTTTCGTTAGGTGAAATGTGGTCCAAGTTTAATATTGGGTCAGACCCCCTTGCTATGGGAAATTTGACTGATGACGTATTACAGTTATCGACATAGTAAAATTGGCAAGGTGAATGAGTTTAAATGTGTGATTGGGTGAAATTTAAGTGAAGTAATTCAATATTGCTCTGGGTGAAAAAAAATAGCGATATTTATTACCTCCCTTTAATAAAATCTGCAAACAAAATGTAATAATAGCTTCCTTTTTCTTCAAGAACCAATCAGACGCTTATAATTTCAATAATGTTAGCGAAATCGCGATTTTTTTTCCAGCTGTATTTATTTTGAATGTAGTTGTTTACCTTATCATTGTAGTGATTTTTTTTGCGTTTTTGAATGGTTTGAGTGAATGTTTGGAATGAATGAAGCGGTGAAGCTGAGTGAGCGGTTTAGAATGGTTTTGATCGGCATGTTCGCACCATCACAATAGAGGGTCTACTATCAGAGGCTTGACTCGTAAATGTTTCATGTCATGAGGAGGCCGTATTTCGATAATATGTATACAGGAAGGCTGATTTATTTTTCAAGACTCAAAAATTCTGTTGAAAGCGAAAATATTCTACCTTGGTCAGCGTCTGTATGTCGAACAGACTGATCAAGATCGGCACTTCTACAACTTCCAAAGTGGCAACTTTTCGCATGTAGGGTCTTATATGAATTTGTAACCCTTCCTGCGAAAAGGAACCGTGGAAAAAGTATCGATCTAGATCAGACAGCGCGGGCTCCGCAGCTTACCGGGATGAAAAAAACCGCTTTCGGACAGTCTGCTATATCTAGAATAATCATTCTACCCTCTTGTACGTTAGTTTTTAAAACACCAGTTTGCTGGATCCATCTTTATAGTTCAAATGTTTATTTCACGGAGTTGCCAGATAGACTTAGTCCGTCCGGAACATTACTCGGCCATTTCCGTAAACTGCAACAGACCTCGGATGTATGTAAGGCGGAACAATCGGCGCTTTCTAAGGATTTATATCTTTTACAGTCAATAACGACTGAAAAATTTTAATTTTTGAGAATGACGAATCATTCTCAAAATTTTAGATTTTTCAGCCGTTATCTTAGAATCTAAAGAAATATATACAATAGTCCGGCAGAAATAAAGCTGGACCTAGTAGTGTGGTATAAAGTTTTTTTCTTGATTGATTCTGGTAGCTAAGACATTGCACATCAAGAATCTGAATGATGACATCTTGTCAACATTGAGCATTTTAAGAAAATGGAGATGGCAGCCAGGGTTATCGTGAAATATACAAACTGATCATTAACTTGCTAAAATTATTTTTCTGAACATACTTTTTTACTTATTCTAGTCACCAAGATGCTTATTAGAACTCAGCAAATAAAGTAATTTGTGAATTGAAATTTGAATTTGGACTTGTAATCAAGATGGCAGCCAAATGGAATTTTGTATTAGTAAAGAGTGTCAAAAGCCATGTTATGACAGACTTCAACCTGTCAACCAGGTTCAATGGTTTCAACCATTTTGTTCAGAGGCTGAAACCATTTTCTTTTTGTAAATGGGTAAAGAATTCTAGTCATCTGAATTGATATTTTTCGAAAATTGAACTTGGCAGCCAGGAATGCATAAATGCAAATTTGTGCTAAAAATAAATTGTCAATCTGGAAGATATTTAAGGCCGGTTTAGCTGATTCCTAGATCTATTCTTCTAGCCAAGGCATTCATCAATAATAACACTGATGACACCTTGTAATCATTGATTTCTTTTTAAATGGAGATAGCAGCCAGGACTTTCATACAAAATACAAGCCCAGCATATTAAGCATGACATCTCCATATTTTTTTAACATATCATTTCATATTTTCTGAGCGTATAAGAACTAGAAAAACAAAACATGCTTAAATTTAGAATCATAACCAAGATGGTAGCCAAGTCGGAATCTGAAAGTCACATTGAAACCAACAACAACCTTTTGATAACTTTAAACATTTAGTTCGTAAGTCATCAGATCAATTTTGAAAAAAAAGGCTCATAAAACCAACCTCTAATCTTACTTCTTTCCGAAATTTGAAGTCAGTCAGGAAAAAATGAATGTAGATTTCCACCTAAAAACCAATAAACCTTCCACTCGCCATTTTTGCTATTAACATGCCCTGCAAAAATAGGTGAGAAAACGACTTACACAAAACTCAAATCGATTATGGTCATTAGGTTAGTTTTTAGCAAGTTGAGCTCTTTATAAAAGGCAATAGCTCTAAATGAATTTTAATAATATAACATGCCATTTAATATTTGTCTAAGTTGAATGTAAATCTGAGATTATGCTTACTCGAAACTTGGATGGATGACAGCCTTTATCGTGTATATATGTCGTAAACCCTAAGATAAAAAGCAGAAAAGTGAACAAAAATGTATTTCTCTAAATGAAACAATTCAAAAAAAAAAAAATAATGCCTTTTGCTTTTTAATATTCAACAAAGCAGCCACGAATGAAAGGAATAAAAGGTTAAAAAAAATGTTTTGAAATCTTGTTATCATGTTCATTACAGCGCGAGCTATTTCAAATATAATGACACATCTGAACAGATGAAAAGTTTCAAAATTTTAATATTTATCACAGTTGACTTAGGACCTAGATCATTGCACAGTGTCGACTCTCAACCATACGCACCATTGTTCGATCTCGAAGCTTACATTGTATGAACATGTGTCCACCAGTGCTCTAAGCAATGCAGATTTGCTGAAATACTGATAAAAGTGGCTGTAAATCCGAGTAAAAAAACTCAACTGATTTTGCAGCTTTCCCTTACATAACATTTCTTTGGTCATCAAGCTTTCTGCCAAGCTCAGACAAACATAAAATTTTAATTCACAATGAACAAATTTTGATTATTGAAAAACGTGGAAATGACAGTCAAAAAGGCAATTGATTGAAATGATCATTTGACCTTACTATGTAAGAATCAAGTTGTCAACATTGGATATTTTGGGTTCTACTTGTCGTTCTGAGCCGGCTAAAGATGTCGCCATAGAATTTAAAAATTGACTGAAAAACACTGCCTACGCTTCTTATTATCTTTTATCTTATTATAGTGGCCCATGTATCTTAAAAAGGATTTCAGTATTCATTTCAATCATGAAGTGCTTATTTCAAGATTACAACATTCTCAATGCGAGATGGCAACCAGTTTTAAATACTTAATTAGCTTGTATCCAAATACATGTAAAATAATAAGATCAGAGGGGGCACCATACACTCCTCGAAGAGATATTGCATATAAGGTATGGAATTATTCATTTTACGCAGATTCAAGACGTTAATATGCGTTATCTCTGGTCCGACTGGTAAATTAGGGTGAATTTCATGATGGCAGCTAAAATAACTTTGATGTAAGAAACGCTTTTGTAGATGGCCTTCAACATTTGTATCTACATTTTATGACTCAAACATCTGTTTTATGAGTTCTTTATGCCATCCTTATAAATCATGGTCAATCAGAAAATCAATAGGTTCTAATTTCGAGATGACAGCCAGTTTTAAGAACAAAAAATGTCCTCTTTTTATTTTAGTCTGTGGACCAGTAAGAGTCACCTTATAATCACAAATGAATGTCGAAGAGTGATATTTATTTGTTCATTGGACCTCTCTGAGCATAAATAATGGCGTTTACATTATGTAATTTTGGGTATGACTTGATGTCAAATTGCAAGATCTAAGGGCAAAACAAGTGAAATTCAATAGAGAACCATCAGCATAAAGAAAGGGTTAAAGATGCTGTCATCCACATTCCTGGCTGCCATCTCAAACTAAGAAAAACAACTCGTACGGAGATACAATCCGTTTGATTAAAGGAGGATGGAAAGAGAATAAAATTTGAATAAAATGAAAAAGAATAGAGCAAAACTGTAAACTCCTATTCAGCAATGTTGCCAAGCAATCAACTGTTCTGTTTTGCAGCCATCTTAACTTATAAACACAATTATGATTATCAATTTGAAAACTAGTGTTTGCTTTATCAGAAAACAGCGAGTTAGCCGATTAATAGTAATATTAAATAAAAGTATAAAGGTCATTTAACATTTATAGCCAATCAAAATGGTATTATTCTCACTTTTGCACTCCTGGCCGCCATCTAGTTAGGAAGTCAATTTACAAGAGGCGATTGGGCTATCAATCTGATTTTAAGTAGACGGGATTGCAGCTATCATTAAGAGACATAACAGGCATTAAACCAATTCAAAAGTTTGGTTTGTCAAATAGAATCTATTGTTCTCTAAATGCTGTGTAATATTACTGTTTGGCTGCCATGTTGTCTAAAACAGTTATTGTTTCTTTCGTTTTGTGGGTTAATTTCCTCATTATACTTAAAAGTATGATTTTTACGACAAAACTAAGGTAAAAAATGCATAAAAACCTATCATCAAGACAAGTAAAGTGGTAGCATGTACTTGTTCAAGGGGTCCTGGCTGCCATCTCGATTATCTCAAAATGCTCAATGATGACAAGGTGTCATCAGGCAGACTCTTGATGAGTAAGACTTTGGCTACAAGAATCAGCCTAGAAAAAAACTTTATACCATACTTCTAGGTTCAAGAAAAATATGCCATTTTTCTGCCGGACTACAAAGATAAAATGGTTTTACGTCAGAGACTTAAAGGAATTGCGTTGACGACGACGAATATTTTCACTAAAAGTTTCGAGGGCTAATGCCATTTAAATGACGTCATCGAGTTTTCCAAGGTTTTCCCGTAGTTTTAAAAAATAGTCCGTCTATGTATATCCTTTGTTGACCGTGAAAATGGCAGAGAGATATTCCGAATGAGACTTACTCCTGAGTTTTTTCGCTCGACTTGTCACTCATTTATGAATTCAGTATCTAGGCACATGGTATGACCAGGGTAGAGTAGCCCCGTGTTCCTGGAGTGGTTCAAGAGAGTTTACAGATTGGCGGCTCGTTTTTCGTCATGAGGGTGATCAACTCTTTCTTGTAGCGAATTGGAGGTAAAATAATCAGTTTTTAAATGATTATTAACCTATTATGTCTCTGCCACCTTTTGCGATGATAGTATGGTACAAAGCAACACCCTCCTCCAAACAGGAGACCATGGAGGGGCTCAGATGTTTTCAAAATTATGCTGACAAGTCGTAACTTAGTCAATGTAAAACCTCCGTGTTATTGACATACTTGCGCCATTCTCACAAGGCCTTTTCATAGACATGATCCACAATATCTACCAGTAACGTTTATCCGACACGCCCCTAGTTGTATAAAAGACAAATATTGGTTAAATATTGACCAGAAGTTATTTTAACCAATTAAACTGGATGATGCAAATGTGCCAATTGAAACAAAACCCTGATTGGTCGAAATTATTTTAATCCAGGGTGAATGTTGGAGGCCTCTCGATTCTGAATGAACATTTTCTGGAAAAGAATCGATCACGCTCTGATCATTAATGGGAGGTCGATCTTTTTTTTTTATTATTATTATTATTATTTACACGTCGAAGGGTCGGTGCAACGCTATTTCAAGTGCCTTTAAAAGTATTGGAACTTACAATAATGTTGTACTGACATCGATGTATATAATTTCATCATTTCAATCTATTTTTCCCAATTTTCGGCACTTTGGCCGACAAGCCGACATCATACTGAGACGCCATATGGCACTGTCTGTGCATTTTAACCCTTTGCTGTTTAATCCCTGCTTTTTACGTGCCTGTGATTTTATGATGGAGAAAACATTGTGAAAAAAAGAAGAAATTGCTTCTGACAAGCAATTTCTTCTTTTTCCACACTATTTATCACCCTTCTGAATGGTTATTTTTCAAATTAAATCCACTTTAAATTTTCGTCTGCAAAACCTTTGAATTTGGACAGGTCCAAAATTTTGTAAAACAGGAAAGTGTTAAGCTTCCGCAGAATATTGCCTTCCCTCGTTTGTTTATATTTTGATTCAGTTTCAATTTTAGTTGGATTTACCAAGATTCGAGCTTTCATATAGGTTTATAAATTGTAATTGTTTCAATCCAGTTTTTTTTTTCTGACTGTGCTTAATGTAATCCCAAAACAAATGTATCTCAAATCGTTAAATTCTTTTTTTTTAAGTTGATTATGTTAAACGATAAGATATGCAGAAAGTATTTATTTTAATCCACCCAATTAGGAAACAAGAAACCTAATCGCTTAAGTACGTATGGAAACCCTTAGCGTATTGGTTGGCTTTAAACTTTTTTATTTTACATTGAGTTGGATACAGCTTCTTACAACTGACATTTCCATAATTCCTATTGCATTTATATCCTTGAATTGAACCAGTACTCTCCCTGAAAATGTGAGCCAACTAAAGGAACTAAGATCGACGGACACTCTTCATCAAGACGCCGCGCTCTATTTTTCGATCACGGACAACACGTTTCGCGTATTCTTAGAGCCAACTTATTTCTGGCCCGCCTCCTACCCGGATGTAGACTGGTTCTACTTTCAACTATCAGAATAGCCTATTCTAGGCTATTCTAATAGTCGATAGTTTGACCAGTCTAGAGCTGTCTGAGAGATACTATGATATTGCGGACAACAATACCCGCCCGGGGTCAAAAATACTTTGACCCTAAAGTGAAATTAGGTTAATTTTTTCTTGTGTCGTTTAATTATCTCAAATCTTTTAAAATTCATCTACTAAATGTAAAGGAGTGGTAGCCAGTGTGTGACTGTGAAAAATCAGCTGATAGAAAAGCAGCCCGGATGTTACATTGTTAAAGATCCCATAGGTAAGAAGGCTTTGTCATGTTTTGTATGTAATCAACCAATGTCAAAATGGCTTTGCGATTTTCTTGTTTACAAATGGTTTCGAACACAGCTGAGCATTAGCCTTAGTTGAGCAGTGGAATAATCTTAAACTCGCCACATAAATTCCTGCGCATTTGCCTTTCTGGTGTCAATGGGCGCATGAGGTCATTTTCCCGCCCTATGATTTTTTTTTATCACATGCTGTATATTAACATTGTATAGTCATTATATCAAAATTTCAAGGTACCTTTCCATGCTCAATTTCATGTTAGAGTACTCTACCCTTTGGTGAAAGTTGTAATTTTCTGTAATAAGTTTAAATTCGCTTAACGTCTTGTAAAAGCTTTGTGCCACAATGAGTTGTAGCTATGAAACACCTTACTTTGGATAGACCTTATACATACTCGCAATGACAATTGCTAATAGTACGCCACATTTTCCTTAATTTGGTAAAAAAAAGATATCAACATACTTTGCTATGCGATTGATAATAATTTGGTTTTTGTTATGATGGCTCTGCCTAATTGAATGTTGTTTCTAAGGTAGTTGCTTTGTTAAACACAACAGTCCAGTCATTTCCGATTTTACAAAAAAACATCGCACAAAAAGCGGTAAGATGAACAAATACCCGCTTTGAGTCCGAAGGCTTGCGTCCAACGCTGTGTTCACATCAAGTCACTTGTCATTTTCTTTTTCTATTTGTCTAAAAAGTCAGTTGCCTGTTAGTTCTCTTTTTCAAACCTGATGTTCCTATATATACTGAATCACAAAAGAAACGCCACAGTATTTAGATTTTCATAAAAATATTGAAAATGTAGAGACATTTGATGGTATTTGGTGTAAATGAATTCAGCGGAGGTCCAAGTTAAAGAAAAAAAGTTTCTATCAAGTTATTTATTTGTAGTTTAAATGGGTTGTACTAAGCGTTGGTACAGAAGAAGGCACATTTTGGGGGGGGGGGATTTCGCGAAATTCAAATGTTCGCTATTTTCGTGAGTAGGTATTTGTGTTTAAACAGCCCCAAAAAGTTATGATCATCAATGTAAATTTTCAAAAAATGGCTCCGGGATTCTTTCCAAAATCAGAGAAAAAATCATTTAAAAACATTTTGCTCTAGATGCAGCCAAGCTTTTTCTGATTGATATCAGTTATTCGCCTTTAGCATAAGAACATCTAAATGACACGAATAGCTCATGTTGGCAATTACAGAAAGAAGCATACCATTTTCCAAGAAAATGTGGTTGTCTGGCCATATCTTTTGTATCAATCTCCGAGAAAAAAAACTACTCAGACTACTGTATGAACGAATACGCATTCATTCAGAGATCACATTCCCGTCCACTGCTAATGTGGATTAGTTTGGTTTCCCTAACCTCTATGGTCCTCAAACTGAATCTCGAAATAGACGAATGTATCGCCGTTATCTCAAATATAGCATTCATGTTTGCATCAATTCGGAAGATGACTGTTCATTGAAAAATAAAAAATAAGCCTGTTTACTAAAATGATTTTGCACAAGTAAAAATTGATCTAGTGCAACATTTTTTGTGTGACTCAGTATATAACTGAACATTTAAAAAAGACATCTTTAGATAGACAATTTAAAGTGAGTGATCAAAAATCAATTTAACATTGAAAATGATAGGAAATAACGCTCGAGTCTCACTCTTACTTGGAGATCTAAAATTGTTGACAGCGTTTTATATGGACAATTTGTACCTTAAAATCAATTTGAAATATAGACCAACATCCATCAAATATCCGATTAAATATCCGTTTAACCAGAATTCGTCGTTTAGTAAGAATCTTTGCCATTTTTTGTCATCGACAACAATGGCGGATCCTTGATTTCTGTAGAAGGGGAACGAGCACACAGTTTCCAACAGGGTTTAACTGGGCGTAGAATTTGCGAGTCTGGGACTCTCAAATAAGTAAATAGAACTCTCAAATCTATCTGATTTAAGGCCGTAGGACCCTCTGGAAATCAAGTACGGAAAATAATTGAAGACTGTTTTAAACAGTTACATATTTATCTAACACCATTAGTAGATAATCCAGAGAAGTTTCAAAATTTACAAAAAAAAAAGAGAAAAAAAAAAAAGAAAAGAAAAGAACATGGGAATGGCTTAAACATTAACGTCTTCATTTATCGCAGGGACTCCGAAACCTCAAGAAAAAGACCCTAATGACCCTTAGATTAATCCATTGCACCCTGTTTTGTAGACGCCTTACAAAAAGCAGAGGTTCGTTTTCCTACTATTACCCAATTCTGGATGAATTCCCAAATGACAATGAAATGAGTACGTCGAATAATGAAAAATAAAGATTCTTCCTTAAAATGAGGTCCAACTTTGTATATCCACACGCCCATATATACATTAACCTTTCATGCAAACACTGCTGCGCATCTACTTATAATCGTCCAAGCAGGCAAGTAAGTAGGTAGGTTTACATGTACCAATTAATGAGAAGCAGGCTACTCATATAAAATCTGACTCAAGTTATGTCCCCTGTAACATTTTCAGAAACGATGTCGACTTTATAGAATTGCTGCCCCTGTTCCATACCTGGGAAACTTTAGTTCCATCTCAGGTCTTTTGTGAATTTTCAGGCAAAATTTTCTTGGCCACATCAAAATGAACAAAGATAAACAATGGATGCCATAGAGCATACCACCGTAACATGTGGCTGGTTGTGCGTTGCATGAATCACTCGAATATAAAACAATACCCCAATCCTGCCATGCACTCCGTACTTCAAAACGCTTGCAAACTATTGCAAAATATGCACCACGTATACAGTGCATAAACATACTCATGCAAAGCGGGAATCATTTGAAATAGTCTGCAAGAGTTTTGTTATCATGTCTAATTAAATTTTACCACATCGTGGGTTAATTGCTAATAAACATTTTTTAATGTTATAAGGTTGACTGACCGAATGTCAGCGAGCTATTGTCATGGCGGAGTGTCCGTCGTGTGTGCGTAAACTTTTTTTTCAAAACATCTTCTCCTCCCAAACCAATGGGTGGATTTTGACGAATCTTGGTACAAATGGTCCTTGGGTGACCCTCTCCTTAAATTGTTGAAGAAATTTTGATTGACCCCCAAATATGGGCGTGACATGGCGTGGCATTTTTCACGTTAAAATCTTGAAAAATCTTTCTTCTCCCAAACTAATGTGCAGGTTTCAGAGAAACTTGGCATGACTGTTTCTTGTGTGACCATAAATAGTTCAAGAAATTTTGATTGACCCTCAATAATTGACGTGGCGGGGCGTGGTATATTTTGCACGTTAAAATCTTTAAAGCTTTCTCCTCCCAAACCACTGGGCCGATTGCAATGAAACTTGGCATGACCGTTCCTTGGGTGACCTGTTACCTAAATTGTTCAAGAAATTGTGATTGACCCCAAATATGTGGAGGGACATTTTTCCACGTAAAAAACTTTAAAATTCTTCTCCTCCCAAACCATTGAGCCGATTACAAGAAACTTGGCATGGATGTTCCTTGGGTGACCATTTACAAAAAAATGTTAATAAGAATTATTTGACCCCCAGACATAGGTATCGCAAATATAGGTATCAAATATAGGTATCAAAAATTTTGATTGACCCCCAAAATATGGGCATGGCTGTGCGAAAGATTTAGATTATTAAAGCCAATGGAGCGAAACAGTCCCTCTTGGGCCTCTTGTTGAAGAAATAGGTCAATGAGAATATAGATGAAATGATAAACTTTTGTCTTACAACTCATGTGTGATGACGCCTAGCTAAGCGTTGAAACAAGGCAACGGTTCCCTGACCCTTACACACTCAAACTGATTGATTACGTTTTGTTAAAGTTGTATGGGATCAAGCTGTCAGAGACTGAGAGGGTCTTACACGGACAAGGTACGTTAAAGTTGCTCTTTCACAGTTTTCCATAGAAAAAATACAAAACTTGTTCTTAGATTTGGAAATGTGTGTATTTTTGGACAATTAAGAATGGCCATAGGGCCTTGACGCCAAAACAACATTTTTCAATATTTTTTTAATTTATTTCTTCGAAGCGGGAAGATCAGTAAGGGATCGAGTTTATTTATTTCGAGTCTATAAATTACAAAATTGCTACTTTCAGTGGATTATCATTCATTTTTGCTTGTATTGATATGAAATTTCCAGGTGTCAAATACTTTTACCTTTTTCTTTGATTGAATAAGACAAACATGTGGAATGCACATGTGTAAATAGTTGGCTCGAAATTGAAGTATAAATTTTAAGGCGTTAGTAGTTGCTTTATTTTTCAGAATTAATTTCGCATAATTCAGGAATATCGGTCTTTATTACCATGCATTACCAGATTGAATCTTGTATTTTGACGTCGTTACTTCCAATTGATTTTACGAAAAATTTCAAAGATTACATTTTCCCAATCTGTAAAGAGTAGCTTTAAATGGAGGATATTGAATGAGTGGTCATGGAATACCGAATTTATCATCCGAGTTTTTATCTGTTTGAGACGACGTGTTTAATAAATTACGTATTTTATGAGCACAATTTTTTTTTTCTATTTCTATTTATAGTATGACCAGAATTATTGCGAATAATCGTCATTTTTTTTTAAATTTAACATTTCAATATTCCGCCAAACTTATAACGCCGTTTAGAACTAACGTAACATAATATACATCATGACGTAATTTTCGTGGTTACAAATTAGCGTTGCTATTCGCTCTGAATGAGTGGGCATAAAATACCAAAATTAAGGAAACGAGATATCTATCAACTGTTAAGATAATTAATTTGTTTTCATAAACACAAATACGATGTTCGATTTAAAATACGTAAAGAATGATTGATAATCGATCGACAAAATAATTGAAGTTTATGATTTTAAATTTTCCGCGTAACATATAGCGCCGTTAGTAAAATGAGGTCATGACATCAATAATGACGTCATTTCCACGGTTACAAAGTAAAACTGTGATCATGTACATATTTATTTCACTAGTGTATTAACATCCGTGTTAATACTCGACGAAGTTAAATTGCTAAATAAGACATATTATGCAATGAGTTCACACTCTCCTTATACGAATACAAAATATTGAAATCATTTGATTTATACAAACATATATATTCTTATTTAGAACTATTTTCTTTTCTTTTAGGACTAATTCCTTTGCATGTATAATCATATATGCATTTTTACATAAATAATTTCCAGAAGACCATTTAAGACTTCCCAAGCTTCATACTTTAGGCATACAACTTAAAACGTACATTGTCAGAAAGGATCAAGAAGTCTACTTGTTTGTGAGTTTAGTAATTCTAAAGCCTTAGTAAAGGTAGAAGGTCTATGAATAACATCATGCCGACGTTCTTTTTTCCAGGTTGTTAGATAGGACCACAGCTTCAAGTAAAAAAACGATATCCATCTACCGAAAAAAAAACCGACTAGATTTGTTAAAAACATTTTCATTAAATAACACTGACCCCCAAATAGACTTCTTTGAACTTTGATATTCAAGAAATGATGATGAACAATTCAACTTCAATCTTTAAATCTTGAAAATGCGTGTATGCTCCGTTCGTGTTATGAACAACTCGACACATGTTTTCTAACGATCAATCTAATTGTTGCGTGACCCGTCACGTGAAAAGGGGCCATCTGGGTATTGCGTGAAGTGTCGACCCTAGTCAGTCTGTGCGGATTGCGCAGACTGACAAGGGTCAAAACTCTCCGCAAAAAACGATTTTTTTGAATCTAGAAGAATCATTCTACATTATTGTATAAGAATATTTGACATGCGACCACTGGAACCAATCTCCTTTTCATATGTTTTGTTTACAGAGTTACGAGATAGTCCCTTTTCGCGTGACGGGTCACATTGTTGCAATACTTAAATCTTGTTCATACCAACGCTTTGGAAATTGTTAAGGAAGTTAAACAAAAGCGATGGTCCTCAATAAAATAAGAAAGGTGTTAGGTATCAGAGAGGTGTCAGACAGCACCGTTCAAATGAACTCGTCTTTTTTTCCCACGAAAAGCTCCCATTTTCAGCCACCTTCGTTTATCTGCTTCCGGTCATAAATTCTTTCTTTCCAATACAATAAACACACCGAACAACCGGTTGCAGTGACGATAGGTGAGTGTCAACTACGACAAATCGGAGAATTATGCCGAGGAGACGGTAGGTCAAATAAATTTATTGGTGTAAATAAACGAACGAAGCTCTGGTATTCTAAAGTTGATATGATCATGCAAGTGTTCGGCGCTTCTATAAAATAAATCTTTACTCAAAGCCCTCCCAAATAAGGCAACAATCATTGATTATTTCGGAGGTTTCCCATGAAAAGTTACGAAATAAGACTTTATGTTATCATATTTCTCCCATCTCTTAATAAATGCTAGTTTAACTTGTACACAACTGAAGTCTAATCATTCGGCTATATTTCTTCCAAAGCCTTTATACGAAAACAAACTGACAGCGGGTCCTCAAAGACAACATGTAGTCAAAAATGTTGCCTCTATAGACAGACGGAATCTCATGGGGTTGATGTAGACGACAGGTCAGAATTATTTGTGATTGTCGACGTCGACAGACATGCGTTATTTTGACAAAGCTTTCAAATACTATGGTTCGGCCTTTAGCTCTATTTCGTAAACAAAACATATTATAAATATTAAAAGCCACACGCAGTGCCCTTTCTCATTAGAGAAAAACACTATTTGTACAGATATTTAATTAGTACACTTGACATAAGACGCCATATCTAACACTGCTTCATAATTGATCTGGTTGAGTTAAAAAAAAAGAATACTATATAAGTTATCCGTTCATATTCGACATATACTAACGTCAATAGAAGCGCCTCGGTCATGTAGGGCGGGCATTTGTTTACAAAAGTTACATTCCATGATAACGCAAGACGTAATTTTGTGTCAAGATTTACAGATGATTTATCCAGCTTCAAAGATTGACACTCCCTAGTTTGATACAATACTCAATATAAGGGTTTGATTATAATTAAAATAATCAATAACTTATTGATTGAACGAAAGATTTGATGGAGAAAAAACGTCAATGCAAAATATGAAAATAAAAACATAAAAGAGACAATAACATTGTACCTTTTTTGATGATAATTACAAAGTTGAAACAATTAAAAAAATAAATAATTGTTTACGACTGCCTGCGTATTCGAACCGGGTCTATTTAGTTGGTTGACATCATTTGACGGACGGTTTAGACCAATGGGCTATGAACGCAATTAAAACAATGTTAGCAAGATTTTATTTTATCTAAAATAAATAGAGGATATTGAATGAGTAGTCATTGAATACCGAATTCATTAAACGAGTCATCTATAAACAGATAAAAACGAGGCTGCTGTATAAGATGACGAATTGAATTAATTCGGTATTTTATGAGCACAAATTTGATATTCTATTTTTAATATGACCTGAATTTTTGCGAAAATTCGTCTTAATTCTTGAAATTCAACATTTCAATTTTGCGCGAAACTTATAATGCCGTTTAAAACTGACGTCACAATATATACATTATGACGTCATATTCGCCGTAACAAAATAGTGTTGCTATTCGCTCTGAGCTCGTTTGCATAGTTCTTCCACTAGGTCATGTATTAAAAAATCATTCTAGGGAGCTCACGGATATTATCGGAAGTTTACGAACGATAATGAGTGAAAGGTCTACTATGTTTTGCAATAGAATTTGCAATTTTTACTCGTTTATTGTATACAAAGTCACTGTAATAACAAGTAAAAAGCCGTATTCGAGATATAAAGTCTGATCACAACTTTTTTGTATTGGTTTGCGAGTGTTTGAAAAACAACTTCGGTGCTCAACCATTTGGTTTCAAGAGACTTTGTACTGTTCAAGAAAGAAAAGGAGCGAAATGTACACAGTCCATTGCAGTGCCAAAAGCCTTTACTTCCATGTCCCGCCAAAGATGACTTCGCAAAATCGACTGTTTCTTACATCAAATATCTTGAAATATTTTTTTTTCAATATAACACACCATTTGAAAAACAGTGGACATGAATAACAGCATGTATGTCAATCTAAATTATTTGGTCATTTTTGCCACATCAAGACTCAATTTCCTTTCTTTTATTTATTTATTTATTTATTTTTGAATTACCTCGTAGAAAGGTTAGAATAACTTCATCATTCTTTTCAGGTAGTGGACCCGTAATAGTTCGGAAGTAATGAACTTTTACAGTGTTAACCGAGGTTTCCTAATGGTTAATTATTTTGTTAGCTTTACTATTTACCTTTAAGGACGTCCGCACATCCGGTTTTGGATTTTCCGCCATTAGAAAAGCATTTGCGTTTCTGTAATCGTTATAGAACTATGAATCGAAATTCAAACTACGTTTTTGAATAGAGCTTTATGTAAGGATGTCAAAACATGTAAAAGATTGTATAAATTCAAAAAATAATTTTTTCCCCAATTTTTGAGGGCATTTTTCCCGATTTTGGAGAATTCTGAGAAAAGGATAAGCAAGTATTCAATATAACTCCTAGCCTTTTTTCGGATAGAAAGCAAATAAAACTTATGTATATGGTAAGAAGAACCCTTACCGCATATCCCTGACCCAAAATACCAACATATTTGTTATTTTCAATATTAAAAAATGTGTTATGAAATTTAATTATTTTTTATGAATTACCTCCCTTTATTTTAACAAATTAGTCAAAATATCTAAAAAGGTCAGACTGTGACCCCAACTTTTTTTCATGTCAAAATATTCTTCATAATGTCACAAATTTATATTTAGAGTATAGGAAAAAGTTTAATAGTAGAACTTTATTTTTTTTTTTACTGTGAAGCATGTATTAGTAGCCCTCAATATTAAAGGAAAATACTTCTAATAAGGACCAAATAAAGATGTCATAATCTTTCTTTTGCTTCATTGAAATTCCATATTTCTTTATTAAATTTTTGGAATGGGTAGTCGTTTTAAAATAAAACATAAACCAATTGCTTTCAGAAATTTTTTTTGTCCAAAAATAATAACTTCAAATCAAGGGTGTAATTTTCAAAGAAATTCAAAGGCAAGAACTAAAGTGCACTAAATGATTTTGGTACCTATTTTCATACGGCTCTGAGAAAAAAATAAGCACGGTGACCCCATTTTTTCTTTTCAAAAATCGAAATAAAACATTTTGATCTTTACAAAAAATCAGGTTTAAAGAAAAGTTTAATACTAGAAAAAAGACGAGCGAACTACCTTAATCCAAAATCAATTTCATTTCAATCATTCTCTTGTATTCCAAATACGGTGACAATTTTAAACATACCCACGAAAGTTGAAATGTCTCCGTAGCCCTATTGTTAGGACGATATTTTCTTTTCAAATGAAACAAAAGCATAACAAATTTCAGAGTTTAGTCGAATGAATTCGAAGGGGTCAAACAAATTATCAGTACTGCGTTCAAGCATATTTGGTCCAAAGACGACACCAAAACGTCGGCTTATTGACCAGAAATGACGTCACTTATATCCTTTTTGCATTCTTTTCGTAAAACCACTAACGTGTTTCATGTAAGTGAGATTTTTGCAAACAAAGCCTGTTCGAGCTTTTTACTTCTTAGAGGACATGGCACGAGATGACAATTTCAGCATGTTTACGGCATGACGCTAACGTCATTTTAACACAAAACACTTTCAAAAATTCCTGATTTGAAAGGTCCTACCTTTTAGATGTTCAAAATATTGATGGAATAAATCGATAATCTTTGAGTCTAATCGAGGTTAACGAAGTTCTGATTCTAAAGAACAATATCCCTATTGACATACTCGATTCAGAGTACAGTCTTTTCAAAGTGAGCGAGTTGATTTCATTTCTTTTAACGGTTTTTGATATGTCTATCGTTCATTTCCTTCCAGCCTTCTGATTTGTTAGCTAAATCAACCATGAAAAGTGCAATGACAAAAAAAGAGTAAACAGTTCATTGCTATGCCGTAACTCACCGAAGCGTCAGATCAAATAAAGATCAAGTTCTTTGTATGATTATAGCTAAGTTACTTAAAACAAATCAGATTTTCCGTGCTCCAAATTTAAATTTACTTTGTTGCGTTTTTAAAATCGCTCAGTATATTATAAGGAAAAAATGTCATGAATTACGTAATACGCACTGAATGATTGTCCGCAAAACGTTTGGGAAAATTTGCCTCTGTATTTTTTTAATTTCCTGCAATTATTTCTTCGAGATTTCCAAAAGAAAAGACCATGAGCAATTTTCATTAAACCGCTTTATTATAGACTCCACAAGGGAGAAAAGACGAAACTTAAATCCACATAATACCATTATTTATATCAATCAAGCGAATTTAAAAAGATAAAAGGTCTGAAAAGCAGTCGGGACTGAACAACATTGATCTTTTAGAAGCCACTCTTTGGGCAACTTTTCAAAATAATTGTTCCATTTCATTCCTCAAGGACCTGGGACCCGTTTTACTTAAGATCTTACGAAAAATTTGATCGTAAGGCAAAAACAAACATCGTACATGGTGTTTTCATTGATTGTTAAATTATTCTTGCAATATCTCATTAGAATCGTCTTTTAAAAACGATTCCAATGAGATGATGCATGGCAGAATTCTACATTTAGTTACCACTGTAGAATTAACTTTAAATTTTGACTAACGCAAAAATTGATCGTCAGTTGCTAGTCTTTATGTTCAATGTCTTTTGTTCAAAGTGGGTCAACTACGATGATGAAATTACAGGTAGCACAAAAGGTTAAATGTAACAATAATCTTTTGCTTTCTTATCGAAGTCTTTTTATCTACATGTCAATAAGTTTTTTTTTTATCTCCTCGGAATCCATAGATCAGGGGGGCATATTACTTTCGCCTTGTCTGTTTTTCCGTTACTCTGTTTGTCAGTAAAATAAACAACTTTAACATTGGTCTCACTTTTGAATGGTAAGTGATAAAACCTTCATTTTTCAAATGATGATTGCTTTGGACAAGAACTTTCTGTTAGTACCAAAATCAAGGTCATTAGTCAAGGTCAAGATGATTTTTCAAGATCAAATTTGTGAAAAAAATAAAACTTTAACATTGGCCAAAACTTTTGAATGGTAAATGATGAACCAGTCTTGTCTTCATTCATGAAAAAGGGTACAATAGGAAACATATTATGGGTATTTTCAATGTCATTGGACAAGGTCCATGCTTATTATCAATATCAAACATCAGAAGAAAAAATGTCGTATCGGATGCATTCATGATTAAATAACGCAAATTTTAAGACCATTACCGACAAACGATAACCCCCTGCGTTTTTAAAATATAACAATTTTTCTCCAATTAAAATTGTCTTTATATTTAAACAAAAATCTCGTTACTTCTCACGTTATCACTTACCGCACCAAGCCTGGCGAATGTTCGTTCTATCTATCTTACCTTTCGAGTAGAAGATATCGATTAGGTTATCTATCAATTGCGAAAATCATTCCAAAGAATGTCAACAAATGTAGCGAAAAGACAACCTCATCAATCTTTTTTTATCATGATTTTTTTTAACCTAAGAGATTACTTTTTGAAATCGTCCACATATTTTGCTAAAAGCTAGTATGCGGTATCCGTTTATGCTTTACACCAGTTATATGTTGTCAGTTTTGAGAATAACAAACATTCATCTAGCTTTGCTTTTAATGCACCGAAAAAAGAAGCGTGCAGTGAAATCCAGATACGTGATTATATTTGTGTTTTTTTAACGATATTTACCACGAGTCCAACCCATTTTTTAAAACTTGGCTAACATTCTTTTAAGGTGACACAATTCAATTTGTTGTACATTACAGTATTTTTTGTGTCGCCGCCGTGCGGTGATACTAATTGTAGTATACACATTCTGATTTTGAAAATTACGTCATATTGAAGGGATCTTCGTATCCGAGAATCGCATATTCATAATACACAACGACTGTTTACGAGGTAAGATTTCAAGCATAATCATTAAATGTATTTTGAAGATCAATCAAACGCAAAACAAACTTTAAAAAAATGTTAAGTAAACTTTGAAAATAACGTTTGTTTCGTCTTTCAGTTGTCCCTTTCTACTTCCGGTTGTTCATGGGCATATATATATGTCTGAACTACAACTGGTCTGAGGCGAAATAGGATATTATGCACACCCTACTAATTTTTTTCCATATTATATATGAGCCTGTGCATGAGATTTCCAACAATTCCAAATGTGGGTAAAGCAAAGACTCTTACCAGCCTGTGCACCCGCACAGTCTGACCAGAGTCTTTAGTATGCATATAGTTGATAGATAAGGTCGTAAAGCATCTGCAGATCTTAAGGTAACTTTGTATTTAAACTCTGTGGCTGTTTATGCTGCTCAATATTAGGACCTAACGCACATTTCAAATTGTTGGAAACGTCACGCACAGGTTCATTTGTGATATGTCTGCTCATTTCTCAAGGTTCGCGACTAGTATTTTGAACATATTTTGTTCTATGTTTTACTGAATCGTTTCACTACAACAATAACGGTTACTTATTTGGGATATATATTGTTTCTTTCATGCAAAGTAGTCGTAAATTAGTAGTGTGTATCCATACAGTAAGGTCAGTGAAACGTTTACGCAAACTCAGCTGTCTTGAATTATCCGAATAAGGATTTGACTGTCTACTTTCGGTTTAAACGGCTTTCCATCCTACGTTTCCCCCACTTTTCACGGTAACTCATGTGCTGTGCAAAACGGGTTACAATTTCAAAAGTTCACCATCGTTTTATATTATGAACACGGAGCTGTTTTTCGAGTCATTAATTAAGTTTCTTGATATTTTGATTCAATGTTGGTCTCAATCCGAATAGACTATGGGCTACTGGGACCCCTGTTCCCCCCCCCCCCCAGGGGGAATTTTGTACACTATGATTTTCTGAAAGGTACATGTATAAGCAACATTTTAAGACATGTTAGCTCTCTGGCGAGTGGGGCTTTTGTAAGATACGTTACTTTGAAATCACCCACCCTAGATCCTTATTAAATGCTACATTTTGCTCCAATTTTGTGAAATTTTTTGGGCAAATTGCGATTTTTAGTACTATCTCATACATGATTCTTGAGTATGGGTGATAAAACATCCACAGAATCCTGTATGATTCAAGAAAAAAGGTGAAATATACGTTACAATTACAAAATTGTTTCTCAATATTCGCTTATATAAAGATGTTGGCATTTGGGCGCCAAAAATAATCAAAGTCAACACTTGTTGGCAAAATTCACAAGATAATATGATGAATTCATATTTATATAGTTTATATAGGCCTGTATATTACTTGTTTTATACGTAGTAATGAAAATATTTGAGCACATGTCATTTCAAGCCCTTAATACAATGTAATTTCATATGCCGTTCATAAGCAGAAATGAGAATGGCAGGTGCAATTTACTACTCTGATCATGCAAAATAAAACAAGAATATCATTTATAACTGATGTTCTTATAACAACAAATGCTTTATGTCTCTAAAGGAATGTTGTAACATACGTTACCTGAAAATATTTTACCAAACCCCGTTTAAAACGCCTTATTTTTTATAAATAAGGATTTAAAATTCTTTGAATTTATAGCTCTCAGTTCTGTTTCTTAGGAAATGCATTGGTACTGAATGCAAATGCGTGACCAACAAAAGATCAAAGATCCCGTAGCACTTATGGTATTAAAATTTAGACCTTAATTGAGAAGTCAATGTTATATCATTGAACATCCAAGAAGGAGATTCTTATTAAATGCTAGTTTTACCATATTGTCTTTTAATGTAAAGTGATAAATCACACAAATTGAAGTAAGTATCATTTGTAGTATCCCATCCGGGATCCCACAAGGTTAAAAATTTGATAACAAGATTTGAGATCATAATTTTGAAATAGCCAAATCATTAATACATGCATACCCAATTGCTGAAATCAAAATACCTAAACCCTTCTAAATCAGCTCAGATCTTGATAATCATTTTACATTAGAAATTACAAACATCTTGAAATATTCAATACAAATACTTGCTTTTTGATAGATATGGATATGTACTTTGTGTTGTACTATACCCATTGTTTAATTTCATCATAGGGAAATATCTGTTCTGTGCAATTACGTATCTATCAATCACACACTGCAGCATGACAGCTAAAATAATTTAATTAATTGAAACTTTTTTCAAAATAACTTAGTCACTGAAGCATGTTTATCATTTATCTCTAATTTTGTGCATGGTTTTATTCGTTGCTTATAGATGTTTTGAAACAGAACACCGATGGTCATAATCTAGTAACGTATGTTACCATTTGTATGAAACAAGTCACAATTATCTTAAATGCACTTCAGTGTCAATACTGTAGCAATTTATATCAAAATTATTGTTTCTCTTTGATTAAGATGGATATTTTGGTTTTACTGTATGTTTTTCAAATTGTTTGTCTGGAATGCTGGCCAAGTGGTTAGAATAAAACTTAATGGTTAGTAGAAGAGTCTTGTTCTTGTGCACATGAGAAAAATATGAGAGTTATGCCAAAGAACCATGAGTATATTAATTAGAATTGGCATTTTTCAATTCTTTTCTCTACTTTAACACAAACTGCATGTACATATATATTGAAAGTCAGCCAGCAATGTCAAACAGGAATGCAAATAGAATTTTAAATCACCAGCTATGTACACATTTACACCTATAAAGCTCTTATAAGCATGCGACTTATAGACCCATCATGCAATTTTCTTATTTTTATGAATCAAGTCTTGGGTTGTATTTGAATGAGGGCTTGATATTGATAGAATTCTATTGCTTAAGCAATTTATCATTATTCATTTAATGTTTCAGAATGTAAGATATAAAAGAAGCTCTAATTCTATCTAAGATATGTTTCTTTCTGCATAAAAAGGACTTGTAGTTTGTATCTAGTTCAAAGTTAAAGCATTTTATAAGTTACTTTGTTTTACTAAAATCTTTACTTTTGTAAGAACTAATCATGTTCAAGAGCATAACAATTGGTGTGCATCTAATTGTCCTTTGGACGCAGCAATTATGTTTTATTTTCTATAAAAGGGTCTTTTAAATGTAACATATATTACTCTCTTTGATAGCTAAATCAAAATGTATATGGCAATGTTCTACTCATTTGAATATAATATGGTCATACTCATGTAAATTTTCAGTATTGATCTGAATTGCAGTTTCTTGGCAAAACTATGATTGCATGCAATGTACTTTCGCATTCAATTGGAAACAATAGAGGGCTAAAATGCTTCAAAGAATTTCCAGGCCATTTTAACAGTATAATTTCCAGGCCATTTTAACAGTATAACACTCTTATCAAGGTGGCTTATCCACCTAACCATGAATTCCTTGTATTTATCGTACACATTATTCCATTCATCACATCATCATTTTAAAGCCTCTAGCTGCTTATACAACAAAGATGAATGATAATCAACTGGTTTGTACTGGCTGATGAAACCTTGTACCTATGATATTGAGTCAACTGCGCTACCAAATCCAATGTGCTACCAACTGGGCTACGATCATGATCAACTCTAAGAAATATTTTTAACTTTTCTGTACTAAATTGATGGAAATATTGCTTAAAAAATATTGTAGGAACCGCTTTTTTCATCTATTTGGTCATCATTTTTCACAATAAAAATTGTCTCTTATCATCAGAAGTAACATATATAACTTGTGCCTTATTCTAAAAATGTGAAAAAAAAGTCTCAAACATAGAAGAAACCATAAGCTGCCTCAACAGTGTGTTTGGAAGATGCCTCAACATGGAATTTGGTGCATTTCCATAAACTATGATATCGGCTCAAAAATAATTATACCTATAAATAAATGGTAACGTATTTTGCATGCTTTTAAAACCACAATGAGTCTTGAAATGTTTAAAATTTATATTGATACCTTAAAAATACTTTAAACAGTTGTGGTTTTAAGTTGATTAAGACAATGAGGGATTTTACAATAATTGCAATCAGATGAGATATGAATAAGCCTATGGTAATTGATGGGTAAATTGGTTTCTTTAGAGTAACGTTTTTTGCAAATAGCTTGATTGGCAGATGCATGAAAAAAATAAAATCTCCCAAAGAAGAGAAGCTTATAGAAAAACACAATAAACAAAACATTCAGTAGAGCATTGATGAATATAACATTTCTTTTGAATGCATTAAATTGAAATTTAAGTGTAACGTATTTTACTCCAATTCATTGCTTGTAAGGGCTATATTTTTCAAGTCATAATGTAAATGAGCTTTGACCATCTCCAGAATCACAAATATCATTAACAAAACACAAAATATCATTTAATATTTACTAAATTACAGGTAATTTCTATACAAGACAAACAACTGAAATTTATGAAAATTTTATGGGTGGGTTTCTTTAAAGTAACGTATCTTGCATTTGCCCCAGTGGCCAGACTGCTAACAAGTTTCAAAATGCTCAACATTGCATAGGCTTTTAGAAAAGCAATGTTAACAATCTTCCCAATGGGGCAGCTATGGAAAAATCATTCCTATTTATGTGCCTTTCTTTGAAATTCAAAAGTAACGTATTTTACTTCCATATCATGCCTTCAATGGGGATTTATTTACAAAGTATTAGTATGAATTTGCTCTACATACATTCAGCAACATAAATTTTGTTATAAAAAGATCACTTCTGGTCATTTTGACTCATATTTTCACTGTACAAACCTAAAATCTTGTCTTGAAAATTTGATAGGTAATTCACTTTGAGGTAACGTATCTCACTAAAGCCCCACCTGTCTGAGTGCTAACAAGTCTCAAAATGTTCTATATACCATGGACTATCAAACAGGCAATGTTAACAAAATTCCCAGTGAGGCAGGGATAGACAATTAATTTCTATATTCATAGTTTTCTCTGAAATTTTAGGGTAACATATTTTACTGCGATATCACGACTCTTAAGATGACCAGATTTTTTTTAAAAATTCCATAAATGGACCCTACAGTTAATCAGTAACACAAATATATGTATAAGAAGTCAACTTTTTGACATTTTAACTTCAATTTTTTTGGTACTCTTTTATAATTCATTTTCAAAATTTTGAGGGGTGTGCTACTTTAAAGTAACGTATCTTACAAAAGCCCCACTCGCCAGAGTGCTAACATGTCTCAAAATGTTCTACATACCATGGACTTTCAGAAAAATACGGTCTACAAAATTCCCCCTGGGGGGGGGAACAAAACCCATTCTGGCTCATGGACTAGAACCGAATTAAAAAAAAAAGACTTAACATCATTGCAATGCGGGTGTTAATAACCAGATTCAGAAGAACTCGCTTAAATCATCAAAATCTTTATTTTCGATTAAAACAAAACGAAATTGAACTTTTAAAGAATTGACATTGTTTGAAAAATCCAAATCCAAAATATGTTTTACTTTTTTCGGATCACTGGAATTGAGGGAAACTAATTGTTAATAAAGTTTTAAATGGAGTTTTAAGGTTCATGTAAAGTGTTTGAGGCCCAATTTTAAGACACTTCATTTGCAAAGAAAAAGCAGTACGTCCAGGTATATTATATATCAAAATGAAGTTATTTTTGAGTACAAGCAGTTGAGCAACATAAGACCTCCAAAGCCTTAGCGGTATAGCTAAAACACTGTGGAAAAGGGTCATTTTGTACAGAACAAGCAACTACAAGACTGTTGGATAAAATTGGCCCATATGGATAAAATTGGCCCATATGGATAAAATTGGCCCATATTTGAACACAGTACTGACTAAAATACTACCCAGGTATTACTACAAACGTTGGTATAAAACTCGAGCCCAAAACGTAGTTATGCAAGCAATTTATTTTGACTTATTTTATAAACACATATGTCATATATGTCATTCTAATTTTGTAAACGTGTAGATTTTTGTAAGTTATGGTGTGTTATCACAACATAAATGGACATTAACAGTTTATATACCAGTACGGTTGTTAAGCAAAATATCAATTTCTATTCACTGAATGATAAATATATACTGATTTATTATCGATCATTGAATTCAAAAACTATAATTTGAAATAAATCGCAGAAAATATTTCAAAATAAATGGTGTGCTGTTGCACCATACCTAACATCTATTTTGAAAACAGGCCAAACCGGTTTGACAAGTATGTTGACAAAATAAATGGAAATTGATTGTTCCAAAGGAGCCTTTGGAGACCGAGTTTTATATCTAAGGTTATAGTAGTACCTGGGTAGTACTTTAGACTGTACTTTGTTAATATATGAGCTAATTTTATCCAACCGTCACGCAGTTGCTTGTTCTGTATAAATTGACCCTTTTCCACAATGTTTTGGCTGTAGCGCTATAGCTGGGGCGGTCTTATGTTGCTCAACTACTTGTGCTCAAAAATAACTTCATTTTGATATATAATATACCTGGACATACTGCTTTTCTTTGCAAATTAAGTGTTTTAATATTGGGCCTAAAACACTTTACATGAACCTTAAGCCGCTTTTAACATTTCTTCAGTAATTTCGCGGCGGCTGGAGCACCTTACAATTGATTCCTGGTATTTCTCTCACGAGTACAACCATCACGTCATTTCCTTGCCTCAAAATACTATCTCACATAGGTCTACGATTATCAACCCATTGGTGAGAGACAAATAGTCTAAAAGATTGAGTGCCGCCGTCGGGGATCGAACCCGGTACCTCTAGATTGACAGTCCAACGCGCTTCCAACTGCGCTTTTACTGCGGCAGTAATTAATTTCAATGAAAAAAAACGTAGTTTTTTTGCAAACGAAACTAAAATGGTTTATTGGCAATCATTCTATTCCTAAGACCGAATTTTTTGTGCTCTTAGGATTTAACTGTAATTAAAACATGTGTTACACTAAATTTGTTAATGATATATGTCTTACGACACGAGGGTCATTCATGTCTACAACTCAACTTGGTTTTGGTAGCGATGGTTTGTATCCCTTTACACTTAAGGCTATCTGACACAATTGGAAACCTTAACTCGATTTAGAATATTTTTTACCTCCCTTTAATATAAAAAATACCCCTATCGTTATTTTTTGAATCAAAGATTCCTGCGTATTGGTAGTTTATTGTATGTTGTTTTGAAATTATATTGCAATGAAATGATTTTTTCTGCTGAGGATAAAATTATTCGGTTATAAAATTGTAAACCCTTTTGAAACGTGTGTAATACTGATTCAGGGGCAATTCTTCCATTTCAATGTGACAAGTACTTTCTCTGGGATAAAATTTGGAAAGTAGCAATGCCATAGAAGCTTAAATGATGAACGTCTATTTCTTTCATAACCAACGTTTTGAAAAATTGGGATATTTTGTTGGAAAGTGAGAAAACTCTTGCTAGCAATGTTTCCTTTTCGATTAATAAAAATGTTATAACCTGACTTTTCTCTGCCATTGCATTATCTCTCAAATGTTTTTTTTTTTTTTTTTTGTCATTTGATTCATTATTTTCTAGAAGATTCAACAAACGGGACTTAGGTAGTAAGTATGACATGGACGCTTAAAAATTGTTGCATGAAATGCATCATCTTATGATTGATATACATGATGATTGTGTTGATTTTCTTCTTGCATATGTAGTTTCCTTTGTAAATAAAAGCATCCTTCCTTCTCAGTAATTATTACACATGTAGAAATTGAATTTTTATTTTGTCTTATAAGGAAAGAAGAGCCCCTAAGGAGCAAGTCTTCATCTAACCACCCATCGCCCTAAATGACCTCCTACGTACCTGGAATATCAGTATTTAAAACTTGAATAGAAGTTATACAAATATCCATGAGGTAAATGTTTTGTATTACAGCAAATAACATTATCAAACTCTTGTCATATGGGTATTTATTTACAGAATAAGAAAATAGGTGAGCGCCTGAATTTGGTGGGTTGATGGTTTCAAGGAAAGCAAAGGGGCCAAAAATGCCTGGATAAACATACTTTATCTTTCCTTTTCTATTTCTACTTATGTTAGACTAATTTTTTATCTTATTATTTCAACTATATTTCATGTAGTATGTTTTGTGTTGATTTCTGAATAAAAATTAGATTTCGGTGAATAAACGAGTATTTTTATGAAAACGTTTTTTCCTGCATTTTCGTCTTGTAAGTGTTACTTATCAAATATTGTACAATTCCTTGTTTTAAATGAATCACGTGTACCAACTCACTAACATTAAAGGGCATCATTCATCTTCTTATCTACCTTTTCTTGGCATTTTGCAAGAAAAAAGGGTATTTTCAAAAAATCCCATTTTCTCCGAAAAATGCATGGAAAGCTATTTTGATTTTTTCAATTACATTTTCGGAAAGGTACACTCTTCGAAATATGTTTATTTGATAAAGGTTGGAATAAGTGCATAATGGTGTCAGACTACCTTAAGAAAATTTACAATACGAGCTTTACGGAAGCGAATTTTTATATCTGCTAACAAGAAACAAACTAATAAAATTAGACTGATGTTATCGGTTTTGTCTCAAAAGTATACAAGGTATGAACGCTTAGACCCGTACAAATATTGTCCTTGGATTGATACAAATGTTTGACATGCAAACCATCGTCGAAAAACGCAAGTTGAACCTTTTTGGACAACTTTGTTTATTAAACCATGCCAACTTCACATAGCATTTTTTTCTGAAGCGCATGTTCAGTTCCTTCTCTTGAAATCCGTGTAATTCGGGTTATTTTACAGATACATATCTCATACTAATCGGATATGACTTTATTCATTTTTCTGCGATCATCTAAATGATGGTACATTTCCGAAGCATTTACAAAAGAAGTTTTATTTGGGGTCAAACTTCTTTACAATTTTAAACCCGATGACTGGAAGATATCTCGAGGAGTCTAATTTTTCTTATTTCTTATGAAGATAATATCAGGATTAGGGCAATGTAGAGAACAGAACTGTAGTTAATGTGGGTTACTCAATTCTAATGAAATTCACCATTTCCTTATTCACTACAGTTATTTGAATGAGTCGAGCTCAAGGCTTTTTATTCGATTGGGATGTCATTCAATTTCCATTTCAGCTGCTGATGACAAGAAAATATACATCTTGCTTGGTGCTCCAGATCCATATTTCATAAGTCTGTTGATTGTGTCCCATAATGATATTATGGTGTCCGTACTTTGTCACGTCAGTACTATGTGGTCCATTTTTAGAAGATAAAACGCTTTTGCAGCCTTGATAAGGACACTTACTGATGCATAATTCCCTGTATGTACATATGTTGAACCCGTTGTATTCTCTCTATCTGTTCGTTGATTTGAAGGTATTTATGCATGTACTATTTATGTTCATCCTCATTGTAACATTGAGGAAATAAAGATATGAATGAATGGGTAATCTTTTCTTTTAAATTCAATTTCAAAATTTAGATTGACCAATAAATATTGGTATGGCAGGGCGTTGCAGTTTTTACTAAGAAATCTTCGAACGACATTTTTTCCTTACTTACTGGACCAATGTTAATAAAACTTTCCCTCAATATTTCTTGGCGAACCCTTGCCTTAAACTAATCGAAATTATGATCGACCCATTGGCATTTTTCTCTATGAATTCTATGAACGATATCCCCTAGACCATTAGCCTTTCATTGAAGTTTGCCACGGTGTTCCTTGGATGGCTCCTAAAAATGTTCCGGACTCAATCATTGAAATGGGCGTGGCAGAGCGTGGCATTTTTCCATATGAAATGTTTTGCAAAATTCTGATTAGCCCATAAATTTAGGCATGGCATTTTCCACTTTGAAATCTTTGAACGACATCGCCTGAAACCGCTGGACGAACTTCAATGAAACTTTCCCAAAATGTTGCTTGGGTAACCCTTTTCAATAATTGAACTCGAAAATTTGATTGACAAATAAATATGGCAGTGCGTGGTATTTTCCACATTGAATTCTAAGACATATGGTCAATTTTAATTGCTAACCTTACTGTACCTTATAAGAAAAGAGAAAGTGCTTTAGGTAAAACCTAGGTTTTACACGTAAACTGATTTTTTCTGAAACATTATTTTTTTAGATCACCTGAGCACATCGTGCTCTAGGTGAGCTTTTGTGATCATTGGATGTCCGTGCGTCGTGTCTCGTCCGGCGTCAACAATTTAAGAGTTTACATTCTAGATGCCACAAATATAATCTTATCTTCAAGAAACTTGATCCGAATGTTGGTCAGGTCACAAGGATGAACCCTATCGAAAATGGGAAGGATCCATGCCATAACACGGGAAAACGGGCCTAATTGACTATTTTATTGTTTAAACCCTATAGGTCATAAATACGGTCCAATCTTCATGAAACCAGGTCAGAACGTCGGCCAGGTCACAAGGATGAACCCTATCGAAAATGGGGAGGACCCATGCCAAATCACGGGAAAACGGGCCTTTATGACAATTTTCTTGTTTACCCTCTAGAGGCCACAAATATGACTCAATCGTCATGAAACTTGGTCAGAATGTTGGCCAGGTCAGAAGGATGAATCCTATTGAAAAAGTGGAAGGATCCATTCTTTATCACGGGAAAATGGACCTTATTGACAATTTTCTTGTTTACGCTCTAGAGGCCACAAATTTGGCCAATTCTTCATGAAACTTGGTCAGATTCTTGACCAGGTCACAACGATGAACCGCATCTAAAATCGGACGGATCAATGCCATTTCTCAGGAATTTGGGTCTTAATAATGATTGTCTTGTAATAACTATAGGGGCCTCAATTTTGGCCTAAACTTCATGAAATTTAGTTTTATGAAGAAATTATCTCTTTTATGACACCTGCCTATTTAATTGATGTGATGTCTCAGGGGTTAAAGAGACTCGAGTTAGCGATCTGGGATCATCATCGTCCTCTTGTTTAAAAATCGTTCAAGTATTCAACCTGGCTCAGTTGCCATTGACTTTTCATGGGTGGACAGTAATAAGTTAACTAAGTAATAAAATAGCCTTAAGTGTCTCGTTCGAAAAGGGAGTGTTAGCCATTTGTCAAATCAGGCTATATTGTATTTTCGAGCGTACATAATTTTCCCGCGTTATGTGAATCATGAAAAGAATTTTAAAGTCGTTTATTACAACAGTACGGTTAAACTGACTGCATAATTTTGTATTCGCAAATTCACGAGCTCTGATTCAGAGAAAATTTTAATCGCTTGTTTAAAGAGAACTTTTAAGTTTAAACTTACATGCTACTTTAATAATTGCAGTATGATTAAAAAATGATAACTTTTCACTTTGATCTCGTCGAGAGGAATCTATCAATTCAATTACCTATCACTTGCGAAGACTGTTTCCGAGATGGCCAAACAACTTTTTAAATCAAAGGTATTACCTTTCGTTAACAAAATGAGCTAAAAAGCTTTTATGTGGAACCCGTTTTTGTCTAAAGCCGTTATATTTTCATCCACACACAAATATTCAGGTGTCAAATTGTCATAAGATACGCCCGTCACACAGCTTGATGTAACTTTGGGTTAAGAGTAAAATTGAAGTGATTTTGAATGACTATCTTTTAAACAATTTTTGTGTAGACAGACCAATAAAACTTTGTAGTATGAGTATACTATTAGTATGGCCAAAGCTCATATACTATAAGAGATAAGCTTTGGACAAGATTCAAGTTTGAAAAACAACAAAGGGTAATAATTCAAAATATAAGACAGGTAGAGTTATGGTTTCTTTGCACTACACTTCCCTTTGAGACAATCTATGTACCTATGAAGTGTCATGACCATAGCTCAAATACTCTTGGAGACCTGCCCCTGAGAAGATTCAAGTATGAGGTAATAAATCAAGAATAAGCGAGATAGAGTAACGGTCCTTTTGCACTACACTTTTCCTAGATGAGATCGTTCTACCCATATAGTTTCATGATTAAAGCTCAAATATTATTAAAGATATGCTCAAGACAAGATCCAAGTATGCCAATACTCAAATAATAAGTCAAGTAGAGATATGGTTCTTTCGCAATGCACTTTCCCTTGATGAGATCTATCTACCCATCAAATTTCATGATCACAGCTCCCATACTTTTAGAGATATGCCCTAGCTCCCATACTTTTAGAGATATGCCCCGAACAATATATAAGTTTATAATATGACCTACGTCGCCGGAGTGAAATAATCCCATTGAATATTTTTGATATTACACGGGTGTTATTACACTAGTGGAATAACTATGCAAATGAGCTCAGAATGAACAGTAACGCTATTTTTGTAACTGCAAAAACGACGTCATAATCTATGTTTTGTGACGTCATTTTTGAACGGCGTTATAAGTTTCGCGGAAAATTGAAACGTTGAATTTCAAGAATTTTGACGGTTTTTCGCTAAAATTCGGGTCATATTATAAACAGAACATAAAATTTGTGCTCATAAAATACAGAATTTATAAAACTCGTCATCTAAAACAGATAAAAACTCGGCGCAGCCTCGTTTTCATCTATTTATAGACGACTCGTTTAATAAATTCAGTATTCAATGACCACTCATTCAATATTCTCTATATGAAAAACAATAAAGGGCAATGACTCAAAGGTCAAGATCTGGGTCAAGGTACAACATGATGCCAGAATCAAAGACAATCATTAACAATCCTTTGATATTGACTTAGAACAGTCCATAGAAATTCAAAATCTGAGAAAGTAGGTCAAAAGTCACGGTCAAGGGTTCATCATGATCCAAGAATATAAGACAATCATCCACCAGCCAATATATTGCCTTTATACAGTCTTAGACCTAAGTATTCAATATTAAATAAAGTAGATCAAAGGTCTAGGTCAAAGGTTCATCATGATGCAAGAATTAAACACAATCATCTACAAACCTTAGCTATCGACTTAACACAGTTCTAGCCATAGATATTCTATATTTGAGATAGTAGGCCAAAGGTCAGTGTTAAGGGTTCATCATGATCGAAGAATTAAGGACAATCATCAACCAACTATCAATATTGCCTTAATTGTCCTTGACCTAATAATTCAATATATAGGACAGTAGGTCAGAGGTGAAGATCTAAGTCAATGGTTCTACATGATGCCAGAATCCATGTCAATCATCTATCAACCATTATTATTGGCTTAATAGTCCTTAACATTATTTTTCAATATTCCAGAGTGTAGGTAAAAGGTCATGGTCAAGCTTTCAACATGATCGAAGAATCAAAGACAATCATCTACCAACCATCGATATTCCCCTTAAACAGTCCTAACCCTAATAATTCAATATTCAAGAAAGTAAATTTTGATCAAGGGTTCCACATGATACCAGAATCAAAGACAAATATCTACCAACCTTTAAGTAATGACTTTACACAGTCATAGCCCTTATAATATATAAAAAATTGGTCAAGGGTTCAACATGATGCCAGGAACAAAGACAATGATCTACCAACCCTTACGATTAGCTTCGCTGCCCATAGGCAAGCAAACTTTTGTCATGGCGGAGTGTGCGTTCGTCCGTGTGTCAACTTTTTCCTTTAAGAATCTTCTCCTCACAAATAAATCAGCCGATTTCAATGAAACTTGGTAGAAATGGGCATTGGGTGACCTTCTTTTTAAATTGTTAAAGAAATTTGATTGACCCAAAAATATGGGCGTGTCAGGGTGGGGTATTTTTTCACGTTAAAATTTTTAAGAAATTTCTCCCCCCAAACCATTGGACCGATTTCAATGAAAATTTGCAGGATGTTCCTTGGGTGACCCTTTACGTAAATTGTTCAAGAAGTTTTGATGACACCCATTTATGGGTGTGGTATGGCGGTGCATTTTTTCGCGTTAAAACGATTAAAAAACTTCTCCTCCCAAAACTTTTGGCAGATTTTAATGAAACTTAAAGTGGTTGTTCCTAGGATGACCCTTTCTGTTAATTGACAAAGAAATTCAGATTGACCACAAATATGGGCGTCGCAGGGCGGGGCATTTTTTCACAGAAATTTTGTCAAAGAAATTTGGATTGACACCCATATTTGGATGTTAATCCAATTTTCTGGTCTTGGGTATTTGTTCTCAGCAAAAATCTTAAATATTCTCTTTTAAAAGATTGGGCTGATTTCAATGAGCTCAGATTGGATGTTCCTTTGGTGATGCTTTATTTAATTGTTCAAGGAATTTCATTGACGCCCAAATAAAGGCTCGGCAGGGTGGGCTATTCACTATTTCACTATTTTATCTTATAAAATTTTCTCTCATCAATCAATTCAACTAAAAAGAATCTTGTCATAAATGACCATTTACTCATATTCTACCTGAAATTATGTGAAGAATGGTCTACTTAATGCAATCGCCTTTATGTTGGAAAAAAGACGGGTAAAAAGTATGCGGGCTAATGGTGATTGAGTGTTTTGGTGTATTGTGGTCAAGATCAAGTATAGACCTACAATTTCAAGTGAGTGATCAAAGATCAATTTTACATTGAAATTGATAGGAGATAACGGTTTCTCAAACCTCACTCTTTCTTGCGGAACTATACATCATAACAGAATAGTTCTAAAGGGGCAACAAAGTCTTGTTTTCTGTCAAATTAAGCTTTATTTGATAAAAGTATAAATTATTTCTTTTAAACAATATAAGTCTATGCAAAAAGATGTGATAATTGGTTTGTGTAGGCATACCTGAATAGATACATAAGGGTCCAGATAAGTTGTGGTAAAGCCGGTCTAAAATTGTTTATTCCCAATGAAACTCTATGCTGTTGGTACTCATTTGACTCATTTCAATTGGTTACCAACAGCTTAGGGTGAAAGTTAGAAAGAATAAAATATTTAAATTTGAAAAATGAAATAACCCCATTTCTGTAGCTCTGTACATTTTGTAGACCATAGATCAAAGGGAGATCAATACAGCTTATTAAGTGATAAAATAAACACTAATTACTTCCCTTTGGTATGATTTATAATGAATACCCCTTTACCAAGTCAAAATTGTAAGTAAAATTGATTTTATTTGCAATTCTTCATTTTCTATGTTTGTTTTACTGCGTTATTTGGCTTTGTACTTTGTAATCTGCTAAGTTTTTTCGGACTTCGTATCATTTAAAGTCAAAATTGTCAGGTAATGGGTGAACTGAAATTTATTAAATAATTTTGAGTTAAATAAGTGCAAAAGGTTTTGTAAGTGATATATTAAAAGACTTCTTCCATGTAATTTAACATATTAGTTATATGTGTTCACTTCTTATAGCTTGTAAATAAGTATCAATTTGGTTAAAAAAAAAACAGAATTCCTTCTAAATGCTTGTGACTTTCATTACCTGAGCGTTACAGGCCCTCTGGGCCTCTTGTTGACTTTATACAGTCCTACACAAAATCATTCATTATCTATGCCTCAATTTACACAGTAAGCTTTTTTGATGTTGCCCTTTTTACCACCTTTTTTCTGGATTGAAAATCTTTAGGTCCCATGTTCATCGCCCAACAAGAATTGAACAAAGAAATCTGAAAGATATACTTAGGATTATTTCAGTGAATGGTGGTTGAATTCTGATTTTTCAGAGAAAAGATTATAAAAAGATCCAAAAGGCCCTTTTTTTGATGACGCAGCAGCCCATAGCACTCATAATATCTACCCTATCAGAATTTAAAAGAAGAAATTTAAAAGAGCATGTCTCAAGAATAATACCTGTAAAATAAGGTTCAATTCTGGTGGATAGTTCCAGTGAAAAGAATTATTTAAGTTTCACCATTAGAGTCCGTTTTTGATTATGCGACAGCCCTTGGCACAGTTGATATGATCTCATTAAGAATTAAACGAAGAAATCTGAAAGAACTTGTCCCCGGGCCATGTCCTTGGAATCATTTCTTTAAATTTTAATTGAATTCTGACTAGTAGTTTCAGAGGATTTTTTATATTCCACAATTTGGGCACCTTTTTGGTGACTCGACGGCACGTATTCGAATTTAACTAAGGAACCGAAGAGAGCATGTCCCAAGGATCATTCATGTGAAATTTGGTGACAGTAGTTACAGAGATGTTTACATGAAAAGTTTACGCACGGACTAACGGACGAACGCGACACCATAAGCTCTGGACTTAGTCCAATCCAAATCCCTGGAAAGAAAACTAGATTTTTTTCTTTGTTATAATCATAATATAATATAACGCGAGTATGTACTTACAGAACAAAGACTCATTTGCTCAATCTTACCTTCAGAAACACCCTGCCCAATAAGGTCGTTTGCTCTACCAATAAGGAAACTTCTGATAGAATTTTAGATTGATCTCCAAGGAATTTGCAAGCTTTTTCTAATAAAAAAGCAAATTGATAATTTGTAAATAGCTTACCATTGGCATTAGATAAGAACAATTGGGAGTTATTTACCCCACTGTTCTTAAGGTAATATTTAAGTAAAGAATGAATTGGTTTGTTTCATCATTACGTAGAATATAGATTTATGTTGGTCAATAACATTTTTCGTTTAACTCTATCTTCATTTGGTGATTATACATTTTTCACCGATAATAATATCTGACTTAGTTGATGCCCTGTGGACCATTTTTGTTGGATGATCACAAGCTCACTTGATTTGAAAGGCCTAAAATTGGCCAGATAAAAGGAAACTAAATATTTCTGTTTCAAAATTTTAATATGTGCTATGGATCAAAAGATTTGTTTTAAAAATAACATTTAAATAGGAAATAGGCGATATTTAAGTTGACGCTTTTCATTGTAGCCTTCCATCATTTTTTGGTAATTAAATTTTCATATTGATTTGGAAGGCTCATAAGTTTGTGGGAAAAATGATTCCAGAAATGTGAAGCTTAATCATAGCTGGAGCGTTACCCTTTTCATAGCTGTAAGATATATATTACACAAGTTGAAGTCAAACAGTGGAAAATTAAATCCATAGTACGGGGAATAAGAAGGATCAGTAAATGTGGCCAAGTAACAAGCCTTTATATCTTTTAAAGATATAAAGGCTTGTTATTTTACCACATTTTACCACATTCAATACAAGTAAATTTATGGCAAAAGGCCATAAGAGTAAGAGATTGTTGTATACTGTCCTGAATCTAATAAAACAAAATATGTTGATCGCTGATTTAAAGATCTTGTTGTACTGTCCGGCAAACTTGATTTAATCAAATTTGTAGATCGCTATAGAGACGGATATCCTTATGGCATAGCTCTGGATCTACCCTTGGCCACAGAAATCTGGATTTGGCCATCTGAATGTGTCACTTATCTAGTTACAACAACCAGCCACGTCATCTTGTTTATGACAATATTTCGCAAATATGTAATGATTAATTTCCGAAGTAAGATCATCACTGCAACTGATTTTGAGCTCATTTTGTCAATGATATGTAATCAAACCTAGGCAAATTTTCTTCTCCTTAATTCCCCCTACCAGATAAAATTGAAAAAACTATTGGAAAGAGTTCCAGGGCGGTTATATCTGAAGTGTATCCTTTCTGGTTCCATAGATCTGGTCATTCTTATCATAAACATAAACATAAACATAGAAGGGTTCCCGAATCCCAAACCTTGACCTTCCTGCTGCCAAATCAGTAAATAATTGAAAATCAAAATTTGAGGTCCACATCGTTTATGGAATACTCGAATATCATTACAATTTGAGAAAAGGGTATCCCACATAAGTAAATCTTGTTTTATTCTATTAATGATCCTTGGATGATGGTGTGGTTTTTTGTGAGACCACATATGGAGTAAACCAATCTTCTACAAAATGGTCGTCCAGGAATACATGTTGCTTGTTGATAAAACCAATCTTCATACTTACCAGCAGTTTCTCTAAATATAATCATATATTGTAGGATATCCTGTTCTTTGCTGTGGATGAGCCTCTGAATAAATATTTGAAAACATTAGAAATTTATTTGTCCATTTTAAATAGATAAGTCCATGTCCCTGTTGGCTTTTGTGCGACCATTTTCATTTATGCCTATGAAAGACTTCTGGTGTTCATTTAGTTCAGCTGCTACCCCTAGCAATACATTCAATTAACAAATACATTTTGAAACGTTTAGCTTTAGGTTCCTTAGCCTATGGACTCATAAAAAATACCCTACCTCTTCTCCTCCCATACTTAGGATTGACAAGTTGAATTCTTGAGCAATGACACTGACAAAGTCAACGATCTCATAACCATCATAAGGTTGCTGCAATTTTTGTAGAATCTTGACAGTTTCTTTCTTTATTGGACATTCTTTTTTTGTCCCTGTTATTCTACCCGAAATTTTCTCAGTTTAAGATTTAAAAGGATTTTTCTATTTCATTAAATTTCACCTTATTTCATGCTTAAGCTCATGGAAGGGAAGGGGGGTAAACCTTCCTGTCTTTGAGAACGAAGAAAGACAAACATTTTAAAGGCATAATGTCGAGGCAAGACAGACAGGGTTGTCTTATTCCGCATAAAAACACAGAGCTTAATTTGTCATAAAATAACCCTTATTTTTATCCGGCCGAAAATTTCATCAAATGCCGGAATAAGTCGTAACCTAGCTTTTTGAATAACTTGGTTAGGTTTGCTCTCCATTTGACAAGATTTGTATAGGATAGAAAACGAGTGCCCTGGTATATGGGAAATAGACACTAGCGTCAGCGAGTGTCTATTTTCCATATACCGCGGCACGAGATTTTCTATCTGACTTAGACCACGCTTTTCTAATGTTGTCTTCTTTTTTTACCTGTACCCCTAAACCACGATAGAGAGTGGAATTCTCTGTGATATTACTGTAACTATGTGTAATTATGCAAACATTACTTGTGAATCTATTTCCGTTACTTATTGCAGATCTTGTGCGTTTTTGCGACTGTAGAAAAGCTTTGGCGGAAAAAGTGGCCTTATAAAATGCTCATCTTTTGGAAGGGATTCGGCACAAAAAAACCTGTCGAGATTCACGTGCACGACATTCCACCATCGTATATTTGTAAGTACAACGCTAGGAGTTGTATCTGCGATATATGCTTTTGCAATACTGTTCTCTGATTGGTCGATTCGCTTCAAGCGTGGTCTAAAAGTACGATATATGAAAACGTCTGACTTAAATACAGATCCATAAAAATGAGTCATAATCTTGTTTACACCTAAATGACATTACACAGGACTTTCGTGGGCTTTATTTAGTATTATTTATTTAATTTAATTTATTTAGTATTTCATGACTTTGGAACAGCATTTTGGTGATGAAAAGCACATGCATCAGCAGCAGGGACATCCAATGGTCGCCATTTTCTCATTAAAGTGGTGTTAAGGTTCATGTAAAGTGTTTGAGACCCAATTTCAATAGCATTCATTTGCCAAGAAAAAGCATTATGTCCAGGAATATTATATATCAAAATGAAGCTATTTATGAGCACAAGCAGTTGAAAAACATAATACTGTTATAACTATAGCGATATAGCCAAAACATAGTGGAAAAGGGTCATTTTGTACAGAACAAGCAACTGCATGACTGTTGGATAAAATTGGCTCATATTTTAACAAAGTCTAGCCTAAAGTACCATCCAGGTAGTGCTACAACCATTGGTATAAAACTCAGCCCTAAAACGTAGTTATGCAAGCAATTTATTTTGACTTATTTTATAAACACATATGTCATATATGTCATTCTAATTTTGTAAACGTGTAGATCTTTTTAGGGTATGGTGTGTTATCGCAACATAAATAGACATTAATTGTTTATATACCTGTTAAGCAATATATCATTTTCTATTTCACAGAATGATAAATATATAGTAATATTGTAGATCATTGAATTAAAAAAAACTATAATTTGAAATAAATCGCAAAAAATATTTCACAATATTATGGTGTGATGTTGCACCATACCTTACATCTATTTTGAAAACTGACCAAACCGGTTTGGCATGTATGTTGACAAAATAAATGGAAATTGATTGTTTCAAAAGAGCCTTTTGAGACTGAGTTTTATATCTTAGGTTGTAGCACTACCTTGATGGTACTTCAGACTGTACTTTGTTAAATTATGGGGCAATTTTATGCAACCGTCATGCAGTTGCTTGTTCTGTACAAAATGACCCTTTTCCACAATTTTTTGGCTATACCGCTATAGCTAGGGCGGTCTTATGTTGCCTTACTGCTTGTGCTCACGAAAAGCTTCATTTTGATATATAATATACCTGGACATACTGCTTTTTCTTGGCTAATGAAGTGCCCTAAATATTGGGTCTCAAACTCTTTACATGAACCTTAACTTTATTCAAACAATCTAACCAAATGGGGATATCAGTCTAATATACCACAACTGCGATTAGGATAACAAAATGGTGCTAACTGTTTGCCGCTTATACCCCGCTTTGCGCGTGCACAAGCGTGAAAGGCGGGTTAAAATTGACAAACAGTTTACATTGTTTTGACATCCTGAACGCAAGGCACAGCTTCAGTTCTTTTGACTTCGATAATCGATAAGGGAAGTTACTTATTATTTAATTGGCACAGAAATTTATTGGTCCAATATTCAAGCCATTTCAACTGGAAAACAAGTGATAAATAATAATTGACCAATGAAGTTGTAATCTTGACCGTCTCCTTGACCTGTACCAATATTCTGTATCTCTTAACGGAATCTCTAACCTGAAATGATGAAGAAGATAATTGTTCGCCTCAATGTATTCTGCGTTATTAATGAACTGGCAAACTGGCAGGGCGGGGCTTAGCCGTAACGTAATTTTGCGAGTTATTTTTAAAAATTTTGAGTTCATTGAAAAGTTAATCGGCAATGATCGTGAACGCGTGCGAATAACTTTGTCATAAAACCAGAATAATTCACGTACTTAGCGAAAGCGAACACATTTCATCGTTGGGTTACTAAAGCCTCGTAACTTCAACTTCGAAAAGCTGAAGTTACGAGGGTTTGGTTACCAGCCCACGCTATACGGTCTCTAGTTAATTTTGTCGACTATCTTTAGAAGTAAATAATAATGAATAAAGGCGGGTTTACGTTAACCTTAAATGCGTCGACCCGTTACTTTGCCTCCGCCCTGCCAGGGGAAAAATCGTAGATTATAAGACGGATTTACCAAGTTATATATGTAAACAACAAAAAAGCTATATATTTCCACAAGAATTAAGATAAAACCTTTACACAAAATGAAACATTTTGCACGAAAAGAAATGATTAATCTACCTGTTTAAAACAATACAAAAAATTGTGAATACTCTATGACAGATTTTCTTTAAGCATCGTTTTACGCGTTACTTGGTATGTTCCTTTCACTACTGATCAACGATATTAGTATTGCAAAGTAGATTGATTGATTGAATGGAGTTTAACGCCGCTATCAACATATCGCACCTAATAATGAATTCCTGGTATTTCTCTCACCAGTACAACCATCACATCCTTTCCTAGCCTCCAGCTACTATCTCACATAGGTCTACGATTATCAACCCATTGGTGAGAGACAAAAAGTCGGAGAAAATGATTGCCGCCGTCGGGAATCGAACCCGGGACCTCTAGATTGACAGTCTGACGCGCTACCAACTGCGTGTTGCAAAGTAGAACCCTTTACTAATACTACATATATATATTACATAGATAATGGCTCGAGTTGTATTCCGCGTATGATGAGAAGTAAGATGGAGATTCCTCGTGTACTACAAAATCGTTTGTTGAAGCGTAAGATTGATTTATATTACGTGAGTGAAAAAACTGAGCTTGAAAAGAAAAACGTGTTAGCAACGTGAAATGCGGCCTTGTGGTAAACGGATATTTTTGAAAGGTGTTCAAAGGTTATTTCTGCTTTTTTTTAAATTAAGTACAGTAATGAAAAAGACTAACAATTATCATTTCAATTCAAGAGATACTTAAAGCAACAAAAAATGTAATAGACGTTGTATAGAAAGGTAAAATTTCCCTTAATGTATTTGATACACACTACTGTCACAACAGAAGTCTTAAATATCAATGTTATCAGGGCGAGTCATGATAATTTCTCGAGACCAGATATCATTCATATTTTTAGAAACTTACATATTATTCTATCATGAAATTATTTTTAGCACTTGATTATAAGTAACAAAGTGTATGCAAAGTATTTCTTAAAATAGACTGCTTGATATCATTCTATATTATTAGACAGTTGATAACAGGTCAATACAGGGCTCATTTTATGATAAAAGATAACAATTGCTTAAATTCTAACCGGAAGTTATTTTCAGCAAATCAGGTCTGTAGTTTTAATTACACCAGTTCAAACAATAGACCTAATTGTTTAGAAATAACTTCTCGTTTTATCAATCTAATGGTTAACTCTATACAACTTGGGGCAGAAACTTAAATCATATTGATAATGATATTGAAACTAAAAGAAACTAACCTCCGATTCCGCCATTTGGGAACAAAATTCCGATAATGAAGATGAAGATAAACACTGTAAATAAAGAAATAAATAGAATATAATTGTGATTGAACCGTCTCGTGAAAAGCCACGGTCTGGAAACTCCGTAAAATGGATATCTGAAGAACAGATTTGTTCCAGTAGAGGTCTCATGCAGGTCATATCTGAAAAAAAAACCTGATATAGAAGAAAAATTATTGTTCTAGATTCAGGAAATCAGCAATGTGCTTACAGTTTCTACATCGGAAGTCTGTACAGTCCGACTATGGTCAACATTTTACCCGCTACACAGATACACAGGCGTTCTTATTGGTGAATGAAGTTTTCGTTCACCAGTGTTTCTACGCAAAGAAGACCCTATAGGATCTTACTGGCATCGAAATGAAATAGTGCCCAAGTAGATTCAATTTAGCATTTCTCAAGAATTCTCTTCGCAAATTCATTATTTATTCCATTTAAGGCGTGATACTAGAATTCTTCAACAAGTGAAGATAACGAAAAGGACGGGTCTCCATAAGGGCCTTTTCGTGGCTAGAAAAGATTTCTTTTAAACTTTTGCCATACATACTATGATATAACCTGCGTCTACTGACAAAATATTGGCATCTCAAACTTATTGGTTCTAGCTGTGCATTGTGTTAAAAGTGGGTGGGGTAATTTACTACGAACTTGAGTTTCATTTTAAAACTTTTATATCATCCAAATTAATTGCATTTAAGTTTGATACCACACAATATAAAAATGAACTATTCCTTAGTTGATATGCGGAACTATTCTTATTTTGACATTTGACCTTGAAATTTGACCTTGAACTGGAAATTATCAAAAAAATTATTTCAAAATATGTTTTAGCTCATCAAGGGTAACAACTGTGCTAGATATCTTAAAGATCTGATGGTAAATAAATTAGTAATGCACTTGACAAGCTGAATTTGAACTGATTTTGACCTTGGTGCGTGACGTTGAAAGTTGACCTTTTACAAATATCAGTTTAAATCACAAATGAGTTCATGTGTTGGAACAAATATGCCAAATATCATTGAAATCTATCTTACTTTTGCTTGATAATGCCAGTTTAAAGCTAAATATTTCTAATATCTTATATTCAGGGGCAAATAACTCCAAAATCAATGAATAGATTTCCGCAGAAAAAAACTTGGGGCAATAGTTTTGTATTTTCTTTGCAAACAATAATAGAAATTTGATTTTCAAGGCTATTTGTAAACGTGTTGTGCAAACCCGCAAAGTTGGTAGGAAATTAAACAAAGAAATTCCCTTAAGACAATTAAGGGGAGATAATCGCAATGAAAAATTTGATACGTCAAAATAAATTCCATATATCAACCAAGGAATAGTTCATAGTTGTATTGTGTGGCAGCCTGAAAATCAAAAGTAAATAATTTGGTTGATATAAAAATTTTAAAATGAAACTCAAGTTCGTAGTAAATTACCCCGCCCACTTTTAAGACAGCGCACAGCTAGAACCAATAAGTTTGAGATGCCAATATTTTGTCAGGAGACGCAGGTTATATCATAGTATGTATGGCAAACGTTTAAAAGAAATCTATTCTAGCCACGAAAAGGCCCTTATGGAGACCCGTCCTTTCCCCTTTTAAAAACAAAATGAGGTCGCAATGTTTAATCGGGCGAATTGATGATCCGCTTTGGCTTGTCGAGGGTTTAGAGCAAAAACAATGTTTGTGTTTATACACTGTATAGACAGATACCTTGTTTTATATCTAAACCCTCGCTATTGAAACTTGTGGTAATTTCCCGGACATATGTGATTTTGGTTATGCAATCGGGTTTTACATAACTTTTCAGCATGCGACAGTCGGTCTCTCAACGGGTTTCAAGAATTATTCGGCTAATATGAGCTAAAATATGCTGTACAACTGATTGCTTATCGAGAGCTTTAATTTGAATTACACAAAATGCATCTAGAAATTTCTCCCTTGATAAAAAAGGTTGCTCTTTCAATACTTCTTCGAAAACAGCTGAGCTAAAAATACTTACAGAAAATGAGGAGACCGAAGATGCCACCGCCACCGAAGCCTCCACGCCCGCCTACTCCGAAACCGCCGCCGCCGAAGCCGCCGCCTCCGCCTCCATAATAACCTCTTCCTATTCCATAGCCGTATCCGTATTTTGGATAGATAGGCGGGGGATGTAGAATTTGTGGTCTTGGGTGGACAAATGATTGAAAGCCAAAGTTGCCTTTACCACCATAGCTCATGACCATGCCGACACAGGCGCAGAGGGCACCCAACCAGAGTACTACGAATTTATTCATCTCTGAAATAGGACAAAATAATTTAATCTAAGTTGTGTCCATAATTTACATTCTATGTTGCATGTTAGTTCTTAAAGAATGAAGATGGTATTTGTTAATTTCATGGAGATGTGATTCCTCCATGATTTAGCTGACGAATTTGATAAATTATGTATTTTATGAGTACACATCTTATATCCTCTTTATAAGATGACCCGAGTCTTTGCGAAAAACGTCAAAATTCTTGAAATTCAATAATTCAATTTTCCGCGAAACTTATAACGCCATTAAAAACTGACGTCGCATTATATACATTATGACGTCATTTTCGCGGTAACAAAATAGCGTTGCTATTTTCTCTGAGCTCAATTGCATAGTTATTCTACAGGTGGAATAACACCCGTGAAATATAAAAAATATTCAAAGGGGTTATTTCACTCCCGCGACTTAGGCCAAGTTTTAAGTTATAATCTTGTACAAAATTCTGAAATTGTCGGCCAGAATGAACACCATTTATAGATATTACTAATGTTTGGTGATGCTTTTGGACAGTTTGGACAACAACGTTATTGCGCTTATGATTTAAATTTAGTTGCGTTCATCAATATTCGTGCGCTCTGATTGGCTGAACAGTTGGTGTTACACCCAAATAAAAACAATTTTGAGTACGAATTTGTTTTGTAAGCTAAAAAAGTAGTCCCGTAAGAAATATGTTTCTAAACTCACAATGCTTCGCGTATTCATACAGTGTGATTAGGTTTTTAGTTCCACAACTCAATGAAATCAACAAAAACTCTCGTCATCTCTTAATCTATTTGGAAGTATTTTGAATGCGCGATCAAACATCTCCATTCATTATAGTGTAGATTATTATTACCGTAAAATATATACTTTTCTTGAGTCAATACAAATTGTGATTAAAAGATATTAAAGAATGATAGGCTTCATTTATTTGTTAGTAATTCTTACTAATTTTTAGTTTAAGTCAACACATATTTGTTTTATGACTGAAAATGACATGCTTATCTTATGCCGAAGAACATTACTTTCAAAAATGTCAAGTGATATCTAAGCGACAAAAAGTTGTGTAGCTTACCTGTAGCCGGACCGAGTAAGTATGTGCACCAGAATATAAATGTTTTATTACTTTATAAATATAGTCCGGAAATATAGCTGTTTAACTAAATCAATAAAATAATCAATATATAGATAATCGACTTATTGGTCGCGTATATAGTCGATGAACCGAAAATTCAGAGAAAAACTAGTACATGTGTATTTTTAATCGTTCACAACATCTGGGAAAAAAGACTCCAATATAGTTAAAATGTGCCGTGAAGCTATTGTACTTAAGAAATGAAGAGAATATTTATTTCTGATCTTTTATTTTCTAAAGAAACAAAAAAAGTAGTATAATCAGTTATAGGAATATAATTCATAGAAATGTCGATATATTGTAGATATCAAGATGAACACAATTAGCAATATTTATTACCTCCCTTTAATAAGATATACATATCGGTTCTAGCTTGCTATGTTGTAACAAACCCATAATACGCTCAAAAATGATAATAAAAGAAACCCTAAAGTAATGTCAGTAAATCGTAGATTTTGTCTACCGTTTTTTATTTTGAATGTAGCTGTTTATTTATCATTTTAGTGTTTTTCCAGCGTTTTTGAATGGTTTGAGTGAGTGTTTGGAATGATTGAATGGAGCTCTTTTTGAGCGATTGAAAATAGCTTTGATAGGAATGACAGTCAATTTCAAGACGTTCTCAACTGTAATAGTGCCTGTAATTTCAACCGGTCCCTTCACAAAATAGTATTTTGTCGTTCGAAAAATCATTCAATATTTGCCGAAGCGCTTGCATACAGCATACTGATGGCCGTCGCGAGACGTCGTTCGATGCACTTCCGTTTAAGTATCATAAAGCTAATCAAGAAGACCATGTGGGTCCTATATCTATCACCTGAGTCTCCTTTGACTACTGACATCTCATATAAATGACATTGGCAAATCAAAAGTAGTGCTGAAAGAGTTTCTAGATTGTTTTTATGTAAAGTTGGACGTTCAGGGATTGAGCATAAATATATGACCCAAGGAGCATGATATGAACATTATTAGTTGTACGGTTTTCATGCCGGGGTGTATGACGATTTATTCCCCGCTGGAAAAAAATTATGTCATCCGAGCCGTAGGCGAGGTTTGACATCATTTTTTACAGCCGGGAATAAATCGTCATATACCCAGGTAAGAAACCGTATTACGAATTTATTATACTTCAAAGTTTAGGGCTAAATATTCGTCTTTTGCCTTTTAAGGCCTTGGTATAAACCGAATATGAACCAAATGAGAAAGCCGTCTGCCTTCAGGTTTCAGACAGAAAGGTTTTTGAAGATTTTGGCGCTTTGTTTATTTGGGAAATATGACACGCCCGGGCGGAGCCATTATATGATCCAAGTGACATATTATAAAGAACTTTTCAGAGGTTCACTAGATGATCCTATATGCCAAATATGAAGGCTGTCTGCCTTCTTGTTTCAGAGAAGACGATTGTTAACGATTTTCGCTCTTTGTTACTATGTAAAAAGGGATGCGCCCGGTGGAGATCAAATATCTCCCCAGGGTCTTGATATGAACAAACTTAGTAGAGGTCCGCTAGATGATGTTTCATGCCAAACATGAAAGCTGTCTACCTTCTGGTTTCAGAGAAAAAGATTTTCACATTTTCCACCTTTTAGTTGCTATGGCAACCAGAATTAAGGATGGGACGTGAGCTTAAAACGGCCAAACCTCTAGGGTAGGCATAGAAGTTCTTTTCTTTAGCTTGATTTGAATATAGTGCATAGATATGTCAGCCTCAGCAAATAAGTAGAACTTGTGTTTTTTTCTTTCTTACGAAATATTATTCTTACTCATATAGAGCAACATATCCGCGTTGTATGATGGTAACAACGTTGGGCGAAGTTCGACCTGATTTACAGGATAGTTTTACTGGATTACCTATTTATGGCCAAAAAACGAAATAAAACGGAACAGTGATCACCATGAAAATAGCTTTCTAAAGGACTCGTTAATTTTGATTCATTGACTTTTTTTGCGAAATGCGTAAGAAATCAAAGCACTGAAAGTACTGATGGTGAACGAACCTGGTGGCATTCTAGAGTGATATATTGAATTCAATTAGAAAAGAGAAATTATGAATGTAAAAAAAGGAGGGAGGAATTGTCTCGACAAAATTTCCGTTATTCGGAAATTTCACTGCAAATTCAAAGAAAGGGAGAGAGAAGAAAAATCTTGTTAGAAAAATATTTGTTAGAATATGAGTTGTTACTCTGTGAAAATTTCGTTTACACATTTGAAATGGGTACATTTATTAATTAAACATAAATGGAGAAAACGATTTAATCCTATCTCAAACTGTCTTCAACCTATATCCAATGGTGTTTGTTTTTACAAAAGTATTTGTTATCATGTTTAAGCTTATTTCAAGTAATTTTGTTGTATTTGTTTTAACTTTTTTTATCTATCTTTGTTTTTTCTCAGAGGATGAAAAGGTCTTTGAGTACCAACCAAAGAAACACCTATGAATATCAGTCAGTCCTGAACTGTACTCATTGTTTAAAGTTATGATTTGTTAACTTATTAACAGTATTTTAAACCATAACCTGATGGATTCATTTTTATCATATCTGAAGCCAAAACCACTTCCGTGGTTGACACTTTTGTCGTTATTCACTTTTATAACACTGCAGGATTTTTGCTGCTGATATTAGACTTTTCTGCTCTGAGCTAGTTTATGCTTAAACTGTAGTTAACCAATTCTTAACATATTTTGGGAAGGATGGAGCCAGTTTTCATTCATCGATTAAGATTTTTATGATTTCTGTAAAAAAACGCAATGACTTTTCCAGAAAAAATTAACAACTAAACCCGCCTGTCGAATTGTAAACAAGTGCATGACGGATCTGGTCCCCCCTTGACCACGGCAATATCTACTCGTCAATTGGAGTGGTATCTAGGGTTGAATATTTAGCTATCATTTATTCAATTTTCAAATAAAATTTTGAATTGATATGGTTTTACAGATTGAAAAAATGCAAAGTAGAATGGCCCCAATGAAATATCTTCCGTGCCTGTCGCATTTGGTATTCGGCAATATTCGCTTCTGAGACTGACGAATACGAAACGTTTTCGCTGGGAATAAGTTCACCGAATATTCGAGTGTATCCTTACAGCCCTACTTCAGTCAACGCAATTTTACAGAAAAATCTTATAAGCGCATAGCGCAGTTGGTAGCGCGCCGGACTGTCAAACTAGAGGTCCCGGGTTCGATCCCCGACGGCGGCACTCATTCTTTCCGACTATTTGCCTCTCACCAATGAGTCGGTAGTCGTAGACCGATGTGAGATAGCGGAGGCTAGGAAAGGATGTAATGGTAGTACTGGTGTGAGAAATACCCGGAATCCATTGTTAGGTGCTCCAGCCGCCGCGATATAACTGAAATAATGTTGAAAGCGGCGTAAAACCCTATTCAATCAATCAATCAATCAATCAATCAATCAATCAATCAATCAATCAATCAATCAATCAATCAATCAATCAATCAATCAATCAATCAATCAATCAATCAATCAATCAATCAATCAATCAATCAATCAATCAATCAATCAATCAATCAATCAATCAATCAATCAATCAATCAATCAATCAATCAATCAATCAATCAATCAATCTTAATAGCTGCGTTCATCCCTATTCAAATAAAAGGTAAAAGAAAGGTTGTACATGTAGAACACATGTCGAATCATTCTTAAAACCCGTCTCGAGACTGACTGTCGCTAGTTGAAAAGTTATGTAACACCGCGTTACCGTTTCTAATGACACAAGGTGTCTTGATGTGTCATTCGTCTGAACTCGGCCGATTCTGTAACCTATATTTAAATCGGAGACGTCGGAGATCGCCCGAGTATTGCCGAATGTAAGTTCAAGAGGACATGACCTAAATAAACACGTATTTCCGGCTAATTACTACAAGTTGCATCAGCGCAGGCTTGGGTCAAAAACATAGTATCTGTCTCTACGGTGTTTAGACACAAACTTTGTTTTTGCTTAAAACTCTCGACAAGCTCACGCCGATCAAAAATTCCCTTGATAAACATTGCAAGATCATTTTGTGTTTTTCAAGGCGAATTTTCATTATCTTCACTTGATAAAGAATAATAGTACCATGCCATTCAAGAAATAAAGAGTGATTTTGCGAAGAAAAATATTGAAAGATACTAAATTGAATTTTAAGAGGCGCTACTTTATTTCAAATGTATTAACATCCAACAGGATTTTCCTGACATGGTATATAACACTGGTGAACGACGTTCGTTCACCAAAAAGGCATCGGTTGTTTTGAACGAGAGATGAATATAGACTTTATTTCTGAAATCACATATCCTTTAAAAAATTACATGGTAATAGCAATTTCTGATTGAGAAGCCTCTGTTTACACTTGCAAATTATCAGATTTTTAACTTTTTCAAAATTAAATTTTACATAAGATCAAATGTTGACATCCAAGTTATTTAAAGTGTCGATTTTATTAGGCTAATTGATACTAAAATTGAAAATGTACTTACGATTTTTGTTCTCAAATACTATGTACGAACCAAGGTTTGAGAATAACATATTGTTGTTGTTCTTGTTAAGGTCATTTTGCGGAAAATACAACGTACAAAACTCTTAATTCTCACAAAGAATATTGTAAGAATATCTCTATCGGATTCATACCAAAATATTTTTTTTCTTTCCAAAATAACAAATCAAAATGTTTGTATGACAGCTGTAGTTTGAATAAAAATGTAACAAGTTAAAAGTTTTTAAGTTTTGGTTTTGGTTTATGAGTGAAATCCTTATCTGTCATCCATGTCATGAGTAAGAGGAATTCACCTCGATCAAAACCATTCCGAATCGCTCATTAAGTGAACCCTCATTCGCTTCGAAATTATTGAAAACAATCCGAAATCGTTCGAAAAGTATCTGCATATTAATCAGTTCAATCAAACAGTTGCATGATTTTATTGGCCGGTGTTGATTATCGATTATGTTTACCTGCCTTGAAAATCATTCTAAACTCGCTCACATTACACTCATTCAATTTCATTCTAAAATCACAAAACTTGTCAATTTGATGATGTTTCTAACTTTAATTGCTGTCTCACCTATAGAGTACAGCCTATGAGGTTACTGACCTAGTCATTGAAACCCCATAAATGTCTTGAATATGTTGGTCTAAAGCATTTCAAAATCAATAAGTTGTGTCTTTTTTCAATTATTCAATCTGGCATTGAGAACTCTCTGGCACAAGAATTGCAACCTAAATGTAACCACAGACCCTAAATATTTGTATATTGAGAGTCCCTGATTGACCATAGAAGATGGTTTGGCTCATTTGCAAGAATTTCTTCGAGTTTATGATACAGTTAACAACATCGTGAAATAAACATTCATTTCGATCAAATCCATTCAAAATCTCTGTCTTAGCGCTCCAATTATTCATTCAAAACACTCACATAACTCACTCATACACGCTCAAAAATTACTAAAAATCATAGAATTAACAACGACATTCAAAATAAAAATCGAAAGATAAAATCCACGATTGCACTACGTTATTTAACTTTTTAAGCGTATTCTGGGTTCGTGAAGACAATGAAAGCTTTTTATAGAACCTGTATGCATGTTTTAAAGGGAGGCTATTAATAAAGCTAATTGTGTTAACTGTACATTATATAGGACACGTTCAGTGTCTGCTGTGACACTTGATGGTGACTGCCATCACACATCTTTGCCAAGTATTTTACAAACTTTAATTTTGAAATTATATACAATTCACAACTAACAGGATATTTTTGCTTTTTTTACAAAAATACTATTTTAAATACATCTTGTGAATAATATTTTTACAGTTGCTCTGAATAAAAAGCTGTCTACTCGCGAACTTGGTCGCTTCATACACTTTAAGTCAACAAGGGCCCAAAGTTATCAACTTTTCTCCGTCTCAGGCTCAATTTTCTCAAATTTGAGATTAAAATAAATGTTTGAAAATAAAAGATAACATTAATATTATCTTTTATGTTAATACATAAGAATGAGTATTTAACCAGAATTACGGCTTTAATCTCAAATTGAAATTTGAGGAAATTTTGAATTGAGAACGAGAAAAGTTTTTTCACCTCGGACCCTGATATAATTTTCATCTGCCCTAATTTGAAGCCTAAACTGGAAGATAATGTAGAATTTGAAACAAACAGATCTCGTGAAACTTGGAATGATTTCTGATGCTGAGTTAAGGAAAAGTTAAACTTATTCGAGACAAAGACCTTGGGAAATTCGCATCGAGTTATCTTCTTGCCAATCTTCAATCTCCTGTCTATTCCAATAATAGAACAATGACCTCAAAATATTCAAAGAAGAGCAAGTGTCCCTTTAATGAGATCTATTCACCTTTAAAGTTTTAAGCGTTGATACGTTAGATTTTCTCTGGCAAAAATCGAAAACTCTTAAGTAGTTAGGATAATGACTGAACAAGAGAAACGCCTACGGGTGCCTACGCTCGGCTGTTGAGTGCTGGATGAGGGAAAAAAATTAACTCGAAAAAGGGGCATAATTTGCACTAAATGCATCTGGACCAACTAGAGTTATCCAGTTGATTGTATAGGTTGCTCTTTTTTGATGGTGAACTTGTGTGCCAAGTTTCAAGTGAATGCCTCCAGTAGAACAAAATATATCACAAAATGTCAACGTTTTCAAACGACGGCGTCGACAACAACGACAACACAGACGACTACAATGACGATTACATCAAGGCTATAGCAATACCTCGGGTTTTCTCCGAAAACAGCCGAGCTAAAAATTAGCAGCCAAGAGTTGTGTTTCTTGTGCACTGCTCTTTTCCTCAATAGGATTGAAGAATGACATTGTTACTTTAAAGTAGCGAACCCGTAACAGTTCCGCTACATTTCGGAACAAATGAACTTTCACAATGTTAACCGAGGTTTCCTAATGAAAATCATAAGGATTGTTACGGGTCCACGACCTTAAGAGATAAGTTTGTTACAGGAGCTCAGAATTGCGAAATGACGGACGGAGGCCTTTATTGTGTTTACTTTGGCGAAACAGTGGCGGATAACTTTACACATCGGGCTTAAGGGGAGCTTTCAGAGCTACTCATGATCTGCCGTCTGTTATGCATTGTCCGTCATGTTCATCGAAAACACCTCCTTAAGAACAACCGGGGAAATATAATGGCAGAATTGTTTAGCAATCACTTTCAAAACGTGTTATTGATTCTTTTACTTGTCGAAACAAGAGGATCGTTGGCCCTGGGTCTCTCACCTGTATAAAAGCTCTATAACTTAAATCTATCTTCGCAACCACAAAAAAAATGATATAAAGATTTAAGAGACTTACAACCCTCCTTTGGTGCTCTGCCCCTGGTAGCCCAACGGCCATGATTTTCTTTATTTTCATAAAGGTATATAAACTGATGATTAAACCAAATATAAAGGTTGTTAGCCACCTGGTTCAAAAGAATAAGAAGAAATTTAAACAAATTTTATAGTCATTTGGTTCTAACCCCTCCCGAATGCTCTCCCCCTGATTACTACACTGGCAATTTTCGCATTTTTCTTAAAGGTCTATCATCTCATATTCTATGCAAAATATAAAGGTTGTTGGAGTTCTAGTTAATGTTGAGAAGAAATTGTAAAGGATTTCTAAATTGACACCTCAGTACTACCCCTGCCCCCTGTTGTTATGCACCTGATGGCCCAAGATACATGATTTAAGGTGTTTAAATAAAGGTCAATGTACGGATGATTCTTTCAAAATATAAAGGCTGTTGAGACCTGGTTTAGAAAGGAAATGAGAATTTTTAAGATGCCTTATTTGAACAGATTCCTATCCGCTCCCCCGGTGCTTTACCCCCGGTGGACACCTAGTCATGATTTTAGCTATTTTGATTAAGGGCTTTGAGTTGATGACACATGCCACATGTTAAGGCTATAGGGCTCCTGGTTTAGAAGAAGAAGAAATATTAAGATTTATACATTGATCCGAGTAATGTCACACCCCACCCCCTGGTGCTCTGTCCCTGCTTGTCCAACAGTTATGATTTTAGCTATTTCATATAGGTGTATGCGCTGTTGGCGCATGCTAAATTTCATAGCTGTAGGGCTCCTGGTTCAGAAGAAGAAGAGATTTTAAAGATTTCTAAATTCATCAGAGAACCCCCCCTCCTCGAAGTACTCTGCCCCTGGTCCCACAGTATTTATTTAAACTCTTTAAATAAAAGTCTATGAGCTGATGATCCATGCCAAATTTCAAGGTTGCAGGGCTACTTGTTAAGAAGGAGAAGAAATTTTGAAATATCTAAATTGACCATACTTACCCCCCCCCCCCGATGCCCTGCCCCTGCTAGTCAAACACTCATGATTTTAGCTATTTAAATAAAAGTCTACAGTTGACAACATCGTGAAATTGACAAGGTGAATGATTTTGGAATGATTTAGGAATGAAATTAAATGAGTGTGTGGAGCGAGTTTTGAGTGAATTTAATGGGAGGTAATCCTATATCGCACATTTTGTTCAGGATGAACAAAATTAGCGATATTTATTACTTCTCTTTAATAAAAAGTGCATGCAAGTTCTATACATAGCTTCCTATTTTTCCAAAAACCTATGAGACGCTCACAATTTGAATTATGTCAGTGAAGTCGTGATTTTTCTCTATTAAAATTTATTTTGAATGACGTTGTTGATTCTATATTTTTCAATGGGTTTGGGCGTTTTTGAATGGTTTGAGTGAGTGTTTGCAATGAATGAATGGAGTACTGAGTGAGCGATTAAGAATGGTTTTGATTGAGGTGAATGTCAATTTCACGATGTCACTAACTGTGTGAGCTGATGATCCATGCAAATTTTCAAGGTTGTACAGTTAACAACATCGTGAAATAGACAAGGTGAATGATTATGGAATGATTTAGGAATGAAATTGAATAAGTGTGTGGAGCGAGTTTTGAGTGAATTTAATGGGAGGTAATCCAGTATTGCAAATTTTGTTCAGGATGAACAAAATTTTCAATACTGATTACCTCCCTTTAATAAAATATGCATACAAGTTCTATAGAAAGCTCCATATTTCTTCAAGAACCCATCAAACGATTTAAAATTCAATTAAATAAGTGAAATCCCGATTTTTCCCCTGCTGTTTTTTATTTTGAACGAAATTGTTGTATTATGTTTTTCAGTGCATTTGGAGCGTTTTTGAATGGTTTGAGTGAGTGTTTGGAATGAATGAATGGAGCGCTGAGTGATTGGTTTAGAATGGTTTTGATTGAGTTAAATGTCAATTTCACGATGCAATTAACTATAGTTCACTTTATCGTTCAGAAGAAGAAGAACTTTGAAATCAGCTTATTTGATGTATACCTTCTCCTCTCACCCCCGTTGCATGGCCCTGGTGGCCAAGCAGTCATGATTTAGCTATTTTGATAAAGGTCTATGAGCTGGTTATCCGTAGGCAGTTTCAAGGATGTAGGGCTTCTTGTTCGGAAGAAGAAGTGTTAAAGAATCTTTGACAAATCATTTGTTTCCATTGCCGAACCTATTTTTTCTTCTTTTAGCTATATTGGAAGAGGACCACCTTAGGTGAAATTTGGTGTAAATCGGCCCAGGGGCCCGTTTTACTAAACTTCTTACAAAAAAAATTAATCGTATGTCAAAATCACAAATCGTACCTGGTGTTTTCATTCATTGTTAGATTCTGCCTTGCAATATCTCATTTGGATCTCCTCTAGAAGACGATCCCAGTGAGATAATGCGGGGCAGAATTCAATGTTTAGTTACTACTGTAGAAGTAACTTTAACTTTTGACTTACGCAAAAAATGATCACGAGTTGTTTAGTAAAACAGATCCCTGAAGTATAAGAGATGTCGTTAGAAAAAAGTTGATATACGGCGGGCGGAAGCCAAACAGAGGGTGGCCACAATAGCTTAAACAGAGCGTGACAAGGCAGGGCTAGTCTTAACTGGAGAAATCATAGAAAAATTATATAATGTTTCTCCTCAAAAATAGTGTGACAGTTTTAGCCATAGTTGAAATTATTGTTCCTTTGGTTACTCTTTTGGATATTTGTTCGAAAGTTTTTAATTGGTTGGAAAATGTGGGCGTGACAGTGCGTGGTTTATATGACTTGATGAAATCATGATACCTCTATGAAAATCTTTCTCCTATACCTTGATGCCCATAGCAACTTAATTAACAATAAAAGATAATGTTCATCTCAATTTTGAATGGGGATGGGTTTTCTATTATTGGTCAATAATTACATTGTACATAGTGGTGTTAGGACGGGCCTCATTTCCGTTCCGTCTTTTCATTTGCATTTTCCCCGTCAGACGCTTTAAACGGAAGCACTGGTCTGATTTGCGAAAGGGAAATAAAACAATTTAACTTTATACATATATCCAATCAGATACGAAATCGATAATCAATAGACAAACTTGTATTTATGAGGTAACTAAATGTCTATAAAACGGTTAAACAAATTTCCGCATTCTTGTCTAAATTTGATTTGAACAACAAGAAGAAAAATGTAAAGGGGATTGGCTGAAGTCTTGGTTTCATTTTCAAAACAGATCTATTTTTCAAAGGAGTTACTGTTCGTGTAACTCCAAAACGGACCATCCTGGAACTTTGTAAAAATAGTTGAAAAAGAGACCGATTTAAGAAGAGGCCATCCGAAGGTCGCATTTCTCTCGCGGGATGGTCGAATCAATTTGCTAAACACACAATGACAACACTGTCTAGAAATAAGAATCTTTTTTAATATAAAAAAAGTTCTAACAAATAACCAAACAATGAAAAGTGATGAGGCATCTAAAAAGCGAAAAACTTATTTCGGTTGACTATTGCTTCGTAAGAAAGGTTAGTACTGTCAAGTACGTTAAACGATATCAAATGCAAACTAAATCAGTTTTACTCAGAATTCGTCATTATATTTTTCTTTCTATCACGCAAAGTGTCATTTTGTAATTAAGTGTAATATTTGCTAAATGATATCTCATGAAAACAGTCATAGCACCTTTTGTCTGGAAACCCAGACATTCTAGACGAATTATGAACATATTAAATTAGCCTGTGTGTGACATTTCCAACAATTTGAAATATTCGAGAAGTAAAAACATTGAGCAGCGTAGACAGCCACATACTGTTAATATGAAGTTACCTAACGGTCTACAGATACTTTGAGACCTTATCTATCTATTAAGCGCATAGTGAAGTCTCTGGTCAGACTGTGCGGATGCACAGGCTTGTCAGAGTCTTTACTTTGCGTTTATTCGAAATTGTTGGAAATCTCACGCATAGGCTCAAATTTTCTTTCACAATTCTTAAAGCAATTGAAGTCTGTTGCAAGGTTTTAGTCCCATTGATCCCTTTTTCTTTTAAACAATGGTAAAGTTTTTGTTAAAATTTCAATTTCGAAACTTTCATTCAGACTTTTGTCCTTAACGTACCAGACCATGGAAATGATGTTTTCATTAATCAATAGAAAAAAATCAATATACTTTGTTTATCGTATCTGTGATTGATATTTTATTTTTTTTTAAAAAAAAAGGCGCTGTAATAATTAAACGATCTGTAACATAACTATTAAATGAGCCTGTCTGTGAGATTTCCAACAATATTTCAAATATGCGCAAAGCAAAGACTCTGACCAGCCTGTGCATCCGCCCAGTCTGACCAGAGTCTTCACTGTTCGTTTAGTAGATAGATAAGTTCTCAGAGTATCTGTAGAACATCAGGTAACTTTATATTTATAGTTTGTAGCTTTAAACGTTACTCAATGTTTGCACCTCACGAATATTTCAAATTGTTGGAAATGCCACGCACAGGCTCAAATTAGCTTGATATGGATCGTACGAAGCAGACTAAAATTGAAATCAGGCAATATTTCCCGTTGCATATTCGCTACATTTTTTTAATGTGTATATTTTACTTAAGGAGGTTCGCTCGGCTTTTTCCTACTAGTAAACTTTTTTTAAAAACCTGATTTTTTTAGAAAGATCTAAATGTTTAATTTCGATTTTTGAAAAGAAAAAATGGGTCACCGTGCTTAAGTTTTTCTCAGAGCCGTACGAAAATAAGTACCAAAACCATGTAGTGCACTTTAGTTCTTGCCTTTGAATTTCTTTGAAAATAACACCTTTGATTTGAAGTTATTATTCATGGGCGAAAAAATATTCTGAAAGCAATTGATTTATGTTTTATTTAAAAACGACAACCAATTCCATTAATTTATTAAAGATAGGATTATATATATATGGAATTTTAATGATGCGAAAGAAAATTATGACATCTTTATTCGGTCCTTAATATAAGTATTTTTCTTTTGAAATTAAGGGCTACTAATACATGCTTCACAGTAAAAAAAATGTAGTTCTGCTATTAAACTTTTTCTTATACTCTCAATATAAATTTCTTTCGTAATGAAGAATATTTTGACATGAAAAAAAGTTGGGGTCACAGTCTTACTTGTTGAGATATTTTGACTCATTTGTTAAAAAAGGGAGGTAATTCACAAAAAGATAATTAAATTTCAAAACACATTTTTCAATATTTGAAAAAACAAAGTTGTTGTAATTTTGGTTCAGGGATATGAGGTAGGGGTTCTTTTTACCATATTCATAAGATTTATTTGCTTTCTTTCCGAAAAAAGGGAAGGAGTAACATTAGATACTGGCTTGTCTTTTTCTATGAATACTCTAAAATGGTGAAAAATGCCCCGAAAAATTGGGGTTAAACATAAATTTTTGACTTTGTACAAATTTCTACATGTTTTGACAACCTTACATACAGCTCTATTAAAAAACATAGTTTAAATTTCGATTCATAGTTTTATAACCATTACAGAAACGCAAATGTTTTTTTTTAAATGGCGGAAAATACAAAACCGGATGTGCGAACGTCCTTACATAAAAAAGATGCCATAGATATATTAAAATCACTACCATCCATGTAAAATATCCCGAACTTATGTTTCCAGGTGACATTTTACGTCCTAGACTATATTTGATAAAGAAACATCTAAACGCAGAATATTCATACTCATTTGAAAAATACAATTTTGTACAGCATAAGTACGAGGGTTGTTAAAAAAATTAACCGGTTTTTGCCGCGCAAAATTTTAATTTTGAAGCAATCAAACTACATTTGATATCATTCACTGTCGGGATTAAATCCGCAATTTTTTTATGTAGAATTGATATAGTTATCGAACATAGCGCGCGCGCATCTGCCATATAAAATACCATGGTAACAGGTACCCTGTGCATCATGTAAAATAATTCATATATTTGGTCTTCGTTGGTAAATATTCGATCTGTTCGAACTATTGAAAAAACCTGAAAATCAATTAAGTTGCTGGAATTAGTATTACGAATGCCTTATCTTAATTTGAAGTAATTTGACTGCAGAATTTTTCGATAAGGTTCGTTTCGGGGTAAGTGTTTCGGAACGTTCTAGACGTCGTCAACTGAATGTTGGGAATTTTGATCTTTAATTATTCTATTCGAAACCTACAAAAATAACGAAAGACATAAATCAAATACTTCTTCTTCTTCTTCTTAAATGAAAAGTGTAGGGTCCACTCTTGGACATCAACACACTGTGAAACTGTACAAGGTCATGGTGAAAAGATGAAAGCGTGCAGGTTAAAAACTGATAAAAACACGGTGCTGTTGATATCTAGTGGGCCTCTATGCCTGCCCTGAAGGCATTCAGGGTCTGGACAGTGGCTAGACTATCTGGTATCTGGTTCAACAGACGTATTTCAGACGGGAAGAAGCTGTACTTGTATGTGTCTGTACGACAGCGTTTCTGCAAGTAACTGACAGAATTGCCTCTGGTGGTAAATGTTCGTGGTTGTAGATACTGGGATGATGGAATATCGACCAGTCCATATGTAATTCGATACATCATGATGACTTAAGCATTCTTGCGTCGGTGTTCGAGCTTTGTCCATTTCAGTTTATCTATCATATCGCTGGTACTGCTAGTCCTTTTATAGTCACCAGTTGTAAAACGAGCCGCTCTTTGTTGGACTGATTCCAGTTGATCGATGTTTCCTGTTGAGTAAGGGTCCCAGACAGAGGATGCGTATTCTAGGATTGGTCTAACGAGTGTCTTATAGCACTGTGCTTTGATCTTGGTTGGACAGATTGATAAATGTCTTCGGAGGAAGGCCAGACTGCTGTTGGCTTTTTTGGTTGTGGTGTCAATATGACTGTTCCAAGACATCTTCTCGTTGATGTTGACTCCCAGATATTTTCCATTTGGAACAGTCTTCAGGGTGATGTCGTGGATGGTTATACTGGTTGACAATTGGTTTCCGTTTCCGAGTAACTCTGATCACTTCACACTTTGAAGGATTGAACTCCATCATCCAGTCTTTCTCCCATTGTTCCAGCTGATAGAGGTCATCTTGGAGGATCTTGGAGTCCTTTTCTGTTCGTCTCGTCCTATATAGTAGGCTGTCGTCAGCGAATAACCTGTTAGTAGATTTGGCCTTGGCTGGCATATCATCGATGTAGACGAGGAAGAGGAGTGGACCTAGGACGTTACCCTGCGGTAAACCAGATATGACAGAGGCTGATGGTGAGGCATGGCCCTCGACCAGAACTTGTTGACTTCGGCCTGTAAGGAAGCTCTGAATCCACCTTAATGTGTTTCCATGAATTCCATAGTGCTTTAACTTGTGAAGCAGGCGTCTGTGTGGAACCTTGTCGAAGGCCTTTGAGAAGTCCAGTAAGATGGCATCTATTTGTTCACCATTGTCAATACCAGCTGCAAGGTCTTGGACTGTCTGGATGAGCTGTGTTTCACAGCTCCTTCGCTTATGGAAACCATATTGGTTATCAGACAATAGGGAGTGGCTATCCAGGTGTTTCATAATCTGACTGTGGATGATGTGTTCCATCGGCTTGCAACATATAGATGTGAGTGAAATTGGTCGATAGTTTGAAGCTGAAGTGCGGTCACCTTTCTTGAATAATGGAGTGACATTTGCCATCTTCCAATCCTTTGGGTCTTGTCCATGTTCCATAGAGGCATTAAATATGAGGGTTGGCGAGAGTTCGGATGCTAGTTCTTTCAGGTAACAGGAAGGTATGTTGTCCGGACCTTGGGCTTTGTGTGGATTCAGTTCCTTCAATAATTTCTCTACTCCCTTGGTGTCTATGGAGAATGGTTTCATGAAAGGTGCAGGGCTGGAGCTAAAGGTTGGGAGAGGCAGGTCCTTGTTTTCTTCAGTAAAAACACTACTAAATTGTTCATTTAAGATACCGTTCTTTTTTTAAATAAAGGAACACCACTGCTGTCACAGTTTTTGCTCATAATAAATGATTATAGTTTTTTGGCGTTATTTCCTTCGGTCACCATGTTTTCGATATATTTATTATATGTTTTTGCACTGGTATTTGCTTTCTTTCTGGAGTTCTTTGAATCTATCATTGTCAGTTCTTTTACCACTGTGTTTAGTCTTTCTGTAGGCACGTCTTTTCTTGCGAGATAGTCTCTTGATGGAGCGATTTACCCAGGGCTGATTGAACCGGCTAGAAGTCATTTTAGTTGGTACATGGTCCTGGATGATCTTGTTGCTTGTAGTTTTGAATGATTCCCAGAGGTGGTCTATATCACTATGTAAGGAGTGTGTTTGTGTAAACTGGGATACAAATATATTTGCATCTTTCTTCATGGCTTCATAGTTTGCCTCTTTCCAGAGATAAATTTGTCTCTTTGGTGGTTTATACCTGGATGCTTTAGTTTGAATATCCGCAAACACAATATCGTGGTCACTCACTCCAGGCACAGGTTTTGTCCTCATAATCAGGCACGGTCCATTAGTCACAAGAAGGTCCAAGATATTCTCACCCCTAGTTGGTGTTGATGTCTGCTTAGGCTGACAAAAAGAGAAGTCGAGAGTATCAACACTATCATTTGGTGTATTTGTTATGTTGTGTTGAGACACTGTTTGTTCATCAGTCAAATTACATAAGATGCTATAAGAGTTAACAGTGTCAATTGAGGTACACACAGAATCAATTGTTGTAGTGTCAAACAAAGTTGAAGAAAAATTTGGAAGTCCGCAAGAACAACAAATCCAGGTGGTATTTTGGGTGAGGCATCTAAAAACTTCAATGGGGCATTTGTAAACAAGTTCTATGAAACCATGTGTCACAATTTGGATTATCACAGGCCACACACTGTTGGTTTGATTTACATATTTTTTTGCATACACCGCACGGGTATTAGTAATTATAAGGTCCTGGGTTAGGGTGACAATCATCAGACAAAGATATACGAGTACTGGACTCCTCCGGGCACTGGGTCACTTCCCAAAACAATAGTAAAATTCCAAAGAAGAAGAACCTTTGGGGAATCATACCTGTATGTTTTGGTGTTTAACTGATTTAAATGTCAGCACTAGATTGTAAATTGCACCAATATTTATACAGAAACCTTGGTTCAGGGAAAGAAGTCATTATTTCCTTGTGCTGATTTTACCGGAAGTCTTCTATGGCGGGAGCAATCATTATCTGTAAATATCCACAGAGCAGTAGAACACGATCCTGTGTTAGTTTCTAATTTGTAAAATTGTAGTTATTTATCCTTAAATCCCTACTTAAAAATATAACTTGTAAATATATACTTGTCACGCTGAAAGGGAATAGTTCATTCTTCCAAATACTTATTTTTTCACCGGTGAGGCGCTTCCGTGTCCCGTGAGGTAAGAGGAAGAACGGACGGACAGAAACTTATCCAATCAACTGTTCGGACGTCATTAGCCGATTATCTTAAAGATATCGGCGATAAACTAAGGGGTACCTTTCTGAGAACTTTGATTTTGTACCATTAAATTTTACCTTAATACAAACCAGAAAGGCACAGCTTAATTACAGAAACACTGAATTCATCCTTCTTCCATAAATAACGAGTCGTGACGAGCTAAATTACACAACACCAAATGTCTCAATTCGCGACAACTTCGCTGTGCGCCGCCACCTTACACCTATGTTTTTTGTTTGCATGTGAACTTAATATACATCGTTCAACTGCTTCAGGCTTTTGGCAAGTTGAGCATATTTAATATGGGTATACTTTTTTCACATAGCGATAAATCAGTGATGATAAACTGACCTAATCCGGATAAAAATTGAACAATCGCAATACTGGCCTTACCAGTTTGTCGGTTTTTAGCCCCATTGGACTACGTCAAGTGGAGCTTATATCGCGGGTGGTCGTCCGTCGTTAGCCCGTACGCCAGTGCGTCTGTGTGCGCAAACTTTTCATTTAACCCTTTGCTGTTTAATCCCTGCTTTTTTACGTGTCTGATTTTATGATTGAGAAAACATTGTGAATAAAAGAAGAAATTGCTTCTGCCAAGCAATTTCTTCTTTTTCCACACTATTTTCTACCCTACGGAATGGTTATTTTTCAAATTAAATACATTTAAAATTTCGTCTGCAAAACCTTTCAATTTGGACAGGTCCAAAATTTTGTAAAACGGGAAAGGGTTAAACATCTATTTCTCTGAAACTACCGTGCAGAATTTCACCAATTTTCACAGGAATAGCCATTGGGATCTTCTCTCTCAGATTTCTTCGTTAAGGTAGTGGACCCGTAATAGTTTTGCAACTTTTCAGAAGGAATGAACTTTAACAGTGTTAACCAAGGTTTCCTAATGACTTTCATTAGGAAACCTCGGTCAACATTGTAGAAGTTCATGGAGTCCGAAATGTTGCAGAACTATTACGGGTCCACTACCTTAAGTACCGATACGTTTGATATCATGAGCGCTACTGGCTGTCGACTCGCAAGAAAATTGGCCTTAATGGTGAAATATAAAACAAAAATGCTTCTCTGAAATTACGGAGGATTCAACTTACAGGAATATTCCTCATGATATGCTCTTTCAGATTCTTCGTTAAATCTGATCGGGTTGATAACATTGGCGTTTCGGGCTTCCGTGTCATTAAAACATAGGCCCCGATGGTCAAACAATAGAAAATCGTCTTCTCTGAAAGTAATTGTTAGAATTCTCCTGAATTTCACCATAATGATACTTGGGACATGTTCTTTCGGATTTCATCGTTAAATTCTGATCCGGCTCATAACATAAACGCTATGAGATGTCGTGTCAAAAAAAGAATGTTGACATATAAATAAAACTACAGTCCGACCGACCAACATTGCAAGTGACGTCATGATTTGTTATTATTCTATTGCTATATGAAATATATAAGATTTAATAGATAGTAAAAACAATGGAATTAATCAAGTGGGAAAAAAGCTCAGGTAGTTAGTGTGTTCGGACTTACGCCTCCGCCCCTCGAAAGAAATTATACTTAATTTTGAGGTTCGAAACTCTGTCAGATTAATTTTTATGTAATGTTATAATCTTTTTTACTGTATTTTCAATGAAGAAAATAATTAATTGCATTATTTGACTCGTTTATTTGTTACATGTGTAAGAAAACTTTTTTATTTTATAATATTTTTTTCTCTACTGATATGTCAGTATTTCCTTATTTTTTTTTTCCATTTTCAAGTCATACACTTGTATTCATAAATATCACAAAAATGGAAAGCTATTTTTTTCAAAATCGTTCCGTGTAAAATTGCTAATGGTAATAAAATGCATCACGTTTTGAATCTTGAATTTATGAAAAAGAAAAAAAATCCATTCTTTTGCGCCGTTACGAACCCATGAAGCACGTTACCTAGACTAGGGTGCCTTACCAACTGCGCTAATTACGACAGTCGTTTCATTGTGGGTTAAATAACAATTTAATTTCAACATCGCCTTTAAAAAGTAAACAAAAAGTGACGTCACTTGCAATGTAGGGTGGTTGATTTGTACCGGTTAGAATTCAACTCAAATTCACCAGAATGATCACTGGGACACGCTCTTTCAGATTTCTTCACTGAGTTCTGATTGAGTTGATATCATAGGTGTAACGGGCTGCTGCGTCACTAAACAAGGAATTCTTGAGGCCCAGTAGGACCAAGTGTCGCTCCACTGGAATTGTCCCAGGAAAACCAGAAAAACATTAATTTGCTCTAAGTGAAATTTAACTCTTGTCATGCTGAATAAATTATGGCTAAAATTTTCGTCAAAAATTAAAGGGCAAAAAGCACTGAAAGTTACCAACTGTAGGTCAATTTTCATTTGAAATATTAAATCTATTGACAATTCTGGTTTGAAAGTGAGAAACAGGTGGTGTAGACTAACATCAGACTGCACATATGTGCAGGCTGATGTTTGTCTATAGCTCCTGCACAATGCAGGAATATTCCGGGTTTAGCATGACAAGAGTTAATTAAATGATGATTTAGAAAGCAGGTCAAGGTCTGTGAAAATGTTAAGTTTACTATTGACCTCGACCCTATTATTGTATATTTAAGAAAGTAGGTCAAAGATCATGGTCAGAGCCAAGGGTTTTACAAGATGTCAGAATAGAAGACAATCACCTCAAAACATTAATGAGTGGCAAAATATAGTTCTTTATCTGATTAGTCAATATTTTAGAAAGTAGGTCAAAGGTCAAGGTTAGGATCAAGGGTTTAACGTGATGCTAGAAACAAAGACAATTATCTACCAACCTTTCTTATTGACTGAAAACAGTCCTACACCCTATTATTATAAATTTAAGAAAGTAGATAAAAAGCCATGGTCTTGGTCGAGGGTTGAACATGGTGCCAGAATTTAAGACAATCATCTACCAACGATTATTTTTGACTTTATACATATCTAGACCTCATAATTCAATATTTAAAAAAAGTAGGTCAAATGCCAAGGTTAAGGTCAACGGTCCGTCATGATGCCGGAATCAAAGGCAATCATCTATTTTCCGTTTTAAATGTTTTATTTTTGTCTTTGGCCCTAAAATTATGAATTGAAGAAAGTGGGTCAAACGTGAATACCTAGGCCAAGGGTTCAACATTATGCTAATATCAAAGACAATCATCTACTAACCTTAAGTATTGACTTAACAAAGGCGTACCCCTAATGATTAATATTCAAGAATGTAGGTCAAAAGTCAAGATCTAGCAACTTTAAATATTGAGTTAACAGTCCTAGCCTTTTTTATTCAACAAAGTAGGGCAAAGGTCACGGTCAAGGGCTCATCATGATGCCAGAATCAATGGCAATCATCTACTTACAATTTTCATTGACTTAACACAATCCTAGACCTAATAGTTCAACATTTAAGGAAGTAGGTTAAAGGTCAAGAACAGGGTCAAGGGTTCAACGTGGTGCCAGAATCAAAAGCAATCATCTACCAGACTTGAGTTTTGGCGTAAGAAAGTCCTAGGCCTAGAAGTTCAACATTTAAGAAAGTAGGTCAAAGGTCACGGTCAAGGGTTCATTATGATACCATAATCAATGTCAATCATCTACTTACCAAATTCATTGACTTAACACAGTCCTAGACCCCATAGTTCAACATTTAAGGAAGTAGTTTAAAGGTCAAGAACAGGGTCACGGGTTCAACATGGTGCCAGAATCAAAAACAATCATCTACTAACCTTAAGTTTTGGCGTAAGACAGTCCTAGACCTAGAGGTTCAAATTTGAGAAAGTATGTCAAACGTCTCAGTCAGGGTCAATGGTTCATCACGATCCCGGAATCAAAGTCAATCATCTTCATTTTTTTCATTGAGATATGGCAGTCCTAGATTCAATATTTAAGAAGGTAGGTCAGAGGTCAAGATCTTGCTCAAGATTCCAACATATTGCTACAATCAAAAACACAGTCCTAGACCTAAGAATTCAATATTAAAGAAAGTAGGTCAAAGGTCAAGAACTGGGTCAGGGGTTTAATATGGTACTAGAAGCAAAGACAATTATCTACCAACATTTAGTACTGACTTAACACGGTGCTAGCTCTAAAACAATGTAAAAGAAAAAAAGGCAGACTACTTAACATGAACCATAGTGTGATTATGTTTGGGTTTCGTTGTTGTTGTTTTAATCTACAGTTTAATCAAAATCCAAACGGAATGTTTTTATATTATTTGCTGAATATATGAGTTTTTGACGATAATTATATGCTACGAGTGGCAGCGTTGTGCTTCTTTAATGTAACATCGGCTTGTATTCAAAACTTTTTTTCAAATGTGATAATTTCAAATGCAATATTCTTTTATTAGAATGTTTATAAATAGGAGGGACTGTTTTGCTGATTGTCTGTGTCCTTTAATGTTTAGAAAGAGGGGGTATTTGTGCGTGGGAGGGGGTGCGTGCGTGCATGTACGTGTGTTTGTGGGGGGGGGGGGGGTATGCGTGTGTGAGAGAGAGAGAGAGAGAGAGAAAGAGAGAGAGAGAGAGAGCGAGCGACAGACAGAGACAGACAGAGAGATAGAGAAAAGTAAATATGCAACTATCGTTTCTTTCTTAACTAAAAAAACAGCCAGAAAGGTAGTTAAATTTCAACATGCGGAACCCATATTTAACGAGATCAACCCGCAGTCCCTCTACATTTTGATTATGAAACGTAACCCGTTATGACTCTGGAACTTTAACGACCTGAAGGGGCCTCCAAACCTCCGAATTAAAAGACCGCTGTTTCGTCTTTAACCAAAACGCAGTAATAACCGGATGTTGGTCTCTTTTTGGTAATATGCAGAGTTTTGTGAATGTTTGATTATCTGATGCCAAAAAAAGAATAAAAAGAAAAACAATACGATTCATGTAGGTAGGTATTTTGTACAGCTAATGGATTGTCAAAATATAGTCGTGGTTTAAATTCTATTGCTCCTACCAATGGGTGGATAATCGTAAACCTAAGAGGGTAGGAGATGACAGCTATGTAAGCATGTATACTTATAATAGATCTGGTGCGAGAAATACCAGTAATCCATGTTAAGGTGCTCCAGCCAACAGGCGATTGGTTCACAATCCAAATTTCGTCTTTTAGGTGATTATATATTGACATGCAATGTATATGGCAAAATTCAGATTATGTAATGATCGCATGCGTTTAAGCCATCGCGATTTTTTTTTCAGAAAAAAAAGTTAATAGCGGCGTTCATCCCTATTCAAACAAAAGGCACAAGAAAGGCTGTACACTTAAAACACATGTCGAATAATTCTTGAAACACGTCTCGAGGCTGACTGTGACATTAACAACAGGTTGAAAAGTTATAAGGGTTTCTAACGCTACAAGGTGTATAGATATTACGGTAATATTAAGTTCAGGAGGTTACGACCTAAAAAACACAGTATCTCTCTGTTCAGTGTATAGACACAAACATTTTTTTTCTGTAAACCCTCGACAAGCTTACGAGGATCATCTATTCGCCCGATTAAACATTGCAACCTCATTTTGTATTTTAAAGGGTGATTTTTCACGTGATAAAGAGTTCAAGTATCACGCCAATAACGAAATAAACAGTGATATTGCGGAGAGAAGTCTTAATAAATAATAACTTGAATCTAATTGGGCACTACTTTATTTCGAAGCTATTGAGATCGTACAGGATCTTCTTTACGTAGTAACACTGGTGAATGAAAACTTCGTTCACCAAAAACCAAGAAATCGTAATCTTTTCATTTTGACGCATGTAGAGGGAGTTTTATTTAAAATAACCTATGTTTTTCACGATATAAAATCATATAGAAAGGAAATTCCCAATTTAGACTATGCCTTTTTTCTTGACGTCAGTATACTAAAGATGCATACAATGTAATAACGTAAGTCATTCATCATTCGAAAAGTACTCTAGCGAGATTTCAAACTATCGCGGATATGCTGAAGTAAATTGTAACCTCGAAGGATTATTGACTCTTAGAGATCGGGGCCCGTTTTCTTTACTTCTTACGCAAAAAAAATGTAAGTCAAAATCACAAATCGTACCTGATTTTTTCATTGAATGTTCGTTTCTGCCTTGCAATATCTCATTTAGAAGACGATTCCATTGTAACGATGCATGGCACATTTAGTTAGTTACTTCTTTAAAATCAACTTTAATTTTGACATTCGCAAAAATGATCGTTAATGTCTAGTAAAAGAGACCCCAAATGCTGTCTAAATTCTATTAAGGATAGCCCACTAACGAAATAAACTAATAATTAAATAAATTTCTGTTTCTTTATTTGAAATCGAAATTTTGACATTGTTTTTTTTTTTTTGTTTGTTTGACAGTTGTTTTTTCTTTTATTTGTTTTTCATGTTCCGTATTGTAATTTTATTTTGAGACGGCCAAAAGCAATGTTGTTGCAAACATGCCGTACTATGAAATGAAAAGAGAATCTCCGATTCTAAACGCATGACTGATCTTGACTTCATAGTTTTACCCTTAAAACCACAGCGTCGGGTTAATTATAATATTTGATTATTGCACAGAGACAGTCTGGAACCGATATTTACTTATTTGTTCAACAATTGTAAATGTTTATATAAATAATATAACGAATGCAATGAAGAAATGGCCCAAATTAAGGTCATTTGAGGAAATTCCTAAAAGTCTTCAAACGGTCCTCTCTTAAAGCGAGAATTACATTTGTGATATGTCAAGCATACACGAACCACTGAAGCACACCGTAAAATAGATGTTTGATAAAAATGCAGGTCATCCATAGTTCGCCTATCAAAAATTATTTCACCGGGAGGTAGTCAGATATTGAACCTAGTGTGAAAGGTTTTGTCCCTAATCAGTCTGCGCTATGCGCGCAGTCTGATTAGGGTCATCACTTAACGGGCTTCCTGGATGGTCCCTTTCGCCTGCCGGGTCACAATTCTTTCTCTTGATCTCAATGGCCTAGCGACCTGTTAGCCTTTAGTAAAAGCCTTTGACCGTTTTCGTGCTGATAACGCCATATAGCTGCTTAATACATTTCCTCTGTATCTTTATCATATTAAATTTTTCAAAATTTCAAATTATTACAATTTTTGTCTAGTATCTGCAAAAGTGGTTAAACGTCATATTCAACAAAATATACAACTTCTTCTATACTCTGATGTAAAATTAGTAGGTTTTCAATTTGATTTGCTGTCGCGTTTCATTATCAAAATGGGTATCACAATCATTCTACATTTTGAAAAAAAAAACAACACTTATTTATATTTTCATTATCATTATTTATTCTCTTACAATTACCGGGGATTTTTTTTTTTTTTTTTTTTTTTTTGAAATCATACGTTCAGCATAAAAGAAAAAAAAATGAAAATTTGTTAGTGTGGACATTTGAAACACGTATTATTTTTCGACGGTTTGCGATATTACGTTGCGAAAATGGATTTTTCGGTAATCTAAGACGAAAAATAGTGTTACCTGTAAAATAAGTGTATTCCGTCACATTCGGGAAATTACTTTTAATTCTATGTACATGTATATCTATCTCTTAGAGATCACGTTGATATTTGGCAAAATTTACATACATAGCATTTTTTTTAGAGTTGAGGAATGGTATAGATTTCAAATATTAAGATTCCGTTAAATTTGTGTTTGTATTATCTCTTTAATTGTGCATTGTATCCATCTTATTCTATTTTTCAAGGCTACACACGAGTTGTACGTTAAAATAAAAAGTGTGTTATGTTATGTTATGTTGTGTTATGTTATGCAGTGATAAAAAATAAAAAGTTAATGCGCACAGCAAGAAATACGTATGATCAAAAAGGGTGCTCTAGAAATGCGTTGTTTGAATTGCTAGATTGCAAAAAGACGTTACAATATGTCAGGGGGCACTGATGAGCGCGCATTACGTCATAGCGAAAACCGAATACCATATACGGTAAACTGTATATTTCTGCGTGAAAGCAGTCGTAATACAAGTTCTTTTCTTCTTCGATCGAACGGACTTTGTCCCGAAATGATTTTAGAAGGTTGTCCTAGAAAACAGCCCGATGCACTCTGACCGATTAGTATTGACGTAGCTATAAATAATCTCATTAAGATTTGTGTTATTTGACCGTGTAATCTTTCAATTAAAATAGCCAATCAATTAGAATCCGAAATAACCCATTGTGACATGTATCCCGTGTTACTTAAGGTAGTGGACCCATAATAATTCCGTTACTTTTCGGAAGACTTTAACAGTGTTAACCGAGAAGGTAAACAGAAAGCGAAAAGTTACGAACTTAGCAAGTCTGAGAAAGCTGCACAGGCCGAATATGGTTGATACTATACGAATGCACCAAATGGTCCTTTTAAACTTGACGGGTAGCTCATTCTTTATATATCTACCAATGCATGTCGAATACAACAAATACCGAATGAAGAGCAGACTTTTAACAAGATAGCGACTTGTAGAAATATGGTTAAATGTTGAACTGTGAAGCATGACCGGCGTTCAGATGCAAAACGCATACAAACATTGAGAAAACATGCCTCGCTTTGCACGAGTTGTAGCATCCAATGGGGTATGTGTGTGCAAATTACCCAACGTTGCAAACGTGATTGCAACTTAAACCTAGGGCAGGTAAAAAATGCATTATCAACAAATTGCACTTTTCAATCTTTCGAACATTTACATTTTACTACAGACGAACAAGTGATAGTTGGTGATCAAAAATCAATTTTGTCTATACCTGTATAGACAAAATTGATATTTGATCAACCACCCAAACTAGTGCATCCAAACATTCATCAACAGCTAAAGTTCCCGCTTTTATCATTGCTTTATCCATTAATTTGTCGCACTTTTCATTTCATATTTCTCGTCCATTTAATCCCCTTTACCTTGCCGCGTCAACTGACCCAGACCTAATCCTTTATTGTTTACGGTTTTCGTGGATTAATGTAACAAATCTTATAAAATAAATTGTACCTGGTAAAAAAGTTTAATTGTACTTTCAAAGAGGATGGAGAAAGATCTAAGAAAAATTCCTTGGCTGACTTATGTGTTCGTTTTCGATTTATTTTTCGTGTTCACAAACGGTAAGGGCGTTGTGTTCTGTAACTGCTATTTATCATTAGTAAATCATGTAAGTTTTGTTCATTTATTCCTAAGAATTAAGTAAGTGGTAATGCCTTTTAAGAGACAAAGAGAATATTTCTGTGCGTTTCATTGCTTTGACTAAAGAATTCCAACAGCGGTGTTGCCTAACTATGACAAGATTTTAACTAATTTATCAATTACCTTTATGCTCCGGTTCACAATATGAAATAATCAAATATTAAGAATGAATGAATCTTTATTTCAGACTTATACATATACAGTACATCGCCTTTATAAAATACAAATTATACATAATTATATCATGTGATACAACCTCGCCCTCTCCCGCACACACATACGTTCTCTCTCTCTTCAACCTATCTGCTATATTCATGTAAATTCGAAAATCTATTAATTAAAAGTATATTTAATTTTGTAAGATAATAAAACTCTCGCTCGAAACGAAATTTTGAGAGAGTTCTAAGCAATGTAACATGAGATATGTCTTACATCTGAATTTAGTATATTGCTATGTCGATGCTTTTGTCTATGCTCTCACATAACCAACAGCATCTTAAAAAGCAAGATAATAATATTAAACATGGAGTAATATTACATTTTAAATAATCGTACAATCATCGATTCCTATTTTTAGACCGAGATTAAACATTGATAAGGGAAAAAACCCTTCTGAACGTTTCTCCATTTCCAATGGTATTACAATTTAATAGATACAAAAGATTTACTCCGTAATGCCATTTATAATAACCGCTTGAATTATCTTTACGTGTAAAACGATGTGATAAAGAGAGAAAACATAGTTGGTGTTTTCTACGGTGGCATAGAGGTGACATTTGCATGTTTTTTATTAACCTTAAAAAAATAATAATTTGCAAAAATATGGAATTTTCGTTTTTCAAGTTTTTTTTCACAGAATAAAAGAAAATGCTAAAAACAAAATCCTCGTTTTACAAGTTTTTTTTTTTATAAACTCATTGATTAAATAAAAATGCGAAAATCAATTTTCGTTTTTCAAGTTTTATTCTATTGAATAAAAAAAATGCAAAAAACGAAAACTTAAGTCGTGAGCACGCGATAATTTGACCAATCAAAATCTCCCACTAAGTCGTGAGCACGACTTAATTATCCAACAAGAACTGCCGATGCCTACTTTCGTTTTTCGCATTTTTTTTTTTTTTTTTTTTTTTTTTTTTATTCTACAAAAGAAAACTTGTAAAACGAAATTGTGGATTTTGTTTTTTGCATTTTCTTTTTTTCTAACATGATAATAAAAAAAAACTCGTAAAACGAAAATCAGGGGTTTTGTTTTTCGCATTTTTTTTTTATTCTTTAAAAGAAAACTTGTAGAACGAATAGCGAGATTTTTGTTTTTCGCATTTATTTTTATTCTTTAAAAAAACCTTGTGAAACGAAAATCGAGGATTTTGTTTTCGCATTTATTTTTATTCTTTAAAAAATAACTTTAAAAATGAAAATCCCAGATAATAAAAAAATGTGCATATGTCACCTCTATGCCACCGTAGTTTTCTCTCCTTTCCACGCCGATTTATGTGTTTGACTACTTTAGATGATTGTTGTTATCTGTTGCTATCTGTCTTTTAATGTAATACTTGAATAAATGAATACATATTATTTTTTCTCAATAAAAAACATCATAGGCTCATGTTCACAACTTTTAACTTCTACATTATATGCTTTCCATTTCAGATATCTCTAGAATCCCCCCCCCCCTCTCTCTCTCTCTCTCTCTCTCTCTCTCTCTCTCTCTCTCTCTCCACCCTCTCTCTCTCTCTCTCTCGTTCGCTCACGCTCACTCTCTCTACTAACTCTTTACGCGTAATAAGCGTACATCTTATATAAATTGGATTTTTGTCTCAAAGAACAAGTTTTGTATGTTTTTTGAAAAATATGTGATTGATTTGGAGAATATTTGATTTAATTATTAATCGAGAAGAATATCAAATGAGTATGATCATCTTCATCTTCACGAGTCAAGGGATATCGAACCGATAAGATCTTCTCAAAACGTTCGTAACCCTTGGCTCGACAAGATGGATCATCTTCTACTTCGCCGATAGTTCGTTCCGTTTTTCAAAAGCCTTTTCTAAAATAAATCCGAGGCCTTTTATTTCTTTTATTTTTTAAGTTTGAAGATATTTCATGATGATAATTTATAGTTCATCATCATTTAACAGGGAAAAGATATTTTTTGTCGGAAAACCCCTTTAGGTGAATAGATAATACCCACGAGGCGGGGTAATTACGTATGCAAATGCACATGGGTTATTCATGTTGGACTTTTAGCATGTATTATTTATAAAATAATTTCAAGGCTACAGACATTGTACGAACTTGGTTACAAAAGCAAGATGATGTAAAATAAGTAAGTAAGTAAGTAAATATTTTATTATAGTGACATGTGTATAATGAAATGTAGAACAACAAATAAATATATGAACACCCGGCCCCATGGGCCTATAAGTCACTTGCAAACATTTGAGTTAAATAGAAATATACGTGGTACGGGCTTGCTAATATCATAATTGACGGACTGACACCTTTATTATACCAGTATCCTGCCTGATTGGTTTTTGACTGACCATTTATAAAGCCTGTCGGCGACCGAGCCCCGCTCCCAAACGAGACCCGGGATTCGAACGTTGTCAAGCTAATGATTTTCCTTTTTTGAATAAACCTTTAGTAAAACCAATAAAATATACGTGCTAAGAATTATACTAACCAAATTAAACGACCTAAAATAAATCTGCCTTAACACGTCGACTATCCGGGCAGCATTGTTGCTCAATCATCAGTTTGCAGTTTTCACTTCATCTCATCGTGTGAAAACGAAACAAAAGATTGTTTTGTAGTATCGATTGCTATGGATATATAAGTAAACCGCGGTTTACGAAAACGCGGGAAATTGTGGAATAGCCAGAAGTAGGGGTGGACTAAACTGAAATTTATCAAGCGTGAGATAACGGTACTTAATTACAAATGTAATCACGTATATACTGATCGAGTAAAGACACCCGTCAAGACACTTTTTTTTCTCCCAATAGGTATTCAACGCCTTTTGACATTTCAATTTTAGTTTCTTCGTGATGAAGTCGATTTCAAAAGCACGTTACTTTTACGCTATGACACATGAAGTTTACAGATGGAATTCAAAGGATATTTAGAATACCAGTAGTTTTGTGTTTCTGTGATCCTTCAGTATAGTTTAAAAACCGTGACAGCAAAAAATTCGTTGGTCCCAATTTATCTTTATTAAACTCGTCGAAAGTTTGTTTATAAACATTCAGATAGCATGGTTTACCTATAGATGAACAAATTAAAGTGAGTGATCAAAGGTCAACTTTGTCTATACAATGTATAGACAAATTTGACCTATGATCACTCACTCTAAATTGTGCATCTATAGGCGTACCTACTGATATAGCTGAGTTTGACAAAATTTGACTATTTGAATTGATCATATTTCGTCTCCGGTAATCATTTCTGCTTTAATTTTGGTCAAATCAGTTTTTTTATTCATATTCATACATCAGTGTTGAATACAGATTAGTCTCATACCTCCATGAACTAAAAAAAAATCTTAATATGTTGAACATGTAATATCACATATGTTCATCTGATATCACCTAACCGAAAATACGTTACATTTTAAGCTATGTGTACTTTGTGCACCAGCTAACAAAGAAACTGCTAACTCAAAATTGATAAAATTGAGGCATGAAAAACACCTTCACAGCCGATCATAATGCGCAAAAACCTGACCAAAAAAGGTTGAAACCTTATTGCAACAGCATAAATGAAATATCAACAAATACCGTGTAATTGCTTGTAGTTCCTCTCAAAGTTTCGACCATCATTTTGAAGGACACCAAAGAAAGACAAGCCTGTCTACTGAAAAATGACTAATCGCGCGAAAAGGGGATTTTTGACAGAAAACATGTTCAAGGTCGGACTGTGCAGTCTTGTATGAATAGGTACTCTTCATTTTTGGCTGATTTTCTCAATCAATTATGAATTTTTAGACAAGGCACATATTCTTTCCGGCATTTGTATCCCCCCTCCCCGATGGGCGAAAAAACATAAAGCTATGTGGGATAGCAGCTGGAGGTTAGAAAAAAATGTAATGACAGTACTGAAAAAAACCCATTAAAAGTGGCGTTAAACTAACTTCAAACAAAACGTGAAGAACTATTATTGCATAAAATCTGTGTTTTCGGGCTTTTTTGTGTTTTTGTGACGCCATAAATTTAACAAGCAATGGCGGAATAAACAAAAGGGACGGTGCAATACATGACGCAATATAGCAGGCGTTTTCGTAGGTTTGTGCATTGTTTTGAAATGTTTCTGTAATATTTATGCAATTACCATCAATTCACGTTTTTGAGGGCGTGAAAATTTGCAGAGACCCTCAAAATGCATTAACGCCCCCGTGCTTCGCACTCGGGCGTTTAACCATTTTTTATAATAGCTCCCTCTTATATGTCTTTTCTCGTCATCTTTTCTCAGATTGACCTTTGACAGAATCGACTTTATTTTACAATGATTGCTCCTTGATCACACGAGATAGCTCCTTTCTGTTTGACAAAGTGTGTTCTATATAGGCCAATGTTCGCAACGACCTTGATCTGAACTCATTGAAGAAAGTGACTGCCTGCCAATGCAATTGATATGAACAATGTTTATCACATGACATTGAAACTCAGACGGTTTTATTAAAGTAACATTTGTTTCATAACTTTTACGAAATGCTTACTAACTCAAGAATATGCGATATCTATCAACCATTGTTATTCCGACGAAAATAAACGTTTTATATAAAATCGAGGTGGTGAAAACACTAAATCATTTAATTTGGACCAGCAATTCTTTAAAAAAAAATACAATTGTCAAACACCACTGATTTTGAAAGAAAAATAAGGTGGTGTAGAATAAGATCTGACAGCACATATGTACAGACTGATCTTTGCCTTTACCTCCTACAGATAGGAATATTCTGACTTCAGTCTGACATGGCTTAACATACACACAGTAACAATTATCAAAGGACGATTGAATTTTTTTTATATAAAGAAAACCTGTATTAGTATATAGAAGTAAAAAGAAAAAAATATATTTATTTACAATCTCACTTCACCGCGGACAATCGTTTCAGAATCCGAATTTTATCACCAAATCACGAAGGCAAACAACTGTTTTAATTGTATTCAAAACTTGAACCGGATCCCCAATTATCAAACCTAAGAAAAAGCACTGATTCAATTGGCATTGTAACTAAATAGTCTTCATTTTGAATTCGCTAGGCGTTCAAATTGCAATCGTTTATGAAACGTTTGAGAAATGTGAACCCGCCTTGCACGTGTTATCGAAGCAAGGCGGGGTGAAATTTCTAAACGATTAGCGAACGGTTTTGCATGCTGAATGCAGGGCGTGTAAAAATACTATCAGCGGAGCGAACTTTCAGAGGTCATTATTCATTGGTCATAATTTAGCATACAATTTAACTTTGAGGGACATAACAAAATACTACAATCCAACACTATTAATGAATTTCAGATGACTTATTTAACGTATAGAGTTGTCCACATTTAATAATGTAGGTTGCTTGTGTGACAAGTTTCCAGTGAATTCTTTAGAAAAATCAGCCTTGCGTTCAGGAGAGCATTTAGCGCTGCTAACATTAGCAAACGCTTTTTGCTTTCCCATCCTGATCGGCGTGCTCACTTGGGGCGCTTGCGAAATTGGACTAGGAACGTCACAAAGTGACTAGCATAGCAAACCTTTGTCAGTTTTCTCCGAAATCTCGTGATTTTCGTTTTGTTTGATGATTTAATTATGTAGAGGGCGAGGTCTATGAACAAAAATATTTTCACTTCATTGTATTAATCTAAAAATGCTTTCTGGGGTCGTATTCACCAAACTATTCTAAATTTTAGAATTTAGTCAAGGCTAAATTGCCAAGTCTGGACTTTCCCAAGAATGAACTAAAGTGTGTATTCACCAACGCAATTTAGAATAGACTTAATTTAGAACGGTTTGTACAGTACTTAAGCGGCCACAGACTTACGATGGTTCTCCAATTTTGACGAGGCGCAAAGAAAAAGAGTAACCATTAAGTTTCCTTTCCTTTAATTTCCCTCCTTGTTTACAAATGACATTTTCATGTCATTTTTAACAAAACCGCAAAATGAACACAAGATAATTTCATTTCGGGTTTCTTGAGAACACATATCACGTGAACAGGATGTGAATACACTTCGGCCTATTTTGTATATCTCATCTTGACAAAGACATACAGTTTATTTCATCAAAAAGTAATAATGCTGTACAATTACACAACTATTACTTCGTGTTTATTATCAACACGCTAATTTATGTTTTAAACGACATTTATTGAAAGTTGCGTACGAATATATAAGTATCACATGTTTGCATAACTATATTTGGAAATCATGTGATAAGTCAAGTCCAATTAGGTCAGCAATTGACAATTAGCACTAGCCAATCACGTGATCTGCTTATTTGGTAATGTCGCGATCTGTTTTCTCAGTGGGCAAGTTCATATCGGACTCGGTTTCGACCCGAGTTAACCGGGTTTACATCAGAACGACCTCGGTTTCGACACTAATGATGTCATTTTAACCTTTCAACCTCGACGCTTCTGATCCTGGGTCGGGCCGGTGTTACTTGGGTTTCAAAATGGCGTCGAAAATATTGCACAACAATTCAACTACGTAAAACAAATGTTCTCTTGTACTTTAAACGACAAATACTTGTTTCTTGTTTTATATAGTATTATGCATGAGTTTATCACATTTCTTAATGGGGTAACGATATTTCATGGTTAATTAATTATTGTAGCGGTAAATGTGAAGTTTGTTTATTACCACCAATGGGTTACTCTGTTCACATGAACGTCCTTTCTGCGCATGCATATTACAGTCAATTTTAGATTATTACATCATCTCACGCGACTTCCGGGCTGCCATTTGAATTTCCCCAGTATTGTGGCAATAGCACAGACCAATCACGTGATCTGCTTATTTAGTAAGGTCGCGACCTGTTTTTCGTAGAATTATGTTATAGCTTCTTTTAAAGGTATAGTTTCTCTTTCTGAACGACCTTATTACACATTTAACTTTTGACAAGGTGTTATATTGTAAATTTCTGTCTAAGCTACGAAATAAATACCCTTTTTTAAAGTGAAGATACACTTTTAAAGTTAATATATATTTTTGCAACATATTGTCGTTTGTTTCCCGTTATATTGCAGTTATCTACATGAATGTTTTATTGTAAAAAACCAATACTCATCCAATAAAACCCTTACCACCACATCTTTAATTGAATTATGAATATCTTTGCCCAATTGAATTCCAACACCAAGACGATTTGATATTTGAAACAAACCATCTAGTTCAACTTGCTTTCTTCACATTCTTACACATCAACATGTTTAAGAGCACCATCATACAGTTAGTTACATCGTGAAATTGACATTCATCTCAATAGAAAACATTCTTAATCGCTCACTCAGCGCTCCATTCATTCATTCCAAACACTCACTCAAACCATTCTTTTAACACTCAAAGTTATTAGAAAAATAAGATCAACATGTCCATTCAAAATGAATTAAGCAAGAACCAAATCGCGATTTCACTAACATAAATGAAATTTTAAGCGTCTGGTTGGTTTTTGGCGAAATAGAAAGCTATTGATTGAACTTTTATGCATATTTTATATAGGTTTTATATATCGCTAATTTTGTTCATCCTGAACAAAATAAGCGACATAAGATTCCCTCCCTTAAATTTCACTTAAAACTCGCTCCGCTCACTCACTCAACATCATGCTTAAATCATTCCAAAATCGTTCACCTATCAATTTCACGATGTTATTAACTATACCCCCAACTCAGAAGAAGAGGAGCATAATTATATTGATTTCATCATGTCTGTCTCTCAGTCCATTGACCTTTTGCTTTCCGCTAGATAAACGGAGAAGCAATTGACCTACAAAAACGAAACTTTACACAAATATTGCCCATGACCCAAAGAAATGCGCCATTGTTTCGGGGTCATAGATGTCACGGGCATCAGTAAATTTTAACACTTAACAGTTTCATAAGTGAACAACCAATTGACCCAAATCATAGAACTTGACACAAATGTTGTCAATGACCCAAGAAAGTGCCCAATAGTGGAGTCACATAGGTCGAAATCACAATTGAACTTCGCCCAAAAATTGTCTTGAGATTCCAACTCATGAAGTAAAGGACTTCCCTGCGAAAATAGCTTTTCATCATGGAAAAATCATTTGCGACACTTCTAATTTAAAATGTAATTGATAACCTAAAATGGAGCAGAAGTTTATTGAAAAATAATATAAAAACTGTTTGGAGTGTATAAGGTCGCCTGTGTGTCAATTAGTCGGCTGTATGGTCCGTATCATTTTCTTCCTTTTTAGCTCACCTTACCACAACGTGATCAAGGGGAGCTTTAGGATCACCCTGACTCCGTCGTCCGTCGTGAGTCGTCACCCTTCTTAAAACTTCTTCTTCTCCTAAACCGCTGGGCAAAGTTCAGTGAAATTTTGCCAGAATGTTCCCTGGGTGACCCTTTTCAAAATTGTCGCTATATACTAATTGGCCAATAAATATGGGTATGGCAGGGCGGGGTTTATTTTGAGCCCAAAATCTTTGAACGACATCTCTTCCTGAACCACTGGGAAGATTTCAATGAAACTTTGCAAGAATGTTCCTTTGATGATCTTCTCCAAACATTGTTGGCAAAATTTTCATTAGCCCATAAATATGGGCGTGGCAGGGTAGGGCTAGTTTTGAGTCTCCTCTGTAATGAATGGGTTGGCAGGGTCTATTATGACTGCTTATAATTGCCGGAATGTCTCCTCTTCAACAATTAGGCAAGTTTGAATAAATCTTTGCCAGAAAGTTTCTTGGATAAGATCCACTGGACCAATCGAATTCAGGTGAGCGGTTTAGGGCCATTCTGTCCCTCTTGGTATAATTTTTCTTCCATCAGATTCAGGCCTGTATAGCGATTCAGTGGTTTAAGCGTCTCTCGTTGTTGAAATACATTGATTTATATACGCCCGTCAAAAGACGAGACGTAATATGTGATCACATGTGGTGGGTGGGAGGCGTCAGCTTCGCTAGTAGCTTGAGGTCACCGTTTCTCGAACGCATTCCAACTTATCAGTACTTTCAGTACTTTGATTTTGAACAGTCGAAATAAACTGCCATATCTTAAAATTCAATATCTTGTTGGGCAATTGATTGGCTGAATACAAAGATCAATTAAATTAGCAATAATAACTTCGATTACAGTTGACAGAAACAAATGTGTTTATTTGGCAATCGATAAACAAGTGAAATAACTCGCTGTAGTTACGGGATTTAGATTTTCGATTGACAAACTGTGTATCATTTTCATAGAGTAAATAAGGCGATTATTTATGAGTAGTAATAAGTGATGTGTCTCAGTATGGTTGTTCCGATACCAAAATTAGACTTTACAATAAGAAATGAAACATTGAACAAGAAAAAAACAACAATTAAATTCAACACAAACTTGGCAACGAGGTCAACATGATTCCTACCTTAATCTTTCACCGAGAGAGCTTTCCAACTTTTCAATAAAAACCAAGTCGCTTTGGAAGATGTGAGAATTATAATCTCACTCCTTTAACTTGTACCATGTTCATGATGTTGCTTTGCAGAAAGTATCGGCACCCAGACAAATAGAACCTTGAGTAAAAATGCACCAAGCTTTCTATTGCTCGAGTTGAAATGACAATCTGCCTTCGTAATCTTTCTCCCATCTGTCTTGTTCCTATCCATACACCACCACTCCTGAAAACTTTTCTTCGCTTAAAATATATTACTCCCTAATCATCGTCCTCCCATGTACATGTAAATCCAATGTGTAATTCCTGAAAATTCGCCAAGAATATTGTAAAATTTAACATTCTGTCGATATGTAAACATACACTTCAAGGTTAAATTGCGTCACAAATGAGTTTGACGTCATTCGATAAATAATTCTATCTATCTATCTATTAGTACTGCAACACCCCTCGCGGAGATTTTGTGCAGGCCTGCGCGTCAGTGCAAGTTGTTAAAAGATGGGAAAAGTGAATGAAAAGTAATGTGGGACTGTGAAAAAGATAGTAATGCTGTTAAAAGTTGTGACGTTTAATGTGCAGTGCAGATAAAACGGATAAAAACAGATATACTTTTTTATGGTTTACAATGGTCAATACTGCTGACTCCTCTTTTAAAGGAGTCAAATGTCGGCAGCATGACAATTTTTGACGGCAGACGGTTCCACTCCACAACAGCTAGAGGATAGAATGAGTATTTGTAGACATTTGAAGTAGCTTGTAGCTGTCCGTATGCGAGGGGATGTGAGTGTCTTGTGAGTCTTGTGGGATGTTGGAGATATGGTGGTACTGGGACTGCAACAAGGCCATTTATAATTTTATAAAACAGACAGAGTCTGGCATCTGTGCGTCTGTTTTCAAGGGTGCGCCAACCCAGTGTACAAAGCATGGCAGTCACACTCACATATGTGGAGTAGTCTGATGTGACCCACCTTGCAGCTCTGTGCTGGACCATCTCCAGTTTTCGAGTATTTTGTTTGGTATGGGGGCTCCACACAGGGGAAGCATACTCAAGTATGGGACGGACAAGTGACTTGTAGGCCATTGCGCGTATACCCTGGTGCTTTGGTTTGATATTGCGCCTTATGAATCCTAGGGCCTTGTTTCCAGCACTGGCAACTTTACCTGTGTGGTGGTTAAATGATAAGTCATCACTTATCTCCACACCAAGGTACTTGGAATGCTTAACAGCCTCAAGCACTTGCCCATGAAGTGTGTATTGGGTAGGGATAGGAGTTCTGGCTTTGGTAATATGGATGACATTGCATTTACTTGGATTGAACTCCATATCCCATTGTAGCTCCCACTGGTGTAGCCGATCCAGGTCGTTCTGCAGTATGACAGAGTCTGCCTCTCGTGAAATGGCAAGGTATGCAGCAGTGTCATCAGCAAACAACCTGACACGGGAGGCCACATCTTGAGGCAGATCGTTAATGTATATTAGAAAGAGGATAGGACCAAGAACAGACCCCTGAGGAACACCAGAGGTTACTGGGACAGTATCGGATGCTACGTTCTCGATCACTACCCTCTGCGACCTACCTGCAAGAAATGTCCCAATCCACGCCAGGCTGCTGCCTCCGACACCATAGTTACGTAGCTTGTAGAGGAGCTTAGAGTGATTGACCTTGTCAAAAGCCTTACTAAAATCAAGCCAGACAAGGTCAGTCTGTTTACCCTGCTGAAGATTTCTTGCTAAGTCCTCTACCAGCGACACCAACTGTGTCTCACATGACCTCTTAGACCTGAAACCATGCTGAAGGTCATAGAGAATACTGTTACCATCCAAATGAGACATGAGGTTTGTAGTAACAATATGCTCCATGAGCTTGCAGCAAATACATGTGAGGGAAATAGGTCTGTAGTTAGATGCCAAGCACCTCTCACCTTTTTTGAAGAGCGGGCTCACATTTGCTTCAGACCTGTCAGCTGGGATTGTTCCTGTGGAGAGAGATTGTTGGAAGATAACTGCCAAAATAGGAGCAATCTCCTCTCTTACCATTTGTAGCACTAGTGGCTTTAAATAGCTGATCTGGTCCACAGGCCTTGTGGGGGTTCAAGTCCTTCAAGAGTTTCAGGATACCACACTCTGAAATGACAATGTCTGGCATAGGGGTATAGGCATGAGATTGATGACCCTGTATTTCTTGTTCGCATAGTTGGCTGAGTTTCAATGGAGACTTTGGTGTGAACACAGAATGAAATTGTTTGTTAAGTATATTGGCCTTAGTTTTAGAATCAGTATACATAACACCATTTTGTTTTAAGGGAGCTATGCCTTGTGAATATTGCCTGGTATTTTTTTAGCAGGGTGAAGAGCTTCTTTGTACTATAGGTATTTGTTACCTCATCTGCAGTTTCATGCAGTCCAAGAATCTCTTCAAGGTAGTCCTCCTCAGCTTTCTTCAAGCGCTGCTTTACGCGATTTCGCCACAGGGTGTGCTTCTCTTTAAGCTGCCTCTTCTTACCTGGTATGCTAGCATGCTTGAATTGCTGGTAGAGACTATCCCGCTTCCTCATATCACGTATGATGGTTTGGGTGATCCAAGGGAGTTTGGTTCTGCCTGTGATGTTCTTTTTTGGGACATGCTTATCAATACCAGACAGAAGTGATTCCTTGAATGAGGTCCACAAGTCATTTACCTTCTTACCTGCATACGATGACATGAAGGTATCCCTGAATCTCGCCATGTGTTCCTTTAGTCCATCCCAGTCTGCTCGCTTATACAGAAGTACCTGGCGAGGTCCTGATCTAGATGTTACTGGCCTTATACTTACCTCTGCATAGACAATATCGTGGTCCGATAAACCAGGAAGGGTTTTAATTTTATTAATTAGAGTGGGGTTGTTTGTTAGGAACAGATCAAGTATGTTGTCATTTCTAGTGGGCTGATTTACAACTTGAACAAGATTGAGGTCATTCAGTAAGTCAACGAAATCGGTATATATTTGGGTCTGAGAGCAGCCTTCTTTAATTGAAGGTGTGTTGTCAACCCAGTTGAAATTGGGATAATTGAAGTCCCCCAATACCCATATATTGGTATTTGTGTTTTCTCTTTGGACCATTTCAATTGACCTCTGTAATTCAGCCAAGCTTTCCTGGTCATTCTCTTTGGGTTTGTAATAAGCTGCTATGTGCAGTGTTATAGCTCCTGCAATTTGGAGTTTGACCCTAGCAACTTCACAGTTAGTGTGGTACTGCGGTTCTTCACTAACAATATACTTGTCCTTTACCAGAACGAGTACACCTCCACCTTTAGTGTTAGTGATCCTGTCACGTCTAAAACAGTGATAACCCAGGGACTTGGTAAGTAATTCCGAGCTCAATATATGTGGGGCAAGCCAGGTTTCAGTACCTATCACAATATCAGGTTGAAGTTGATCCAGCATGGTGTGTAATTCCGGCCTTTTGTCACTATTCAGTGACTGAAAGTTTATGTTTAAAACTTTTAGAAGTTCCGGTTTTTTTACATGGTTTCTTACATGCAAGTTGGGCTGGTGCAGCCTTATCTTTGTGCACAGGTGTTGATGTAACTGGTGCATCCGACAGGGCACTAAAACTGTTTGTTGTTGTGAAGCTGTCGTATAAGGGTGTATCAAACAGTGATGTATTGAAGTTGGGCATACCACATGACAAGCAGCTCCATGAGTAGTCATTTTTGATATGTATGTCATACATGGATTCACCGAGATTTTGGCATTCAATGTGGAACCATTGATCACAACTGTCACAAACAATGGCTTTGTGTGCTTGTTTTACGGCTAGTCCACATGAACCACGGGGGTATTTACATTTCCCAGGACCTGGGTTTTTTTTCAACATCTGATGACCTATTTATCAGCTATTTCAAGTAGTTGTAATTTGTTTTCGAGCATCTAAAGTGTTTATAGTGTGGTCCAAAAGTGGATGACCAGCACTTTGATGAAAGTGATTTTTGGGCCGAAAACATAAGTTATGTGTCAGAAAGGAAAATTAATGGGAAATTCTTTCTATATTGACATTTTATTTGTCATTACTTTGATATAAAACCATATTTTCTATCCGAGGCGAGGCGGACAGTCGCCATTTTTTTCACATTTAGCACGGTAGGTATACGACTTGGAAAAACGACTTTATTCTTAAGAATTTAGTCCATTCCGTAATTTAGAATGGGTTGGTGAATACGTACTAAATTCTTAATTCTTTATTCTTGGGATTTAGTGTGCTAAATTGATGCAAAATGCGTTGGTGAATACGGCCCCTGGTGGTATTGGAGGGACTACGTTTTCAATCGAGTCATTTTTGTTGCCGAGCAACCGGTCATTTTGAAAATCGCTTGCGGTGCGTTCAAAATAGACTTCTCGCTATAAAAACTGTCCACAGCGAGCTTTTCGTATCCTGAACGCAGGGCAGATATATCACAAATGGTAAAAGTTTTCTTAGGACGAAGACCACAACTACGTCGTCCACAACGATGAAGCCAAAGTTATTGCAATACCTCGGTTTTCTCCGAAAACAGCCGATCTAATAATTCGTTTGTTCACCCGATATTTTGTTAAAAGCTGCTCTTTCACAGATCGTGTAAATGTGCTTTTTGAAAATTTTCGTAAAATTAAATGGAAGTAACAACCTCATCATGTTGAAGCCATTAAAATAATAAGATTCAATCTGGTAATGCATGGAAATATAGAGTGATATTCCTTGAATTTAGCGAAAACCATTCTAAAAAATAAAGCAACTCCTAACGCATTAAAAAACATTTTACAATTTCAAGCAAACTATTTACGCATGGGAATTCCGCATGTTTGTCTTATTCAATCATTGATAAAGGTAAAAGTGTTTGACAGCTGAAAACTTCATATTATTACAAGTAAAAATGATGGATTATTCACGAAAAAAAAACCGATTTTAAAATTTATAGACTGGAAATTAATAGACTTGATTCCTTGCTGATCGTGCCGCTTCGAAGAATTAAGTTACAAAATTAGTGAAATATGTTGTGTTTAGTGTCAATGCCCTCGGACCATTCTTAATCGTCTAAAAATACACACATTTCCAAATCTAAGAAAAAGTTTTGTATTTTTTTCTATGAAAAACTGTGAAAGAGCAGCTTTAAAGCTGCGATTGAACAATTTTGCAAAACTGCATCACAGGTAAGTTTCAATTAATAGAAGTATATTCGCTTTAAGTCATTCGGAATCCATATTTTGAAAGTGAGACCTTAACTTTGAACATTTTTGTCAATTCATTATAAAGTCCTTATTGACGGTCGTTACAGGACAGTTTTTTTTTATTAAAGTCAAGTTTTACAAGTAGGCCTATAATCAAATTATACATAATATCAATTGACGTCATTCGAAGACTAAAAACCGATTATCCAACCAGATTATCCGATTAGCCGAGTTACCCGAAAAGGATACTTAGACTTATACAAGAGGCTTAGGTACATTGACATGTACTTGTCAATTTTTGCGTTCCGTGCACTTTTCTATCCATTTGTCAACGCATTCGCAAATATTTCCTTCCAACAAAAGACACAAAGTCCCCCCCCCCCCCCCCACACACACACTTGTTGCGCAGATACAGAATTTCTGTAGAGGGGATTCGAACATAAAAATAGGGGGATTCTTTGGCGCGTTTTACTAAACTTCTCACGAAAAAAAAAAATATCTTGAGCCAAAAACACAAATCATACATGCTGTTTTCATTCATTGTTAAATTCTGCCTTGCAATTTCTCATCGGAATCGTCTTTGTAAGACGATTCCAATGAGATGATGCATGACATAATTCTATATCTAGTTAACACTGTAGAAGCAGTTTTAATTTTTGACTAACGCAAATAAAAAAAATCTTAAGATGTTTAGTAAAACGGACCCATTGTTTCTAGTATTTCAAAGTAATAATTGTTTCTCTCCATTCACAATAATATAGCTTTATGCTTGGACCACTTTCCCTCCGACATCCGCATCTGGATCCGCCACTACACACACTTATTTTTGCTCATTGTTAATTATTTTTTACAGACGATTGCATTATTCTTAGAGCGCTTAAACGTTACTTTAGAAACATGCATATTATAATGTGTCCTAGCCGAAGCGCTATCGCTAAATTCTATTGATAAGACATCTACCCCGTTCAGTTATTCGTTGAATTGCAAATTTGTCCCGATATGAGCAAAATTGTTGTTATGACTATGCTCAGTTCCAAAAAAAAAGTTTGCACTTTTATTTTTTTTAATATCTCGAAAATTATACCACCTACCGATCGGTAATTTTGGTCGACATTTCTCGAGAGTAGTCACAAACGATCCTTGAGGGAAAATCGCTAAGCGCACTGGAATTACCGGCTAGGTCGAGATCTATATTTTTGCGTTTTTTGCATGTGCGTTACTCGCTGTTCAAATATTTGAACTGAAATTGCAATGAGCTTAATTCTTGGCATACCTTATCATACATCCACAAAATTATAACAAGAGAACAATATGCAAGGCAAGGATGGACTTACAATTTTCGTGTCTGAACAGCACCGAACCTAACCAGAACTTTAGTTTAAAGAACATTGCATAAGATTTTTTGTTCCAATAGAGTTGAGGCTAACAACGCCACATAATCACACAACTCTTACAAAAAAAAACAAGCAAAGAGTGCAAAGAATTTGTCTTGGATTAGGCGGGATTTAATACTTTATCGAAAGAAGAAAAATACAAAAAAGTGAAAGAGCACACTTTCTTTTGAAACTTAGTATATATATCCTAACAGTTTCTAAATAACTCGGTTTATTTCCTTATCATAAGGAAATAACCCGGGTAACAAAGAAACTGTAATGCAATTTCTACAGTCCCAACACCCTTGGAATCGTTCTATATATCCTTTAGACAGTTTCTAAATAATTCGGTTTATTTCCTTATCATAAGGAAATAACCCGGGTTATAAAGAAACTGTAATGCAATTTCTACAGTGCCTACACCCTTGGAATCGTTCGGTTCTGGTGAACTAAGAATAATAAATTCCTTTCTCGTGATTTGTAAATGGTATTAATTTTATCATCGGAAAAAATCATTCAAATATTAATAAAGCCGAAATATGTTTTGATATAATTGATCCACAATGAAAACAATTAATTCAATAATCCGGACTTATGAAATGAAGTGTGTTTCGAAGTGGATAATATGTTGTTATATTTCTCTCGACCAGTATAAGTACCATTTGAATAGATTTGTTGATTTTATTTCAATGTTCGAAAAGGCGCCTTGATTCTGTGCGCAATTTTGGACAGAAAAAAAAACCTAGTTTCCTGAGCCGTTAGGAGTCTAAAAAGTAGTCCCTCTTTGTAATATTGTCATTTTTTCATTTCATGAACATATGAAAACAAAACCTTATGGCACTAAATGCATCGATGCGATCATTTTTTATTTTTTTTTTTTTTTTTTTGATGAGTGCGATTAAGTTTCTAGTCAATAACGGGATACATTCTTGAAATAAATTAAAATCAGTAATCAAATAGATTTCTATATTGACCTTCTCGCGAACGGTCTAAATAAGCTGCATTTTCAAACATTTTTACATAAAGGTGTGAAACCAAATTTTCAGAAAGTCAGAATGCACAAAAACTGATTGAAACAATTAGTATTATCTTTTTTAATTTAAGTGTGGAACATCCCTGCGTTCTGGATCACCAAACGGTGCAAACAGTTTTCTTATTAAACCCCGCTTTGCACCTGCACCCGCGTGCAAAGCGGGTTAACCCTTTGCTGTTTAATCCCTGCTTTTTACGTACCTGTGATTTTATGATTGAGAAAAGATTGTGAAAAAAGAAGAAATTGCTTCTGACAAGCAATTTCTTCTTTTTTCACATTATTTTCTACCCTACTGAATGGTTATTATTCAAGTCAAATCCACTTTAAATTTTCGTCTGCAAAACCTTTGAATTTGGACAGGTCCAAAATTTTGTAAAACAGGAAAGGGTTAATTTGGGAAAACTGTTTGCACCGTTTGATGATCCATCCTGAACGCAGGACCGGTTTTCAAGTCGCGATTTTGTCACCCTGAAAGCAGGAAAGACAAAAGCCCAAGCCAGTCTTTGAATCTCCGAAACCTTAAATCAATACAAAAATCAACCAATATGTTCTTGGTGAACATTGTCTTGGCCGCTTTACCATTTAAATCAGGTCAAGAAAGTCCAGAGTACGGTCCTGATTCAATATTTTCATTACTTTTAAAATGGCTTTATTGTCAATCATAAATATTGACGAAATCTGAATAATTAAGCAAATCGCATTTGGGTAAGTTTCAGTAATCATATATTCAGAGGATTGGTAATATACTGTGAAAAAACACCCAAAACTGTATTTAAAACACGTTTGACAAAAAGTACAATCTGGGTATTCCGTATCATAATACAAAAAAAAATGTAAAAAGATTGGATCCACCAGATGTTCACTTTTTTCATGTTCCTAAAATACTAACTTGTTTTTTAACTCGTTTAGCAACAATAGTCAATCTGTGTAGTGCAAAGGACCGACTTTGGGTTATTTTTATTAGTTTTTCTTTGTAATTTTTGTTGTTGTTGTTGTAATTATTTTTGTCCCCACCCAACCCCCTTTCTCACGATGCTCTCAGGTGTCCGAAGTTCAAACACATTTCAAGTGTTTTGTTTAATTATATAATACACGCATTTCCGACACCTCGCATAAAAAAGATCACCTTGTGAACCATTTTCGCTAATAAATCTATGCATTGGTAGTGTCTCAAGATGACTTTGTACGGACACATTGCGTCGACGCTCCAGACGAATATTACATTATTTGAAAATGAGAGCTTAAACCTACCCCGTGTTTTTATCCTGAACGCAGGGCTGCATAACACCATATATTTCAAACGTATTTCAGATTTTTCTGAACAAACGGTTAACGATTTTTTTTTTTTTTTTTTTTTTCATTTCAGGTGCTATTGTAAGAGATGTTCAGCCAAAGACGGGAAGTTTGAACGGAGAAACCCGTCTAACGATATCGGGATCAGGTAACTGGAATTAAGTTTTATCTTATAACTATACAAGTATCCGTATGATAACAACCCGTATGATATTTTTTATGATATCACATAGTTATTTTTAGAACAATAATATCATACAGTTATTTTTAGAAACTAGCATTTAAGTTAGAAACATCGACTAAAACAAGACAAAAAGAGGTTATAAGATAAATATAATACGTACTAAGTGTATTGTATGAAAAAATATCTAACTCGGTTGTGAGAATTGGTAATTGTCTCGGCAGAGCCTCGACAATGATCAATTCTCCCAACCTCGTTAGATATTTTTTTCCATACAAAACACTAAGTACGTATTATATATATAGGCCTAGTTATAGTTCATTTCTGACAATTTACGCGATCGTAACCTAAGCGCTAGCGGAGCAGAATATGAACTATAACTGTTTTACCAATCGACTTATTTTTTCATCAAATAACACTATGTCAAATGAGTTGCGCGTCAACCAATGGTGTCATTCATTTTTGTTGCGTCATACATTCTTCATTCATATCGAGGTAAACAAAAAAGTAAGGACTGGAGCGAATTTATTAATCACGTTCGGGTTTCTGTTTATTTATTTATTTATTTAGTTGGTTTTTTTTGACATGAATATGGCAAGACAAAGTCAGTCGAGAACAAGCCTTGCGGTTGCAGCTAGTGGATTTTGTATTCTTTTTGGTTATCTTTTCGCGGACGTTATGCCTCCCTTTATGGGGATTTTGCATTTGTTGAAAAACAGTTACAAGTTAGACTAATATCGGCATGTTCATCTTTGAAGGCTGATCTTAGCATACAGTGCCTGCCTTCTTGATTTTTTGTACAAAAAATCTAAGGCAGTCTTTTCGATATATTAAAAAAATAAGAGATATGCTTAAAATTCGATAGTATAAATGTTAAAAATGTATCATACTATGCAAACGAAACCGGCCGTTTCGTATGTTCGAACCCCCTTTCGGGGACACCCTGGATCCGCCACTTGTTTCTCGATAGTTTAATGAAAAGTAATAAAGAATACGTGACTGCACGACGTCCTTCGAGGCGGTAAGAATCACTGACTGTAGAAGGGTGCAAGATGGTGTTAAATACCGTTACAAGGGCGTAACTACCATTGCGCACATTACCGCAGCAAGTGCCACGTAGTACATATTTATAAATCCTCGTTCGAAAAATATCTAAATGAATGATAAAAAAATCGAAACTACAGCTTATTCAAGCTGAAGTTACGATATTTTGGTCATTCACAAATGCTCAAATCATAAAAATCTGAGTCGGGTGTCGGCTTTGACGGTCCAAATGTGGTAAAAAGTGAGTTTTCTCAGATTCTAATTAATGGATACCAATTAAATTTTACATGAATTATCCTTGGGTGACCCTTTATCAGTCTACAAAAAATTTTAGTGATCGTATGAAAAATATGTATTTTATGGGCGGAGGTTATTTCTCTATATGTTATTTAGTGGAAACTTTGAAAATCATTTTCTCAGGATGTAACTGATGGTTATCAACCAAATTTCACTGCAATGTTCATTGAGTGACCCTTTATCAGTCTTGCAAAAATTATTGTGATCAGATGAAAAATATGTCGAAGGCTCAGCGCGAAACAGTTGTAACTTCCTTTAAACATATATGCAGTTACAACTGTTTCGCACTGAATCATTGATGTATTCTATGCTATATTATATCGCTTTTATCCTATAGCCTATATTCTTTGGTGGTCGCCTTCTGAGTGCATATGAATGTCAAATTTTGTGAAGTAGCTGCTATAACTAATTTTCCTCGCTTTACATCCAAGCCTTGTAGGCATATTGTCCAAAACTTGTGTCGTTGTACGGTGAGAACTAGGCCTACTTAAACTTCGGCCGCTAATCAAACTCTGAAGTCAGTGATCTTAAATTGCATCTCTGCTTTTATACTTAAAATTCAAATTCACACAATTTTAGAAAACATATTCTTCTTCCGTTTACCGGCCTCCTAGCACGTAGGTTCTGTCGGTCTCATGTCAATTTCTGTTGTAACATGGGAGCTTGAGGATGGGATAAGTTGATCGAGTTCTTATAAACTCTGCACCGTGTACAAAGCGCGCGACCAAACGTCACTTCTCGTGCAGTAAGTATAATACGGGGGTTTAAAAGGTTAAGACACAGGTATTTTATCATGAATTAGTTATATAACCAAAAAGTAGTGATATTTTAAACGAATTGTCATTGCTTTTGTAAGTAAATTATAATAGTTCAGTATGAATAAATATCGCTTAATTATTTTTCGATTCGTCCCCATTTCGGTCGACCCTATTTTGCACATGTCAACTAGGCGTCACCTTTGTCTATGATGGATCACACAATGTCTATGTTTCCTTTGAAAACTACCATTCTTAAAAAAAAGCTATCAGTTTTTCTCATTCATTAAAGACAATCTAGATACATGAAAAAGATGTTTAGGACAACATGTAGATTTTATCACGGTTGCTGTGAGAGCATATTTAGATCTAATTGTTTCAGTGTAATATCAATATATGTAACCTGTCACGCAAAAAGGGACCATCTGGGTAGAGCATTAAGTGTCAACCCTAGTCAGACTGCGCAGAGTGCGCAGACTGACTAGGGTGTAAACTTTTTGCACTTTCCTTATTTACTGAATCTAGAATGAATAATGTACCTTCCAGTGAAAGAATTTTTGAAAGGCCACCACTGGTTGATCTATGCTGAACCCAATCTTGTTTTCAATTATTTATTTTACTGAGTATCCAGATGGTCCCTTTTTGCATGATGGGTCACATATATTTCTTTGAGCCAACAACAAAGCTATATTTTCACAATTCGCGGATATTATCACTGCGATTTACATTTTAGGTTAATTTTTATTACAGGTTTTTCTGCCGACCAGTTTTCGCAGAATGATGACCCAAACAAGGGGAATAAGGTCTATCTGGTGGGCGAGTCAGGACGGGAGTTCCGATGTCCGGTACATTTGGATGGCAGTACAGAAATACAGATCATGTGTTATACACCCGAGTAAGCAGTTTTTAAGTTACTTTATAATAGCATCAACAAAATGAGGTCCTAAGGTCTCATAAATTGTGCTCTTAGAGGTCTTGCATGGCTTGGAAATTCTACTTATCCACTTTACCTGCAGTTTAACTCCAGCATTTGTTCTTTGCGATAGTATTACATCATTAAAAGGAAGGGAGAATTATGAAGAGTCAGTCCAAAACTAATTCATTGTACCATTTTGTATGTACCTATAAGTACTGTAGGCATTTGTAATAGCTTTTTGCTGACCATTGAATTTTTTTTTTATTTTTTTAGCCCGAGGCATTATGATCACAGTGGCGTTGTTTGTGTTGGCATTGATGTTGGTGTTGGCATTGGCAAGACAAACTTTAACATTGATCATATCTCTGTTGTTATTGAAGATATGTGTGTTCACCATCACTAGAGCTACCAAGACTTTCAGAGGGGATAACCCTGGAAGCATTTTTGTAAGAGTTATGCCCCTTTTTTTCATTATACAGCACATGTTGCTGAGCATTACACCTGTAGGTGGTGCTCTTGTTTTGTCAACTATTTCTTTATAAGTACAGAATATTTATGCAAGTTTTCTTATAAAGTCATTAAATACTATTAAATAAGCAGGTTTTTGCAGACCTCGGTATTCAAATTAAATTTTCAAATTGATTTCATTATTATCTTGAAATCAAATAGAATATTTTTTTCAACTTTGATTCAAATGCAATGTTTTATCTTCATAGAAAAATGTCAGAAGAGAAGTACTACGTAAAGGTTGTTGTTGATGGGAAGGTTGTGCCAGATTCTAATCTCTGTGGAGGAGAGCCAAAAAGTGACGCATGTACATATACGGTAAGCGGATCTGTTGGTAAGACATTAGTGAAGTGATCGACTTGTACGCAAAAGCACTGCTGTGTACACATTGTGTCATCCAAATGATGGATATATTAGAGAATTAGAGACAATGAGTAAGAGAAAAAGTTAAAAAAATGTGAAATATTGTTCATGTGAACTCAAAGTTTTGACAACTTAATTGAACAGAAATAAGGGAGAGATTTCAGATCCCAAGGACAAAGAGTGTGAGAGCTCTCATACGGGAATTAATTTAAGCACAGTTGCTATAACATAGCCCTGTCTCTGGTAAGCTGGTTGATATTCTCTTCATCAGCCTATCAGAAAGAGGTTAAGTAGTGGACCCCTAGAAAGTAACATTTGGGAAGTTATAAACCTTAACAGTGTTAACCAAGGTTTCCTAATTATTTAGGAAATTTTGGTTAACACTGTGAAAGATCATGAGTTCTGAAATATGGTGGAACTGTTAGGGGTCCACAGCCTTGAGTTATAGAAGCTAAGTCACACCCTTTTGCACCCTTCCTCTGTTAGTTCTTTGACTACGAAAGTTTGAAAGTCTTTTTTCATCTTTCGGCCTATACTATAATTTCAGAAAGCTACACCCTTTAAGAAGTCAAGAGAAATAAGTGTTTGAAAATTTAGATGTCATGAAGAATATTGATTTTATGAAGAATATTGAATGCCTTGGGCTTTATTTGAAAACATTATTTTTGGCAATTTTGTTGAAACATTAATCTACAAAGACATTAAGTTTAAGTGATTTAAATTAATACTTATAATCATATTGAATATTATTTTACATGTATAACTGAATTGATGAATCTGCATTACTTGTTGAAATTACATATACTTCATATAGTAAGTTAAATACATGTACTGTGATATTAGGATACCAATACTTTTTGTTAGCTCACCTGAGCACATCGTGCTCAAGGTGAGCTTTTGTGATCATTGAATGTCCTTTGTCCGTCGTGCGTCGTCTGTCGTCCATCGTCCAGCGTAAACAATCTTTGTGTTTACACTCTTGAGACCACAAATATTGGCCAATCTTCATGAAACTTGGTCAGAATGTTGGCCAGGTCACAAGGATTAACCCTATTGAAAATGGGAAGGATCCATGCCATATCACAGGAAAAAGGGCCTTAATGACAATTATCTTGTTAAAGCTCTTGAAGCCACAATTATGGCCCAATCTTCATGAAACTTGGTCAGAATGTTGGTCAAGTCACAAAAATGAAGTCTTTTGAAAATGGAAAGGATCCATGCCATGTCACAGGAAAGGGTCCTTAATGATAATTTTCTTGTTATAACTCAAGAGGCCACAATTTTGGTCCAAACTTCTTGAAACTTGGCTTAGTGTTGAAATAGTCTCCTCTATGACATCTGCCTTTTTAAATGATTTGATGTTCCGAGGGTCTAAGAGACTTAGGTGAGCGATCTAGGACCATGGTTCTCTTGTTAAAGTGCAGTTTGATGAGGCTCTTGAGTATCAAAATGATAGTGTATGATAGCTTTTAGCAGTATTTGTTAAAAGCAGGGTTCCACACTAACATTGTCCCAAAGTCCTAAGGATCCCAGAATGTTGGGAGCAATCCTATTTCAACAAAACAAGGTGTTCCATCAAGACTCTTCTATAATTTAAAAAATTAGATTTTCTCTCTACCAGAATGAATTTTTTTCAAGCAAAGATTCTAACATCACTTTGTTCCTATGTTTATAAGGAACAAAATGTAAGAACCTTTTATCGCAAGGATATTAGAATAATTAGTGTACCATATTTCTCCTAATAAATGCTCCCAGGAGCTATAGATTACATGGTCGCAGAACTTTTATTTAGTATGCATTTCTAATTTGAAAAAAATCACAGGAATTGTTGTCTTTTTCCTTTTAATTAAAGGTGAACTTCCTCTAAACAATCATATAAATGATTGTTTAGAGGAAATTCATCTCAAATAAGAGAACAAGTCTCAAAAAGATACTAAAATTTAGGCACTTGAAGTGGGTTTTCTTGGTAAAAAATGAAGGGGTCCTTCTATCAGGGAGGGTGCTATTATTAGAGGAAATACAGTGTGTGATAAATCTACTTTTCCATGCTTTTTTCTTTCAAATCCTAATTTTATAACTTAAGAGAAGGATCCCTAATTATCTAGAGGGATCCTCAAGGTTACAAATAGGGCTTCCTTTGAGACCCCACTGAAAATGCGATAGTTTCAACCCCTTAAAAGTCTTACGATATACCTGTAGCCTATGTGGCATCTAAGACCTCAAAAGTTAACCTGTATTGATTGTATCATTGTTGATATGTTGTAACCTGCAGGAAACTTACATGTGAAAAACAGGTGCAGGTGTTCACATCATGAACCAATAAAACTGGCCTGTAGCCATTTTGAACATGTTTACTCTTTGTTGCAAGTCTTGTGAAGCTTAAAGGTAACTTTAAGTTTACTGAAAAACTCAGATATAAAAAGTGGGATATAAGCATAGTGGTAATCTTGCTCCAATCTTTATTAGATGCACCCTGTATGTGAGAAACCAATGATCTTAAACTTGAAACAATATTGTGGAAAAAGAAGAACTTACTTGTAACAAACAGGTTCTTATTTTTCCACATAGAACGGTTTCATTCCAAAATGAACCTACTTGAAATAGTTCTCTACAACCTTTTGAAATTTGGGCTGGTCTAAAATTTTGAAAAATGATAAAAGTTGACTAATGACATGCATGGTACACCATATTTTTCAGCCTCAAACCAGGAACACACCAAGTATAAAAATATTGTCTCCGCAGTCAGGCAATCCTGGTAGGTGGATTAGAATCTGTTTTAGATGACAAGTTTGATTAATTTGGTATGGTATTTTAAGAACACATATTTGATATTCTATTGATAATGTGATATGAACTTTACGATATATAATATTAACAATATTTTTGAGATTTAATTTGATAACAATTTTTCATGTAACATTTAATGCAGTTTGAAAAGTGACATCATTCAATACATTTTGACATCATTTTCACTAAAATCAAAATAGTACTGCTATAACTCTAAGCTTATTAGCATGGTTATTACAGTGTTACATCAGTGTAATATCAAAAATATCATATGGGTTCTCTCTTGTGCCATAGGTCATATTATAATTGCAATATTATATATAAAACTGAAAAAAAAAACAGACAATATAAGATGTAAGATTTTTTTGTTTTCATTAATATTCTAAATTGTAAGCTATTTACTAAATAAAGGTATATTGATTTGCTTTAAAATGATGGTTATTCGAGTCATGAAAAGGCAATAACTATGATCAGTTTTCAATAAATTTTATCAATTTCCAATATTGTAAAGGATCAAAGGTTACCATGTCTGGAAAATTGATGAGTGATCGATACGGAAGTAACCTACCGGCCTCAACCAATGGGAAGCTACAGAAAGTATTAAGGTTTGTTCAAACTTGTTTCCTTATAAAGTTATTCAAGGAAAAGAATTAACCCTTGACCTGTCAAATTCAAATTTTGTCTCGGGGAAATTGTAAATTTTTTGGACACTAAAACCAGTCTAAAGTTCCCCCACAATAACTAGATAGTGGGCACGAAATGTGGGCTTAACCCTTTCCTGTTTTACAAAATTTTGGACCTGTCCAAATTTAAAGGTTTTGCAGACAGAAAATTTAAAGTGGATTTTATTTGAAAAATAACCATTCAGTAGGGTAGAAAATAGTGTGGAAAAAGAAGAAATTGCTTGTCAGAAGCAATTTCTTCTTTTTTCACAATGTTTTCTCAATTATAAAATCACAGGCATGTAAAAAGCAGGGATTAAACAGGAAAGGGTTAAATCAGACTACACATCTGTGCAGGCTGATTTTAGTCTATAATGTGTGCCAAAGCTTTATGGGCAGTTGAAATATGTCATGAATAGCATGAAAAGGGTTAATTTGAAAAAAAAATAGTGAAAGAGCCCTGTTCAGGATGACAAAATGGTGCAAAATGTTTGCCAATTATACCCTAGTTTGCATGCAAGTGCACATGCAAATTGGGTTATAATTGGCAAATAAGTTTGCATGGTTTTGTCATCCTGAATGCAGGGCACTAACGTGGAACAGCTTTTCCTTTACAATCCCTTAATTGTATATCCCTGTAATTTTATATTTAAGAAAAGAATATGATATTAAAATATACTGATTCTAAAATGTAATATCTTTGTTCATTAAAAAAATTCAAATAAAACAGCATTATAAAGATGGCCATTTAAAGCAATATTATTTACATATGGAGCATTGTCTTAAGGGGCTCAAACAGAATCTAATAAATTGGCAATAGTATTGAATAAATAAAGGGATCAATCTTCAATATTTGCCAATAAATTGGCTTATCGTCAATATTTGCCAATATATTGACCTATTGTCAATATTTGCCAATATATTTGCCAATCTTCAATATTACCCAAATTTTAGGGATATTATTGATCATAGTACATGTAATGGTTCTTTTAGGTTGAAAAATCGTTTAATATTGTGTATAAATGATCAATGATATTATCAATCTGCTGATAAGCTATATAATGTGTAATTTATGGTTAATTTTGAAGATTTATTCAATAATTCATTGAATTGATCATGCAAAAGCCCCTTAAAGCAATTATTTTTTATGCCCCCGTATCGAAAGATCGGGGGCATATTGTTTTACCGTTGTCCGTCTGTCCGTCTGTCCGTCCGTCCGTCTGTCTGTCTGTCTGTCTGTCTGCAAAAGTTAACCAAAAAACTTAACATTGCCAATATCTTCAAGCCTATTCCAGATACAAAGCTCATATTTGGCATGATGATAGATCTCAATGATCCGCATCTGCTGGTACCAAAGTCAAGGTCAGTTGACAAGGTCAAGGTCATCTTTCAAGGTCAAATAACTCAAAAAGTTAACCAAAAACTTAACATTGCCAATATCTTCAAGCCTATTCAAGATACAAGGCTCATATTTGGCATGATGATAGATCTCAATGATCCGCATGTGCTGATACCAAAGTCAAGGTCATGTGACAAGGTCAAGGTCATTTCTCAAGGTCAAATAACTCAAAAAGTTAACCAAAAAACTTAACATTGCCAATATCTTCAAGCCTATTCAAGATACAAGCTCATATTTGGCATGATGATAGATCTCAATGATCCGCATCCGCTGGTACCAAAGTCATGGTCATGTGACAAGGTCAAGGTCATTTCTCAAGGTCAAACTTTGAAAAAAATGATGTTACGGGGGCATTCGTGTTTCACAAACACATCTAGTTTTTTCAACTTTTCATTTCATTTACTCTCTTTGTACATTGATTTTGTACTGAATTGGTCAAATTTGACTTGCCTCAGATTGTTTCATTTTGCTAATGTGTTTATGTAATTGGCAGGGTGTACCTCGGACCTCAAGATTGCCTGCTGAAGAATGGGGATAATTTGTAAGTATTTTTTTTGTTTTAACCCTTTGCTGTTTTATCCCTGCTTTTTACGTGCCTGTGATTTTATGATTGAGAAAACATTGTGAAAAAAGAAGAAATTGCTTCTGACAAGCAATTTCTTCTTTTTACACACTATTTTCTACCAAACTGAATGGTTATTTTTCAAATTAAATCCACTTTGAATTTTTTTGTCTGCAAAACCTTTGAATTTGGACAGGTCCAAAATTTTTTAAAGCAGTAAAGGGTTAAAAGAAGAATTACATGTTCAGTTTGATGGCCTGGTGTTAAACAGTTGTAACTGTTTTGCACTGAGCCATCAAAACGTGAATTATTTTAACTCTTTCCTGTTTTACAAAATTTTGGACCTGTCCAAATTCAAAGGTTTTGCAGCCAAAAATTTAAAGTGCATTTAATTTGAAAAATAACCATTCAGTAGGGTAGAAAATAGTGTGGAAAAAGAAGAAATTGCTTGTCAGAAGCAATTTCTTCTTTTTTCACAATGTTTTCTCAATCATAAAATGACAGACACGTAAAGAGCAGGGATTAACCAGCAAAGGGTTAAAAAGAAAACATGTTAAAACACAAATTAGCACAGATACCAAAATACTATTTTTTTCATGTAATATCTGTAGTGTTTAAATTATGATACTATTTCAGGTCAATGTTAACTTTGGCCTTTGAATAATTCTCTTAATTATGTGCTTATCTGTTTTTCATTTTCTCTGTTTGTCCTCCAAAATACTTTTGCATTTTGCCATTGTCTATGATTGGTTGGTGGTAAAGTCATCATATTTTGCATGCGTATTGCTGGTGACTAGACCTTGCTTTTAGTACCCACTTCAAGATCATCAGTTAAGGTCAAGGTTATTTTCAAGGTCAAATATGTTGAAATTTTAACTTCACTTTGAATTCTGTTGTGTATTTGATTACAGAATTGAATTTAAGGTTTGCTGTTGATTACAGAATAGATTTGAGCCAGTGAGTGGCATTTCCAACAATTTGACATTTGCAACAATTTGACATGTACCTGAAAGGGGCCAACATTAACCAACCTTGACTGCCATGTAGTATAATGAGGAGTTTGCGTAACTTTCTAAAGACACTTTTAAACATAATCTTTCTACAAAGTGCAAAGTGAAGACCCTGGTGAGACTGTGCAGATGCACAGGCTGGCCAGAGTCTTTGCTTGGCGCACATTTGAAATTGTTGGAAATGTTACGCACAGGCTCATTTTAGATTTGCTGTTGGTTATTGTGTTGTTTCAAACTACTATTTTTGAAAAATGGCAGTGGTGGGGAACATCACTTGGTCATTTCCGTAAACTGCAACAGACCTCGGATGCATGTAAGGCGGATGGGTATGAAACGAAATTGTGCATTTTGTAAGGCGGAAACAGTGTAAGAAAAACTAGCACTGCAGATTTATATCTTTTACAGTAAATAATGGCTGAAAAATCTCTATTTTTTAGAACGATGAATCATTCTCAAAAATTAAGGTTTTTTCAGCCGCTTTTTGAGAATCTAAAGATATTTATATTAGGATACGACGGTTTCACATCAGTGACTTAAACAAGTAGCCTTGGCTACGTCGAATGTTTTTTCACTCACAGTTTCGAGGGCTAACACCATTTTAACTGACATCATCAAGTTTTTCCAAGGATTTCCCGTAATTTTTAAAAATAGTCTGTCTATGTACATCCGAGGTTGATCGTGAGATTGGCTAAGTGGTGTTCCAAATGGGGGGCATTGGTGTTTAACAAACGCACTTTGTTGATTGACTGCAGTGATCTGTCAATTGGAGCTAAAACATGTAACACTAGTATTGTTTTGTATCCAACAGTTACAGACTGTCACTAGACAATGAAGAAACAGATGACGGTGTGCTGGGGTGTAAAACACAGGGATCCTCTGTAGGTAAGTTAACAGCTGGCTCATTGGTCGAGTGTTTAGTGTACTTGACTCAAAATGGTCACCCTACTGGAAGCGGGTAGTGTATTTAGGCAAGATAATTTACAGACATGGCTCCAGTCTGCCCAGCAAATAGGTAGCAGTTGTTAGAATCCATACTTTACTCTTTGCCCATGAGATCTAGAATGAGTAAGGACCATGATGGAAATGAGAGTTTCACAAAAAAAAAACATGATCTTAAGTTTATTCTAATTTATTTTGCCCATGATAGAGAGGCAGTGACTTTAACCCACTGTAACCAAATTTTACAGCTGTATAGACTGAGATAGATAATAAGTGCTTTGTCTATGATGACAATGAGGCCTCAAACCACACCTTATGGTCAAGAATCGAGTGCCTATACCACTTGTCCATCAAGCCTGTCAATAATATTTTTTAAATTTTTGAAAGTGAAAAAAAAAAATGAATGAAAAAAAAAAATCTTGTTCTTGACATTAACTTAAACTTATTCTTCACTATCCCCTTTCAGGTTTTTACAACGCAAGTTTCATCATAGAATCTCCCTATGGCAGGTATGTGGAAATTATCAACAGTAATTATAAATGGATTATAAAGGAAGATCTAACATTTTCAAAAGATTGGAGAATTTGCCTAATACTTCAAAGCTATCAAGCAAAAAATGGCTCCTTTGAGAAAAAAAGTGTACCTGTCTTTGGGCAGCCAAATAGTGCTGAAAAGGTTTTAGATATATGACATTTTGTATGCCTACCATTTAAATAGCACTGTAATAATTTACTTGTTTTTTTAGGTTAGTTCTAAATGTCAAACAGTATCATTTGTAAATCTTGAGGACATAATATCCATGCTGATCTGCTTCGAGCAACATTATACATAGCAATTCATTTGATTTAATAAATGATAAAAAAATTATTAGCAAATACAACCCCTTATTCCAGGCTAAAACTTAGCAAAAGATTGAGAAATGTAATCCCAATTTGCATGTGTGCACACACATGCTAAGTGGGATTACATTTCTAAACATTTGCAAACATTTTAAAATCCTGAACACAAGGCTAGGCTAAACACAGATCAAGTTCCTGTAAATAATGCCTTTTTCTTTAATACAGGTCCAAACCAGATCCAGAAGTATACAGAGTGTCATACAATGATGAAATATACATGTACCAAATGTACACAAGTATGTGTATATTATATATCTTATATAATTATATATATTAAATATGATTTCTAGCTATATACTTTTGCCAAACTGCACTTTACACATAGCTGCACTGTAAATCATGTGTATCAATCCTCATTTTTGTGGATGATTGTAATCATGACTGTGTCAGTAAAAAGTTTATATATTAGTTAAAATTAAATATCTTGATCTACCTATAAATAGGTCAAACATGCCTGTTAATGTACTTGGGGCCTTTTAATTCTGGGCCATCTGTAGTGAGTTTGTACTCTAGATTCACTGGAAATTTCAGCAGGGTCATTGACATGGCCTGGTGTCCATCATGAGTGTGTGCCCATGCATGCATCCATGCATGCCGCAGTGTGTGCATTTGTCTGTCTGTTAACTTTTTTTATCTTGTAACTATACAATTATCTGTGTGATAACATCCCGTATGATATTTTTTATGATATCACATAGTTATTTTTAGAACAATGATATAATGTGGTTATTTTTAGAAACTTGCATTTCAGTTAGAAATATTGACAAAAACAAGACAAAAAGAGGTTATAAGATAAATATAATACATACCTAGTGTATTGTATGAAAAAATATTGAACTTGGTTGTGAGAATTGATAATTGTCTCCGCAGAGCCTCGACACTTATCAATTCTCTCAGCCTCCCAACCTCGTTAGATATTTTTTTTCATACAAAACACTAAGTACATATTATATATATCTCCACTGGACATAGTCCCGCGGAGCTATTGTTGTGGCCTGGTGTATGTTGTTTATATGTCCTTTTATCCCTTTGTCTATCATACATTTCATTAAAAGACTTTCTTGATATCACATGTTCAACCAATAACAAATATTAGCACAAATAAAACCAGTAGAGTAGATGATTTAATTTCAATATTGTTTTGATGGAGGTATGAAATAATTTCTTATATGTACATCAATCTGATATACATGAATCTTCATAGGCACTCTTCTAAAATCTTTCTTTCTTTCTTTAATTATTGTTATATTTCAGATATCACATCCATTAGCCCCAGCTCAGGCAGCACAGCAGGGGGACTAACACTGACTATTTTTGGAAACTATTTTGATGATAGACGGCCCTACACAGCACCTAGAGCCTATATAGGAGGTATGTTTGAACATGGTTTTAATTGCATTACCACAGTTTCTTAATGGATAAAAGTTTCATTTCACACACAAAAAGTTTAATTTTTGAAATGTTTCGATAGAATTGGAGCTGCATTATTAGAATTTCCATGTCTAAGAGTCATTGTAGAAGAACAAAACATGATCATGTTGCCTTATGAATGCATTTAATTTTTTTTTTACTTATTTTGTTTATGTTTTAAAGATGTTTTTGTGTAAGATCAATAAACATTCATTCATAACCTCATTGCTCTGTCACTTGTTAAATACTTGAACTGCTTTTATTGATCAATCAAAGATAGATAATTTACCAAGATAAATTTATAGAGATTTGTTATTTATTTAGTCATCAATGCTCTTATATGATTTCAACAATAAAATTAAAAATCATATTTTTTTGTCAGATACTATATGCCGAGTGACGAAGGTTGTTTTAGACCAGTATTTAGAATGTCAAGTAGCCCAAGATCCCTCATATTCTGCAACCAAGTTTAGAGGCAACAGAGGGGTCAACTTTGAGTACTGGACTTCCACAACAAAAACAGAGAGTAACGTTAACGATGTCCTGACACTAACCAGCAACAGCCCTGGCTATAATCGGGATGACCTTGACGAGACGTATCACATGGATATCAATAATACGATGGATAATTACGTGTCAAGAATGACCACCATTTTCTCCCCTCCTCACACAGGAGAGTACCAATTTCAGCTACAGGCAGATGACGGAGCAAAACTCTTCGTTGACGGGGTAAGTTTGTACCATAGTGATGGAAAATTCTTGGCAAATTTTGCATTAAAGGTCATTTTAAAAGGAAAAATAATAAATTCAGTGAAATGAAAAAAAATAAAAGAAAGTAAAGACCTGATTTATTTTTGTTGTCTGTAAAATTGTTTTTGTAAACTTTTATTTCTAATGCCCTTTTTACTTTTATTAGGTTGAGACTTTGACAGCTACGACATCCTGGGCCAATTCTTCCAGAATGAACCTTAACAGGAATAACCAGTAAGTGTTCAATGGTTGTAATCTTAAATGATAGGGGTGTTATAAGTTGATCCTTGTTATGCTGCATAACAACCTAGCAAAATTGCATCAAAATGCTGAAATCACTGATTGCACTTGTTGTGAGTCAGTGTTCATTTTGAAAACATAATGTGAAAACCTTTCTGGTTAAAAAAAGAATATCAGGTGGTATGGACTAAGATCAGACTGCACATATGTGCAGGCTGATATTTGTCTATACCTCCTGCCAAAGCATGAATATTTAGGTTTCAGCATTATGAAGGTCAAGTGTTATGTTGTGTTAAGTGAGTGAATGTACATAGTCAAGACATGTTGTTCAGTCTTGTATTCAACTCTAAAAAAATTTAGTAATTCAAATTTTGTTAGCATATCCATCTTAAATTGCAAACCATGAAGTTCTGAATGAAGCTGCTTTGCAATTTTCATTAGTGCAATTTGTGGCTAAATTTTCTCTAAAGTTGGTAGTTACTGTACCCTATTTACAAAAAATTTCAATTTTTTGGAAGGAGTATAAGCTTTGTGTTTAATGATCAAAATTAGCACAAAAGGTGTACCATAAGATTAAAAATATCAAAACAAAAAAAAACAAACTGAACTTATTTCAGTGCCTTATAATGTTTTTTATCTTTAAATTGCAGATATTTACTTGAAATCGTACACTATGAGAGTACTGGAGATGCCTTTGTCCATCTACGAGCTAAATTTTTCAACACCACATTTACAAGTGCATGGACTGGCAAGGCAAAACAAGAGAGACAAGTTATCAAGGTCAACTCCAGGGCAACATTTGATGTTCAGGTACACATTCTAGCAACTTACCAGGGGCACGATTTACTAAACTTCTTACGAAAAAAATGATCGTAAGTCAAAATCACAAAACATACATGGTGTTTTCTTTCATTGTTTGATTCTGCCTTGCAATATCTCATTGGAATCATCTTGAGAAGATGATTCCAATGAGATGATGCATGGCAGAATCCCATATTCAGTTACTACTGTAGAAGCAACTTTTTTTTTTACTTTTGCAAAAAATCATCGTAAGATGTTTAGTAGAACGGGCCCCTGGGGTCCAGATAAGAGGGGTAAAGTAAAGTCAGTCTAAAATATTTATTTTCTTATGAAACCTTATGTTGTGGGTACTCATTTGAAAAGTCTAATTGAGACGTTTCAAATGAGTACCTACAACATACGATTTAAGCTAGAAATAATGAAAATATAAAATTTGAAGACCTATTTCTCACATTGTCATTAGTTGTTCGTGTTGGTCTGACATGTTTTAACAACTGTCATATCTCAATCAGGGATACATGTTGGTTTATGTGAAACTTTGTTTGTTGAATGTTCACAATGAAACGGGATAATATGGATAAATCTAGAAACATTTATCATCCAGTTGTTACAACCATAGAGACAGTTTTGTGATTGATTATAAAATTACCCATAGAAAAAGTAGGAAACTAATTATGTTACTCTGTGAGTTGAATTGAGATATATTGGCATATTAGACAAAAAAAACCAAACAAACAGTATCAGTATACAGCTTCTTTTTTTTCTAGGTTCTTGCATTTGGTGGATTTGCAAGTGGCACACCAACCAAAGAGGTACAAACAGTGACAATTAGTCAAGCTGGACAGTTCAGATTTGGACTATATGGTGTTTACACTGGTATGCCTGCTACTCTTATCCTTTGTTCATATATATACCAACATTTAATGGCATCTTCAAAGAATTTCCTGTTTGAATCTGAATTTCATGGTCTTTTTTCATGGTAATATAGTGTAGAATTATTGACATGACTTGACCTTTATGCAATGAATAAATTAACAGATTAATACATTTATCATCGAGGTTAGCCGCAAGCGTTCGAAATACATCATAAATATGTGTAGTGTATGGGTTTTAAAAATGATTGTATAATGTAATAGTAAAAATACACACTGTTTGACTGTGTGGTCGCGAGGTCTAGTCTGATGACTACAGGTGCATGGATCGTGAGTTCGAATCTGCTTTTATTCCACTGTTTTAATTTTTTCTTTCTTTTTTCTGTTGGCCCCATTTGACTTGTTATCTCGTGTTTGAATGACAATATTTGTTTTGCACAGTGCGTTTCAGTTATCACATTCTATCCCCTGAACTCAAATATGGAAAACACAAGACGCTGTCACTGAATGGTCTAGAGGGCAAGTTTGGTTGATAATCGAAGACCTATTTGGGATTAGCAACTGGAGTCTCAGAAGAGTTGTCGTGGTATTATTCGTAAGAGAAATACCAGGCAAACATAGTTAAGCGTTCCGGCCCGGCAATATGACCGAAAAATATTAAAAGCACATTCAAACAAATAAAACTAATTTAAACAAAAACTAACGGGCAAAACAAATAGTTTATAACATACCGCAAATTTCTTTGAGAATCGAGTGATCTTCACCATTAGTCAAAAGAAAAAAAATCTATAAAATGGATTGAAAACTAGAGAAAAAGTAAATATGAAGTTATAGTGACTCGAACCACTGTCTTTTGACTTCTGATGCTTTACCCTTTCCACATGCAATGACAAGTGTCTACTGATCACAATGTCATTTAATAGGTACATAATATAAAACTTGGTGCACGAAGTTAAACAAGACCTAACGGAGATACCATGTGACAATCAGTCAAGCATGTAATGTATGCAAATAGAGGTTACGGTCAGTCATGTCAATGATTTCACACTATACCATAGTTTGCACTTACTCAAAGTGAAAATTCATGAATATTAAGATAATTTATCTTAATTAAAATAATACAAAAATTTTAACAAATAACTATTTACTAATATTGTCTGCATTTATTATAGATCTATAGAACAATTACAGCACATGCTAAGTTAGAATAGATTTAGTTTAGTTTAAAAACGTTTTATATTCTCAATCACTGTTATTCAATTGTTTTGTATTTAATTTCAGTTGGCTTGACGACTGACATGGATGAAGTGACTATATCAAATGCTGTCAATGCCCTGCCTATATTTGGTCAAGATGAGTCTGTAATGATGACCAGAAATCCATCCTCTCCACCTTCCTTTACATTTACATTCGAGTCAAAAAGAGGTATTAATGTTTAATGTGTCTAACAAATGTAAATATGGGATCAAAAGAAGTATATTTTGAATTTTGAATAACTTATTTTGAAAAAACATATATTTGAAAAACTACAACCAGAAAACAAAAAGCAGGATATCAAAAGATGAATTTCCAGATATGAAGTTGGTTAATAGGTGATATCTGTTGAAAATTTATTGAACAATAAAGTACAATATAAGCAGAAGCTCAATGCAGACACATGAGTCTGTGTCCGAGATTTCCAACAATCTCAAATATGCACAAAGCAAAGACTCTGACCAGCCTGTGCATCTGCACAGTCTGGCCAGTGTCTTCGCTATGCACTTGGTAGATAGATAAAGTCTCCAAGTATCAGTGGACCATCAGGTAACTTTATACTTACAGTATGTGGATGTCTACTCTTGTCAATACTTGTACCTCATGAACATTTCAAATTGTTGGAAATGTCACACACAGGCTCATATTTAATTGTGTTTTAATTTTACAGATTTTCTTTTTTTTTCTTTTTAAAGTTATTAACAACTCAGATGTTGTTCACGCTGTAGTACAAGAAACTCAGGTTATACCAGATATAAATACAACATCTTTGTTATTCTGTTTACAGGAGATTTTCCAGATATAGAAGTTATTAAAGTTGTTAACAGTTCAGATGTTGTTCACACTGTAGTACAAGATACTTAGGGTATACCAGATATAAGTACAACATCTTTGTTTATCTGTTCACAGGAGATTTTCCAGATATAGAAGTTATCAAAGTTGTTAACAGTTTAGATGTTGTTCACACAGTAGTACAAGATACTTAGGGTATACCAGATATAAATACAACATCTTTGTTATTCTGTTTACAGGAGATTTTCCAGATATAGAAGTTATCGAAGTTGTTAACAGTTCAGATGTTGTTCACACAGTAGTACAAGATACTTAGGGTATACCAGAAATAAATACAACATCTTTGTTATTCTGTTTACAGGAGATTTTCCAGATATAGAAGTTATCAAAGTTGTTAACAGTTCAGATGTTGTTCACACTGTAGTACAAGATACTCAGGTTATACCAGAAAAAAAAACAACATCTTTGTTTATCTGTTCACAGGAGATTTTCCAGATATAGAAGTTATCAAAGTTGTTAACAGTTCAGATGTTGTTCACACTGTAGTACAAGATACTTAGGGTATACCAGATAAAAATACAACATCTTTGTTTAACTGTTTACAGGAGATTTTCCAGATATAGAAGTTATTCAAGTTGTTAACAGTTCAGATGTTGTTCACACTGTAGTACAAGATACTTAGGGTATACCAGATAAAAATACAACATCTTTGTTTATCTATTTACAGGAGACTTTCCAGATATAGAAGTCATTAAAGTTGTCAACAGTTCAGATGTTGTTCACACTGTAGTACAAGATACTCAGGTTATACCAGAGAAAAATACAACATCTTTGTTTATCTATTTACAGGAGACTTTCCAGATATACAAGTTATCAAAGTTGTCAACAGTTCAGATGTTGTTCACACTGTAGTACAAGATACTTAGGGTATACCAGAGAAAAATACAACATCTTTGTTTATCTGTTTACAGGAGATTTTCCAGATATAGAAGTTATTAAAGTTGTTAACAGTTCAGATGTTGTTCACACTGTAGTACAAGATACTTAGGGTATACCAGATAAAAATACAACATCTTTTTATCTGTTTACAGGAGATTTTCCAGATATAGAAGTTATTCAAGTTGTTAACAGTTCAGATGTTGTTCACACTGTAGTACAAGATACCTAGAGTATACCAGATAAAAATACAACATTTTTTTTTAATCTGTTTACAGGAGATTTTCCAGATATAGAAGTTATCAAAGTTGTTAACAGTTCAGATGTTGTTCACACTGTAGTAGAAGATTACCAGGGTGTTCCTGATAAAGATACAGCATCTTTACTGTTGGAGGGCCATGTATCACAGCCATTTACTGTGTCAACACTCACAGAATCTACTGTAAGTACAATAGAAACATGTTTACACTGTAGTACAAGATTGCCATGGTGTACCATATAAAGCATCTTTACTGTTGGAGGGCCATGTATCACAGCCATTTACTGTGTCAACACTCACAGAATCTACTGTAAGTACAATAGAAACATGTTTACACTGTAGTACAAGATTACCAGGGTGTACCATATAAAGCATCTTTACTGTTGGAGGGCCATGTATCACAGCCATTTACTGTGTCAACACTCACAGAATCTACTGTAAGTACAATAGAAACATGTTTACACTGTAGTACAAGATTACCAGGGTGTACCATATAAAGCATCTATACTGTTAGAGGGCCATGTATCACAGCCATTTACTGTGTCAACACTCACAGAATCTACTGTAAGTACAATAGAAACATGTTTACACTGTAGTACAAGATTACCAGGGTGTACCATATAAAGCATCTTTACTGTTGGAGGGCCATGTATCACAGCCATTTACTGTGTCAACACTCACAGAATCTACTGTAAGTACAATAGAAACATGTTTACACTGTAGTACAAGATTACCAGGGTGTACCATATAAAGCATCTTTACTGTTGGAGGGCCATGTATCACAGCCATTTACTGTGTCAACACTCACAGAATCTACTGTAAGTACAATAAAAACATGTTTACACTGTAGTACAAGATTGCCATGGTGTACCATATAAAGCATCTATACTGTTAGAGGGCCATGTATCACAGCCATTCACTGTGTCAACACTCACAGAATCTACTGTAAGTACAATAGAAACATGTTTACACTGTAGTACAAGATTGCCATGGTGTACCATATAAAGCATCTATACTGTTAGAGGGCCATGTATCACAGCCATTTACTGTGTCAACACTCACAGAATCTACTGTAAGTACAATAGAAACATGTTTACACTGTAGTACAAGATTACCAGGGTGTACCATATAAAGCATCTTTACTGTTGGAGGGCCATGTATCACAGCCATTTACTGTGTCAACACTCACAGAATCTACTGTAAGTACAATAAAAACATGTTTACACTGTAGTACAAGATTGCCATGGTGTACCATATAAAGCATCTATACTGTTAGAGGGCCATGTATCACAGCCATTTACTGTGTCAACACTCACAGAATCTACTGTAAGTACAATAAAAACATGTTTACACTGTAGTACAAGATTGCCATGGTGTACCATATAAAGCATCTATACTGTTAGAGGGCCATGTATCACAGCCATTCACTGTGTCAACACTCACAGAATCTACTGTAAGTACAATAGAAACATGTTCACACTGTAGTACAAGATTGCCATGGTGTACCATATAAAGCATCTATACTGTTAGAGGGCCATGTATCACAGCCATTTACTGTGTCAACACTCACAGAATCTACTGTAAGTACAATAGAAACATGTTTACACTGTAGTACAAGATTACCAGGGTGTACCATATAAAGCATCTTTACTGTTGGAGGGCCATGTATCACAGCCATTTACTGTGTCAACACTCACAGAATCTACTGTAAGTACAATAAAAACATGTTTACACTGTAGTACAAGATTGCCATGGTGTACCATATAAAGCATCTATACTGTTAGAGGGCCATGTATCACAGCCATTTACTGTGTCAACACTCACAGAATCTTCTGTAAGTACAATAAAAACATGTTTACACTGTAGTACAAGATTGCCATGGTGTACCATATAAAGCATCTATACTGTTAGAGGGCCATGTATCACAGCCATTCACTGTGTCAACACTCACAGAATCTACTGTAAGTACAATAGAAACATGTTGACACTGTATTACAAGATTACCAGGGTGTACCATATAAAGCATCTATACTGTTAGAGGGCCATGTATCACAGCCATTTACTGTGTCAACACTCACAGAATCTACTGTAAGTACAATAGAAACATGTTTACACTGTAGTACAAGATTACCAGGGTGTACCATATAAAGCATCTTTACTGTTGGAGGGCCATGTATCACAGCCATTTACTGTGTCAACACTCACAGAATCTACTGTAAGTACAATAAAAACATGTTTACACTGTAGTACAAGATTGCCATGGTGTACCATATAAAGCATCTATACTGTTAGAGGGCCATGTATCACAGCCATTTACTGTGTCAACACTCACAGAATCTACTGTAAGTACAATAAAAACATGTTTACGTTGTAGTACAAGATTGCCATGGTGTACCATATAAAGCATCTATACTGTTAGAGGGCCATGTATCACAGCCATTCACTGTGTCAACACTCACAGAATCTACTGTAAGTACAATAGAAACATGTTCACACTGTATTACAAGATTACCAGGGTGTACCATATAAAGCATCTATACTGTTAGAGGGCCATGTATCACAGCCATTTACTGTGTCAACACTCACAGAATCTACTGTAAGTACAATAGAAACATGTTTACACTGTAGTACAAGATTACCAGGGTGTACCATATAAAGCATCTTTACTGTTGGAGGGCCATGTATCACAGCCATTTACTGTGTCAACACTCACAGAATCTACTGTAAGTACAATAAAAACATGTTTACACTGTAGTACAAGATTGCCATGGTGTACCATATAAAGCATCTATACTGTTAGAGGGCCATGTATCACAGCCATTTACTGTGTCAACACTTACAGAATCTACTGTAAGTACAATAAAAACATGTTTACACTGTAGTACAAGATTGCCATGGTGTACCATATAAAGCATCTATACTGTTAGAGGGCCATGTATCACAGCCATTCACTGTGTCAACACTCACAGAATCTACTGTAAGTACAATAGAAACATGTTCACACTGTATTACAAGATTACCAGGGTGTACCATATAAAGCATCTATACTGTTAGAGGGCCATGTATCACAGCCATTCACTGTGTCAACACTCACAGAATCTACTGTAAGTACAATAGAAACATGTTCACACTGTATTACAAGATTACCAGGGTGTACCATATAAAGCATCTATACTGTTAGAGGGCCATGTATCACAGCCATTCACTGTGTCAACACTCACAGAATCTACTGTAAGTACAATAGAAACATGTTCACACTGTATTACAAGATTACCAGGGTGTACCATATAAAGCATCTATACTGTTAGAGGGCCATGTATCACAGCCATTCACTGTGTCAACACTCACAGAATCTACTGTAAGTACAATAGAAACATGTTCACACTGTATTACAAGATTACCAGGGTGTACCATATAAAGCATCTATACTGTTAGAGGGCCATGTATCACAGCCATTCACTGTGTCAACACTCACAGAATCTACTGTAAGTACAATAGAAACATGTTCACACTGTATTACAAGATTACCAGGGTGTACCATATAAAGCATCTATACTGTAAGAGGGCCATGTATCACAGCCTTTCACTGTGTCAACACTCACTGAATCTACTGTAAGTACCATAAAAACATGTTCACATTGTATTACAAGATGACTAGGGTGTACCATATAAAGCACCTTTACTTTTAGAGGGCCATGTATCACAGCCTTTCACCGTGTCAACCCTCACAGAATCTACTGTAAGTACTGTAAAAACATGTTCTCATTGCAGGGGTGTGGAATTCCCATGCCCGACTTGTCCGACATGGGCTTTTCTACTTGCGGGCAAGTACATTTTTCCAGGCCACTTGTCCATGGACAAGTAGATACCAGAGCGAATCTTGATACAGTACTAAAAGGATATAGGAGAAAACTCATCCTTTTGTTTGTATCAAATGGGAGAAAACTTTGTATTTAATGAAGAAAATGCTGGGTTACAGCATTTTCTACATTAAAAACAATATTTTCTCAATATTTATCTTCCTACTTTTTTGTGGACAAGTTCATTTTGATCCTGGACAAGTAAAAGATCAGCTTTTACTTGTCCAGGGACAAGTGGAGAATTTCTGTATTTCCACATTGCACATTGTATTACAAGATTACCAGGGTGCACCTTTTAAAGCACCTATACAGTTAGAGGGCCATGTTTCACAGCCTTTCACCGTGTCAACACTCACCGAATCTACTGTAAGTACCATAAAAACATGTTCACATTGTATTATATGATTACCAGGGTGTACCATATAAAGCACCTTTACTGTAGAGAGCCATGTATCACAGCCTTTCACCGTGTCAACACTCACCGAATCTACTGTAAGTACCATAAAAACATATTCACATTGTATTACAAGATGACCAGGGTGTACCATATAAAGCACCTTTATTGTTAGAGGGCCATGTATCACAGCCTTTCACCGTGTCAACACTCACAGAATCTACTGTAAGTACCATAAAAACATGTTCACATTGTATTATAAAATTACCAGGGTGTACCATATAAAGCACCTTTATTGTTAGAGGGCCACATATCACAGCCTTTCACCGTGTCAACACTCACCGAATCTACTGTAAGTACAATAAAAACATGTTCACATTGTATTACAAGATGACTAGGGTGTACAATATAAAGCACCTTTATTGTTAGAGGGCCACATATCACAGCCTTTCACCGTGTCAACACTCACCGAATCTACTGTAAGTACCATAAAAACATATTCACATTGTATTACAAGATGACTAGGGTGTACCATATAAAGCACCTTTATTGTTAGAGGGCCACATATCACAGCCTTTCACCGTGTCAACACTCATAGAATCTACTGTAAGTACCATAAAAACATATTCACATTGTATTACAAGATGACTAGGGTGTACCATATAAAGCACCTTTATTGTTAGAGGGCCACATATCACAGCCTTTCACCGTGTCAACACTCACAGAATCTACTGTTAGTACAATAAAAAACATGTTAACATTGTATAACAATATTACCAGGGTGTACCATATAAAGCACCTATACTGTTAGAGGGCCATGTATCACAGCCTTTCACTCTGCCAACACTCACTGAATCTACTGTAAGTACTGTCAACATTTTATCAAACATCAATTTCTAGTTCACAGTTACATTTATAAGTCAATACAAGAGAACACTAAGAGGGTTTGCCTATAATTTCAGAAGAAAAAGTTGAGATTATTTCAGGCCATCCTGTCATAGTCAATGTAGGCAAAGTGTTTAGTGTAGGCGCAGGTGTAGATACTGGTTGTGTGACAAACTTTAAACTTGGCCATATCTCAGTTGTTTTTAAAGATATTTGCTTGAAACTTGGCATGTCTTTTCTCCATCAGAAGAGCAATACATTTTATCATAGGGGTTACACTTAGTAAATTGTTTGTAAGAATAATGCCCTCTTTTTCAACTTAGGTTTTTTTCACTATCAAGGACCTGCAGCCCTATGAGGCATTTGCCCTGCATTCAGGATCACAAAATGGTGCAAACAGTTTTCCAATTATACCCCACTTTGCACACGCACTTGCATGCAAAGCAGGGTATAATTGGTTAACTGTTTGCACCATTTTGTGATCCTAAATGCAGGGCTGCTTGCAATAGCTTTGTTTCACATTTATCATGGTTAATAAGCACAATTTATATTAGATCCCCTTTGGTTCAACTACAATTATGATTGCAGGAGTTCTTATAAAGCTAATAGTTTTAACTTAATATACACAAAGATGGTAAACTGTATGTTATTGTGAAAATGCAAGGTTGTTTAAAGTTATTCTTTATGTTGATGAGACTGTATGGAACATTTCCAAAAATTTCAAAGGTGTCTCAAGCAAAGACTCTGGCCAGACTGTGCATCTGCACAGTCTGACTAGAGTCTTTGCTTTTCACTTTGTAGGTTGATTAGGTTAAGATGTCTCTTTTAGCAGTCACTGAACCTTGATATTACATGTGTTACTGTCTATGCTGCTCAATAATTGCGCCTCATGAAGGTTTTAAATTGTTTGAAATATCATGCATATGCTCCAATGTGTGTTGATCTAAAGCATCATTTAGATTGACGGTAATTTCTATTTCAGTTGGGTAGCATCATCAATGGAATGTTTGAATCTAGATGTCCAGCTGTGTTTGAGAGCAAGTCTAAAGCCAAAGTGTATGAGAATTACGAAAGGGCTGGAGAGTTCTTCTCAGGACAAATAGTGACAGATACTGAACCATTCTGTGGACGATCTTCCGTGAAAAATCCCTGGAAAATATACCAGAAGAGGCATGATGAGCTTGGAATTCCGTTGTTCACAAATGGAAAGGTACAGTGAATAAGGAATTTATTTATCTTCCTTCAGAATACACAAGTCCATGGCTGCCTATGCAAGATGCTAAACAACCTCTAGAAAGCAAACTGTTCAATTGGGACCCTATTTTTAGAGCTATGAATGCCACAAAATGTCATTAGTATAAGTATTTGGTCAACACTAATTATAGTTGATAAATCATTTGTTTTTGATTTGTATAACAATGGCTCGGAAACCTTATCATTATTTAATATAATTCTGTTTCTTAACCCGACTTGTTCTTTTCAGGTATGTTTTGCCTACAAAGGTTTATTACGCAATTTGCTGGGTGTACGAGTATCTATGATTGATGGCAATACAATGGAGAGGGTGAACAGAACAGCCTATTATACTGTCACATTCAACAAGGACTCTGCAACAAAGTAAGTTTATATATCTAATTATTGCTAAATGGGCCATAATTGTTTAATGGTTTATACAATTTACTTATTGTCTTTTAGTAACTTAATCCATTGACTATTCAGTACTCTAACCTTTAGCATAGGCATAAATAGCATTTTGAAATTTATACGCACTCAGAAGGGTGACCAACATAGAATATATAGGATAAAGGGGACATGTGGACTGTGACAAAAGATGAATGTCATCTGTCTGCTCCCGTTTTCTATGATTTGAGTGTTGAAGAATATCATAACATCGTAACTACAGCTTGAATAAGCTGTAGTTACGATGTTATGATGAAGATCATTCACCAACAACATGTTTTGAAAGAAGATTTATTTCTATTATGCACTTGTGTAATGTGCGTAATGGTAGTCAAGCCCTTGTTTAGGTTGATTTTTCAAAGTTCATTTAGCATTGTACACAGTATCTTAGGTCTTCTTAAAATGAATAGAGATTCCCTTGGAACTATTTCAAATATCCATTAGGTTTACTCGAGAAAAAAATCTTTCCCTTTGATTTTCAAATTTAAGACTATGAAAAGACTTAGAATATTGCATATTTTAGTCATTAGTTTAAGTCTTAGTCTGGATGAAGAAAAAAGTTCCAAGTCAGTTTGTCCATGTCTATTTTACTCCTAGGTCTGACACCTGGTATTATAACTGTACGGACGTATACAGACTCGTGTATGGGGATTATCAGAGTGACACAGATCACAGACTCGATGAAATCTACGTGTACAGAGAGAATGTAGCTAGCGACATTTATATTGACTCTCTCTTCATTGGAAATGATGTCACTATCCAAGACCCAGGCAAGGGATTGAATTTCAAACTAAACATCAAACAGACATAAATTTACAGAGATTGCGTATTATTTAAAGTTATTTACCTTTTTTATCTAGGCTGTTTTCGGAGAAAACCCAAGGTATTGCTATAGCCTCGGTGTAGTCGTTGTCGTTGTCATGTAAAAACTTTGACATTTTATGATATCTCTGGTTCTACTGAAGGAATTCACTTGAAACTAGGCACATATGTTCACGATCAAAAGAGCAACCTTTACTATCAAGGGGGATAATTCTAGATGCATTTTGTACGAAAAATGCCCCCTTTTTGACTTTCCACCATTCAGCACTCAACAGCCGAGCATAGGCACCCGTAGGCGGTGCTCTTGTTTAACAAATAATTTGCGAGTTATTTTCCTTCACAGTTTAAAATGATGAGCTAAAGGGTCTCACAGATCCTAAACAGGATCCCAATGGTTCCAGCCCTTGAGTTTCTTAAACTCCTAATTTTTGGTGTCAGTTTGTCAAAATTTGACATAATGTAATAGTTGCAATGGTTTATTCATAATTAATCAATTAATAATCTACAAGGAAAGTTTGGAAATTCATCAAAATGCATGAAATAATAATATTTCCATGGCTCAGCCGGAAACAGTTGTAACTGCCTATATGTTTATAGGCAGTTACAATTGTTTTATGCTGAGCCATCAATTTCGACTGTTTTTCTCCAGAAATCAACTTGCTCCGACAGAGACCTGCCATGGCCAACAAAGCTCTGATGAAATCAGCTACAGTATCCAACACAGGACCTAACACATACTCCGTGACACTGGAACCATTTGATTGTGGGAACCAGTTTGACCTTTTTGAACTCGGAAATGGCCAAGTTAGTACTCAAAAGAACCTCATCAAAAATTGTGAAAAATAAATACTTTGTCCTTGATTATTTTGATTGTTTTTATTACAATTATAATAGAACTCTGATTTTTTAGACTTCAAGAGTTTTTTTTCTTTCATAACAGTCTCCTAATGTTCATGGCATTTATCTCCTGTGCACAAATCTTTGACAGACAGGGAAGACTAAGGTCAGCTTGCACAAATGATTACACATTGTGAAATGATTAATCTCTGATGCTTTTCAGTGGGTTATGAAGAAATGTGGGTAGAATATGAAATTACTTGTTAGTTTCATCCCAAAACCAGTGAAATTACCAAATGACGGTATCCTGCTTTCATTCATATCACCCAATTAAGGTCATCAAGTCTGGGTCCATTATATTATATCATAATGTTCACATTGGGTCACCCGCTTTAAGAGAATTTATCCTAAAATTTTCTAATTTTATCACTTTTTTGTATTATAGAAATACATAAGCAATTGCTTTTTGTGTAAGATTGATGAATATTTCACTCTGTGGACAACAAAAACTCTACTTTCACTTGTCCACAACAAGTGAAAATGGAAAATTTGTTGTTCACCAAGTGAAAGATTTATCAATCTTACACACAAAAAAAACACAAAAAATCATTCCTCTATATTTTTTTAGATTGATTTTTCTTACTTTCAGACATCAGCTGGTGCAGTCACTAGTCCCAGTAACTCTGCCAGACTGGTATTGAGGAATGGCGCTTCCAGCTCTCTGTCAGTGACTAGAACATCATCGGCATCTCCGCCTGTGTCAGGGTTTATAGATATCTCATTTAATGGTACAACTAGATCTAGTAAGTGGTTGTTAACTTTTTACAAAAAAATTAACATCCTAATAATTTCAATTTTAAATCCGACAAATCAAGTATTTATGCTCTTTACAGCTAATCTAGTTCAGAATTGTTGACGCAGTTTATATAGAGGATAATCGTTTGTTTAAGTGTAAGATCGATTTATATTTCATTGAGTGAACAACAAAAGCTATATTTTCACGAGTGGCAGTGCCACGAGTGAAAATATGGCTTTTGTTTTTTACGAAATAAAATTTTAATCGATCTTACTCGAAAAACAAACGATTAATCTATTTCTTTAATGCAAAAATGAGACAAAATGTAAAATTTCTAGGACATATTTTCATAAAGCGCGTCATTTTGCGCGAAGTTGCTATGCAACGTTCATTGTGACGTCACTTATTTCGCCCCGCATAGATGACGTCAGATAGGATGAAATGAACAAAAGCAGGGTATAAGTTTTTGATAATTTCACTGCTTTTGCGGTGAGTTTATCAAGTGATAATCTACCGTTATTTCTCAATAAACCACTGAAAAGCATTAAAGAATGTGTGTTTATATACAATTACTGTACCACTAGTTGTATCAAGCAGGTTTAATGCCCTGGTAAGGCTAGAAGTTTTCAATTTTTGAGGTAGTTTTTGTCTGACAAGCCTGAGTTAGTAACTGCATAATTGAGATATGAAGCTGAATCTGGGAAAGGATGTTGTGAATATACTGGTATTTGAAAGCGCTTCAGTTCTGGCAATACAATGTACAACTGAAATGATTTTAACAGTGTCATTAAAGCCAAAATGAATGAACAAACAAACTCTTAACCCTTTCCTGTTTTACAAAATTTTAGACCTGTCCAAATTCAAAGGTTTTGCAGACGAAAATTTAAAGTGGATTTAATTTAAAAAATAACCATTGGGTAGGGTAGAAAATAGTGTGGAAAAAGAAGAAATTGCTTGTCATGAGCAATTTCTTCTTTTTTCACAATGTTTTCTCAATCATAAAATCACAGGCACGTAAAAAGCAGGGATTAAACAGCAAAGGGTTAAGCTAATTTTTTCCTTTCATAGACCATTTGTATCCAGGTGAACAGTTATAAATCATAGATATACTTTCATTTCAGATCTGAATGTTTCTCGTACTGGCCCCGAGTTTCAGAGAGAGTTAGAATCTCTTGCTGGTATAGGTTCACTGTCTGTTGAGAAAGTTGGTGATTGTGCCAACTTTGATTTGGTGACCACCTTCCTGACCTTGCCTGGTGACCTGCCCGAAATGTCTGTAAGTTGGATTAATTTGGTTCATGTTTTTCTTCTCAACCTTCATGAATCCATGTTCACTTGTCAGAGTAGACCTATCACGACATTTGACTTTGCCTTTCATCACTACACTATTATCCTTTTAAAGAATTGATTGATTAAAGATTTTTTTTTTCAAGGGGACATTGTCCCTTCCTCTAAGAAAATCAATGTGACATTATGAAAACTATTGTCACGTTAATCATGTAGGATTGCTCTAATCCTATCTAAAACAAAATTCAATGTGAGAAGGGCCCACTCCTTGAATAAAACAATGTGACATTTGAGATTTCAATGTGATTATGGAACATGGCACATGCCTTTCCCAGTCACTGTAAAGTAGAATTTGATTTACAATTCCTTTTTAACTGCTATACTCAACGACTTGACCACTGGGTATGGTTGAGAAAAAGTTATAAGGCTGACAACTATCAGGTTGACAAAAAGAATTTTGCATCCTAATGCTTAAAGATGGATACAACATTCATAGAAAAGGCCATTTAATTGCATTAACACAATGAATAAAATTATATGCATATTTGATTTGATATTGACAAGAATGCCTCTTTAATAAATAAAGAAATATATATGGATTGTTCATTGCAAAACAGTTGTAACTCCCTATATGTTTAAAGGGAGTTACTACCGTTTTGCACTGAGCTATCGATATGACATTGAGAGCCTAGTGCTTAAGCCTATTGATCTGGAGGCAGCCTATGCCCTTCAATGCTTGCTTTGTATTATTCAACAGTTGTAAGCAACTGATAAACAATTTTACGAATACGATTATTCAACAGTTTTTACCTATTTTAAACAGGTCAGTTACAATAACTTAGTGGGAGTCGATGCCAGCAGCCGTATTGACCCTCAGATAGACGGAGGTCTGTTGTACGATCCTCTGACTGGTGACATGGCCGCTACGGTACACGATAAAGCTCAAGTTCGGGTGTACATTAACAACGTACCTGTGGCATGTACTGGGGATTGCTCATTTGAATGGAGCTCGACTCAAACACCAACAGTGACTTCTGTCTCACCAAGTTCAGGTAGAGTTAAATTCTAATACTAAGGCAATTTTAGTGTTAGGCTGTACAAACAATGAAAGTATTTACATTTTGACCCTTTCCTTAAAAACCCCCTTTCTAGACTTATTCAAATAAGAGATTACTTCAGAATTTCATTTTGAGTGTTACATAAGCATAGATAGCATTTTTAGGACCTTTTTGTTCTTTTTCAACAGTGCTTTACAAGATTTGATATCTCGGTCTTAAATGATACACAATTTCATTATTGCATGATAGACAGACATTAGGCAGCCTGAACATTGTTACAGCCATGCCCTCAAAATCTATGACTCAGCACGAAACAGTTGTAACTGCATATAAACGTATTGGTTCACACTTAGTCATCAAAAATTTTTGGCTGACCTGATTGTGGTGAGTATGACATAGTTGTCCCAATGACAGCTCAGTGTATATGCATTATTGTGTTTGTTCATTAGTCTGTTCATTAGACCATCCATCCATTATTCTGTCAATCTGTCTGATTTTGTCTGAACTATTTTTACTACTATTCTCTGATTATGAGCAGAGACATAATTAGTCCTAAGCTTTTTCTATTGAAGGCATACTGGAGACTCTGATCAGACTGTCTGACTGCACATGCTGATCTGAATTATCACCAGGGTTTTCCATGACACCTTGTTTCTTCAAATTTGAACCCCCAATTTTTTTCTGAAATGATCCTAAAATTGATTGAGAAATCTTCTTCATTTACTTTGAAGGTGGTCATGAGGTCGCAAAATAACCCCCAGATAAGACAGCTGGGGAAAACCCTGTTTTTAACCTTGTTTACATGAGAAATTATTGGAAATGTCACATACAGGTTGAAATTCTTTTCATATAGCAAATTGTTTTATAATATGATCTACCTCGCAGGAGTGAAATAACCTTGTTGAATATTTTTGATATTACAAGGGTGTTATTACACTAGTGGAATAATTATGCAAATTAGCTCAAAGCAAATGACAACGCTTTTTTGTAACTGCAAAAATGATGTCATAATATATATATTGTGACGTCAGTTTTAAACGACATTTAAAGTTTCACGGAAAATTGATATGTTGAATTTCGAAGATTTTTGCAAAATTTCGGGTCATATTATAAATAGAATATCAAATTTGTGCTCATAAAATACCGAATTGATTAAACTTGTCATCTTAAACAGATATAAACTAGGCGCAGCCTCGTTTTTATCTGTTCAAAGATGACTCGTTCAATAAATTCGGTATTCAATGGCCACTCATTCAATATCCTCTATCTCTTAAACACAGGTACCCTAGCTCTGTCAACTGTTGCGACTATTAGTGGTACTGGATTTAACACAACTCTTGGTGGCAACAGTGTAATGATTGGAGGCGTGGCCTGTAATGTCACTGCTGCCACGGCAACAAGCCTGTCTTGTGAAGTGGGTAACGGACCAGTGGGGGAACATAAAGTGAGAGTGACGGTAAACGATAAAGGTGAAGCTGATCATGGCGGCACTGATGTTATGTTTAGTTATGTTGCCAATATCAGTTCTATTACACCAACAGTGGGGAGTCTTGGAGGTAGGTTTATGCGTTAAAAATGACAATATTTTTGAAATTCACTATTAATTTCTCTTACATAACACATAACACCACATCACAAACATTATGACATCATTTTCACCGCTAAAAAAGTGTTGCTATATGCTCTGTTGTTGGTGTTAGTGCTGGTGTTAGCATTACAAATCTTTTTTGGGGGTCATATCTTTGTTGTTATTGAGGATATCTTCCTTAACTTTGGCATGTGTGTTCACCATCACAAAAACTATCCTGACTTTTGCGAGGGATAACTCTGAAGGTATTTTTGTAAGACTTATGGCCCCCTTTTTATTAGTTATTTCACTACTACAATATAGGTCATATCATCAATATATTTATTTATAGAATAAAAAAAAGACTATGTATCTAAGAATTTGTGTGCCATTGAAATTAGAACTCTATGATTTGGACAATTAATTATGCATGTTTTTGTAAAACTTTGTAAAAACAGCATGATCAAAGCTGTTGTTACAAGGTTTTAGAACTACAACTACAAAATATGTAGTATATTTTGTTTAACTGAAGTAGCTTTATTTATATTCAGGTGGCATCATTCTGACAATATCTGGATATGGATTTAAATCTGGAGCTGTCGTTACAATCAACTCACGATCTTGTCATGTCACTAGGATCACATCAGATACGATTCAGTGTATAGTACCACCTATGGTATGTATGTTACAACAAGTCGATCCATAATTGTTGCATAACTAGTGTAAGTGCATATCGATGGCTCAGCTTGAAACAGTTGTAACTGCCTATATGTTTATAGGCAGTTACAACTGTTTCAAGCTGAGCCATCGATATATGTTTATTCACACTTACAATAATTTTGCACTGACTACATCACAATGGATTCATTTATACAAACAGTATTTGCTGTTGTAGAATTCTTAGAATCAATAATATGATTTTATTTCCATTTAAACAATTTAGACCAATTGACATCACTTATTTTGTATCATGTGAGAGTGAATTATCTAGATCCATATTGTACAACCAGAACAAGGCTACTGTGCAATATGGATTTTATTCCAAAACGAGACAACCTATTTTGTACGATGACTGTGAGGCAAGCTATATTGTATGATAAAAGCGAGGATGCAGTCCCGAATGTAGATATCACCAGTTTTCGCAGCCTTTTCAATGTATCAAACCCTCTGTTCGGAGGTATTTAAATAAGTATGATCTTGAGAAGATTCTTGATTTCTTCATTTGTTACATTGTTTATCATTTGTTCACATGAAAATGTATATTTTAAGCGACAACGGGTAGTCAACCTGTTTTATGTTAATTACATATTATAATCAGTAAGCACTTATTGACTTGACACATGAAATAAACATTTCACGTGGAATTCTATTTTTAGAACAATTGATTGATTGATTGAATGGAGTTTAACGCCGCTTTCAACATTATTTCAGTTATATCGCGGCGGCTGGAGCACCTAACAATGGTTTCCTGGTATTTCTCTCACCAGTACAACCACCACATTCTTTCCTAGCCTCCAGCTACTATCTCACATAGGTCTACGATTATCAACCCATTGGTGAGAGACAAATAGTCGGAAAGAATGAGTGCCGCCGTCGGGGATCGAACCCGGGACCCCTAGATTGACAGTCCGACGCGCTACCAACTGCGCTATGACGGCGGCATTTTTAGAACAAATGTTTGTTTCAATTTCAACATGTCAAAAGTGACTTGCATTTGACGCCCTTAACTGGATCATTTTGGATCTATTCCCTTTGTCTCTCTCAAATGTCGCGAATCGTTACTTGTAACACTTTCAGTGTATGGTGTGAAATTAAGATGTCATTTAACATGATTGAGTACAATACTGAATTCATTGGATTTGTACCCTGCAGAACCAGTCTATATTTTGATTCGGCTATCGCCTTGTCAAATATAGACTGGTTCTGCAGGGTACTCATCCAATAGAATTCAGTATTGTACACGATCATGTTAAATAACCTCTTAACATCGTACTTAATCAAGAAATATCTTTTGATTAAACCAATGTATGATGATCCTGTGTATGACATTTATAACAGTTTTATATGACTCTGTGCATGACATTTTCTATGATTTGAAATTTGTGGTAAGCAAAGACTCTGGCTAGCCTGTGCTCCTGCACAGTCTGGCCAGAGCTTTTGCTCTGCACTTTTTAGATAGATCAGGTGTACAAGTGTCTTTAGACAGACAGCCAATCTTCCTGTTGCTCTGTGGAACTGTTAAGGCTGCTTAATGTTTGCACATCAGGCATGTTTCAAATTGTTGGAAATGTCAGCACAGGCTCAAATATGTGTGAAACATTAAGAAGACTCAGACCAGCCTGTGCATCCAACAAAACCCTCTGATTAGGGTCATAAAATTGCACTCATTCAATGTCTTTGGACCAATAGTCTCTGTTCATGATAAATGTTTTTAATAAACTCTGTGTTTCAGATCGCCAAATGTCTTTCTGTATGTAATTTTTTTAAATGTTACACACAGTTTCAATTTCTATTCCTTGGTAGCACGTTGGACTGTCATTCTAGATGTCCCGGGTTCGATCCCCAAGGGGGCACTCATTCTTTCCGACAATTTGTCTCTCAGCCAATGCGATGTAACTGAAATAATGTTGAAAGTGGTGTTAAACTCCAATCAATCAATCAATCAATCAATCAATTTCTATTCCAGAGCGCAGATGGCACCCATGATGTGATGGTTGTTCAGGGATCAACCACCCTGGTATATTCCAGTTATACCTACGATTCATCTCTCACTGCCTCTGTTAACAGCATTACTCCCAATATTATTGGAGTCCTAGGTGTGTACATTTCACTATCTTATAAGGACCCCTGTCAGGCACTCATCTTTACCGACTATTTGTCTCCCACCAATGGGTTGATAATCATAGACCTATGTGGGCTGGCAGCTGGAGGGTAAGGAAGAATGTTATAGTTGTACTCGTTTGGGATATACCAGGAATCCATTGTTATGCACTCTAGTCTACGCAATATAACTGAAAGATTGTTCAAAGTGGGGTAAAACTCCATTTAAATGAATAAATATATTCATTAGAAGGTAAAAGAAACATTGAATGTCAAATCTCTGAATATTAGCGATTTCATGTTCACAAAATGAAAGATAATCTTATTAAAATAACCCAACCCCCCATCCTCCCTATGAAAAAAATAAGCCACAACTATGACAAAACTTTAAAGGGCTGTTATTTGCAAGTGAATTACATAATAACATGATGACATCGCTAGTATAATGGACCTAACAAAGATAAAGTATGGTTGTGCAATATCAACTAAAGCAGAGCTAGACCTTTCACAACAGTTAGCTTATCATTTGATAATATCACTAGTAAAGCAAGTAATGATCCATTAGGAGAAATTTCAAGAATTGACCAAATATTAAAAAAAGTTGGTCTGTCTATTTTTCAGGTGGAACCCTTACTATATCTGGTACAGCATTTGGTGCTCTTGGTACCGTAAAACTTGGTAACGATGCACTGACGATCACCTCATGGAGTGATACACAGATCGTTGTAGAAGTGGGATCAGTTGACCCTGGTGTCAAAGAGGTCAAAATTGAGTCAGCCAATGGATTTGCTCTAGATGGGTAAACTTGATTTTAATGTCTTTTTTTTTTAAGAATTACTTGTTTCTAACAAAAATAATCTGATTCAATGATATATTGTCTGATATTTATGTAACTAATTACAAGTTGTAGAGAATTAATTTCATAGACAAATTATATACAGCAAGATTTATAAAAAAAAAAAATTAAAGAATGAATGACAGAGAATCACTCATTCTATGCAGAATTATTTTGAGTTGTTGTAAGTCGCTAATTGCTCTTAAGTTAAGCCTTGTCATGCTGAATAAAAAACCTTGGCAAAATTATATATAAATCAAAGTGCTGAAAGCTCTGTTTTTCCTACTTGTGAGACAGCATTTGATTTTTAAAATATAATTTCAGAAATTTTCCTGGTTTAAAAAGGAAAAACAGGTGGTTTAGACAAAGATCACCTATGTGCAGGCTGATGTTTGTCTATAGCTCCTGCCTAGGTAGGAATATTCAGGGTTCAGCATGACAAGGGTTAAAATGAGTTTTGCATTGACCATTTCAAATGATACTTTCAGATCCAATGCCATTCCCACTATAGATGTCCAGTTAATGATCACCAACGTGTATCCACTACAAGGGTCACTCCAGGGTGGGACAAGACTGACTATTACAGGCACAGGGTTTGGAACCAATCTATCGTCTGTCGATGTTGACATCGGGAGTTTTGACTGTGGCGTATCTTCTGTCACAAATACCCAGATTATCTGTCAAATACAGAATGCCGGCAGAGTTCATGAGGTCACTAATCTTGGGGTTGATCCAGGTGGGTTTGTATTATATATTTCAACCCTTGTCATTCTGAATTGAAAATGAAATGTTTACCAAATTACACTTGAAACAAAGTGCTGAAGGCTCTGACAGACGAAATTGTATGCAAATATTTTTATCGTAAATTACAATTCCTTAAAAACCCTTGCTGAAATAAAATAGACATGTGGTGTAGACTAAGATCAGACTGCACTTGTGTGATCTTTGTCTATATCTCCTGTCAAAATAGGAATATTCCAGGCTCAGTGTGACAAGGTTTAATATGAGCTTAATGATGATGTGACTGATGTCATGAATTTACATATGACATTAAGATTAGTAAAAAACTAATTATAAATTCTATATTCTCATGACTTGTCAACTTGATATTTATGGCTAGACACTGGATGAAATAAACCATTAAAAACATAAGTGTACAGAGTCTGCCTTGGGTGCTATGAATTAACCAATGGTTTAGCACAAAACAGTGTTTATAAGCAGTTACAACTGATTTGTGCTGAGCCTTCTGTATTCAGATAGTTTGACGTCTCTAAGTGATTCAATATCTTAACCCATTATAACGCAACAAAATTATAGACTGCTCATATGATCTAAGGTTGAAATCTTCTATTTTCTTGTCTTGTGGGCTAGAAAACATTTTGGAATATGTAGAAACTGCTTGTTAAAAGCAATTTCTTCGTTTGCCAAAATCTTTTCTTAACCTTCTTTCTTGAGGGTTATTAAACTAGTCTCAAATTTGTCAAGTTGTATTGAATATTTTCTGCATTTGGAGTATATTTGAAATCTGTGATTAAACTGTGATTCCTAAAGCTTGTAATAAGCTGTAATTCTGTTTTTTGATGACCACTAACAGTTACTATGATATTGACTTGACAACTTTTACTGTATATTTTCAGCATTTGGAGTGTACTACGCATTTGATAGACCTGTAATTACGGTAAACAAGGGTGATTTTATCCAATGGCGATGGCAGACACCAGACTTTGTTAATGACATAAACCATGCAGTCATTGAGGTGGACAGTCCAAGTTCTACCACCGCTAAAGTTGGAGGCTTTACTAGTGGTACACCATCCAAAAATGGTAGGGTTTAAATAGCTTTGCTTGTTATCTGGAGTTAAACAAATAAATGGCTTAACTTGAAACAGTTGTAGCTGCCTAAAAATTTATAGGCAGTTATATCTTTTCAGTGATGAATCATTGCAATAGTCTTTCAATTATAATTTGAGGCTATGAGTGGTTAGTGGAAAAATATTATTTAAAAACAATCTGCAAAACTATTGTAAGTACCTATTGCAGTACATTGTAGACTCTTACAATACTTTTCTGTGGACCACTTGATATATTTTTGGCCAAAAGGTCTTCAGACTGCTTCATTATACCCCTCTAAACTTTACTTGGGGGTATATAGGAGTCAGCTTGTTGGTCAGTCGGTCAATCTGTCATTCAGTTGGTCCATCTGTAGCTTTTCTGTGTCGGCTCAATTTCTCAGCAACCAATTGGCTGATTTCATTGAAACTTTACAGATGTGATTAGGGTCAGCATAGATGTGAAAGTGAAATTTTGGTTTCATTCCATTGACAGAGTTATGGCCCTTTGGTGGAAAAGGGCTTTTCATTATTGACAAGCACTTATAGGGGGGTATATGCCTGCTTTGCGAGAGTATTGTCGCAGACTGGTACAGTATATTTCTGGATAAGTTTTCTCAGACTTATCCAGAATATACTGTACCAGTCTGTTAAATTTAAGCCTGATTCAATTTTATAGCTGCAATACCTAAGGTGATTTCATAAATGTGTGCATATTTATGATATCATTGGGTGTGACATCATTAGGTGTGATGACGTGAGATTATGCACATGCACTGCATTCGAGTTTGAATAACTTCACACCAATTTTGATCAAGATCAGCCAAGTACATGTTTTATAGAACTAATAGGTAAGTTACATATATTTTATTGACAATCGTACATACAGCATGATACAATTTGTCTCTTATTTTGTATTTCAGGTCAATTCCGTTATCAGTTTGCCCAGACTGGTACATTCTATGTATGGAGTGGGTATGTAGATACATACGGTATAAAGAATTATGCTGGAACCATTCATGTGGTCGAGGCTAACTCATCTATTGGACAAGTCAGTGTGAAGGTAGCCAATAAGGTAGCTCTACATGAACTAGGAGGTGGGTTATGTCCCTTGATATTTACCATATTTCACAATGTTAGAAAATGTAATAATTTGCTAGTTTTTAAAGATGTTTATCAAATTAGATTTAGAGGATAAAGAAAGGATTATCATAAAGTATCAAATAAACCTTTTTTAAAGAGACCGAGAAATCGTGATAAAGCTCTGTCCATCATAGCAAATCAAAGCTAATATTTTTGTTTATAACAAGACCTACGTCGCAGGAGTGGAATAACCCTGTTGAATATTTTTGATATTACACGGGTGTTATAACACTAGTGGATTAACAATGCAAATGAGCTCAGAGCTAATGGCAACACTATTTTGTAACCACGAAAATGACGTCATAATGTATATATTGTGATGTTAGTTTCAAGCGGCGTTATAAGTTTAGCAGAAAATTGAAATGGTGAATATCAAGAATTTTGATGATTTTTCGCAAAAATTCAGGTCATATTATAAATAGAATATAAAATTTGTGCTCATAAAATACAGAATTTATTAAACTCGTCATCTATAAACAGATAAAAATTCGGTGTAGCCTCGTTTTTATCTGTTTATAGATGACTCATTTAATAAATTCAGTATTCGATTAGCACTCATTCAATATCCTCTATGAATTTTTGTATAAATTACACAAAAATGGCGAACAGTGCCTACTCTCTACCTTTGAAATGACTTCGGGAAAATTTAAGAAAGACTGGTTTATAATAAATGTTGTATGTTCCAAAAATTTGGAAACTCATTTCAGAATGAAATTTAAAATTCAGCAGGAAAAAGGATTAAATTTCTAGCAATTGTTTAAAAGTTAATGCAAGTTTGACATAGAGGAACAGCTTTTGTTTTTCACGAAAAGGAAATATTAATTGATCTTACTCAAAAATACGTACTGTTATCTATTTTCTTTAAAGCAAAAATGAGACAAAATATGAAAATTTTCTTAAAGCGCTTCATTTTGCATGTGATGCTATGCAATGTTGATGGTGACATCATTTATTTGACCCTGCTAGGAAGACAGTCAGATATGGTTGTAATGAACGAAAAAGGGGTATAAGTTTTTGATAATTTCACTGGTTAGGCAGTTAGTTTATAAGAATGATAATCTACTGTTAAAATAGCCTTCAATTACCACCAAAAAGCATTAAAGAAAATTAATGTTGTTATTTTTTTACAGGAGCTGATCCAGTGGACAGTTCGGTCTGTCAGTCTGTCATTTCTGCAAAGACTGGCTGTTCCGACAGTCTACCCACTGGTGGAGACCCGACAAAATTTAACTTTGCCTTCTGGACGTGTAGCACACCAATTGTTACAGCCATTGATCGTCGTAACGGAACTGTCCAGTCAACCGTGACCATCACAGGAGAGGGATTTTCTACACAAGATTGTCAAAATGAGGTCAACATTGCTGGATTTAACTGTGTAACATCTGGTTCAACTGAGACATCATTTACATGTCAGATGGAGAAAGTAGGTCGACCTCAACTCGGAGTTTTACATCCCTTCTCAGTCAGGGTTGGGAACAGAGGAAATGCGCTTCTAAATATACTGGCATTAGAGGATAAGAGTTTTGGATTGTTACCAAATATAGAATCAATAACACCTCTAGCTGGATCCATGGCAGGTGGAGCTACCATGACAATTACTGGGTTTGGGTTTGGTGATGCCCCACTTGTAAACATTGATGGTAATCCATGTAATATAATCAACAGTTCTTATACAGAGATTGTCTGTGAAACTCCATCATCTACTGGTCAGAATAGTTTAGAGATCACTGTGACAGCCTATGTAAATGGAAGTCCACTACCAGCCAAATGTGAGACGACATCAAGAACATGTAGATATACATACGCTCGACTGTGGACCCCCTCTATCAGCACCATTGATCCTACATCTATGTCTGGTTCCACCACCTTTACAATGACAGGGACTGGGTTTGGTACCAGTAAATCAGAAGTTGATGTAACAATTGGGGGTGTACAGGCAACGGTTGATTCTGTAACTCCCCTCAGGCTTGTAGGCAATATCGCCAATGTACCAGTAGGTAATAACGATGTAGTTGTCAAGGTAAAGGATTTTGGTAAAGCGTCTGGAAGCTTGACTGTTGTCGGAGGTGCAGGGATATCAACCATCTCTCCGTCCAGTGGAAGTATACATGGTAGAACTGTCATCACAATATCAGGTAACGGGTTTGTAGAGAACAAGACAGCTGTGACGTTAGACGGGAATGCCTGTACACTACAGTCAGTCACGATATCACAGATCATGTGCCAGACAGCTGCACACACTGTAGGATCTGTAGATCTTATTGTGACGTCTAACAGCGTAACATATCCAACAGAAACATTCACATACAGAGCTCTCTCAACCCCAACAGTGTCCTCAGTCAGTCCAACCAGTGGACTGTCCGGTGACAGTATAACCATTACAGGATTGAACTTGGATGGTACAGCAGTGACTGTCAGTTTAGACAGTGTTCCATGTACGATAACATCCAGTTCCAGAACAAGGATTGTCTGCACCCTCGGAGAACATGCTACAGGATCTGTGCCAATTGAAGTTTACGTCTCGGATAAAGGCGTGTCCAACACAGATGTGAACTTTGAATACCAGCTGAGTTTGGCATCAGTCAATCCTTCTTCAGGTAAAGTGATATTGTTATGTTGATATACACCTGAAATAAATCTCATGAGGAACAAAAAACTATAGCATGTTAAGATATTATTTATGCATAATTGACTCTGAAGATGCAGTGAAAATGTAAAAGGTATAAACATCTTGAAATAATTAACCAATTGCAATATTTGAAAATGGAGCAAATGTAAACTAAGATTAAACTGCACAGGGCAATCCTTTGTCTATACCGCCAGCAAAAGCAGGAATATTGCAGGATGCCAAGGGTTGAAATATGTGGAATGAAAAAGAAAAAAATAATTTGAGCCTACACGTGACATTTCCAACAATTTCAAATGTCCACCAAGCAAAGACTTTGGTCAGTCTGTGCATCTGCACAGTCTGACCAGGGTCTTTGCTTTGTGTTTTGGAGAACAGTAAGGTCTCAAAGTGTCGCTAGACAGTCCGGCATACATTAAATTATACCATGTCACGGTTGGTTCATGTTGACCCATGCACATGTCAAATTGTTAAAAAATATCACACACAGGCTCATTTGTTTTCTAGGGTACATAGGGAGTTAAAGTGGTGTCCCCGGTCTAGAGGTAGAGCATCGGTCTCTTGACCCAAAGGTCCTGAGTTTGGTTCCCTGGAGTGGCTATCGATCTTAGTTCTTTCATTGCCCCACACATTCGGCGTGAGTACTGGTGATTTTCCAGGAAGCAGAATTGAGAGGGATTAATATGAGTTGTAAAAACTTGTTTCCCAATAGATGTAAAATAAATAGGTTTAACCCTTTCCCAAACAAGACCTGGTTTTGACGTTTCTAAGTGGTAAGGCTTGGGAAAACATTGAGGCAAAAGAATAAAGTGCTGGTGGCGAGCTCTTTCTCCTTTTGCCTCAATATTTTCTAGGCTATAACATAAATATTTTTTCCTTTAGGTATTATTATACCCCCGCAAAACGAATGTTTTTATACCCCTGCAAAACGAATGTTTTCGGGGGTATACTGGAATCAGCCTGTCTGTCTGTCCGTCCGTCCGTCCGTGCTTCTGTCCGTCTGTCCGTCTGTCTGTGGACACAAATAGTAGTAAATTTGTGTCGCGAACTCCTCCTTCAGTTTTCCTTCAAAAGCCTTGAAACTTTATAGAAACATTCATCACATGTTGAAGTTTTGCAAGACACAATTTTCAGGTCCCAACTTCCCCTGGTTCATGAATTATCTCCCCTTGAACTTAGACATTTTTTCCTATTAGTTACCATTTACTTATCATTTTGTGTCGCAAACTCCTACTTCAATTTTCATTCAATAGTTATGAAATATTATACAAACATACATCACATAATGAAGTTTTGCAAGACGCAAATTTCAAGTGTCAACCCTCCCAGGTTCACTAATCATCTCCCCTTGAACTTAAGACATTTTTTTCTATTTGTTACCATTTACTTATAATTTTGTGTTGCAAACTCCTCCTTCAATTTTCATTCAATAGTTATGAAATATTATACAAACATTCATCACAAGTTGAAGTTTTGCAAGACGCAAATTGCAAGTCTCAATTCCCCCTGGTTCATGAACTATTTCCCCTTGAACTTAGACATTTATATCTATTTGTTACCATGTACTTATCATTTTGTGTCGCAAACTCCTACTTTTATTTTCATTCAATTGTAATGAAACATTATGCAAATATTGATCACAAGTTGATGTTCTGCAAGAGGCTAATTTCAAGTGTCAACTCCACCAGGTTAATGAATAATGTCCCCTTGATCTTAAGACATTTTTTTTCTATTTGTTACAATGTACTTATAATTTTGTGACGCAAACTCCTCCTTTAATTTTTATTCAATAGTTATGAAACATTATACAAACAATTATCACATGTTGAAGTTTTGCAAGACACAAATTTCAAGTGTCAACTCCCCCAGTTCATGTGTTATCTAGCCTTGAACTTTGACATTTTTTCCTATTTGTTACCATGTACTTATAATTTTGTGTCGCAAACTCCTCCTGCAATTTCCATTCAATAGTAATGAAACAGTATACAGACATTTATCACATGTTGAAGTTTTGCAAGACACAATTTCAAGTGTAAACTCCCACAGGTTTATGAATTATCTCCCCTTGAACTTAAGACAATTTTTCTTTTTGATCACATATACTTGTAATTTTGTTTCCCAAACTCCTCCTTCAGTTTTCCTTCAATAGCTTGAAAACATTTATCACATGTGTCAGTTTTGCAAGACGCAATTTCTCTTGGTCTCAAATCCAAGAGTTATCTTTATATTTGAAGCATTTTTTGCTTCTTCTGTCAAAGTATCTCAATCTCTGAAAGCACTTGCAGGGGTATTAAGTCACATTCAGTGACAAGCTCTAGTTTATTATTCTGTTATTTGTAACTCCTTTCAAATTGGATGACCCTAAAATTTTGTTGTTTGGAAAAGGGTTCATCCAAACCAAAGAGACGTTGGTTTTATTTATACCTTTAATATTACAGGTGGTACTGCTGGGGGTCAGACCATTACACTAGTGGGTACTGGGTTCGATGCCTCAGCCACGGTCACTGTGTGCTCAACTGCTTGTCAATATATCAACTCTACGGCCACAGAATACAAGTGTAAAACACCTGCAAACTCAGGTAGGCTGAATTACAAAGAAAAAGAAAATTCTGATTTAACCCTTTCCTGTTTTATAATATTTTAGACCTGTCCAAAATCAATGGTTTTGTAGATCAAAATTTAAAGCGAATTTAATTTGAAAATGACCATTTAGTAGGTAAGAAAACAGTGTGGGAAAAGAAGAAATTGCTTGTCACAGGCAATTTCTTCTTTTTCAACAATGTTTTCTCAAATATAAAATCACAGACTCGTAAAAAACAGGGATTATACAGGAAAGGGTTTATGTGATATTTGAGGTTTGGTTGTCTAATATGGCAGCAAGTCACTCACCTATGTCTTTCTTGGGATTGACAAATTTATTATATCTCTTTGACACTCAAAATGAGACAATGTCTCAATTAGATAAATTGTACCAATTATTAAATTAAGGTCGGATAACAAGTTCAAAATCACCATCTTTTGTGATTTAACCTGGCAAAAATGAACAAATAAAAGATTTTTTTCAAATGATTTCATGCCTTTGCAAGATACTATCTAATGTTTTGCATGATGGTAAATCTCTTTGATATCAATCAACAGATACAAAGTTGAAAAGGGTTGGATCAATTTTAAAGGCTAAACTTCTGAAAGTTTGCCATTTGGTGGCATTAGTTGTTCCTCAACAAATATTGTTTGAATGAAGATTTTTTCTCACAATCTGGCTTAGCTGTATGTGGTGCATTTGTTTTTCAAACCAGGTCAATGCTAAACAGTTTTAACTGCATACATCTATAGACAATGTCAACTTTCTCACATTTCTGTTTATTACAGCCCAGACTTGTGATGTTGTCATCTCCCTAAACGGACTGACCCAAACTAGATCTAATGCCTATACCTATGATGCATCTGTGACCCCTACACTATCAGGTGTGACCCCTAAAAGGGGCGGGACAGGAGGAGGGACTGTTCTTACAATAACTGGGACTGGATTTGGGTAAGTTTAATTCTTGTCATGCTAAATACTGAATATTACTGCTTTTGAAGGAGGTATTGGCAAAGATCAGCCTGCACATGTGTGCAGACTGATCTTTGTCTATACCACCTTGTTTTCCTTCTTTAACCAGAAGAGCTAATAAAAGTTATATTTCTTAACTAAAAACAGACTCACTATTAGTTCCATCAAAGATTTCAAATTTTGATTTCACAGTAATTTTATAAAGGTTTTTTTTTCATCAAGACAAGGGTTAATCTAGAATTGGATGAAAATTACTTAAGTTTATTTAAACTCCTTCAGGAAATGTTTTCATCAGTTTATATTTACCCCTCCATTTTTTAGCAAGAGGGCAATACTTGTTACTTATTCTATGGTAGACAAAAATTAGGTGATATTCTTTGATTTGGCATGTTCAATCAAATGACATTAAAAATAAAACTCTCTCAAATGAAATCTTATTTAGAGATTCTATTTTTCCTAGATTCTTTTTATCAGGTTTCATTGAATGAGTTTGACTTTAATATGAACCATAATCATATAGCCAATTACAACTTTTTTTGCACTGAGCCATTGATGTCTAAACCTATAAACTATCTTATATGGTCATCATAGAAGTAAAGTGTTACCTTTCTATGGTACTAAAATCTTGGCTGTCAAGAATGGTACCCTTGACTTACATGGTGAGTTCTTAGCCCTTGTCATGCTGGATAAATTTTCATCAAAATCAAAGGACAAAAAACACTGAAAGTACCAACTGTAGGTCCTTTTTTATTTGAAACACTAAATCTATAGACAATTCTGGTTTGAAAGTGAGAAACAGGTGGTGTAGACTAACATCAGACTGCACATAGGTGCAGGCTGATATTTGTTTATAGCTCCTTCCAATGCAGGAATATTCTGGGTTCAGCATGACAAGGGTTAAGAGCTTTAAAATTTTCATTAAAAAAGGACATTTTCCTTATATGGTTAAGAGTTACCAATCTAAAGTATTGTCTGTTTCTATAACAAATACATACAGAACGGACCTGAACAACGTAAAGGTGAAGATTGACGGAGCCGACTGTGTCCCATCTAACGTAGTTAACACCCAGATTGTGTGTGCAACAGGGGCTCACCCAGGGTCTAAAGATACAAAAGTAGAAGTGGAAATATCAGGAAATGGAATTGCACAAGAGGTAATACTTAAAATATTTTTAGATACAATTAAGGGATGAGGTGAGTTTTTTGTTTATTTCATTGAGGTATGAAACTACAAATCTTATCACATTGTTTGATTATGTGAAGCTGATGCATATATGAGTGTGATTAGGCTTTAAGTTTCATATCTCTATGAAATCAACAAATATTATCTACATACCTTTAGATTTAATGTTATGAAGCAAAAATGTAAAGATTTGTCAGTTAAGAAACAGATGCCTCCAGGTAAACTTTTGTGGAAGCTAACAAAACATAAGGGGACTCAAATTTGTTTTTCATTAAGGAAAAATACCAACTTTTCAGCCATACAATTATTGATGGACACAACTAAAATTATTTTTTGATACATCAAAATCCATCTATGACTATAACACTTCATTTTATGTATTGCTAATAAAGAAGATAGTTTCATGGTCAAAACGGACTTTGTCAGTTAAGATTTAATGTCATATATGTTCATTAGAGTCAGCATGTTAGAGCAACTCTGTTTTCAATGCTTAAACTTTCATTGAAATCAACCCCGAATCAATTACTTTGAATTGTTTAGAATCGACAGAAAAACCAGGGCTAGAGGTTATAAAATGTTATCAGGCTCAACTGAGAATTTTTCAAATTTTAAATTTATATAAATGTATGAAAATAAAAGATAATATTAATAAGTTGTTATTTATAACAACTTATTACTATCACCTTTTATGTTAATACATTAAAATGAGTATCAAAACAGCATTACGGCTTAAATCTCGAAATGAAATTTGAGAAAATTTTGAATTGAGAATGAGGAAAATTTTATAACCTGGGGCCGTAATGTCATTTTCTATTTCAGGCTTTCCTTGGTGACGCAGATTTCCAGTATATAGATGTCTGGTCCTCAGTTTATACCTGGGGTGGGGGACCGTTACCTCAAGAGGGCGATTTCATCATCATTCCTGCTGGAATGACCTTGATTCTGGACACAAACACCCCTAGACTGGACTTCTTACTTATTCAAGGTAAATCATTGATATCTAGAGTTGTAATATTTGAACAAGTCTAGTAAAATTTTATAAAAGGGGTCTGATTTACCAATATTTTTACCAATCATAGCCTTTGCTATAAATCAAAAGCAAAGCAATGAATCTGACTGATTGCTGCATATATATTAATTTAATTTTCTGAATATTAATTATATACCGGGTAAAAAACTCAGAGATAGATATAATTCATTTAAAAAACTTATCAAAACCTTTTTGTTTAAGATTAAGATTTATGTTAATGCTTCAGAGATGAATATCGATGGTTCGGTGCAAGACTGTAGTAAGTGTATATACAATGTATATACACTTACTACAGTCTTGCACCGAACCCATGATATATAAAAAGTATAACTGTAATGATTTAAATGAGACCTTTTTATCAACCATTTCCCAATTTTCAGGAGGTAAACTGATATTTGATGACAAAGATGTAGAACTACAGTCCAACATTATCATGATAACCGACGGTGGTTTGTTACAAATTGGTACGGAGGCTCAGCCATTCCAACATAAAGGAATCATCACTCTACATGGCCATCATAGAAGTAAAGAGTTACCTATCTATGGTACTAAAGTGTTGGCTGTTAGAAATGGTACTCTAGATTTACATGGTAAGGCAATTAATTCATAGTATTGATTGCTAACTAAAGAAAAGCATATTTAGATGGAAAGGGCATTCTGAATTTCGGAGATATACATATATAATACAATATAATACATACTTAGTGTTTTGTATGAAAAAAAATACCTAACAAGGTTGGGAATTGATTATTGTCGTGGCTCAGTTGAGAAAATTCTGGTCATTTTAGTTTGATTGAGGAAGATTTCTTTCCAATATATATTAACTTTTTCTCACATAGGTCAACAATCCCATGTCTTCTGCAACAAAAAGCCATAAGAGATATCCTTGTCTTGCACATGGACAGGATCACATTCTAAATGATGTCTTCACAACGTTATCTAACACTTATTATCAGCGTATTTCATGATCTGGGCGTTCCATAAAGATTTTTATGTACAAATAAAAGAATCTGTGACTCATTTTTGCTTTAGTCAAGCTGATCTTTACCTTGCCTAGTACAGAAGGGTTATTAAGCTCGCGAAGGCTGCTTAATATCATTTCTATTCTAGATTCAAGTTGATCAATTTGTCTTAAACTAAATCTCATGATATATCCATATATTTCTATTTTGAATTTTGGTTTGCATTCAGAGGGCAACAAATTTATGTTCCAAATTTTTCAGGTATTGAGGTTCCAGTCACGTGGACACGTCTTGCATCCACAGCCACACAAGGCTCCAACACTTTGGTTCTTCAACACCCAGTTGAGTGGAAGGTCGGTGACGAAATTGTGATTGCAGCCACTGGCCATCATCACTCACAGAGTGAAAATGAGAAGAAAATAATCTCTGCTATATCAGCTGATAAAATGACCTTGACCTTAACCACTAACCTTGAGGCTGACCATGTTGGTGTGACAGAGACGTTTGATGGCCGAGAGTTGGAGTTCCGTGCTGAAGTTGGATTGTTGACACACAATGTGGTTGTCAGGGGTAACAGTAATCCACAGTGGGCAGATGAAATACAGGCTTGTGAGAAAGGCTTCGATACAGGTAAAACAGTTTGTTCTGAGATTTTGTGTGAAAGCTTTTTATGGTCGTAGGCTTTATGCTGCTGTAGTCAAATTTTCTTTTCAACAAATAGTCAAATTTTCCGAGAATTCAATTACCTTGGCTCAAAGTTTTCTCATATTTGTTAAGCAGAAGGTAGACAGTGCAGGCAAGTTCTTTCAGGCAGATCTTTGTCTATACTGTCTGACATAATTTTTTACTGAAATACGCCATGAACAGCATAAAAGGGTAAAATGTTGATAGGTTTGTGAATTTTTGATAGAAATAGTATTTATCTTGATAGCTCCTCGAAACCAAATATGGTTAAGTAATTTCAAAAATAAGGATCATTGCATAAATTAAGTAACTGTTCAAAAATATTTTACTTGCTTTCAAAAACTATTTCATATGCCTTGATAAGAGACCTTCTTTTTTTCATGTCATATGATTAAATTTTGATGGTGTTAGTAAAAAGTCAATTTACATGTTCATATTTGATTTTTTTCAGGAGAATTTGCTACCCAGACTTGTTTCCTTGGACGATTTGGTGATGAGATTGGTAGTAGTCAGTTTGGGGCTATGATATTGATACATGCACCAGTGAAGGATCTACAAGCTGCAGTGGCAAGGATCTCCTACACTGAGGTCACATTTGCTGGTCAAGCTTTCAGACTTGGTCGATACCCGATACACTTTCATCTGAATGGTGACATGTTGGGAAGTTATGTGAGAGGATGTGGTATCCATCATACCTTTAATAGAGCTGTCAATATCCACGGAACACAGAATGCTGTTGTTGAGAAAACAGTCATTTATAACATTATGGGCGGAGCTTTCTTCCTGGAGGATGGTATTGAAACAGGAAACACCTTCCAGTATAATCTGGCTGTATTTGTGAGGGAGTCTTCCAGTCTACTGAATGATGATGTCACACCAGCCTCATTCTGGTTGACCAATCCAAACAACACAGTCCAACACAATGCAGCAGCAGGGGGTTCCCATTTTGGATTCTGGTACAGAATGCACCAGTTTCCTGATGGTCCATCCTTTACTACCTCAGTCTGCCCACAGAACGTCCCCCTGGGTGTGTTTTATAATAACTCCGCCCACTCATTTGGCTGGTTTGGTTTATGGATCTTTGAGGATTATTTCCCACTAAAGGGTAGCTGTGGAGGCACAGAGGTTGAGCCTGCTGTGTTCCAGAATCTGTATGCATGGAACAATGATAAAGGAGCCGAGGCTGTCAACAGCGGGGCTTTACAGTTCGATAACTTTGTCCTGGTACAGAACAAACTGGCTGGATATGAAGGGAAGAAAGTACTGAATGTACCCCAGTACACAGATGCCAGCCCCATGATCAAGAACAGTCTGATTGTTGGTAGAACTACCGTCATACCAAACTCTATGGGCTGTCAGAGAGGTGGGCTAGTCTTCCCATATGGTTCTGGATTTAGAGTGATCAATGTTACATTTGTAAACCATGACAGTGCAGAATGTTCTGTCTACAGATGGTGTAGAATTTCGGGCACCTGCTCTATTTTCTGTGGTGGTTATAATTATCATGCTGAGGGTATACGCTATGTCTCCTCACCAAATAAGGCTACATATGAATGGGACTGGGAGGGAGTGATTGTAGACAAGGATGGGACAGCAACTGGAAAGGGACAAGCTGATTGGACCATTGTACCCACAACCGGCACCCTGCCCTCAGATTGTGAAGCTGCTCCTGAATTCAGTCAAGGGGTACCAGCCAGTTTCTGTCCACCGCCTCACAAATTTCACAGATTTGCTTTCAACAATCCTCTACCAGCGTCACTAGAAGGGAAGAACTTTTTAATCACTAACCAGTATGGAACCAGCTCTGTCCCGTACGCTAAGAAACGACTGAGTCATAAACCTGGATGGATGTGTGCCTTGGTAGATGGCGCCACCTACTCCTTTGAATTTGAAAATGCAGATCAGATCACCAACATCAGCTTTTCAGGACAATTCTATGAATTTGCTGTGAGTTCTTTACCTTAATTCTCAATTTGGTTGTTAAAGCTATTGAAAATACCTATATTTTTAATGTTTTACTTTTAATTTTGCGCTGAGCCTTGGACTTGTTGAAGACTGTGATGTTTATAATAATTCATCTTCTGTTCCCACTATATTTTGTACCACATATGATGATTCTTTTCAAAATTAGCCAACTTTGAAATGTAGTCTGCTAGCTCTTATAATTTGGACTAGTCTACAATCAAAAAAAAAGGGAAAGGGTTTAAAAACTAATATATCCGACAGAATTATGGTCAAAATGAATTTGTCTTGAACTGTTGTTTGTGATATATAAAACTTGCTTAATTGACTAATTTACTTAATTATTTACAGGCAAATGACTACCTTTACTTGAAATACAAAGTTAAAGAGTTTCCCGATCGAGTGTCCATTGACGGTGGAAACTCATTTATCAATGCAACTGTCGGAACAATCAACCCAGCGACTGCTAAAGATGGAGACTGGGAATGGGATAATGTGAATAAAGTCATCAAGTTCATAGGTTTGTGAATATTGAAATTTCATTAACTCTTGTCATGCTCAAACTGGAAAATTGCTGTTTTTGCAAGAGGTAAAGAAAAAGATCAGTCTGCATGTATACCACCTAATCTGATTTTTTTACCAAGAGAAAATTGAAAATTGTGTTCTTGAAATCAATACTGATGCTCCATTTATGCATCAAGGGCTTTTGGCACTTTAATTGCAATGTCATTTGCCAAAGTTTTTATTCGGCAGGATAATGGTCAATAATTCATTTTGAAAACAGAATTGCACATTTATCTTCAAAATATATTGTCTTTGACATGAAAATGACAAAAAATAATTTGATGATGAGGGACCTAAATCTTGTCACTAATTATGGCCCACTATGGAATATGGTGGAAACAAAAAGGAGCTAGGAAAATGACTGAGATCAACAATCATCCATGTATAAATTAGTGCAATATTAACTGATTGATAAAAGCAACATGTTAATAAGCTGAATTGTTTAAATACTGAATTTTAATTACAGTGCATGGTAACAAGAGATCTAAGAGAGGTATGTCCACTTACTCTGTTGATCGTCCATACGGGTTTACGAGTTACAAGTGTTTCTATACGGACTGTATTCCTCCACCTGACCCAGACACTGTGCCCCCAGCAACACAGAGACCCCTCGACTTCAAATACTGGCATGATATGTCCATCTGGAACAAGACAGATAACTCTAACAGTACAACGGACGTATTTGTGTCCAACGAAGGAGGGAGCTATGGTCTACCACAGGACTACGATAATGTCCGCATTATAAAAGGTAAGAAAAAGAGCAACTGCTTGTCACTGTTTACAACTGATATACCTTTCATTGAGTTTATTTGACAACCAATGATAAAAAAAACCCTCAGAAATGTCTAAGTAAAGGTATATTTTTACCATTTTGTTGGCTCAGTGCAAAACAGTTGTAACTCCCTATAAACATATAGGGAGCTACAACTGTTTACCGCTGAGCAATCGATTGGTTCTCCAAAAATCTTCATTGTGAATTATAAGAATGTAGCTTTTGTTGTTACGAAAATTAAGTTTACTGCTCGCCTTTCATAAACATATGATTATTCTGTTAAATTCATGTTTATAATTGATATCAAATTATTAAATCTTTTTAGTCTTGCATATCACAAAAAATACCCAACCTACTGCCATCAAATTTTGCATGGATTACCTCTCGGCTGAAATCTAAGATTTTGCATGTTTTGTGTGTTCATCACATGTCTATAATTGCATTCGGTGAAATTACATTGGCTTCCTTCAATAATGGTTTAAATCAAATGATTGAATTCTTCTGCTTTGTTATCCGTAAGTTTGGTATCCAAATCAGTAAATTTTGAAAGATCAAATATTGTCTTACTTGTTCCAAGTGATTTCTCATTTTACCACAATGTTCTTTCTATCACAAAATGATGTCTCATTTAAAAAATACAGGCTGATCTTTGTGAATAGCTACTGCCAATTTGGATATTTCACAATTATTCAAAATTCTTATTTTCAGATGACTGGGTTGTTGTGAATGGCTCTATCAGCAAGCTGGGAATACTCTTACTGGAGGGAGTTTTGGAGTTTGCTGACCATACTCTCGCAGATTACACGATAGAGGCTGATTTTATCATCATTAAGGGTGGTCGACTCATTATAGGCTGGCCAGATGATCCTTTTGATGGCGTGGCTAGTATCATTTTACGTGGAAATCATTCTTCCACATACTATATTCCAGGAGATGGGCCAACACTGGGCTCAAAGGCTATTGGTAATTAATTCCATTCTATCAAAGAAAATTATGCTTATTATTAAGGTCAAAGATTTAACCCTTTCCTGTTTTACAAAATTTTAGACCTGTCCAAATTCAAAGGTTTTACAGACGATAATTTAAAGTGGATTTAATTTGAAAAATAACCATTCAGCAGGGTAGAAAATAGTGTGGAAAAAGAAGAAATTGCTTGTCGGAGGCAATTTCTTCTTTTTTCACAATGTTTTCTCAATCATTAAATCACAGGCATGTAAAAAGCAGGGATTAAACAGTAAAGGGTTAAATTAAACATTGCTCAGTAATACAATGCTACCAGTATTGTTACATTCTGGAGATTCTTTTCTTTTACCTGTGTTTTACATAAAGATGGAAAATTTCTCTACAGCCTGTAAACTTTGGAATTACAATTATCATTCAATTTATGCTAAAGTTATACCCTAGTTACCAAAGGCTTTCAGGCACACAAAAGACAGAAAATTATACTTCTAAAATTCTTTGAGTTGGAAATTGAAACATGAATTTATCCAAAATTGGGCTTGAAAACAGAAAAGCCTTGTGGACCAAGTTCTAACTGCTCCTTGAACGTGTCTAGTGTCAATATAGTACATACTCTTGTAAAAGTATTGAAAAGTAAATGCTTTCAAATTTGTTTTAAATATTGATTCAGTAAAACATTTAAGCAACCACTAATAGGCCACCAAAAAGCGATTTTTTTAGAAAAAGACAGCTTGATACAAATAAGAAATATACCTTTTGATTGAATATGCAAATTGTTGCAAAATTCACAATAATCGTATGATGTTAAAACTCAAAAGAATTGTCTCATTGAGACAATTCTGGTGAGTTTTTTTAACATAGGATTCATTTTCAATAATCTTTCAATAATCTTTATACCAACAATACCTACTTTTTAACATATTTTGATTTAAAGAAGGTGATTTTGAAAACATTTTTTTAATAAAAATGGACACTTAATAGACGTGGTTGCTCGAACAAGATTGACGATATTTGATTTATCAACACTTTTCTTCAGGTGTGTTTGGTGGCCTTGACCTTCATGGACAGGATGTTGGGTTGACCTGGACCCAGCTGGGTACCACAGCTATTGCTGGGTCCAACCAGATTGTGCTGTCTGAGCCGGTTGGTTGGTTGGTGGGTGATGATATCGTGGTTGGACCAACCAGCTTTAACCCCTGGGAGACAGAATCCTTCAAGATCACCGCTGTTAGCGCGGATAACCTGACCTTGACCTTGAATGAAACCTTGAAGTATAGGCATATAGGTAAGTACTCTGGTTCTTAAATATCTGATTTGTCTTTTTGACTCTTCTTTATCTAAATTCGATATAAACCCTTTCCATGCTGTTCACAGAACATTTTGCCCCACACATACTTTTTTGCTGACAGTGTAGATGGGATCAGCTTTACAGACCTGGGGCCAGTTTTACGATAAATTTACATCTTACGATAAATTTTTGCATAAGTCAAAAATTAAAATTGGTTCTACAGTAGTAACTAAATATGGAATTCTGCCATGCATTATCACATTGAAATCGTCTTAAGAAGATGATTCCAATGAGAAATTGCAAGGCAGAATCTAACAATGAATGAAAACACCTGGGACGATTTGTAATTTTGACTTACGATCAATTTTTTCTTAAGACGTTTAGTAAAACGGGCCCATGGGCTCTACGGGTTGTTGCGTCACTGAAAAATGGTTCCATATGATAAAATATAAAAAAATCTTATTCTCTAAAACTACTGTTGAGAATTCGACCAAACTAAACTGGAATATTTCTTAGAACATGCACTTTCAGATTTGTTCTTTGAATTCTTTTTGGGATGATTCCAAAGGAAAGTTGCTTTGGATATGCTCCTTCAGATTTGTTAATATAATTCTGATCAGGCTGATGACATGGGGCCCGTTTTACTAAACATCTTACGACCATTTTTTGCGTAAGTCGAAAAAATAAAATTGCTTCTACAGTAGTAACTAAATATGGAATTCTGCAAAGCATTATCACATTGAAATCGTCTTAAGAAGATGATTCCAATGAGAAATTGCAAGGCAGAATCTAACAATGAATGAAAACACCTGGGACGATTTGTAATTTTGACTTACGATTATTTTTTTCTTAAGACGTTTAGTAAAACGGGCCCTTGCAGTCTAATATCAACCTTTAACACCTACTCTATAAGTAAATGTGACCGATCACGCGAAAAGGGACCATCTGTGAAGTGCGAAAAGTGCCGACCTTAGTCAGACTGTGCAGATTGCGCAGACTGGCTAGAGTGGAACTTTTTGCACTGTGCTTATTTTCTGAATCTAGAATGATCCATTGACCTTCCAGTGAAAGAATTTTTGAAATACGATTCTGGTTGACCTATGCTGGATCAAATCTATTTTTCAATGATTCATTTTACAGAATTCCTGGATGGTCCCTTTTCGGATGACGGGTCACAAATAAAACAAAAACAACCTGTTGGTCAAATTATAGTTAAATGAGTTATCTGATTTATCAATCATTACCTTGATTAAAGTAGTGGACCAGTATTAGTTTCCAAATGTTTCCTAAGTCATGAAGTTTAATACTATTTAATGAGGATTCCTAATGATTTCTTTTACAAACCTCGGTTAACATTGTGAAAGATCTTAACCCTTGTCGTGCTGAACCTGGATTATTACTACTTTGGCAGAACCTATAGACAAACATCAGCCTGCACATACACGCAGTCTGATGTCAGTCTACACCACCCGTTTCTCACTTTCAAACCAGAATTGTTAGTAAATTGACCTACAGTTGGTACTTTCAGTGCCTTAAGCCCTTTGATTTTGATGAAAATTTTTAGTCAAAAATTATTCAGCATGACAAGGGTCAAGTTCTGAAATAATGAACTACTATTATGGATCCACTACCTTGATAGTGGTAATCTTTTAAAATTATAAGTGTAGAGATATTTCACAACATACACATGTTTTATCTTATTTCTCTCCATTACAGCCCATCGTGAGACATTGTCAAATGGTGATGTTATTGATGTTGGTGCTGGAGTTGGTCGATTAACAAGAAATATCAAGATTATTGGACAGGACTACTCGGGTCTCTACACAGAGTCTTTTGGTGCTCGAGTGTTGGTTGGGTTGGTCGTGTCTAGAGGACAAACTTACACAGGTACTTCATTCACACTCACTCACTTTCCTGTTTAGATTATCCAGGCTGTTGATTAGTTTCTTCTGAGGTTGGGGCCTGGCTGCCTATTCGAAATCTAAGTCTCCCTCTCCATGTCTGGCGATCAATTGGGTTGGTGTTGCTCAAACAGTCTCACTGTCTCTTCTCACCAGTTCTTATACATGTACTATTATGATTACACCATAATTAAGTGAGTTTTTCAATTTAAAAGTTTTTTGTCTTAGGCTTTGAATTTGAACTAAACTTGATATGTAAAAATTATTGGTTTCATATGTTCTTATTATGGCTATATTACTGTTAAGTTGTTTTGACTAGATCATTTTCTGAAATTAGTTATTGGAAAAAAGTACCAATTTATTGGATGAACCTATGTTAAATATAACATTATTTTTCAATATGTGTGCTTAAACTTGGACAAAAAAACATATGTACCAAGTTAATACTCAAGTCAACTTGTGCATCTAGGTAGTCTGACCACCTTCTTCACTTAGAAAGCTATAGGTTGTTAAGGTAGTAGACCTGAAATAGTTTCATGACATTTCGGAACTCATGATCCTTCACAATGTTGACCAAGGTTTCCTAATGAAATCATTAGGAAACCTTGGTTAACACTATTAAAGTTCATTGCTTCCAAAACATTGCCGAACTATGACTATTCCACTACCTAATGTGTAAATAATGAATATTTTCACAGCAATTTATTGATATTCTTGTTTTTACGTGTCAGATGATATAAGAAATTGTTAGACATATTTGTTTTACTCCTTTCTTTTTATTTCCAGGATATGGCAGAATATCGAATGTAGAATTTTATCACACTGGACAGGAAGGTTTTACCGAGGAATACGATCCACGATTCTCACTGTCTTACGTTGCCACAGGAACCGTCAGCAATGTGAAGCCATCCAGTGTCACTAAATGCTCTTTCCACAATGGTTTCAACACAGCTATAGGGGCCTTTGGCACAGGCAGTTTGAATATCACTGACAATGTTGTGTTTGGATCTGTTGGAAATGGTATGAAAAACTTCTTAAGTCTAGTCATCCTGAAAAAAATCTTTTTAAAATTACGCTTAATGTAGTGAACCTATAGTAGTTGTGCAATGTTTTACAGGTCATGAGCTCTTACCTTGTTCACTGAAGTTTCCCATTGATTTCATTAGAACACCTTGGTCTATATTGTGAAAGATTATGAGTTCCGGTATGTTGCGGTACTATTACAGTTCTTCTACTTTAAATCACAGTGCTGAAGTCCCTTGAAATACTGATTGTATGCAAATTTCTCTTTTGAAAAGTAAAGCCTGTCTCCAATTCTTGGCTGAAAAACCAAGCAGGTGGTGTAGACAAAGATCAGACTGCACAAATGTGTAGGCTAGTCTCTGTCTATACCTCCTGCTCAACGTGGTAATTCCAATGAATTTGATTCATTAAAAGTAATTCTATTAATTTGATTCATGGAAAGGAAACATAGTAATTTGATTCTTGATAAATTACATTAATATAAAAGGCATATTATTAGTACTTGTGCATTAACAATTGTTTTGGCAAACAGCTCTAGCTTTTTTGCGTAAACATCTCCCGCATTATATTTAAAATTTCAGGGCTAGCCACAAGCTCCAATGATACCAGACTACGACACAATTTGGTTGCTTTAATGGTAGCCACTAACTCATACCAAGACAGAGTAGAGACTTTCAACCCTCGCTGGGAGGCTGGTATTGAAGCCATGAAAGCCACTGAACTCAAACTACAGGATAATCTTGTGTCTGGGTCCGAGAGAATAGGCTATCATGTGGCTCCTTTGAACTGTGATGACACAACCGATAATTATCGCAACAATCGAGCCTTCGCCAATGTTGTTGGTGGTGTGGTCATTATACCAACAGATGTGCTTACCCAGACAACCTGCGCTAAACTGTCAAGTTTTATTTGCTGGAAGAATCATGATTATGGTCTATATTACCAGAATGAACCAAGTGCAATTCTGTCAAATAACATGCTCATCGAAAACACAAACGGTATCATGTCAATTGTATATAAGCCCAGTGCTGTTGGCCATGAATTTGCAAATAAGACAGTTGATATCATGAATTCCACATTTGTTGGAATGACATCATCGTTTGACTGTTCGGGTGATGTTAAACCATCTGTAGATGATAACTACGATCTGTCAAAAAATTCCCGTCCCAGTTCTGCACCATCAGGAGGAATGGCGGGCTTGGTGTTCCCAAACTTCTACGAGAAAAGTAATAACGCCCCTGGCAAACCCTGGAAAGGCTGTATGGCTTATAATGCAATAGGAGGGCTTATGAGGGTTACAGGTAAGCTTGTTATCTTTAATATTATAATTTTTTGTTTGTGTTCATCAAGAAATCAATGAAAACAATTTTGAGCACTCAGCTATTTGTAAGCTTCCACATAAAAAAAGCCTCTATATTACTTTTTTGATAAATCTTTACATTTATGCTTCATGATAATAAATTATAAGTTATGAATAGACGGTATACATACATATACTCTTTTCAGCTTTTAAATGCTTTTTGTCAGTTCAAGGAGAAATATTGGTAGATTATCTATTAGTAATCCCATTTCCAAACCAGTGAAAAGACCAAAAGATAATACCATGCTTTTGCTTTTTTCCCCATTTTTGATATTATCTAATTGTGACCCGTCACGCAAAAAGGGATCATCCATGAATTCTGTAAACTGAATTATTGAAAAAGAGATTTGATCCAGTATAGGTCAACCAGAAGTCAAAAATTTTTTCACTGCAAGGTAGATTGATCATTCTAGGTTCAGAAAATAAGCACGGTGCAAAAGGTTTTGACCCTAGTCAGTCTGCGCAGTCCGCGCAATTTACGCACTACTCAGATGGTCCCTTTTCGTGTGACGGGCCACAATTATAAGTGGGACCTGTTTTATCCATAATTTAATAACGTCATAACATAACATAGCTTTTGTTCTCCATTTAACGAAAAATAAATCAGTATTACATGGAATATAATGGTTATCCTCTTTATTTTTGCTTGGAAAAGAGAGTTCTATCATTTTTAAATGTGCCCATAGTAATGACTCAATCAGCCTTTCCTCTGTAGAACGAAAAGACTCGTTTAGACAAGCAGCAAGTAACCTAGATACAGTATTTCTTCTAATAAACACTTCGGGGAGCTCTACATAACATGGTTAGGGATCCTTTATTTAGTATGCACGTACTGATTTAAAATAAAAAAATCGAAGTCTTTTACGCCCTTTTCCCTTTGAATTGAGGTGAATTTCCTCTAAACAATCATTTAAATGATTGTTTAGAGGAAATTCACATCAAATAAGAGAAGAAGTCTCAAAAGGTTCTTATAATTAGGGATTTAAAAAATGTATGGGTGCTTCTATTCTGGAGGGCGCTATTATTAGGGGAAATATTGTACACTTTATGACTGGCCAGGTTGGTTAAAGTTTGTACTTCATGCATGTTTAATTGTACGAAATACCATTTACACAGGTTTATACATGTATGGTTATGTAAATTGATTTCAGATGTTACATTTGCCAAATATGGAAGCACATGTAAAGGTGACTTTGCTGTGGCTACCAACATTGGAAACGATGACTTACAGCATCCTGTTGAATCACAGCGTGTCACTTTGATTGATGTGGAAAGTACTAACAAGATTGTCTACCACAGACCTAATGTCCAGTAAGTTTCCAGTGACCTGGGCCCGTGGTTATAAAACTTTTCTCATTCTCAACTGAGAATTTTCTAAAATTTAGCATTTAATTAACTGTATGAGCATAAAAGATAAAATTGATTAGTTGTTATTAATAACAATTTATTGATATTTTCTTTTATGTTCATACATTTATAACAGTATTTTTACAGAATTACAGCTTTGATCTCAATTTGAAATTTGAGTAAATTTTGATTTGAGAATGAGAAAAGTTTTATAACCTCCAGCCCTGATAGTTATTGTTGTTGTTGTTTTCTATTCTTTTGGGCGGTTTATTGAGAAATAATGGTAGATTATCACTCACTGCTCTTCCTGTAAAATTATCAAAAATTAACACCCTCCTTTGTTCATTTAACCCTATCTGACGTCATTTTAGCAGAGCCAAAAAAATGACATTAACATAAATGTTGCATAGCAATCACATGCAAAATGAGACGCTTTAAGAAAATTTGTACTCAAATTTTTCACATTTTGTCCTCATTTTGCATGAAAGAAATAGTATAATTGTTTGTTTTTCAAGTAAGAATGATTGATTTTTCATTAAGTGAAGAATAAAAGCTATGTTTTGACTCATGGCTCTGCCACTCCAAAAAATTGTAGCTTTTGTTGTCCACTCAATGCATTATAAACTGATCATTACTGAAAAGAAATGATTAATCTCTATTTCATAATCAAACTCATTCCTAATTAGGATTCCTATTGAATAATTAAAAGAGAATATTGGATGAGTGATCAAGAATTAACAAATTTTATAAAATCATCTATAGATAGAAAAATACAAGGCAAATGCCTCATTATTTTCAGTGTTACACAGCCTGCTTATTAAATTTGAGCCTTTGCATGACATTTTCAAAAATTCCAAATGAGCGCAAAGCACAGACTCTGGCCAGACTCTTCATCGGCACAGTCTGACCAGAGTCTTCACTACGTACTTCATAGTGAAATAAGGTCTTATAGTATCTGTGGACAGTCAGACAATTTTCTAATTACAAAATGTAGCTGTAAAGGCTGTCAAATGTTTGTAGTTTGTGCACTTGTCAAATTATTGGAAATGTCATGGTATTTTACGCACACAGAATAATGATATTTTATGTATAAAATGACCCAATTTTTGCAAATAATTGATGAAATCTATCCACTACAATTTTTCCCAAAAACAAAAAAAAAACACAGTTTGTTAAATAACGCCAGCGCATGAATTATGACATCATTTTCACAGTAGGAAAAAAACGTTTTACATTTTAAGTTCATTTACATATTAATTACACTTGTTTAATATTAATAGTATATTATAAAAAAATATCAAGAGCTTTTATTGCATTCCCATGGGATTTCGTTACTATTCCTTTCCATCTAGTATCGTATATCATTTATTTACAGCAAGATCAACTCTGCAGATTGTGTAGATATGGATTGTGATGCTCTAAAGAAGGCTCTGTTTAAAGATTTGGATGGATCGTTCTTGGGACATGTTGGTAATGTTGTTCCTGAGTCTGAGTTTGAGTGGGACACTAACCCAAGGCGAGGTCTGGGTGATTACAGAATTCCGAAAGAAATGCTCACAGACATGAATGGAAACAGACTGGATGTGAACATTGTTGCCCCTCATAAAGGTAAGCAACAGAGGCTAATATTATCCAAGGTCTTACATCAAAATGCACTTAGTAAATATCCTTAAAATATGACCTACATTGCAGGAGTGAGATAACCCCTTTGAATATTTTTGATATAACACAGGTGGTATTACACTAGTGGAATAACTATGCAAATGAGCTCAGAGTGAATAGCAATGCTATTTCGTAATCGTGAAAATGACGTCATAGTGAATTTATTGTGACATCAGCTTTAAATGGCGTTATAAGTTTCAAGGAAAATTGAAATGTTGAATTTCAAGAATTTTGACAATTGCAAAATTTGGGTGCTCATAAAATACAGAATTTATTTAACTTGTCATCTAAACAGATAAAAACTTGGCAAAGCCTCGTTTTTATCTGTTTATAGGTGACTCTTTTAATGAATTTGGTGTTCCATGACTACTCGTTCAATTTCCTCTATATACACATTGGTTGTATTATGCTTGATAACATTGGCCTAAGATCCAAGCTCTGCTATTATGAAGTCAAAATGTTCACAAATTACATTCAAAAATAGTTTTCAGATTTGCATGTGAATGCCTGTACAAAGCCAGGAGCCATTTCCAACTTTTGTAAAACTTACCTCACTTTTAAACAGGGCCAGTGTTATAAGTATTGTGTTTAAGAAATAATTTCATTTTCTCTATGACGTGTCAAGGAATAGAGTCTGGTGAAGGAGGAGTTATATGCAAAAGGTAAAATTCGAGGGCGGAGCATCAACACGAAAAAAATTCAACAAGAGAAAAACATGCATAGATTCTACTATAAAAATTAGTTTGGGGAGCAGAAAATTGAGAAAGGATTCTTTAACATTTTTGTGTAACCATTAAAGTGAAAATCCTTCATATATGTTTTTAGCTCCACTGGCTGAAAGCCACTGGGGCTATTGTCATGGCGTTGTGTCCGTCGTGCGTCTGTCCGTCCGTCCGTGCGTGCGTGCGTGCGGTCGTAAACTTTTTCTTTAAAAATCTTCTCCTCAGAAACTACTGGATGAATTTCAACCAAACTTTACAGGAATGATCCTTGAGTGACCCTCTTTCAAAGTTGTTCAAGAAATTTTGATCCAATGAAAAACATGGATTTAATGGGCGTGGCTAATTTCCAAATATGGTAAAAAATGACTTTTCTCAGATTCTAATTGATGGATGCCAATTAAATTTTACATGAATAATCATTGGGTGACCCTTTATCAGTCTACCAAAAATTATTGTGATCGGATGATAAATATGCATTTTATGGGCTGAGGTCATTTCTCTATATGTTATATAGTGGAAACTTTGAAAATTATTTTCTCAGAATGTCATTGATGGATATCAACTAAATTTCACTGGAATGATCCTTGGGTGACCCTTTATCAGTCTACTTAAAATTATTGTGATCAGATGATAAATATGCATTTTATGGGCGGAGGTCATTTCTCTATATGTTATATAGTGGAAACTTTGAAAATCATTTTCTCAGAATGTCATTGATGGATATCAACCAAATTTCACTGGAATGATCCTTGAGTGAAGCTTTATCAGTCTGCCATATATTATTGTGATAGGATGAAAAATATGTATTTTATCGGCGAAGGTCAATTTTCTATAATGTTATATAGTGGCATTTTTGAAAACAATTTCAACATCAGTAGAACCCAAAATATCTAAAAATCTAGTCAAACCTTAGATTTGCTATTTCAAGAATTTCAAGCCTGTGGAGCGACTCAAGCCATTCATGGCTTTCTAGTTTGCATATACTCAGAGGATTTTCAGTTTTTTACGCAGAAATTTGTGGGATGGTGCTTTAGTGCTGGGGCGCAGAAACTCCAAAATATGAATAGTTCATACCTGCTATGAACCTAGAAATGCTATTTAAATGAGATCTTTATTCTTTCTTTTCATGTTTTGTACACAAGGTTAGTTGCAATTTAGGAGTGATCTGCTATAAGTGTTACAATTAAGAGGACTCAAATTTAATTGCTAATTACAGGTGTTATTAGAAACAGCAACTGTACACTGAGATCTTCTTGGCAAGCCTACGAGTGTGGAGCAGACATTGATCATGAGATGTTGATTATAGAGAGTATGGATGCAGATACGGAGACTCGTCGACTGTCTCCTGTGGCCGTGTTAGGGGATGGATATCTTGACCTGATCAATGGACCTCAGGACCATGGCTGGTGTAGTGGTTATACATGTAGAAAACGTTTATCAACATTCATGGCTCTTGTGTCTCCAGGTAGAGTAGCTAGCCCAGCATTCAGGATGACAAAACGGTGAAAATTGTTTACCAATTCTTCCTCACTTTGCACATACGAGCATGTGTAAAGAAGGTTGTAATTGGCAGACAGTTTGCACCGTTTTGTCATCCTAAATTCTGGAAAAAATTATAGTTTGTGTATCATTGTGTGCCGACTAAATACCAAGATCAGCTTGTGCATTCCTATAGTTTTACTTAAGGTAGTGGACCCATAATAGTTTGACAATATTTCAGAAGTAATGAACTTTAACAGTGCTCACCGAGATTTCCTAATGATTTCATTAGGAAACCTCTGATAACATTGTGAAAGGTCACAAGGTCTGAAATGTTGCAGAACTATTATGGTTCCACTACCTTAAGAGTCTTCACTATGTGTAAGGATGATAGCTACTGACATTGTCACACTTGGTTTCTTCATAAGATCTTAATATATATCTGTTTTAGCAACAGGCATTGACAAAATTCAGTGTGCATATAATTATGTGCAGTTTGATCTATTTCTTAACCACCTTAGTGTCCTTTTCAAGCAAGAATTGATCATGAAACTTCTTTTCAAATGAAAAATTGACCTATGACCACATCTTCCAGTGCTTTCAGGCCTTTGCTTTAATTTGCATGTTCAGCATGATGAAATTTAATGAATTGTGCAGATGTCCAATCAGCTCAGCATTAACCCTTGTCATGCTGAATAAATTTTGGCTAAAAATTTCCATCAAAATCAAAGGACAAAAAGCACTGAAAGTACCAACTGTAGGTCAATTTTCATTAGAAAAACTAAATCTATTGATTAATTCTGGTTTGAAAGTGAGAAACAGGTGGTGTAGACTAACATCAGACTGCACTTATGTGCAGGCTGATTTTGTCTATAGCTCCTGACAAAGCAGGAATATTCCGGGTTCAGCATGACAAGGGTTAACCTTCTATGCAAATATACCGCCGCAATAAAGCTGAAAGATTGTTGAAAGCAGCATAAAACCCCATTCAAACAAAAATTAATGCAAATATAAAACTGTTACAAATCTTGCTTAGATTAATCAGTTTTAGCTTGCTCAGTTTTGTGTCAAAACCTTGTTTGTGTTACATCTTTTGAAAATGTAGTTTATACACCCTGACATCTATTTCAAGCTCTATTTGTTTATCTATTTCAGGGAAGGAGTTTTTGATCCACTTTACAAGCCCGACACCAAAACATCTTCGTTTGCGTCTCCTGAATGTAAAACCTGACGTGTCTGTTAAGCTGACAGTTTGGTATGCACAACCAAATCGTCTTGATGTTTTTGTGGATGATACGTATGTGATGGCATCTAATGGACGTAAAGATAGCAATGGAAGATACATACTGACTATGCCAAAACGTATGTTGTTATGTATCATTTGCTTAATGAATTTGTGTTTAAGCAGTTTCAAATGGTTTTGAAGCTTCCTTATTAGTAATAGTTTAAAGCAAAATATTGAGACATAAAAACATTTGATGAAAAGATTCCATCTGATCTTTAATTTGATTTTTAAGTAGAAATTTTAGATAAGGGGCCACTGCTTGTTTACTTCAACGGTGAATAGTGGCAGTGAAAATAATAATAAGAAATGGAAGGATGACTGCATTATCTACAAGAAAAAAAATACGAACAGTGGAAGAATTGCTAAATCTCTTTTGGAACATTTAATTCTATTAATGATATTATTTTTAATATTATAGATATATATATACACACAAAGAAAAATCCAGCTTATTCAAGCTTTATTTACTATAATTTGATCACCAAGGTCCCGTTTTACTAAGCTTCTTACGAAAAAATTAATCGTAAGTCAAAATCACAAATCGTACCTGGTGTTTTCATTTATCTTTCGAAGACGATTCCAATGAGATGATGCCTGACAGAATTCTATATTCAGTTACTACTGTTAAAGCAATTTTAATTTTTGACGCACAAAATGATCGTAAGATGTTTAGTAAAACTGGGCCCAAGTGACTATTTCATCTTACAGAGGATGAGTTTATGCCCCAAGTGAGTAATGCCACAGGAACCAACTTTTTTGACAAGGATGTGGGTAAACTGTCATTCATCATTCGTGGTCAACATAAACTCGATATTGTAACCAAGGAAACTGTCATTGTTTCATTCGGCATACCAAGTTTGACGGTCACAGACTTCTTTGGAGACAATATGGTGGAGAATATTGCTGGTTTCCTGAACATTCCTCTCACTAAGATCAGAGTGGTGAATGTGGTGAGTGCGCCGGGTACAGGTAGAAGGAAGAAAAGAAGTACAGGTATTATGGTGGAGCTGGAGATCGGAGATGAACCAACTGATTGTAAGTTTAAACAAGATGGCAGAATTTGAGATTGGACCAAATCGTTGGCTCATCGCAAAAAAGTATTAACTCCCCATAAACATATAGGGAGTTACAACTGTTACTCGCTGAGCCATCGAAATATGAGCTTATGGACATCAACCTGATAATTTATGTTAGCACAAAAGTTTTAAGAGCCTATAAATATAGGCATCTACAATTGTTTTGCTCTCGTACAAAAGTATGAGGAAAGTTTAATTAGATTATTTAATAGTTTATGCAAGAAATTATTGTAACAAAGGGGTTATTATCATACTTTGATTAAAGAAATTACTTATCAAAACTTTTTTTCCTTTTGAACACTGTTGTTGTCTTTTCTTTTCTAAGCTTAGACTTCTCTAACAAATTTAATACTTTCCAGTATCTTCAATAGAAGAAAGCTAAATAGCTCATTTTTGGCATAAATATCCCTTTCATCAATACTTATCTTTGGATGTCAAGATCAAGGTCGTCTGGTAAGGTCTAGCTCTATGATCAAGGACAAACTTTAAAATAAATTATTATTCAAATTATGCTTTCTTTGATGTAAACTATCTCCTGGATAATAAAAGCGTCAATAAAATTTAAATACTGATTTTGGACTATTTTGATTAATTTGATCATTATGTGACAGGTTTACCTTTTTTGGGAGTTCTGAGATTTAATTTTCAGAACTTTGTGTTGTCAAGTATGCTATTTAATCTCCATCTACTTTGTGTAACTATCCAAATTATTTAATTTCAGCAATCAACCAGACAGCTAACAACACCCTGGACTATAGTGCCCTCACAGGCCTTGCTGCCAGCATTGTTAACGAGTGTCAAGTTGGGGATGTTTCATCTTCGTTTAACATGTCTGGATCATGTCAGTCTGTGTCTATCTCATCCACGGACACGTCTGTTGGGTCGATCACATACAACACACCGTCACCGGATCACTTATTCTTCCACACATCACTTATATCAGGAACTGAAGGGTCAGCATTCCCAACACAACCAAGGATTCAAGTTGCGGACTCTTCAGTAAGTATAACAAAGATACAACCAGATATTTGAAATTCATACACATGGGAGACAAGCATGACAGAACAAAACAAAACAAAAGATAGAAAACAGTGACCAAATCTGATGAGATGGTTTTCAGTTTAGAGAATCATATTGAGTCAAAACTTTTTTTTTCAAAATTCAAAATCACAGATGAAGGTCAGCAGGGAACAATTTTATAATTATATAATCTGTTTCTTTATGTATTTACCCAAGGGTATGTAAAACATTTTCTTTTTCAATAAATAAATGTGTCAGCAAAAAGTCATTTAATACTGTTATTACCCTACGATTAAAGACACTAAAAAGACATAGAGATAACAAGAGTAAACTCAGTCTAAAAAATTATTTTTCAATGGAAACCTATGTTGTGGTACTCATTTGAATTGTCTCAATGAGACAATTCTAATGAGTAAGAACAACACAGAGTTTGTGGTATAATAACAGAAATATTTGATAATTGTTGACCTATGTTGGATAGCAGCTGGAGACTTGGAAAGGATATAATGGTGGTTCTGGTGTGAGAAATACCAGGAATCCATTGTTACATTTTCCAGCCACCCACGATAAAACTGAAATAATGTTGAAAGCTGTGTAAAGCCCAATTAAATCAATCAATAATAAGAGAAATATTTTGTTTTAAAAACTAAAATACCCCCTTTATCTGAAGCTGTGCATTTATTTTTCATAGTAATGCATCCACATGAGGCTAAGTGAGAGGCAATCATTTTAGACCATGATCAAATTAAATTGCTCTTTGGGTTTGATCCTTTTTTATAATTTTTGTTTGGATCTATCAGTCCTAATATCTAGTGTTTTACAGTAAATTCCTTTTTTTCAGAACAATGTAATCACAGAACTGGGTACAGCAGAATCTCCCTGGATCCTGACTGTCAGTATAAGGTCGGGTACCGGTCATCCTAATGCTGTTTTGGAGGGAACCACCCAGGTCAACTCGTCAAGTGGATGGTTCAACTTTACTGACCTGTCTATCTCACACATGGGCACTGATTATATCCTCGACTTTAATGTGACGTCTCCAAGCCAGGCTACAAACTTCTCATTATCGTCAGCTGCGTTTAACATGAGTGGTCGTCAACTGTCTGTTGGAATAGCTTCCATATCATCTGGTGATATTGTGAAGGATGTGCGCTTCCAAGTTGCACTAGATCTACGAGATTCTGTCACAAATCAAGTTGTCTCAAATATTACATGGAGGGTATGTTTGTTTTTCCATTTTCCCCAAATGTAAATACCATACTAATGAATCAAGATACTGCACCATCATTTTCTGAAAATTTCTGCTTTTTTCCCCCCAAAAAATTGTGTCTATATTTTGTAAGTTAGTCAGTGTTTTCCATATGGTGTTATTTAAGTTTTTAACAGATGAAATGTATCTTATTTACCTTCAGAATACATGTATTTGAAATTTTTATCTTCAATTTTTAACAACACAAATTTTGATGAGTAAATTTTAAAATGGTTCAAACTGAGGGATTCGATCAAAAGGGGTAGAAAAAAATAGGAAAAGTGTGAAGGTTTGTATTAGATGAGTAAAGTTTGCTTGATTTTGTGAATTTCTCATCTTTCAATAATATTTTTCATTGCTTATTTAACTATTTACATATAATTTCAGGATATTATGACAATTTGTTAGCCCTTGTCATTCTGCACCCGCAATATTGCTGTTTTGGTAGAAGTAAAAATCTTACTGCAAATAACCAAAGATCAATCAGAAATCATGTACAGTCTGATCTTATTATCCCCTGCCATAATCTGCGAAGGGGATATAGTGATGTCGGTCATTCCATTACTAAACTTGTTCCATATCATCTGGTTTTTGTTCTTTTGTTTTTTTACCAGAAATTTTAAAAAATCAGGATAATAAGGACTCACTGTCTCTCAATGAATGCATCTAGGGCTTTCAACACTTTGATTTTTTTGCAACTTTGCCAAGATTTTATTCAGCATGATGAGGGTTAACATTTTCTTTTTTCAGGACCATGTATGGAGCGCAGAAGCAACCATGTTGGGAAGTTCTAAATATGGAAACTTGTCTGGTACTCTTACCTCTACATTTGACATGTCTAATGGACAAGCACTGTTTCCCGATCTCACATTGACAGGTGTCGGCATGTATTATATCAAGTTTTCCGTGACATCTAATCCACCGGACTATAACCTCACGACAAACTACAAAGTGAATGTAATCAGTCCGTCTCATGTTGGACTCACTATTGAAGAGACATATGAGGTCAAGGTAAGAATTTCAATCAGAGCTACAGATTAAAGGGGTATTTCAGTTTTTAGATAACATTTTTTCAGTAATTCTTGTATAAACCCTATGTTGTGGGTACTCATTTGAATCGTCTTGTCAAGACGATTCAAATGAGTACCCACAACATTAGGTTTCGTTGAAAAATAAAGATTAAAGACTGGCGATACCCCTTCTTATCCGTACCTTTGTTCAATGATTCCCATACTTTACTTGTGAACTAATCTTTTTAAAACTTTTCAACGCATTGCAGATCGAGTTGTCCATTTTACTTTAAGAATAGGTCCCTTGCACTCATTTATGACAAACTATCAACTAAATGGTGATTTTTGAATTTTTCTAGGTACCTATCAGTGCCTTGTTTTTTCCCCCTCAAACATGTCTCAAATTACTCTTTTAATGCATTTTCTGCTTAGAAAATACATGTAGTTATTTTCTTAATATTAGATTACAAAATTTAAAAAAAAATATGTTTATTAGCTTCAATTGAATATTTCACAAAAATGTTTTTATATTTTCTTCTCATTATTATTGAGTGAAATGAGAAATAGCAGTTCAAGTTGAGTGGCAGGATTCTCATATTCAGTATGAAAATTCCTCACAACTATATCATCAGACATTAGATCAATTGCACTAATCTGGTGTAGGGACAAAGTGTTTAAATGTGTTTTTTTTAAATGTTTGTTATTACAAATCAAATTTTACTATGTAGCAATGACTATTATTTAATTTTTCAATTTTACAGTTGAAGTTTGATGTTGATTTCCACACAGTGTTAAATTCTACAGACAGTCAGAATGAGTTTGAACAGATGATCTTATCAGAAATGGCAAACACATGGACAGATGTGAAACTGTCTATTGGATCAATCACTGAAGGTATGTATCTCCTAAAGATATAAAGAATGAGTGAATGATATGTGACCCGTCATGCAAAAAGGGACCATCAAAGTGTCGACCCTTGTCAGACTGCGCAGAGTTGAAACTTTTTGCAATGTCCTTATTTCCTGAATCTAGAATGATCAATCTACCTTCCAGTGAAAGAAATTTTTGAAATGCGATCTCTGGTTGATATACATTCGAACCAATCTATTTTTCAAATATTCATTTTCAAGAGTTCAGGTCGCATATAAGAATACACTTTGATATACCTGAAGAAGAAAGCTTTAGAAAACACTATGAAATAAAGAAAGTGCTTGCTTTCTTCCCTAAAAGACAAACAAATTTGAAATTTCTTCAATCTTTAATAGTCTGGTAATGGGTTAAAATACCCTATTCATCAGAAACACAAAAAATAATGAGTATTTCTTTACAATTATGTTCTATCTTTTGACGATAAGACTAAATCTTGCAAAATCTCTATTAAAGATACATGTAGTTTAAGGTGAGATTGTGATCACTTTAGAATTTATTGTATGCTTTTGTTGTTCTCCCATTTCAGGCAGTATTGTTGTTACATTTGTTATATCTGGTACCCTGACGTCGGTGAATTCGACCGCCTATAGTTTGTGTGACAGCGTGGTCAATGGAACAGCGTACCAGTATAATGGCTATACTCTAACACTGTCACCGTTCATGACTATCAACAACCAGACTTACTATGGGGTCACCTGCGCTATCAATGTATGTATATCCATGTTATATTTTGATTCCATGTTATAGAGGATAATTGTTTGTTTTACTGTAAGATCAATTTATATTTCATTAAGTAGACAATAAAAGCTATATTTTCACTAGTGGCGACCAATCTTACTTGTAAACAAACAATTATGCTATTTCTTTAATACATAATTGAGACAATTTATGAACATTTTAGGACAAATCTTCTTAACCCTTTGCTGTTTAATCCCTGCTTTTAACGTACCTGTGATTTTATGATTGAGAAAACATTGTGAAAAAGAAGAAATTGCTTCTGACAAGCAATTTCTTCTTTTTCCACACTATTTTCTACCCTACTGAATGGTTATTTTTTTAAATTAAATCCACTTTAAATCTTCGTCTGCAAAACCTTTGAATTTGGACAGATCCAAAATTTTGTAAAACAGGAAAGGGTTAAAGTCCGATATTTTCCATGTGATTGCTATGCATTCATGATGATGTCACTTTTTTGGCTCAGCTTACATGATGTCAGATAGGGCAAAATGAAGGAAAGCAGGGTATAAGATTTTGATAATTTCACTGCTTTTGCAGTGAGTTTCCAATGAATTTCCAATTTTTAAGATATTTTGAAATGTCAAGTTTCTTCAATAATAAGTAAGTAGAAAGCAGATATTGCAGGCTAAGATCAGACTGAATGTTTGTGCAGGCTAATCTTGATCTATACTGTCTGCTAAAGCTTTGTGTACAGCAGGGATATGGATAAGGGTTCAGTAGGCTTATAGTTTTACAAATCATGAGTTTTTGTAATCCTGCATATAAATAAAGTAATAATCATTAGATAATTTACTGTCATAGCTGTACATTGTTTTGATTAATAAATTTAAGATTTTAAATAGCATGTTAGTGTTGCTACTGAATTGCCCCAGATAACACACTAAGAAATTATTTTTCAGACAAATGATGGAGACGATGGTGAGACGCTAGCACCCTACCTTATTGCTATCATTGTAATCCTGGCCATTTTGGTCATGGTTGCAATAGTGATCTTTATATCATGGAGGATAAATGTTGGACCCAAAGTTAAAACACATGGTATGTATACAGTCTTTCTCATCTATTTTCCATCTTGATGGAATAGCACAAAACTATTATGAGTGCAGAGCTACAGATAAAGGAGATATTTTGGGTTTCAAATCTAAATATTTCACTAGTCCTTGCTCAAACCCTATCTTGTGGAAACTCATTGGAATTGTCTTCACAAGAAAATTCCAATGAGTACCCACAAGGGGGGTTTCATTGAGAAATAAATATTTTAGACTGGAGTTACCCCATCTTATCTGTACCTCTGTGTGTGCCTACATTTATGTACCGGTAGGCACTTACTATAGTTTTGCGCTAATACCTAGGTCTGTCTTTCATTCATGACTTTGGAACAGGAATGAAAATTGTGACTTGTCAGGCAAAAGGGGATTATATTGGAAGTAATTGAAGTGTTGACCCTAGAAAGACTGGGAAATATGCAGGCTGACTAGGTCAAAACTGAGCACAAGACTGATTTTCTAAACCTTAAATGACCATTCTATCTTTTTGGAAAAAAATCTTTGAAATGCACCCTTTGGATGACCTCAGTTAGAACCAATTTGTTTTTCAAATATTTGTTTGACTGATCTCCCAGATGGTCCCTTTTTCATGAGACAAGACACATATATGCTTCTTTTACATATGAGTTATAGTATTGAAATAGTTTGTTTTTATTTCAGTTTTAATTACTAAAGTTTCCTAGCCAAGTTTTTAAATACTGTTTGAAACTTCTTTCAATGTTGCCTTATTAGTCCCCTACCGGTGTTCACACCGGAGGGAACTATAGGTTTGCCCTCCGTCTGTCCGTCCGTCTGTCCGTCCGCCTGTCCGCTCAAATCTTGATCCTGCGATAACTTAATAACTAAGCAAGCGTTTTTGATGAAAGTTGGTATATGACTTGATGGCAATGTGTAGATTATGCACATCATTTTATTTTTGTTTTTCGACTTAAATTGAGGTTGCTATGGTTACAGAAATAGTGAAAATATGGCCAAAAATGGGATCCTGCGATAAGATAATAACTAAGCAAGCTAGTTTGATGAGACTTGGTATATGACTATATGGCAATGTGTAGATTATGCCCATCATTTTATTTTTGTTTTTAGACTAAAATTATTGTTGCTATGGTTATGGAAATAGTGAAAATATGGCAAAAAATATTGGATCCTGCGATAAGTTAATAAGTAAGCAAGCTAATTTGATGAGACTTGGTATATGACTAGATGGCAATGTGTAGATTATGCACATCAATTTATCTTTGTTCTTTGACAAAAAGTGTGGTTGCTATGGTAACGGAAATAGTGAAAATATGGCAAAAAATGGATCCTGCAATAACTTAATAAGTAAGCAAGCTAACTTGATGAAACCTGTTTTAAAATGTAAAAAAAATTATAAGCCATGTTAGTCAGGGTGGTGATGCAGCAGCATTAATCACCTCCAGTGAAAGTTCTCATTTCTTACCAACAAGACTGAAGAAAAACATCTTGGATCAGACAAGGTAACTGTTATTGATACTATTTCTTGCATCTGTCTATTGCTTGCATGAATTGTATAGTGGGCACAGCAGAGACAACAACTCATGTAAGTCTTGTTTAACCCTTTCCAAAACAAGACCTGGTTTTGACGTCCCTGATAGAATTGGCGTGGGAAAACATTGAGACAAACAAAGCCGGTAGGGGACTTATGTCCATGTCCAACATGGCTCTTGTTACAACTGTCAATGTCTTGAATAGCTTAATTCAATTAGAAATATAAATACAGTATTAATTTAATATATATTTGTTCATTTCCAGGAATGTTATTTCATTGTAAGTTGATATTTGTGCTTTCATAGACGGCTTTACTAAAATATTTTATCATTGTTTTCATGTTTAATGTTACCCTTAGTTTTCCATTTTCACACCCAATGTTACCCTCAGACTTGCTTTTGAATTTCACTCTTTTTATTTGAAATGCACTATATTTTCATTTGAATTCCACTATGTGAATTTGAATTTCACTATTTTCATTTGAATTGCACTTTTTATACACCCATAGAAAGATAGGACATATACGACAATTTCCAATGACGTCTGGCTGGTTGTTTGCATCCATTTCTTTGTACAGAGTATTTTTCTGTCACGTTAAGTCAGATTGACTTGCAACTTGTTGTTAAATTCCTTAATGATTACTGAGTGCAATGTACAAGGACCATTTACGCTACCAAATTATTTTTATGCTCCCCGAAGGGAGAGCATATAGCCGCCGCTTCGTCTGTCCGTCCGTCCGTCCGTAATTCCGTCCGTCCGTCCGTCCGTCCATTTCCACCTATTTCTCTATAACCCTTGGGCCAAATCAAATGAAACTTACCATGTGAACTCCCTATGATATAGTGATGATGCATCTGTGATGGTTTTTGGATTTGAGGCCTCGTCACGGGAAAAGGGGACTTAGGGTTAAAAACAGTTTTTCCCAAATTTCTCCTAGTCCAACAGTCAGAATTTAGTGAAATTTCATATTTGAGTAGCAAATCAGATGCCCTTTACTATAAACAATTTGAAATAAACGTAAAAAAAAAAATATCATGGAAAAAGGGGGCTAAATGTTTGTTACCTTACGTTAGCATGTAAAATAGTAATTCCGTCCGTCCGTCCGTCCCCACCTATTTCTCCATAACCCTTGGGCCAAATCAAATGAAACTTATCATGTGAACTCCCTATGATATAGTGATGATGCATCTGTGACGGTTTTTGGATTTGAGGCCTCGTCACGGGAAAAGGGGACTTAGGGTAAAAAACAGTTTTTCCCAAATTTCTCCTAGTCTAACAGTCAGAATTTAGTGAAATTTCATATTTGAGTAGCAAATCAGATGCTCTTTACTATAAACAATTTGAAATTAACGTAAAAAAAAAAATCATGGAAAAAGGGGGCTAAATGTTTGTTACCTTTACGCTAGTGCATAAAATACAGTTATTCTTTCATTTCTCCTAGTCTCATGCTCAGAATTTGATGAAATTTCGCATTTCAGTAGCAAATCAGATGCCCTTTACCATAAGGTATTTGATATTTGTGTCTAAAAATATGTCATGCAAAAAGGGAGTTTAATGTTTGTTACCTTTATGTTTGCTGTATAAGATAACATCTTATTTGAGCCCTTGCAGTCTGACCACAGAGCATATCTCCTAAAGTATAATAGCTATCAACTTGAAACCTTATGGGTGGATAGATCTTATGGAGGAGAAGTGCAGTGCACAAGAACTACAACTCTTGCTTGCATAATTTTGGAGTTATTGCCCTTTGTTATTTTTGTTACTTAGATTATGTCTGGAGCATATCTCCTAAAGTATAATAGCTATCAACTTGAAACTTAATGGGTGGATAGATCTCATAGAGGAGAAGTGCAGTGTACAAGAACTGCAACTCTTGCTTGCATAATTTTGGAGTTATTGCCCTTTGTTATTTTTGTTACTTAGATTTTGTCTGGAGCATAGGCTTTTTTGGCGGGGGATGTCCATGTCCAACATGGCTCTTGTTTTTGTGACAATGCCTTATTCGGGGAGCATAATCCGTCTCTGACGGCTCTTGTTTTACTTATTGCCCTTTGATCATTTTTAGCCTTCAATTTAAATCTCCTCACCCAGTAATCATCCTGCAGTGTGACAAGCTTTTCTTTTGAAAGTCTGTCACCTTGTTTCGTTTGAATTGCACAACATGCATTTTCATTTGAATTTCATTTTAACTTCTTTGCCTCACTGTCACAGCCCCTTTCATAGTGCAGTTGGTAGCGCATTGGACTGTCGATCTAGAGGTCCAGGTTTCTATCTCCGTTAGTGTCACTCATTCTCGACTATTTGTCTCTCCCCAATGGCTTTATAAGACCTATGTCAGATAGCAGCTGGAGGCTAGGAAAGGATATGATGGTAGTACTGGTTAGAGAAATACCAAAAATCCATTGTTAGGTGCTCCAGCCGCCACAATATAACTGAAAAATTGTTGAAAGTGGAGTAAAACTCCATTCATTCAATTAATCAATTGCTTCACTGTCACATTTTTTGATCAAGGAGATCAAGATCTGAGTTCAAATACTTTGCATATTTTTGAGACAATTAAAGCAGTTTTGCAAGAAGTTTTTACCTTCAGCAATTTTAAAAATAGAAAGCAGGCAGTGTAGACACTAAGATCAGACTGCATGTCTATGCAGTCTGATCATAATCTCTACTGTCTGCCAAAGCTTACTATAAAGCAGGAATATCTTGTGAAAAGCATGTTTTGGTTAAATCTGTTAAGTCTTTCTCTGGTAAAAATCATCACAAGCAAAAATTCAAAAAACATGGAAGGCTTAAATTAAATGGAAAGCGTTAAGGCTGCTCTTTCACAGATTGGGAAAATGCAGTTTTATGACTTCATTGTGTAGAAAACTCTACTATAATAAGATTCAATCTGGTAAGGCAAGGAAGAAAAGACAGATATTCCTGAATTGAGCAGAATTCCATTCTGAAGAAACACCTAAAAGAAAATTCTTAAATTTTGAACTAACTATTTCTGCATGCCTTTTCACTTGTTTGTTCCATTCAAGGTTGAGGTATTTGTCAATTTGGAAACTTCATATCCATACTGCGGAAAATGAATCATTATACATGAAAAATAACAATTTCTTAATTTATAGACTGGATATAAATAGACTGGTTCCATCACTGACATTACCGCTACACTTTTTCTTTTAAATGAGTTGCTGTTAGTGCCATATCTATGTGCGATTCTTTAACATTGGAAAATGCATAAATTTCCAAATCTAAGAACCAGTTTTGTATTTTTTCTATGAAGAACTGTGAAAGAGCAGCTTGAAAGAGTCAGTTCAAAGCATTTGGAATAATAAAATATTTTCTATATTTCTCTTTCACAGCTGCCCATCAAGGAACTCATTACTATGGCAACAGGAACGTTGAGGACATCCTGTTCAGAGAGGACACATTTACCAGTCTGAAATTCCGACCAGAGGCAACAGGTGCTGCACCTGTCTCTACAAATATCGGCATTCCGTTTAACAAGGTTCAACAAGATGAGTACCTTTCTGGCTTCAAGGACTTAAAACGTGGCGGACCTGCGATACTGGTGTCGGCTAGAACCCCACGCCCAACCAACATCCAGGTCTCCCAGCTGATGCAGGCCAATATGGAACAACCACCACCATACACAGACCAGACCAGACTCTGTACCCCTGGAAACACGTCCCAGGGTAGGGCGACACCCACAATCCAGCGAGCCCATACACCCTTCAGGGAGTGTGATAGCCCACTACCCCCTGTTGGAAGAAACACTTTTGAATAAGATGATATTTTGATAGCGCAGCGCAAAACAGTTGTAACTCCCTATAAACATATTGGGAGTTACAACTGTTTTGCCCTGAGCCTTTGATTTGACCAAACTCGCTTATTGACTATCTATTTTAAGTTCCAATTTATTTAGTCTAGAATTTTGTTGTCTGGTCATTGAAGTTTTGTAAGTGTTTGAGACAACTTGATCAAGAGTGTATAAATAAGACATATAATCTTAAACTATGGAAGTTTTCTTCAACATACATGTATATGCATACCAAGTGCTTCTTTTTTTATGTCATACAATTTTGTTTAATACTTATTAGACAAAAATCTTTTTCCTTTTAAATCAGCCATAATAACACAGTGGTAGGGCGTCTGACTATCATTCAAAAGGTCCTGGTTTTGAACCCCAATGGTAGCACTCATCTTTTCAACCTTTCTCACTAATTGTCTTCCACCAATAGGTCGACATATTCTAGACCTATGTGGGATAGCAGCAGGGGGGGCTAGAAAAGAATGTAAAGGTAGTGCTGGTGTGAGAAGTACAAGGAATCCACTATTAGGTGCTCCAGCCGCCACGATATATATATGAAAATGGTGGTAAACACCATTTAAACAAAATAAAAACTTTATTTTTAGTCAGATAAAAAATGACAGAAGACATTTCCAATTGTGTTATATAAAGAGCAACCTATTATTTACTTCTTTCTTAATTATGACCCATCACACGAAAAGGGAACATCTGGGTATTGAAACTTTTCACACTTGACTAAATTTCTGATTCTAGATTAATCAATCTACCTTCCTGTGAAATAGTCTTTGAAATGCAACCTGCGATTGGCCTTCAAAAGAACCAATCTCTTTTTCAAATATTTATTTTACAAAGTTTCCAGATGTTCCCTTTTTTGTTAGATGTCAGTCAAATCACATTTTTATTGCACACCTGAATCCATTAGTTTGCCCTGCATTCAGGATGAAAAGGTTCATAAAATGTTTGGGAAATTTTATTCCTCTTTGCATGAGTCTTCAAATGCAAAGTGGGATACAATTTGCAAATGTTGCATCGTTATGTAAAAATAGGGTTTATTGTTTTACAAATGTTCAATTTTCTATTTGTCTGTTAACTTAAACTGTCAACTAAACATTTTAATAAGATGCTTGTACCTTTAATGGATATATGTATCTTTGATATCAAGGTCATTATCACTTGACCAAGGTCAACCTTGTAATAGCCTTGTAGCAATTTCTGTTTTAGGGTTATTACCAAACACAACTTGTATTAAAACTTAATTTTATTGAATAGTTTTTCTGTGATATTCAATTATCTGTGATTTATGTTGTGATGAGATAAATATTGTTGGTGGGTGACTAAAATGGGATTACTACAGCTTGCCCACTGATGATATATTAAACTTACACAATATCTGTAAATTAGATTAATGCTCAATACATCTCGATCTCTTTTACTTATTAATTTGTCTTCTGTTGCTTTTTGTATAGCAGCTGTATTTGACTGCCTTATATATTATTTGACAACTCAAACTTTCTTGGATGATTCCTTTGAAAAAGCTTTATTTTGTGTGCATTGTACGAGGAATATTTCTGTATGAAATGAGCCCCTGCGTGAAATTTCCAACAATTTCACATATGCATGATGACCAAACTTTGAGTAGCTTAAACAACAGCATAATGCAATTAGAATAAATGCTGACTGCATGAGGAGCGATTAAGACTGAATCTATCTATCTATATACTGCATAGTAAAGACTCTGGTCAGACTGTGCGACTGCACAGGCTGACCTGAAGCTTTGCTTTCGCGCATATATAATGGTTGGAAATGTCACGCACAGGCTCAAATGGATTTCTGTCAAATTGATGCATCTCAATAATAAAACCAGCTTTTTATTCTCTGAACAAGTTCTGTTTATTCTGTGTTCTTGTGAACTGAGCCCACAATTTCCCCTAAGAAAACTGGGTAGATAATCGTAAACCTATGTGGAATAGCAACTGGAGGCTAGGAAAGGGATGTGGTGGTAGTACTGGTGTGAGAAATACCAGGAATCCATCGTTAGGTGCTCCAGTCGTCGCGATATAACTGAGAGATTGTTGAAAGCGACGTAAAACCCCAATTCAAATCAAATCCCCTAAGAAAATTTAATGCTGTCAAGAGAAAGGTTTGAACAGCATTATTTACCCTTGTCATGCTAAACCTGTTAATATTTCTGCATTTAAGAGATAAAGAGAGAAGTTGTTGATTTCATTGAGGTATGAAACTATAAACCTTATCACACTGTATGAATACATGGAGCCAATTCATTCATGAGTGTGATTCGGTTTTTATTTTAATATCTCTATGAAATCAACAAATATTATCTTCATATCTTATAATTTAATGTCATGCAGCAAAAATGTAAACATTTGTCAGTTAATAAAACAGATTTCTTTCGTGTCTTCTTTTATGGGAAGCTAACGAAAACAGATGCATACTCAAAAATGTTATCATTTGGGAATAAACCCAAATTTTCAGCCAACCAGAATGCACAATTATTGATGGACACAACTAAAATAAAATTATTTGCAGGAAGCATAGACATATATGTAGTCTTAACCACTTGAAAAAGCAGAAAATTTAGTAGATAGTTGCTTACAGTAAGAACACCCAGTACCTATTAACTCCCTCATTTTAGTATCACTCTAAGGCTTTGTCCAGCAGGTTTTTTGTCACAGCCTTGTTAGGTTATGTGAATGTGCTCCTAGTTATTTGTTCAGCAACATTTAGTAAATCAGGGCCAAATGTTATCAAACTTTTTTCGTGCTTCATGGAGAATTTTCTCAAATGTAGAATTTAAATAAATGGATTGACATCAAATGTATATATCAGTAATAAAAAAAGTTATCTAGATATTATCTTTTATGTTCATACATTTATATTAGTATAACAACCAAATTACAGCTTTCATCTCAAGCTGAAATTTGAGAAAATTTTGAGTGGAGAATGAGAAAAGTTTCATAATCTTGGGCCCTGAGCGTAACTTGCTCATGTGGATGAGCTTTGTGATTATTGATTGTCAGTGGGTAGTGGCCAGTCATAAAAAATGAATGTTTGTGAAAATTTGCTCATAAAGTGTCCTTAACCCTTTGCTGTTTAATCCCTGCTTTTTACGTGCCTGTGATTTTATGATTGAGAAAATATTGTGAAAAAAGAAGAAATTGCTCCTGACAAGCAATTTCTTCTTTTTCCACACTATTATCTACCCTACAGAATGGTTATTTTTCAAATTAAATCCATTTCAAATTTTCGTCTGCAAAACCTTTGAATTTGGACAGGTCCAAAATTTTGAAAAACAGGAAAGGGTTAAGAGTTTTTGTCAGGTCTACAGAATGAACCCATTTTAAAATTGGTAGTTCCAGGGGAAAACACAGGAAAAAGGAGTCACAAGTTTTGGCCTAATTTTCATTAAACTTGGTCAGAATGTTTGTTACAAATATGAAACCTTTATACCATTTGAACGCTCCATTGGAAAAGTAGCTTTAATGACAATTTCTTTGTTTGCAAAACAGGGGCCACAATTTCACCATCACCATTAAAAACCTAATCCATGATACCAATGGCAAACTCAAAGAGAATATTTGTTAAATAATTTCTTCTTTAATTTGAATTTTTCACTATAGAGCACCTGCTGCAGAGCCATGGCAGCCCTCATTTGGAATGCCACTTGGCCAATCTCATGATCAACCTCAGATGTACAAAGGCAGACTATTTTTAAAAATCACGGGAAAACCTTTGAAAAACTTGGTGACGTCAGATAAATGGCGTTTAACCCTATAAACTTTGAGTGAAAACATTGGACGTCGCCTACGCTACTTGTTTAAGTCACTGACGTGAAACCATTGTATCCTTAGATAAACATCTTTAGATTCTTATATAATGGCTGACAAATCTTAATTTTTGTTACATACCCATCTGCCTTATATGCTTCCAAGGCTTGTTGCAGTTTACGGAAATGGCCGAGTGATGTTCCAAATGGGCAGCCCTACACGATGCTGTTGTTGAAGCCTGAATATGATGTTGATTTGTCATATATGCTTTTAAACAGAAAGGGCCAATGGAGTGACACAGTCTCTCCTGGGCTTCTTGTTCACAATTTTAGACTCCGGTTTGAAATGAACGACATTCCCTGCATTTAGGATATCAAAATAGTGCAAACTGTTGGCAAATTATACTTGCTTTGCATGTGCATTTGTGTGCAAAGCAGTATAGTTTTCTGCTTTGTCATCCTGAAAGCAGACCTAGTTGCAGTGGACCATGAAAATTTATGGTGGTACTTTTTGTAAGAAAACGACTTCTTTAATGCTTTTTGGTGGACTATTGAGAAATAATAGTAGATTATCATTTGGTAAACTCACTGCCTAACCAGTAAAATTTTCAAAAACTTACACCCTTTTTAGCTCACCTGAGCACGAAGTGCTCAAGGTGAGCTATTGGGATCGTAGAATGTCCGTCGTCAGTCGTCCGTCGTGCGTCGTCCACAATTTCTTTAAACATCTTCTCCTCCTAAACCAGTGGGCCAATCTTGATGAAACTTGGCAGGGATGTTCCTTGGGTCAAGCTCTACCAAAGTTGTTCAAATAAATGAAATCCACCCTTAACTTTCCCTTTACCCTTAACAAAAAGGGTGAAAATATGAAAATCTTTAAAAATCTTCTCCTACGAAACCAGAAGGCGGACAGCTTTCATATTTGGTATGTAGCATCATCTAGTGGACCTCTACCAAGTTTGTTCATATCAAGACCCTGGGGTCATATTTGGGCTTTGCCCGGGCCTATCCCTTTTTACTTAGAATCAAAGAGCGAAAATCTTTAAAAATCTTCTTCTCTGTAATCAGATGGCAGACAGCTTAAATATTTGGTGTGTAGCATCACCTAGTGGGCCTCTACTAAGTTTGTTCATAACAAGACCCTTGGGTTATATTTGGGCTTTGCACGGGTGCATCCCTTTATCTCTTATGAGCACGAAGGGTAAAAAAATGAAAATCTTCAAAAATCTTCTTCTCTGAAACCAGAGGGCAGACAGCTATTATATTTGGTATGTAGCATCATCTAGTGGACCTCTACCAAGTTTGTTCATATCAAGACCCTGGGGTCATGTTTGGGCTTTGCCCCGGCCCAACCCTTTTTACTTGGAATCAAAGAGTGAAAAATCTTTAAAAATCTTCTCTGTAACCAGATGGCAGACAGCTTTAATATTTGGTGTGTAGCATCACCTAGTGGGCCTCTACCAAGATTGTTAATATCAAGACCCTTGGGTCATATTTGGGCTTTGCACGCGTGCATCCCTTTATCTCTTTTGAGCACGAAGGGTAAAAAAATGAAAATCTTCAAAAATCATCTTCTATTAAACCAGAAGGCAGACAGCTTTCATATTTGGTATGTAGCATCATCTAGTGGACCTCTACCAAGTTTGTTCATATCAAGACTCTAGGATCATATTTTGGCTCCACCTGGGCGCAACCCTTTCAGCTCATCTTAGCATGAAGGGTAAAAAAATGAAAATCTTCACAAATCTTCTTCTCTGAAAGCAGAAGGCAGACAGCTTTCATATTTAGAATGTAATATCATCTTATGGACCTCTTCTTAAGTTTGTTCATATCAAGTACCCTGGGGTCACTTTTGGGGTCCACCCGGTGCATCCCTTTTTAGATAGAATCAAAGAGCAAAAAGGCATATCTGTCTTGCTCTTCGCTGGAAACGTTCCATGGTATTGATCTTAGGCAATTATCTTCTTTTTGACATCTGCCTATCTAATTAATGTGATGTCCCAGGGGTCATAGAGACTCAGGTGAGCGATCTAGGACCATCTTGGTCCTCTTGTTTTGTTCATTTCACCCAATTTGACATTTATCAAAGCAGAGCCCAGAAAGACGTCATTATGAATCTTGCATAGCAATCACATGAACAATGACACGCTTTAAGAAAATTTGTCCTAAAATGTTCACATTTTGTCTCATTTTAACATTAAAAGAATAGAATAAACGTTTGTATTTCGAGTAAGATCTATTTATATTTTCTTTACATTTTCAATCATGGCTCGACCACTTGTGAAACAGAGCTTTTGTTGTTCACTCAATGAAATATAAATTGATCTTTTCAATAAAACAAATGACTATCCTCTATATCGTGTTGAAAGCTGCCAAAATGGGAAGTTAATTCCCTGATCTGATAACTGAATATGACCACCCTGTACTAGCAAGGTTTTGCAGAAGAGGAATGAAGAGAAGGTGAATTAACCCTTGTCATGCTGAACCCGGAATATTTCTGCTTTGGCAGGAGCTATAGACAAACATCAGCCTACACATATGTGCAGTCTGATGTTAGTCTACACCATCTGTTTCTCACTTTCAAACCAAAGTTGTCAATTGATTTAGTTTTTCAAGTAAAAATTGACCTACAATTGGTACCTTCAGTGCTTTTTGCCCATTGATTTTGATGCGAATTTTTAGCCAAAATTTATTCAGCATGACATATAAAGGACATTTGATCTTAATCATAGCTTTTTTTTTTTATTAAGGGTAAAAAGAAAAAGGATATAGAAGATTTTCAATGAATTTTGATTCAATTTTTTAGCTTGTCTGAGTACAAAGTGAGCTATTGTGATCACCCATTGTATGCCCATCTGTCTGTCTGTCCCTCTGTCAACAAATTCTTTGAAATCTCCTCATAAACCACTGGATGAAACAATCTGAATCTTGGCAGGGCTATTCCTTGGGTAAAGCTCTACCAAAAGTGCAAAAGAATTGAAAGCCATCAAAAACTCTGGTTGCCATGGTACTAGAAAGGCTGAAAAATGATGTAAATCTGAGAAAAATTCTTCTCCTAAACCACTTTTCCCATCAATTTGAAAATTAGCAGAGATGGTCCTTGAGTGATGCTCTACTTTGGTTGTTAAAAGAACTCAATTCCATCAAAAACTCTGGTTGCCATGGTACTTGAAAGGCTGAAAATTGATGAAAGTCCTAAAAACAATTCATCTCCTCCTAAAGCACTGGGCCAATCAAACTGAAACTTGACAGGGATGTTCCTTGGGTGAAGCTCTTTATAAATTGTCTAAAGAGTTTAATTCTGTCAAAAACTCTGATTGCCATGGAACAGTTAGGCTAAAAAAATGAAAATCTTTTTAAGTTTCTTCTCCTCCTAATTAAAAAAAACCCTCTGTTGGGTGAAGCTCTAACAAAGATGTTTAAAGAATAAAAAGTACCCGAAGTGGTCTTAGTAGAGGGGATTATCTGTAATTTAATTCCATCAAAAAATCTGTTTTCCATGGTAACAGAAAGGCTGAAATTTGCATAATGTCTTAGAAAAAATTTATCTCCTCTTTATTAATGGGGCTAATCAATTTGAAACATATGGCAGAGTTGCCATCATAGCACAATTGGTAGTGTACTGTCAAACTGTCAATCTAGAGGTCCAAGGTTTGACCCAAAACGGTGGCACTCATTCTTTCCAACTATTTGTCTCCCACCAATGGTTCAATGATCGTAGACTTAGGTGGGATAGCAGCTGGAGGCTAGGAAAGGATGTATTGGTAGTACAAGTCTGAGAAATACCAGGAACTCATTGTTAGGTGCTCCAGAGTCCGCGATATAACTAAAAAAATGGAAAGCGGTCTAAAACCCCATTTAATCAATCATTTGAAACATGGCAGAGGTGTTCTTTGGTGAAGACTAAAACTTGGAACTCACATACTCAAGTGAAAGATAATCTTTTCTGATTGGTAGAAGTCAAACAGTTGTTCTTGATGAAGACAAGTTGGATGAAGTACCAGTTACCTCAGGCGTGCCCCAAGGGCCAGTCCTGGGCCCACTATTCTTCCTTGTTTATATAAACCAGCTACCTCAATCTGTCTCTAAATCTCAAGTCCGCCTCTTTGCAGATGACACTGCTATCTATCTTACAATCAATTCTCCTTCTGACCCTGAAGCTCTTCAAAGAGATCTGGATGCACTGCAGGTATGGGAACAAGCCTGGGACATGGAGTTTAATACTTCCAAATGCCAAGTGCTGCATGTCACAAGAAGCAAAAACCCAATCATGCACAAGTATTATCTCCATGACTAGGCCTTAGAAACTGTTCCGCATGCAAGATACCTGGGCCTTGATCTATCTTCTGACCTGAACTTCTCGGCCCACATCACAAGAATTACTGCAGCTTCAAATAGGTTTCTTTGCTTTCTAAAACGAAATATCACCACTAAGACGGAGAGAGTCATAGAATTTGCATAAATGTCTCTGGTCCGCCCACAGCTGGAATATGCTTCCACTGTGTGGACCCCTGTTATGTTCTAGCAATAGCATTACAGCTACATCAGTTTATGGTAACATTACGTACAGCTCCTTGTTATTTTAATTAATACAATGTCCGGTCCTGGATAGTTAGAGTTTGTTAATAAAGCAGTAAACACCATCTATGTGTTGTTCTACATCCAACCCTAGGTTATAACATCTGGCGACGAGGATTAAAACGATTAAAAACGATTTAAAATGTTTTAAGGATACATACGGACTAGCGCAATACGTTAACTTTATAAAGTGGATGGATTACGATACTTTATAATTAAATACGTGAAAGGATGGCTTTCAGTAATTTACCGAACTTTCCGTCATTTGAGGTGGACGCGGATAAGTCAAATTGTGGAACCAGATGGGAAAAATGGGTTCAAGGCTAGAAAACCTGTTTGTTGGATTAAATATCGCTGAAGAGGCACAAAAGAGAGCTCTTTTACTTCACTATGCGGGTGAGAAAGTCTTTGATATATATGAAGCTCAAAAAGGCGACGACGACGGCACGACTTACGATGGAGCGAAAGAGGTTTTGGATACATATTTCGCCCCACAAAAGAATGTGCAGATGGAAATTTATACGTTTAGGTGTCATAAACAACAGGAATACCAGAGTTTAGATGAATTTGTCATGGAATTAAGAACTCTTGCTAAAAACTGTGACTTTGAGAATGTGGACAAGGAAATATTACAGCAAGTTATTCAGAACTGTCGTTCTAACCAATTACGGAGAAGGGCGTTAAGGGAACCCGACAAAGGTTTGCAAGATATTTTAACTTTGGGCAGAATGCTAGAACTTTCCGAAAAACAAGCCTCAGAAATCGAAACAGAGAGAAATCCAGTTAACTCAGTAAATCGAGGTAAGGGAAAATTTCGCAAGCCTCTCCCAAAAAGCAAGATGACACCAAATACCAAAAAAGGACATAGGACAACGCCTAAACATAAGTCACGTGATGATGCCGCAAATCTATGTAGGAATTGTGGGTACGAATTTCCGCACACGACAGCGCCTTGTCCAGCTAAAGGGAAAACCTGTAACCTATGTAAAAGGATGAATCACTTTGCTCGATGCTGCAGGAATCGTGGGAAAAAAGTAAATGAGGTGACAGACCCAGAACTACAGTCAAGTTCGGAAGACGAGTTCAGTTACAACATTTCGGTTAACAGTGTTTGTAATTCCAAGTCACCCAAAACAGAAATAATACTTAACAATACTCAGATTAAGGCGACTATTGACACAGGATCGAGTGTTAATATAATAGATGAAAGAGCCTTCGCTACTCTAGGAAAACCTAAGTTGCAAACAAGACACTTGCCGAGACTAATTCCTTACGGTGGTGGACAAACTCTCAAAGTTCTCGGAAGTTGCAAACTCACGACAGAGAAAAATAATAAAATTATGGTAGAGAAATTCTTCTTAGTTAAAGGAAATTATGGCACTTTATTGGGTTACGAGACAGCTAGTGCTCTCGGAGTTGTGAAAATTGTGCAACCTATCAATACGTCTGACTCTATCGAAACAAAATATCCTGGCATATACAAAGGCATAGGAAGGTTAAAAGGACAAACAGTTAAACTACACATCAATAAAGATGTTAAACCGGTAGCCCAGAAAAATCGAAGGACACCTTTTCACTTAAGGCACAAAGTTGAAAAGGAGATTAAGAAGCTCTTGGATGACGACATTATTGAAGAAGTCAAAAATCAATCGACACCATGGGTCTCAGCAATTGTGACCCCGCCGAAGAAAAATGGGGATGTTCGCATTTGTATTGACATGCGCGAGGCAAACAAGGCTATTGAAAGAGAAAGACACCCCATGCCGACGATCGACGAGCTAATTCACGATCTAAATGGAGCTACGGTCTTCAGTAAGCTAGATCTTGCTTCAGGATACAATCAGTTGGTCTTAGACGAAGAATCGAGACCGATTACCACATTCATTACGCATCTTGGATTATTCAGATACAAACGACTGAATTTCGGTACAAATTCAGCTTCTGAAGTATTTCAGAAAACAATAAGTACGGTGATACAGGGGATAAACGGTGCGAAAAATATCTCAGATGATATTCTGGTGTACGGAAAATCGAAAAAGGAACATGACATTGCACTTGATATGGTATTCAAGGCATTACATAACAGTGGTCTAACGTTAAACAAAAAGAAGTGTGAATTCGACAAATCAAACGTAACGTTCTTCGGAGTAGTCTTTGGAGGTTCCGGAATATCTCCAGACCCAATCAAAGTGGAGGCAATCAAACAAATGGAAAGACCAGCAAATGTGTCAGAATTACGTAGTTTCTTGGGCATGACAGCTTATTGCTCTAGATTTATTAAGAATTACGCTTCAGTTACGGAACCGTTACGGAAGCTAACGCATAAAGAGGTCGAATGGTCTTGGGACGAAAGTCAGCAAAATGCTTTCGAAAAACTGAAAAACGAACTTTCCAGTGAAACGGTTATCACATACTTTGATCCAAATCGGAACATTGAACTCATTACGGACGCATCGCCAGTAGGAATATCTGGTATATTAACTCAAGAAGGCAAAGTCGTAGCATACGCTAGTCGCGCGTTAACTCAAACCGAGACGAGATACAGCCAAACAGAAAGAGAAGCACTTGCAATTGTATGGGCATGTGAACACTTCAGCATGTATCTAAAAGGTGCGCCATGTTTTATAGTTGTCACCGATCATAAGCCATTGACGACTATTTGGACAAAGAAACAACCGCCGTTACGCATTGAACGTTGGGGATTACGTTTACAACCGTTCAAACTAAAAATTGAATATAGGCCTGGAAAAGACAATCCATCAGATTACATTTCACGTCACCCTTTGAAAATCGATCAGGATACTCGAAATCTAGCCGAGGAATACGTAGCATTTGTGTGTGAGGAGTCGGTTCCAAATGCGATGACTATGGACGAAATCAAAAATGCGTCAATCAATGACCAAACAATACAAAAAGCTATTGAATATACGAAATCTGGCAAATGGTACGAATTAAAGACACTTGAGGACAACGATGACATTAATTTGGAGGAACTACTTTCGTTGAGAAATGTTAAAGACGAACTTACTGTTCATTGTGACACTGTTCTTTTGAAAAACGGCAAAATCGTTATGCCAAAGTCGTTACGATCAAAAGCAATCAAATTAGGCCACGAGGGACATCAAGGATTATCGCGAACAAAAAGTTTTATACGTTCAAAGGTATGGTTTCCGAATCTCAACGCTGAAATCGAACACGCGATTCAGGGATGTATGGCGTGTCAGGCCAATACAAAGGAGTCGAAGCCGAGGGAGCCGCTTAGAATGTCTGAAATGCCTTCTGGTCCCTGGCAAAACCTCAGTGCCGACTTCTGTGGTCCGTTAGATACGGGAGAATTTCTGTTGGTAATAATAGATGAATATTCGCGATACCCAGTTGTGGAAATTATTAAATCAGTTTCTGCTAATTCTGTGATTCCTGTAATAGATAAGGTTTTATCTGTGTTTGGTGTGCCGGTAGTGATGAAAACGGATAACGGTAGTCCGTTCAATAGCCATCAGTTTAAAAGCTATGCTAAGAATATGGGTTTTGTGCACAGGAAAATTACACCATTGTGGCCAAGGGCAAATGCTCAGGCAGAATCATTTAATAAGCCATTAATGAAAAGTGTGAGATCTGCAAAGTTAGAAGGGAAAAAATGGAAAGAAGAAATGTTCAGATTTCTCAGGCAATACAGAGCAACACCTCATACTGTAACAGGTTACTCTCCTTTTCGTTTATTATTTCAGCGTGAGGCGAGAACTCGCTTGCCACAGGCAGTTGTAACCAACGAAAATAGGGTTAACATTGATGAACATGCAAGGACAAATGACGAAAAAAGCAAATCCTATAGCAAATCATATCAAGATAACAAAAATCGAGCGGTCGATAAGAATATCGCACTTGGAGATAAAGTCTTGCTCTGTAATGGCGATAAATCTAAAATGAATACAAGCTACAAACCAATTCCATATAAGGTCATAAATAAAAAAGGTCCAATGATTACTGTTGAAAATAATGGTCATAGGGTAACTAGAAATTCTTCATATATGAAAAAGGTTTCTGATAAACTCTCTGGTCCGAAACATTTCACAGTGGAGGAGAATGACTTAATGGAAGACGAAGGGTTTGAGAACGTTATAGATACTGGAACTGATAAAATCTTGAATGAAAGGCCAATTCGGATTCGACGTTCGCCAAAGTATTTAGACGATTACGTGTGGAAAGGAAAACGTTAAAAACAGACATACTGTTATTTGTTTCGAGTTAAGAAAGAGAATAAGAAAAAATACTAGTGTTAATAATTTGGTTTCTAAAGTTTTTGTCTGGTAAAGATCTAACTCATTTCATTGCTAAACTACAGTACGTTTCTATTACCGTTCTGAAAATATGACACTCTACAGAATTTTTAGAAAAACGAAAAAGTGAATGGACTGAACATTAAAAGTGTTATGATATATTGGACAATTATTAATCATGTATATTCATATCATATATTCATAAAATAAGGTGTTTGTTTTATTCGAAAAGGTTTAGTCTTAAAGTAATCTTAAGAAATTGGTTCGGTCAGGTAAAAGTACTGTACAATATTTGATAAGCGTAACACCCAGTTTACTCAGGATTGGAATGTTTTGTTTATCAAATTAACTGTCATTAATGGTATCATATCGCATTGTCTGCTAAACAATAGGGTGCTCAGATTTTATAGGCTAGTTCATAAAATGTATTCCACAAATCAAGCCGAAACTTTTGTGTTGGATTACACAAACATTTGGTAAAAATTGTGTTTATCATCATTTTCAACAATTGTGCGACTGTTTTAAATTTAGTCAAATTTTATCTAACTTGGGGATGGATGTTATGTTCTAGCAATAGCATTACAGCTACATCTATTTATGGTAACATTACGTACAGCTCCTTGTTATTTTAATTAATACAATGTCCGGTCCTGGATAGTTAGAGTTTGTTAATAAAGCAGTAAACACCATCTATGTGTTGTTCTACATCCAACCCTAGGTTATAACAACCCCCCACACCAAATCCAATATTAAAAAGGCGGAACAGGTCCAAAGAAGAGCCATCAGGTGGGTCAAGCAAGATTATTCCCCTCTTTCAAGTGTTGCAGCCATGCAGGATGATTTGGGGTGGAGGTCTCTTTAGCATCGCAGGATTGACGCCAGACTTATCATGTTTTATGATATATATCACAACATTGTTGCAATTAAACTTCCATTATATATCTATGCACCAACCAGATTAACTAAGACATATGCACCCTCTTTTTCTACGACAAATCCAGATTAACTCTGATTACATCAAATATTCATTCCAGCCTCACTCTATTAGCCTTTGGAACCAGTTACCCTGTCATATCGCCACACTCTATGAGTTAGATCAGTTTAAGAGAGCTGTGGCAGGTATTCAATATTAGTCTGGAGGTGATTGTTTTTAACTATAGATCTTTTACTCCACTCTCACTTACTAACATTTTAAACCAATACTTTACTTTATCTACTTTCACTTATCTGACATGTCAGATCTTTACTTTTATTTCTTTCACTTTACTGACATTCCATTCACATTTTTCCTGTCTATAACACTCGAGAGAGGGGTGGACAGTATCCAGAGATAGATAGAGATAGATATAGGACCATCATAGCCCTCTTGTTTTCCACTGTAAGATCAAAAGGCTTTATCTTACAATGAGTGAACAAAAAATCTTTATTTCTATGAGTGATGGAACTGCAAAAGAAAGTGTAGCATTTAAAATGTGATTATCTTATTCCATTAGTGCAAAAATGACATGAAATGTGGAAATAACTTGAAAGATTGTTTCTTAACAGTTGACTATTTCACAGGAGATTGCATTGCAACGTGTATCATGACATCATTGTATGGCATCAAAGAATTATTGTCTTATTGGCAAATCAGAACAACCAAAGAATTATTGAATAATTTGGTCAGTCATAATGATCGCAGTACAAGCAAAATGTAAATACAGTTTTGTCTTTGTAATGTTAAGACATATTGTGCTACTATAGAAATAAGAAAAGTACAATTTATCAAAAAAAATTTTTTTTTGCATCCCTCCGTAATACAAAACTTATTCAGGAAATAAATAAAACTTCAAAGAAAAAAAGTGAATTTCTAGTCTAACTTTCCTCTAAGAATCCAGTCTATAAAAATAAAACAACAACAACACGCAACTCGAGACTTTTCTTCTTTCAGCCGAAACAGGGTATTTCGCAGAACATAATTGAAATTTTTTTTAATAACAAATTACTAATGTTTTATTGCGAACATTTAAGGAATTGTTTTTGACTTTCAGTTGTAGATGGTTTTAGAAATAAGATTTATAATGGGTTTTCGTGTTGTAATTTTCCATACTTATGGTCTAAGGGAACTAATTCATTTCCAACCACTCTGGTAGAAAACTTCAGGGAAACTCCGGTCCATATTCTCAAATGTTGAAGGAGATCTCTGATTGGTCAATATTATTGAAATCCAAAATTGTTTGTATATTTTTCAGCGATTATAATCCGTTGTTGAAATACAATCGAAAAATTAAAGATTTTAAACTATTTTCTGAGTCCAAAAGCTATTTTTAAACATGGGTATATTTTTTTGAGGGGCCGGTTAAAACAGCTTCGCGGTAAGGGTCATCTCAAAAATGGCCCGAAAAGTCGTAGAGAAAAGGGATCATGCCATACTAATTTTCAATTCATTTCATGCGCAAATGAACGGGCCTCAATTTAAGACAGGTTTGATCACTCTCGCAAACTCTTGGACTGAGCTATGACCGGAAAGGTTATAATGGCCGATAACAGAAAATGAATTAGTTCCCTTATACCTAAATGGTAAATATGCAAATAAGTGCATGTTCTCTTATTAATGGTCTTGTAAGAGTTACTTCGTCCGCTTAGAGTTTTTATTTTAGGTTACTTAATCACCTAATATCGAGAAAAATAATCTTTAAAAGATATGTCAAGCTAAATGGGCCAATTCGGTATTCATTTAGTGCTTTTTGACAGTAAAAACACCACGCTCGCGGGACAATAGCACCCATTTCTTGCATTTTTTAGTCATTGAATGTGTGTCAGTGCCTTACATTCTTTGCATGCATATATTGCAAAATAGTTTTCTTTTAGTTTGACGGTCGATTTTTGTACCCGGAAGTAATTAGGACTATTACGTAATAAGATAAACTTAATCTTGGGCCGTCTCTAGAAGGAAAAATCTACTCCACTGGTTCGTCGTAACTTGATTTTGATTGGATATTTTTAAGTCACAAACAACAAAAATTTATTTTAAGGGTAGAACTAAAGAAAACCGAACAAAATCCGGTCTAATTTAACACTTTTTGACAGAAACGTTGGAAAAAAATAACATTTTTGACAAAAAATATATGAAAAAATAAAATTTCAACAAAAGATAAGGGTTAAATTTACAAATAAATCCGTGTTGAATTATATCGGATTTGCAAAATATGCGCTTTAAGTATTCATTGAAACAAAATAATAGACAATAGTGAAAAGAGAATGGTATTTTTGGAATATTTTTAGTTAATTTCGGCTTTTTTGCCGGGGGGGGGGGTCAACCAAGTTGATGTTTGCCTGGCTGGAGTGAAAGATAAGCGCTAATTTTCAAAAACTACTCAACCAATTGCACTTTTTTTTCTTAAATGTGGCAAACAACATTTTTTTATGTTATTATATTCTTAATTTGGATTAGTTATACAGTAAAAATATATCATTAGCCCCAAAATAAGAGAAAAGAAGATTTTTTTGCACAGAAAGATAAGGGTTTTTTGATAATAATTTGCAACCGAAAACAAACATTTTGCGCGAGGTGTCTCAAAATAGTGCAATGCACTCTGGAAAACATTATCTTGTAAAGAAAACACAGTTTGAATGTTATGGGGCTATGTCCGGCGCGTTTTAACCGCTCAGAGAGATGGCTTTTTAACTTTAACAGGGTTAAGGGAGTTCGTTGATTTTTCAAAACCTATTTGACCGATTTCTTTGATTTTTTGCATGGTTATCAGGTATATGCTTGTGTAATATTCCATGTGTTACATTGAGGAATTAGCTGATAAACAAACACCGTGTAGGCTGAAAAAGGCAAAAAATCGTAAATTTCTTATGAAAGATAAGGGTTACGACAAAAGAAAATCCACGAAAAATAGAAAATGACAATTTTCACCCGCAAAACACCATTAAATGCATTGCAAAGAAGATATTTAATTAGATTGTGATGAAAAAGTACTTCTAAATAGAAAACAACCTTCAGTTTTTGTGTGTAGAAAACTCACGTTTTTCAAAGAACAAATTTACGCTTGGGACTATATTTGATGTGAATTTTTCCCCGACCGGGTTAAGGGTAACGACCATTACTCATTAACCATAACACGTAAGCGCCTGAAATTTTCAGATTTAATCCAAAAAAGGTAATTGTACGTAAATATGTGCAATTTTTATATTTCATTGGCAAAAAAATTCTTCTTTAGGTCTAAGGGAACTAATTCATTTCCAACCACTCTGGTAGAAAACTTTAGGGGAACTCCGGTCCATATTCTCAAATGTTGAAGGAGATCTCTGATTGGTCAATATTATTGAAATCCAAAATTGTTTGTATATTTTTCAGCGATTATAATCCGTTGTTGAAATACAATCGAAAAATTAAAGATTTTAAACTATTTTCCGAGTCCAAAAGCTATTTTTAAACATGGGTATATTTTTTTGAGGGGCCGGTTAAAACAGCTTCGCGGTAAGGGTCATCTCAAAAATGGCCCGAAAAGTCGTAGAGAAAAGGGATCATGCCATACTAATTTTCAATTCATTTCATGCGCAATGAACGGGCCTCAATTTAAGACAGGTTTGATCACTCTCGCAAACTCTTGGACTGAGCTATGACCGGAAAGGTTATAATGGCCGATAACAGAAAATGAATTAGTTCCCTTATACCTAAATGGTAAATATGCAAATAAGTGCATGTTCTCTTATTAATGGTCTTGTAAGAGTTACTTCGTCCGCTTAGAGTTTTTATTTTAGGTTACTTAATCACCTAATATCGAGAAAAATAATCTTTAAAAGATATGTCAAGCTAAATGGGCCAATTCGGTATTCATTTAGTGCTTTTTGACAGTAAAAACACCACGCTCGCGGGACAATAGCACCCATTTCTTGCATTTTTTAGTCATTGAATGTGTGTCAGTGCCTTACATTCTTTGCATGCATATATTGCAAAATAGTTTTCTTTTAGTTTGACGGTCGATTTTTGTACCCGGAAGTAATTAGGACTATTACGTAATAAGATAAACTTAATCTTGGGCCGTCTCTAGAAGGAAAAATCTACTCCACTGGTTCGTCGTAACTTGATTTTGATTGGATATTTTTAAGTCACAAACAACAAAAATTTATTTTAAGGGTAGAACTAAAGAAAACCGAACAAAATCCGGTCTAATTTAACACTTTTTGACAGAAACGTTGGAAAAAAATAACATTTTTGACAAAAAATATATGAAAAAATAAAATTTCAACAAAAGATAAGGGTTAATTTTACAAATAAATCCGTGTTGAATTATATCGGATTTGCAAAATATGCGCTTTAAGTATTCATTGAAACAAAATAATAGACAATAGTGAAAAGAGAATGGTATTTTTGGAATATTTTTAGTTAATTTCGGCTTTTTTGCCGGGGGGGGGGGGGGGTCAACCAAGTTGATGTTTGCCTGGCTGGAGTGAAAGATAAGCGCTAATTTTCAAAAACTACTCAACCAATTGCACTTTTTTTTCTTAAATGTGGCAAACAACATTTTTTTATGTTATTATATTCTTAATTTGGATTAGTTATACAGTAAAAATATATCATTAGCCCCAAAATAAGAGAAAAGAAGATTTTTTTGCACAGAAAGATAAGGGTTTTTTGATAATAATTTGCAACCGAAAACAAACATTTTGCGCGAGGTGTCTCAAAATAGTGCAATGCACTCTGGAAAACATTATCTTGTAAAGAAAACACAGTTTGAATGTTATGGGGCTATGTCCGGCGCGTTTTAACCGCTCAGAGAGATGGCTTTTTAACTTTAACAGGGTTAAGGGAGTTCGTTGATTTTTCAAAACCTATTTGACCGATTTCTTTGATTTTTTGCATGGTTATCAGGTATATGCTTGTGTAATATTCCATGTGTTACATTGAGGAATTAGCTGATAAACAAACACCGTGTAGGCTGAAAAAGGCAAAAAATCGTAAATTTCTTATGAAAGATAAGGGTTACGACAAAAGAAAATCCACGAAAAATAGAAAATGACAATTTTCACCCGCAAAACACCATTAAATGCATTGCAAAGAAGATATTTAATTAGATTGTGATGAAAAAGTACTTCTAAATAGAAAACAACCTTCAGTTTTTGTGTGTAGAAAACTCACGTTTTTCAAAGAACAAATTTACGCTTGGGACTATATTTGATGTGAATTTTTCCCCGACCGGGTTAAGGGTAACGACCATTACTCATTAACCATAACACGTAAGCGCCTGAAATTTTCAGATTTAATCCAAAAAAGGTAATTGTACGTAAATATGTGCAATTTTTATATTTCATTGGCAAAAAAATTCTTCTTTAGGTCTAAGGGAACTAATTCATTTCCAACCACTCTGGTAGAAAACTTTAGGGGAACTCCGGTCCATATTCTCAAATGTTGAAGGAGATCTCTGATTGGTCAATATTATTGAAATCCAAAATTGTTTGTATATTTTTCAGCGATTATAATCCGTTGTTGAAATACAATCGAAAAATTAAAGATTTTAAACTATTTTCCGAGTCCAAAAGCTATTTTTAAACATGGGTATATTTTTTTGAGGGGCCGGTTAAAACAGCTTCGCGGTAAGGGTCATCTCAAAAATGGCCCGAAAAGTCGTAGAGAAAAGGGATCATGCCATACTAATTTTCAATTCATTTCATGAGCAAATGAACGGGCCTCAATTTAAGACAGGTTTGATCACTCTCGCAAACTCTTGGACTGAGCTATGACCGGAAAGGTTATAATGGCCGATAACAGAAAATGAATTAGTTCCCTTATACCTAAATGGTAAATATGCAAATAAGTGCATGTTCTCTTATTAATGGTCTTGTAAGAGTTACTTCGTCCGCTTAGAGTTTTTATTTTAGGTTACTTAATCACCTAATATCGAGAAAAATAATCTTTAAAAGATATGTCAAGGTAAATGGGCCAATTCGGTATTCATTTAGTGCTTTTTGACAGTAAAAACACCACGCTCGCGGGACAATAGCACCCATTTCTTGCATTTTTTAGTCATTGAATGTGTGTCAGTGCCTTACATTCTTTGCATGCATATATTGCAAAATAGTTTTCTTTTAGTTTGACGGTCGATTTTTGTACCCGGAAGTAATTAGGACTATTACGTAATAAGATAAACTTAATCTTGGGCCGTCTCTAGAAGGAAAAATCTACTCCACTGGTTCGTCGTAACTTGATTTTGATTGGATATTTTTAAGTCACAAACAACAAAAATTTATTTTAAGGGTAGAACTAAAGAAAACCGAACAAAATCCGGTCTAATTTAACACTTTTTGACAGAAACGTTGGAAAAAAATAACATTTTTGACAAAAAATATATGAAAAAATAAAATTTCAACAAAAGATAAGGGTTAATTTTACAAATAAATCCGTGTTGAATTATATCGGATTTGCAAAATATGCGCTTTAAGTATTCATTGAAACAAAATAATAGACAATAGTGAAAAGAGAATGGTATTTTTGGAATATTTTTAGTTAATTTCGGCTTTTTTGCCGGGGGGGGGGGGGGGGGTCAACCAAGTTGATGTTTGCCTGGCTGGAGTGAAAGATAAGCGCTAATTTTCAAAAACTACTCAACCAATTGCACTTTTTTTTCTTAAATGTGGCAAACAACATTTTTTTATGTTATTATATTCTTAATTTGGATTAGTTATACAGTAAAAATATATCATTAGCCCCAAAATAAGAGAAAAGAAGATTTTTTTGCACAGAAAGATAAGGGTTTTTTGATAATAATTTGCAACCGAAAACAAACATTTTGCGCGAGGTGTCTCAAAATAGTGCAATTCACTCTGGAAAACATTATCTTGTAAAGAAAACACAGTTTGAATGTTATGGGGCTATGTCCGGCGCGTTTTAACCGCTCAGAGAGATGGCTTTTTAACTTTAACAGGGTTAAGGGAGTTCGTTGATTTTTCAAAACCTATTTGACCGATTTCTTTGATTTTTTGCATGGTTATCAGGTATATGCTTGTGTAATATTCCATGTGTTACATTGAGGAATTAGCTGATAAACAAACACCGTGTAGGCTGAAAAAGGCGAAAAATCGTAAATTTCTTATGAAAGATAAGGGTTACGACAAAAGAAAATCCACGAAAAATAGAAAATGACAATTTTCACCCGCAAAACACCATTAAATGCATTGCAAAGAAGATATTTAATTAGATTGTGATGAAAAAGTACTTCTAAATAGAAAACAACCTTCAGTTTTTGTGTGTAGAAAACTCACGTTTTTCAAAGAACAAATTTACGCTTGGGACTATATTTGATGTGAATTTTTCCCCGACCGGGTTAAGGGTAACGACCATTACTCATTAACCATAACACGTAAGCGCCTGAAATTTTCAGATTTAATCCAAAAAAGGTAATTGTACGTAAATATGTGCAATTTTTATATTTCATTGGCAAAAAAATTCTTCTTTAGGTCTAAGGGAACTAATTCATTTCCAACCACTCTGGTAGAAAACTTTAGGGGAACTCCGGTCCATATTCTCAAATGTTGAAGGAGATCTCTGATTGGTCAATATTATTGAAATCCAAAATTGTTTGTATATTTTTCAGCGATTATAATCCGTTGTTGAAATACAATCGAAAAATTAAAGATTTTAAACTATTTTCCGAGTCCAAAAGCTATTTTTAAACATGGGTATATTTTTTTGAGGGGCCGGTTAAAACAGCTTCGCGGTAAGGGTCATCTCAAAAATGGCCCGAAAAGTCGTAGAGAAAAGGGATCATGCCATACTAATTTTCAATTCATTTCATGCGCAAATGAACGGGCCTCAATTTAAGACAGGTTTGATCACTCTCGCAAACTCTTGGACTGAGCTATGACCGGAAAGGTTATAATGGCCGATAACAGAAAATGAATTAGTTCCCTTATACCTAAATGGTAAATATGCAAATAAGTGCATGTTCTCTTATTAATGGTCTTGTAAGAGTTACTTCGTCCGCTTAGAGTTTTTATTTTAGGTTACTTAATCACCTAATATCGAGAAAAATAATCTTTAAAAGATATGTCAAGCTAAATGGGCCAATTCGGTATTCATTTAGTGCTTTTTGACAGTAAAAACACTACGCTCGCGGGACAATAGCACCCATTTCTTGCATTTTTTAGTCATTGAATGTGTGTCAGTGCCTTACATTCTTTGCATGCATATATTGCAAAATAGTTTTCTTTTAGTTTGACGGTCGATTTTTGTACCCGGAAGTAATTAGGACTATTACGTAATAAGATAAACTTAATCTTGGGCCGTCTCTAGAAGGAAAAATCTACTCCACTGGTTCGTCGTAACTTGATTTTGATTGGATATTTTTAAGTCACAAACAACAAAAATTTATTTTAAGGGTAGAACTAAAGAAAACCGAACAAAATCCGGTCTAATTTAACACTTTTTGACAGAAACGTTGGAAAAAAATAACATTTTTGACAAAAAATATATGAAAAAATAAAATTTCAACAAAAGATAAGGGTTAAATTTACAAATAAATCCGTGTTGAATTATATCGGATTTGCAAAATATGCGCTTTAAGTATTCATTGAAACAAAATAATAGACAATAGTGAAAAGAGAATGGTATTTTTGGAATATTTTTAGTTAATTTCGGCTTTTTTGCCGGGGGGGGGGGTCAACCAAGTTGATGTTTGCCTGGCTGGAGTGAAAGATAAGCGCTAATTTTCAAAAACTACTCAACCAATTGCACTTTTTTTTCTTAAATGTGGCAAACAACATTTTTTTATGTTATTATATTCTTAATTTGGATTAGTTATACAGTAAAAATATATCATTAGCCCCAAAATAAGAGAAAAGAAGATTTTTTTGCACAGAAAGATAAGGGTTTTTTGATAATAATTTGCAACCGAAAACAAACATTTTGCGCGAGGTGTCTCAAAATAGTGCAATGCACTCTGGAAAACATTATCTTGTAAAGAAAACACAGTTTGAATGTTATGGGGCTATGTCCGGCGAGTTTTAACCGCTCAGAGAGATGGCTTTTTAACTTTAACAGGGTTAAGGGAGTTCGTTGATTTTTCAAAACCTATTTGACCGATTTCTTTGATTTTTTGCATGGTTATCAGGTATATGCTTGTGTAATATTCCATGTGTTACATTGAGGAATTAGCTGATAAACAAACACCGTGTAGGCTGAAAAAGGCAAAAAATCGTAAATTTCTTATGAAAGATAAGGGTTACGACAAAAGAAAATCCACGAAAAATAGAAAATGACAATTTTCACCCGCAAAACACCATTAAATGCATTGCAAAGAAGATATTTAATTAGATTGTGATGAAAAAGTACTTCTAAATAGAAAACAACCTTCAGTTTTTGTGTGTAGAAAACTCACGTTTTTCAAAGAACAAATTTACGCTTGGGACTATATTTGATGTGAATTTTTCCCCGACCGGGTTAAGGGTAACGACCATTACTCATTAACCATAACACGTAAGCGCCTGAAATTTTCAGATTTAATCCAAAAAAGGTAATTGTACGTAAATATGTGCAATTTTTATATTTCATTGGCAAAAAAATTCTTCTTTAGGTCTAAGGGAACTAATTCATTTCCAACCACTCTGGTAGAAAACTTTAGGGGAACTCCGGTCCATATTCTCAAATGTTGAAGGAGATCTCTGATTGGTCAATATTATTGAAATCCAAAATTGTTTGTATATTTTTCAGCGATTATAATCCGTTGTTGAAATACAATCGAAAAATTAAAGATTTTAAACTATTTTCCGAGTCCAAAAGCTATTTTTAAACATGGGTATATTTTTTTGAGGGGCCGGTTAAAACAGCTTCGCGGTAAGGGTCATCTCAAAAATGGCCCGAAAAGTCGTAGAGAAAAGGGATCATGCCATACTAATTTTCAATTCATTTCATGCGCAATGAACGGGCCTCAATTTAAGACAGGTTTGATCACTCTCGCAAACTCTTGGACTGAGCTATGACCGGAAAGGTTATAATGGCCGATAACAGAAAATGAATTAGTTCCCTTATACCTAAATGGTAAATATGCAAATAAGTGCATGTTCTCTTATTAATGGTCTTGTAAGAGTTACTTCGTCCGCTTAGAGTTTTTATTTTAGGTTACTTAATCACCTAATATCGAGAAAAATAATCTTTAAAAGATATGTCAAGCTAAATGGGCCAATTCGGTATTCATTTAGTGCTTTTTGACAGTAAAAACACCACGCTCGCGGGACAATAGCACCCATTTCTTGCATTTTTTAGTCATTGAATGTGTGTCAGTGCCTTACATTCTTTGCATGCATATATTGCAAAATAGTTTTCTTTTAGTTTGACGGTCGATTTTTGTACCCGGAAGTAATTAGGACTATTACGTAATAAGATAAACTTAATCTTGGGCCGTCTCTAGAAGGAAAAATCTACTCCACTGGTTCGTCGTAACTTGATTTTGATTGGATATTTTTAAGTCACAAACAACAAAAATTTATTTTAAGGGTAGAACTAAAGAAAACCGAACAAAATCCGGTCTAATTTAACACTTTTTGACAGAAACGTTGGAAAAAAATAACATTTTTGACAAAAAATATATGAAAAAATAAAATTTCAACAAAAGATAAGGGTTAATTTTACAAATAAATCCGTGTTGAATTATATCGGATTTGCAAAATATGCGCTTTAAGTATTCATTGAAACAAAATAATAGACAATAGTGAAAAGAGAATGGTATTTTTGGAATATTTTTAGTTAATTTCGGCTTTTTTGCCGGGGGGGGGGGGGGGGGGGGGGTCAACCAAGTTGATGTTTGCCTGGCTGGAGTGAAAGATAAGCGCTAATTTTCAAAAACTACTCAACCAATTGCACTTTTTTTTCTTAAATGTGGCAAACAACATTTTTTTATGTTATTATATTCTTAATTTGGATTAGTTATACAGTAAAAATATATCATTAGCCCCAAAATAAGAGAAAAGAAGATTTTTTTTGCACAGAAAGATAAGGGTTTTTTGATAATAATTTGCAACCGAAAACAAACATTTTGCGCGAGGTGTCTCAAAATAGTGCAATGCACTCTGGAAAACATTATCTTGTAAAGAAAACACAGTTTGAATGTTATGGGGCTATGTCCGGCGCGTTTTAACCGCTCAGAGAGATGGCTTTTTAACTTTAACAGGGTTAAGGGAGTTCGTTGATTTTTCAAAACCTATTTGACCGATTTCTTTGATTTTTTGCATGGTTATCAGGTATATGCTTGTGTAATATTCCATGTGTTACATTGAGGAATTAGCTGATAAACAAACACCGTGTAGGCTGAAAAAGGCAAAAAATCGTAAATTTCTTATGAAAGATAAGGGTTACGACAAAAGAAAATCCACGAAAAATAGAAAATGACAATTTTCACCCGCAAAACACCATTAAATGCATTGCAAAGAAGATATTTAATTAGATTGTGATGAAAAAGTACTTCTAAATAGAAAACAACCTTCAGTTTTTGTGTGTAGAAAACTCACGTTTTTCAAAGAACAAATTTACGCTTGGGACTATATTTGATGTGAATTTTTCCCCGACCGGGTTAAGGGTAACGACCATTACTCATTAACCATAACACGTAAGCGCCTGAAATTTTCAGATTTAATCCAAAAAAGGTAATTGTACGTAAATATGTGCAATTTTTATATTTCATTGGCAAAAAAATTCTTCTTTAGGTCTAAGGGAACTAATTCATTTCCAACCACTCTGGTAGAAAACTTTAGGGGAACTCCGGTCCATATTCTCAAATGTTGAAGGAGATCTCTGATTGGTCAATATTATTGAAATCCAAAATTGTTTGTATATTTTTCAGCGATTATAATCCGTTGTTGAAATACAATCGAAAAATTAAAGATTTTAAACTATTTTCCGAGTCCAAAAGCTATTTTTAAACATGGGTATATTTTTTTGAGGGGCCGGTTAAAACAGCTTCGCGGTAAGGGTCATCTCAAAAATGGCCCGAAAAGTCGTAGAGAAAAGGGATCATGCCATACTAATTTTCAATTCATTTCATGCGCAAATGAACGGGCCTCAATTTAAGACAGGTTTGATCACTCTCGCAAACTCTTGGACTGAGCTATGACCGGAAAGGTTATAATGGCCGATAACAGAAAATGAATTAGTTCCCTTATACCTAAATGGTAAATATGCAAATAAGTGCATGTTCTCTTATTAATGGTCTTGTAAGAGTTACTTCGTCCGCTTAGAGTTTTTATTTTAGGTTACTTAATCACCTAATATCGAGAAAAATAATCTTTAAAAGATATGTCAAGCTAAATGGGCCAATTCGGTATTCATTTAGTGCTTTTTGACAGTAAAAACACCACGCTCGCGGGACAATAGCACCCATTTCTTGCATTTTTTAGTCATTGAATGTGTGTCAGTGCCTTACATTCTTTGCATGCATATATTGCAAAATAGTTTTCTTTTAGTTTGACGGTCGATTTTTGTACCCGGAAGTAATTAGGACTATTACGTAATAAGATAAACTTAATCTTGGGCCGTCTCTAGAAGGAAAAATCTACTCCACTGGTTCGTCGTAACTTGATTTTGATTGGATATTTTTAAGTAACAAACAACAAAAATTTATTTTAAGGGTAGAACTAAAGAAAACCGAACAAAATCCGGTCTAATTTAACACTTTTTGACAGAAACGTTGGAAAAAAATAACATTTTTGACAAAAAATATATGAAAAAATAAAATTTCAACAAAAGATAAGGGTTAAATTTACAAATAAATCCGTGTTGAATTATATCGGATTTGCAAAATATGCGCTTTAAGTATTCATTGAAACAAAATAATAGACAATAGTGAAAAGAGAATGGTATTTTTGGAATATTTTTAGTTAATTTCGGCTTTTTTGCCGGGGGGGGGGGGGTCAACCAAGTTGATGTTTGCCTGGCTGGAGTGAAAGATAAGCGCTAATTTTCAAAAACTACTCAACCAATTGCACTTTTTTTTCTTAAATGTGGCAAACAACATTTTTTTATGTTATTATATTCTTAATTTGGATTAGTTATACAGTAAAAATATATCATTAGCCCCAAAATAAGAGAAAAGAAGATTTTTTTGCACAGAAAGATAAGGGTTTTTTGATAATAATTTGCAACCGAAAACAAACATTTTGCGCGAGGTGTCTCAAAATAGTGCAATGCACTCTGGAAAACATTATCTTGTAAAGAAAACACAGTTTGAATGTTATGGGGCTATGTCCGGCGAGTTTTAACCGCTCAGAGAGATGGCTTTTTAACTTTAACAGGGTTAAGGGAGTTCGTTGATTTTTCAAAACCTATTTGACCGATTTCTTTGATTTTTTGCATGGTTATCAGGTATATGCTTGTGTAATATTCCATGTGTTACATTGAGGAATTAGCTGATAAACAAACACCGTGTAGGCTGAAAAAGGCAAAAAATCGTAAATTTCTTATGAAAGATAAGGGTTACGACAAAAGAAAATCCACGAAAAATAGAAAATGACAATTTTCACCCGCAAAACACCATTAAATGCATTGCAAAGAAGATATTTAATTAGATTGTGATGAAAAAGTACTTCTAAATAGAAAACAACCTTCAGTTTTTGTGTGTAGAAAACTCACGTTTTTCAAAGAACAAATTTACGCTTGGGACTATATTTGATGTGAATTTTTCCCCGACCGGGTTAAGGGTAACGACCATTACTCATTAACCATAACACGTAAGCGCCTGAAATTTTCAGATTTAATCCAAAAAAGGTAATTGTACGTAAATATGTGCAATTTTTATATTTCATTGGCAAAAAAATTCTTCTTTAGGTCTAAGGGAACTAATTCATTTCCAACCACTCTGGTAGAAAACTTTAGGGGAACTCCGGTCCATATTCTCAAATGTTGAAGGAGATCTCTGATTGGTCAATATTATTGAAATCCAAAATTGTTTGTATATTTTTCAGCGATTATAATCCGTTGTTGAAATACAATCGAAAAATTAAAGATTTTAAACTATTTTCCGAGTCCAAAAGCTATTTTTAAACATGGGTATATTTTTTTGAGGGGCCGGTTAAAACAGCTTCGCGGTAAGGGTCATCTCAAAAATGGCCCGAAAAGTCGTAGAGAAAAGGGATCATGCCATACTAATTTTCAATTCATTTCATGCGCAATGAACGGGCCTCAATTTAAGACAGGTTTGATCACTCTCGCAAACTCTTGGACTGAGCTATGACCGGAAAGGTTATAATGGCCGATAACAGAAAATGAATTAGTTCCCTTATACATAAATGGTAAATATGCAAATAAGTGCATGTTCTCTTATTAATGGTCTTGTAAGAGTTACTTCCTCCGCTTAGAGTTTTTATTTTAGGTTACTTAATCACCTAATATCGAGAAAAATAATCTTTAAAAGATATGTCAAGCTAAATGGGCCAATTCGGTATTCATTTAGTGCTTTTTGACAGTAAAAACACCACGCTCGCGGGACAATAGCACCCATTTCTTGCATTTTTTAGTCATTGAATGTGTGTCAGTGCCTTACATTCTTTGCATGCATATATTGCAAAATAGTTTTCTTTTAGTTTGACGGTCGATTTTTGTACCCGGAAGTAATTAGGACTATTACGTAATAAGATAAACTTAATCTTGGGCCGTCTCTAGAAGGAAAAATCTACTCCACTGGTTCGTCGTAACTTGATTTTGATTGGATATTTTTAAGTCACAAACAACAAAAATTTATTTTAAGGGTAGAACTAAAGAAAACCGAACAAAATCCGGTCTAATTTAACACTTTTTGACAGAAACGTTGGAAAAAAATAACATTTTTGACAAAAAATATATGAAAAAATAAAATTTCAACAAAAGATAAGGGTTAATTTTACAAATAAATCCGTGTTGAATTATATCGGATTTGCAAAATATGCGCTTTAAGTATTCATTGAAACAAAATAATAGACAATAGTGAAAAGAGAATGGTATTTTTGGAATATTTTTAGTTAATTTCGGCTTTTTTGCCGGGGGGGGGGGGTCAACCAAGTTGATGTTTGCCTGGCTGGAGTGAAAGATAAGCGCTAATTTTCAAAAACTACTCAACCAATTGCACTTTTTTTTCTTAAATGTGGCAAACAACATTTTTTTATGTTATTATATTCTTAATTTGGATTAGTTATACAGTAAAAATATATCATTAGCCCCAAAATAAGAGAAAAGAAGATTTTTTTGCACAGAAAGATAAGGGTTTTTTGATAATAATTTGCAACCGAAAACAAACATTTTGCGCGAGGTGTCTCAAAATAGTGCAATGCACTCTGGAAAACATTATCTTGTAAAGAAAACACAGTTTGAATGTTATGGGGCTATGTCCGGCGCGTTTTAACCGCTCAGAGAGATGGCTTTTTAACTTTAACAGGGTTAAGGGAGTTCGTTGATTTTTCAAAACCTATTTGACCGATTTCTTTGATTTTTTGCATGGTTATCAGGTATATGCTTGTGTAATATTCCATGTGTTACATTGAGGAATTAGCTGATAAACAAACACCGTGTAGGCTGAAAAAGGCAAAAAATCGTAAATTTCTTATGAAAGATAAGGGTTACGACAAAAGAAAATCCACGAAAAATAGAAAATGACAATTTTCACCCGCAAAACACCATTAAATGCATTGCAAAGAAGATATTTAATTAGATTGTGATGAAAAAGTACTTCTAAATAGAAAACAACCTTCAGTTTTTGTGTGTAGAAAACTCACGTTTTTCAAAGAACAAATTTACGCTTGGGACTATATTTGATGTGAATTTTTCCCCGACCGGGTTAAGGGTAACGACCATTACTCATTAACCATAACACGTAAGCGCCTGAAATTTTCAGATTTAATCCAAAAAAGGTAATTGTACGTAAATATGTGCAATTTTTATATTTCATTGGCAAAAAAATTCTTCTTTAGGTCTAAGGGAACTAATTCATTTCCAACCACTCTGGTAGAAAACTTTAGGGGAACTCCGGTCCATATTCTCAAATGTTGAAGGAGATCTCTGATTGGTCAATATTATTGAAATCCAAAATTGTTTGTATATTTTTCAGCGATTATAATCCGTTGTTGAAATACAATCGAAAAATTAAAGATTTTAAACTATTTTCCGAGTCCAAAAGCTATTTTTAAACATGGGTATATTTTTTTGAGGGGCCGGTTAAAACAGCTTCGCGGTAAGGGTCATCTCAAAAATGGCCCGAAAAGTCGTAGAGAAAAGGGATCATGCCATACTAATTTTCAATTCATTTCATGCGCAATGAACGGGCCTCAATTTAAGACAGGTTTGATCACTCTCGCAAACTCTTGGACTGAGCTATGACCGGAAAGGTTATAATGGCCGATAACAGAAAATGAATTAGTTCCCTTATACCTAAATGGTAAATATGCAAATAAGTGCATGTTCTCTTATTAATGGTCTTGTAAGAGTTACTTCCTCCGCTTAGAGTTTTTATTTTAGGTTACTTAATCACCTAATATCGAGAAAAATAATCTTTAAAAGATATGTCAAGCTAAATGGGCCAATTCGGTATTCATTTAGTGCTTTTTGACAGTAAAAACACCACGCTCGCGGGACAATAGCACCCATTTCTTGCATTTTTTAGTCATTGAATGTGTGTCAGTGCCTTACATTCTTTGCATGCATATATTGCAAAATAGTTTTCTTTTAGTTTGACGGTCGATTTTTGTACCCGGAAGTAATTAGGACTATTACGTAATAAGATAAACTTAATCTTGGGCCGTCTCTAGAAGGAAAAATCTACTCCACTGGTTCGTCGTAACTTGATTTTGATTGGATATTTTTAAGTCACAAACAACAAAAATTTATTTTAAGGGTAGAACTAAAGAAAACCGAACAAAATCCGGTCTAATTTAACACTTTTTGACAGAAACGTTGGAAAAAAATAACATTTTTGACAAAAAATATATGAAAAAATAAAATTTCAACAAAAGATAAGGGTTAATTTTACAAATAAATCCGTGTTGAATTATATCGGATTTGCAAAATATGCGCTTTAAGTATTCATTGAAACAAAATAATAGACAATAGTGAAAAGAGAATGGTATTTTTGGAATATTTTTAGTTAATTTCGGCTTTTTTGCCGGGGGGGGGGGGGGTCAACCAAGTTGATGTTTGCCTGGCTGGAGTGAAAGATAAGCGCTAATTTTCAAAAACTACTCAACCAATTGCACTTTTTTTTCTTAAATGTGGCAAACAACATTTTTTTATGTTATTATATTCTTAATTTGGATTAGTTATACAGTAAAAATATATCATTAGCCCCAAAATAAGAGAAAAGAAGATTTTTTTGCACAGAAAGATAAGGGTTTTTTGATAATAATTTGCAACCGAAAACAAACATTTTGCGCGAGGTGTCTCAAAATAGTGCAATGCACTCTGGAAAACATTATCTTGTAAAGAAAACACAGTTTGAATGTTATGGGGCTATGTCCGGCGCGTTTTAACCGCTCAGAGAGATGGCTTTTTAACTTTAACAGGGTTAAGGGAGTTCGTTGATTTTTCAAAACCTATTTGACCGATTTCTTTGATTTTTTGCATGGTTATCAGGTATATGCTTGTGTAATATTCCATGTGTTACATTGAGGAATTAGCTGATAAACAAACACCGTGTAGGCTGAAAAAGGCAAAAAATCGTAAATTTCTTATGAAAGATAAGGGTTACGACAAAAGAAAATCCACGAAAAATAGAAAATGACAATTTTCACCCGCAAAACACCATTAAATGCATTGCAAAGAAGATATTTAATTAGATTGTGATGAAAAAGTACTTCTAAATAGAAAACAACCTTCAGTTTTTGTGTGTAGAAAACTCACGTTTTTCAAAGAACAAATTTACGCTTGGGACTATATTTGATGTGAATTTTTCCCCGACCGGGTTAAGGGTAACGACCATTACTCATTAACCATAACACGTAAGCGCCTGAAATTTTCAGATTTAATCCAAAAAAGGTAATTGTACGTAAATATGTGCAATTTTTATATTTCATTGGCAAAAAAATTCTTCTTTAGGTCTAAGGGAACTAATTCATTTCCAACCACTCTGGTAGAAAACTTTAGGGGAACTCCGGTCCATATTCTCAAATGTTGAAGGAGATCTCTGATTGGTCAATATTATTGAAATCCAAAATTGTTTGTATATTTTTCAGCGATTATAATCCGTTGTTGAAATACAATCGAAAAATTAAAGATTTTAAACTATTTTCCGAGTCCAAAAGCTATTTTTAAACATGGGTATATTTTTTTGAGGGGCCGGTTAAAACAGCTTCGCGGTAAGGGTCATCTCAAAAATGGCCCAAAAAGTCGTAGAGAAAAGGGATCATGCCATACTAATTTTCAATTCATTTCATGCGCAAATGAACGGGCCTCAATTTAAGACAGGTTTGATCACTCTCGCAAACTCTTGGACTGAGCTATGACCGGAAAGGTTATAATGGCCGATAACAGAAAATGAATTAGTTCCCTTATACCTAAATGGTAAATATGCAAATAAGTGCATGTTCTCTTATTAATGGTCTTGTAAGAGTTACTTCGTCCGCTTAGAGTTTTTATTTTAGGTTACTTAATCACCTAATATCGAGAAAAATAATCTTTAAAAGATATGTCAAGCTAAATGGGCCAATTCGGTATTCATTTAGTGCTTTTTGACAGTAAAAACACCACGCTCGCGGGACAATAGCACCCATTTCTTGCATTTTTTAGTCATTGAATGTGTGTCAGTGCCTTACATTCTTTGCATGCATATATTGCAAAATAGTTTTCTTTTAGTTTGACGGTCGATTTTTGTACCCGGAAGTAATTAGGACTATTACGTAATAAGATAAACTTAATCTTGGGCCGTCTCTAGAAGGAAAAATCTACTCCACTGGTTCGTCGTAACTTGATTTTGATTGGATATTTTTAAGTCACAAACAACAAAAATTTATTTTAAGGGTAGAACTAAAGAAAACCGAACAAAATCCGGTCTAATTTAACACTTTTTGACAGAAACGTTGGAAAAAAATAACATTTTTGACAAAAAATATATGAAAAAATAAAATTTCAACAAAAGATAAGGGTTAATTTTACAAATAAATCCGTGTTGAATTATATCGGATTTGCAAAATATGCGCTTTAAGTATTCATTGAAACAAAATAATAGACAATAGTGAAAAGAGAATGGTATTTTTGGAATATTTTTAGTTAATTTCGGCTTTTTTGCCGGGGGGGGGGGGGGGGGGGTCAACCAAGTTGATGTTTGCCTGGCTGGAGTGAAAGATAAGCGCTAATTTTCAAAAACTACTCAACCAATTGCACTTTTTTTTCTTAAATGTGGCAAACAACATTTTTTTATGTTATTATATTCTTAATTTGGATTAGTTATACAGTAAAAATATATCATTAGCCCCAAAATAAGAGAAAAGAAGATTTTTTTGCACAGAAAGATAAGGGTTTTTTGATAATAATTTGCAACCGAAAACAAACATTTTGCGCGAGGTGTCTCAAAATAGTGCAATGCACTCTGGAAAACATTATCTTGTAAAGAAAACACAGTTTGAATGTTATGGGGCTATGTCCGGCGCGTTTTAACCGCTCAGAGAGATGGCTTTTTAACTTTAACAGGGTTAAGGGAGTTCGTTGATTTTTCAAAACCTATTTGACCGATTTCTTTGATTTTTTGCATGGTTATCAGGTATATGCTTGTGTAATATTCCATGTGTTACATTGAGGAATTAGCTGATAAACAAACACCGTGTAGGCTGAAAAAGGCAAAAAATCGTAAATTTCTTATGAAAGATAAGGGTTACGACAAAAGAAAATCCACGAAAAATAGAAAATGACAATTTTCACCCGCAAAACACCATTAAATGCATTGCAAAGAAGATATTTAATTAGATTGTGATGAAAAAGTACTTCTAAATAGAAAACAACCTTCAGTTTTTGTGTGTAGAAAACTCACGTTTTTCAAAGAACAAATTTACGCTTGGGACTATATTTGATGTGAATTTTTCCCCGACCGGGTTAAGGGTAACGACCATTACTCATTAACCATAACACGTAAGCGCCTGAAATTTTCAGATTTAATCCAAAAAAGGTAATTGTACGTAAATATGTGCAATTTTTATATTTCATTGGCAAAAAAATTCTTCTTTAGGTCTAAGGGAACTAATTCATTTCCAACCACTCTGGTAGAAAACTTTAGGGGAACTCCGGTCCATATTCTCAAATGTTGAAGGAGATCTCTGATTGGTCAATATTATTGAAATCCAAAATTGTTTGTATATTTTTCAGCGATTATAATCCGTTGTTGAAATACAATCGAAAAATTAAAGATTTTAAACTATTTTCCGAGTCCAAAAGCTATTTTTAAACATGGGTATATTTTTTTGAGGGGCCGGTTAAAACAGCTTCGCGGTAAGGGTCATCTCAAAAATGGCCCGAAAAGTCGTAGAGAAAAGGGATCATGCCATACTAATTTTCAATTCATTTCATGCGCAAATGAACGGGCCTCAATTTAAGACAGGTTTGATCACTCTCGCAAACTCTTGGACTGAGCTATGACCGGAAAGGTTATAATGGCCGATAACAGAAAATGAATTAGTTCCCTTATACCTAAATGGTAAATATGCAAATAAGTGCATGTTCTCTTATTAATGGTCTTGTAAGAGTTACTTCGTCCGCTTAGAGTTTTTATTTTAGGTTACTTAATCACCTAATATCGAGAAAAATAATCTTTAAAAGATATGTCAAGGTAAATGGGCCAATTCGGTATTCATTTAGTGCTTTTTGACAGTAAAAACACCACGCTCGCGGGACAATAGCACCCATTTCTTGCATTTTTTAGTCATTGAATGTGTGTCAGTGCCTTACATTCTTTGCATGCATATATTGCAAAATAGTTTTCTTTTAGTTTGACGGTCGATTTTTGTACCCGGAAGTAATTAGGACTATTACGTAATAAGATAAACTTAATCTTGGGCCGTCTCTAGAAGGAAAAATCTACTCCACTGGTTCGTCGTAACTTGATTTTGATTGGATATTTTTAAGTCACAAACAACAAAAATTTATTTTAAGGGTAGAACTAAAGAAAACCGAACAAAATCCGGTCTAATTTAACACTTTTTGACAGAAACGTTGGAAAAAAATAACATTTTTGACAAAAAATATATGAAAAAATAAAATTTCAACAAAAGATAAGGGTTAATTTTACAAATAAATCCGTGTTGAATTATATCGGATTTGCAAAATATGCGCTTTAAGTATTCATTGAAACAAAATAATAGACAATAGTGAAAAGAGAATGGTATTTTTGGAATATTTTTAGTTAATTTCGGCTTTTTTGCCGGGGGGGGGGGGGGGTCAACCAAGTTGATGTTTGCCTGGCTGGAGTGAAAGATAAGCGCTAATTTTCAAAAACTACTCAACCAATTGCACTTTTTTTTCTTAAATGTGGCAAACAACATTTTTTTATGTTATTATATTCTTAATTTGGATTAGTTATACAGTAAAAATATATCATTAGCCCCAAAATAAGAGAAAAGAAGATTTTTTTGCACAGAAAGATAAGGGTTTTTTGATAATAATTTGCAACCGAAAACAAACATTTTGCGCGAGGTGTCTCAAAATAGTGCAATTCACTCTGGAAAACATTATCTTGTAAAGAAAACACAGTTTGAATGTTATGGGGCTATGTCCGGCGCGTTTTAACCGCTCAGAGAGATGGCTTTTTAACTTTAACAGGGTTAAGGGAGTTCGTTGATTTTTCAAAACCTATTTGACCGATTTCTTTGATTTTTTGCATGGTTATCAGGTATATGCTTGTGTAATATTCCATGTGTTACATTGAGGAATTAGCTGATAAACAAACACCGTGTAGGCTGAAAAAGGCAAAAAATCGTAAATTTCTTATGAAAGATAAGGGTTACGACAAAAGAAAATCCACGAAAAATAGAAAATGACAATTTTCACCCGCAAAACACCATTAAATGCATTGCAAAGAAGATATTTAATTAGATTGTGATGAAAAAGTACTTCTAAATAGAAAACAACCTTCAGTTTTTGTGTGTAGAAAACTCACGTTTTTCAAAGAACAAATTTACGCTTGGGACTATATTTGATGTGAATTTTTCCCCGACCGGGTTAAGGGTAACGACCATTACTCATTAACCATAACACGTAAGCGCCTGAAATTTTCAGATTTAATCCAAAAAAGGTAATTGTACGTAAATATGTGCAATTTTTATATTTCATTGGCAAAAAAATTCTTCTTTAGGTCTAAGGGAACTAATTCATTTCCAACCACTCTGGTAGAAAACTTTAGGGGAACTCCGGTCCATATTCTCAAATGTTGAAGGAGATCTCTGATTGGTCAATATTATTGAAATCCAAAATTGTTTGTATATTTTTCAGCGATTATAATCCGTTGTTGAAATACAATCGAAAAATTAAAGATTTTAAACTATTTTCCGAGTCCAAAAGCTATTTTTAAACATGGGTATATTTTTTTGAGGGGCCGGTTAAAACAGCTTCGCGGTAAGGGTCATCTCAAAAATGGCCCGAAAAGTCGTAGAGAAAAGGGATCATGCCATACTAATTTTCAATTCATTTCATGCGCAAATGAACGGGCCTCAATTTAAGACAGGTTTGATCACTCTCGCAAACTCTTGGACTGAGCTATGACCGGAAAGGTTATAATGGCCGATAACAGAAAATGAATTAGTTCCCTTATACCTAAATGGTAAATATGCAAATAAGTGCATGTTCTCTTATTAATGGTCTTGTAAGAGTTACTTCGTCCGCTTAGAGTTTTTATTTTAGGTTACTTAATCACCTAATATCGAGAAAAATAATCTTTAAAAGATATGTCAAGCTAAATGGGCCAATTCGGTATTCATTTAGTGCTTTTTGACAGTAAAAACACCACGCTCGCGGGACAATAGCACCCATTTCTTGCATTTTTTAGTCATTGAATGTGTGTCAGTGCCTTACATTCTTTGCATGCATATATTGCAAAATAGTTTTCTTTTAGTTTGACGGTCGATTTTTGTACCCGGAAGTAATTAGGACTATTACGTAATAAGATAAACTTAATCTTGGGCCGTCTCTAGAAGGAAAAATCTACTCCACTGGTTCGTCGTAACTTGATTTTGATTGGATATTTTTAAGTAACAAACAACAAAAATTTATTTTAAGGGTAGAACTAAAGAAAACCGAACAAAATCCGGTCTAATTTAACACTTTTTGACAGAAACGTTGGAAAAAAATAACATTTTTGACAAAAAATATATGAAAAAATAAAATTTCAACAAAAGATAAGGGTTAATTTTACAAATAAATCCGTGTTGAATTATATCGGATTTGCAAAATATGCGCTTTAAGTATTCATTGAAACAAAATAATAGACAATAGTGAAAAGAGAATGGTATTTTTGGAATATTTTTAGTTAATTTCGGCTTTTTTGCCGGGGGGGGGGGGGGGGGGGGGGTCGACCAAGTTGATGTTTGCCTGGCTGGAGTGAAAGATAAGCGCTAATTTTCAAAAACTACTCAACCAATTGCACTTTTTTTTCTTAAATGTGGCAAACAACATTTTTTTATGTTATTATATTCTTAATTTGGATTAGTTATACAGTAAAAATATATCATTAGCCCCAAAATAAGAGAAAAGAAGATTTTTTTGCACAGAAAGATAAGGGTTTTTTGATAATAATTTGCAACCGAAAACAAAAATTTTGCGCGAGGTGTCTCAAAATAGTGCAATTCACTCTGGAAAACATTATCTTGTAAAGAAAACACAGTTTGAATGTTATGGGGCTATGTCCGGCGCGTTTTAACCGCTCAGAGAGATGGCTTTTTAACTTTAACAGGGTTAAGGGAGTTCGTTGATTTTTCAAAACCTATTTGACCGATTTCTTTGATTTTTTGCATGGTTATCAGGTATATGCTTGTGTAATATTCCATGTGTTACATTGAGGAATTAGCTGATAAACAAACACCGTGTAGGCTGAAAAAGGCAAAAAATCGTAAATTTCTTATGAAAGATAAGGGTTACGACAAAAGAAAATCCACGAAAAATAGAAAATGACAATTTTCACCCGCAAAACACCATTAAATGCATTGCAAAGAAGATATTTAATTAGATTGTGATGAAAAAGTACTTCTAAATAGAAAACAACCTTCAGTTTTTGTGTGTAGAAAACTCACGTTTTTCAAAGAACAAATTTACGCTTGGGACTATATTTGATGTGAATTTTTCCCCGACCGGGTTAAGGGTAACGACCATTACTCATTAACCATAACACGTAAGCGCCTGAAATTTTCAGATTTAATCCAAAAAAGGTAATTGTACGTAAATATGTGCAATTTTTATATTTCATTGGCAAAAAAATTCTTCTTTAGGTCTAAGGGAACTAATTCATTTCCAACCACTCTGGTAGAAAACTTTAGGGGAACTCCGGTCCATATTCTCAAATGTTGAAGGAGATCTCTGATTGGTCAATATTATTGAAATCCAAAATTGTTTGTATATTTTTCAGCGATTATAATCCGTTGTTGAAATACAATCGAAAAATTAAAGATTTTAAACTATTTTCCGAGTCCAAAAGCTATTTTTAAACATGGGTATATTTTTTTGAGGGGCCGGTTAAAACAGCTTCGCGGTAAGGGTCATCTCAAAAATGGCCCGAAAAGTCGTAGAGAAAAGGGATCATGCCATACTAATTTTCAATTCATTTCATGCGCAAATGAACGGGCCTCAATTTAAGACAGGTTTGATCACTCTCGCAAACTCTTGGACTGAGCTATGACCGGAAAGGTTATAATGGCCGATAACAGAAAATGAATTAGTTCCCTTATACCTAAATGGTAAATATGCAAATAAGTGCATGTTCTCTTATTAATGGTCTTGTAAGAGTTACTTCGTCCGCTTAGAGTTTTTATTTTAGGTTACTTAATCACCTAATATCGAGAAAAATAATCTTTAAAAGATATGTCAAGCTAAATGGGCCAATTCGGTATTCATTTAGTGCTTTTTGACAGTAAAAACACCACGCTCGCGGGACAATAGCACCCATTTCTTGCATTTTTTAGTCATTGAATGTGTGTCAGTGCCTTACATTCTTTGCATGCATATATTGCAAAATAGTTTTCTTTTAGTTTGACGGTCGATTTTTGTACCCGGAAGTAATTAGGACTATTACGTAATAAGATAAACTTAATCTTGGGCCGTCTCTAGAAGGAAAAATCTACTCCACTGGTTCGTCGTAACTTGATTTTGATTGGATATTTTTAAGTCACAAACAACAAAAATTTATTTTAAGGGTAGAACTAAAGAAAACCGAACAAAATCCGGTCTAATTTAACTTTTTTGACAGAAACGTTGGAAAAAAATAACATTTTTGACAAAAAATATATGAAAAAATAAAATTTCAACAAAAGATAAGGGTTAATTTTACAAATAAATCCGTGTTGAATTATATCGGATTTGCAAAATATGCGCTTTAAGTATTCATTGAAACAAAATAATAGACAATAGTGAAAAGAGAATGGTATTTTTGGAATATTTTTAGTTAATTTCGGCTTTTTTGCCGGGGGGGGGGTCAACCAAGTTGATGTTTGCCTGGCTGGAGTGAAAGATAAGCGCTAATTTTCAAAAACTACTCAACCAATTGCACTTTTTTTTTCTTAAATGTGGCAAACAACATTTTTTTATGTTATTATATTCTTAATTTGGATTAGTTATACAGTAAAAATATATCATTAGCCCCAAAATAAGAGAAAAGAAGATTTTTTTGCACAGAAAGATAAGGGTTTTTTGATAATAATTTGCAACCGAAAACAAACATTTTGCGCGAGGTGTCTCAAAATAGTGCAATGCACTCTGGAAAACATTATCTTGTAAAGAAAACACAGTTTGAATGTTATGGGGCTATGTCCGGCGCGTTTTAACCGCTCAGAGAGATGGCTTTTTAACTTTAACAGGGTTAAGGGAGTTCGTTGATTTTTCAAAACCTATTTGACCGATTTCTTTGATTTTTTGCATGGTTATCAGGTATATGCTTGTGTAATATTCCATGTGTTACATTGAGGAATTAGCTGATAAACAAACACCGTGTAGGCTGAAAAAGGCGAAAAATCGTAAATTTCTTATGAAAGATAAGGGTTACGACAAAAGAAAATCCACGAAAAATAGAAAATGACAATTTTCACCCGCAAAACACCATTAAATGCATTGCAAAGAAGATATTTAATTAGATTGTGATGAAAAAGTACTTCTAAATAGAAAACAACCTTCAGTTTTTGTGTGTAGAAAACTCACGTTTTTCAAAGAACAAATTTACGCTTGGGACTATATTTGATGTGAATTTTTCCCCGACCGGGTTAAGGGTAACGACCATTACTCATTAACCATAACACGTAAGCGCCTGAAATTTTCAGATTTAATCCAAAAAAGGTAATTGTACGTAAATATGTGCAATTTTTATATTTCATTGGCAAAAAAATTCTTCTAAATGGTAAATATGCAAATAAGTGCATGTTCTCTTATTAATGGTCTTGTAAGAGTTACTTCGTCCGCTTAGAGTTTTTATTTTAGGTTACTTAATCACCTAATATCGAGAAAAATAATCTTTAAAAGATATGTCAAGCTAAATGGGCCAATTCGGTATTCATTTAGTGCTTTTTGACAGTAAAAACACCACGCTCGCGGGACAATAGCACCCATTTCTTCATTTTTTAGTCATTGAATGTGTGTCAGTGCCTTACATTCTTTGCATGCATATATTGCAAAATAGTTTTCTTTTAGTTTGACGGTCGATTTTTGTACCCAGAAGTAATTAGGACTATTACGTAATAAGATAAACTTAATCTTGGGCCGTCTCTAGAAGGAAAAATCTACTCCACTGGTTCGTCGTAACTTGATTTTGATTGGATATTTTTAAGTCACAAACAACAAAAATTTATTTTAAGGGTAGAACTAAAGAAAACCGAACAAAATCCGGTCTAATTTAACACTTTTTGTCAGAAACGTTGGAAAAAAATAACATTTTTGACAAAAAATATATGAAAAAATAAAATTTCAACAAAAGATAAGGGTTAAATTTACAAATAAATCTGTGTTGAATTATATCGGATTTGCAAAATATGCGCTTTAAGTATTCATTGAAACAAAATAATAGACAATAGTGAAAAGAGAATGGTATTTTTGGAATATTTTTAGTTAATTTCGGCTTTTTTGCCGGGGGGGGGGGGGTCAACCAAGTTGATGTTTGCCTGGCTGGAGTGAAAGATAAGCGCTAATTTTCAAAAACTACTCAACCAATTGCACTTTTTTTTTCTTAAATGTGGCAAACAACATTTTTTTATGTTATTATATTCTTAATTTGGATTAGTTATACAGTAAAAATATATCATTAGCCCCAAAATAAGAGAAAAGAAGATTTTTTTGCACAGAAAGATAAGGGTTTTTTGATAATAATTTGCAACCGAAAACAAACATTTTGCGCGAGGTGTCTCAAAATAGTGCAATGCACTCTGGAAAACATTATCTTGTAAAGAAAACACAGTTTGAATGTTATGGGGCTATGTCCGGCGCGTTTTAACCGCTCAGAGAGATGGCTTTTTAACTTTAACAGGGTTAAGGGAGTTCGTTGATTTTTCAAAACCTATTTGACCGATTTCTTTGATTTTTTGCATGGTTATCAGGTATATGCTTGTGTAATATTCCATGTGTTACATTGAGGAATTAGCTGATAAACAAACACCGTGTAGGCTGAAAAAGGCGAAAAATCGTAAATTTCTTATGAAAGATAAGGGTTACGACAAAAGAAAATCCACGAAAAATAGAAAATGACAATTTTCACCCGCAAAACACCATTAAATGCATTGCAAAGAAGATATTTAATTAGATTGTGATGAAAAAGTACTTCTAAATAGAAAACAACCTTCAGTTTTTGTGTGTAGAAAACTCACGTTTTTCAAAGAACAAATTTACGCTTGGGACTATATTTGATGTGAATTTTTCCCCGACCGGGTTAAGGGTAACGACCATTACTCATTAACCATAACACGTAAGCGCCTGAAATTTTCAGATTTAATCCAAAAAAGGTAATTGTACGTAAATATGTGCAATTTTTATATTTCATTGGCAAAAAAATTCTTCTTTAGGTCTAAGGGAACTAATTCATTTCCAACCACTTTGGTAGAAAACTTTAGGGGAACTCCGGTCCATATTCTCAAATGTTGAAGGAGATCTCTGATTGGTCAATATTATTGAAATCCAAAATTGTTTGTATATTTTTCAGCGATTATAATCCGTTGTTGAAATACAATCGAAAAATTAAAGATTTTAAACTATTTTCCGAGTCCAAAAGCTATTTTTAAACATGGGTATATTTTTTTGAGGGGCCGGTTAAAACAGCTTCGCGGTAAGGGTCATCTCAAAAATGGCCCGAAAAGTCGTAGAGAAAAGGGATCATGCCATACTAATTTTCAATTCATTTCATGCGCAAATGAACGGGCCTCAATTTAAGACAGGTTTGATCACTCTCGCAAACTCTTGGACTGAGCTATGACCGGAAAGGTTATAATGGCCGATAACAGAAAATGAATTAGTTCCCTTATACCTAAATGGTAAATATGCAAATAAGTGCATGTTCTCTTATTAATGGTCTTGTAAGAGTTACTTCGTCCGCTTAGAGTTTTTATGCCCCCGATAGGGAGGCATCATAAATTTGACTTGTCCGTCCGTCCGTCCGTCCGTCTGTCCGTCCGTCCGTCCGTCATTCCGTCCAAAAACTTTAACATTGGCCATAACTTCCTTATTACTTAACATATTCGCATCATACTTTACCACAACATTCCTTGGTACATTACCTTTCTGTAGGCACATACTTTGGTGACCTTGACCCCTGGATGACCTTGACCTTCAACATAGATTGGCCATAATTTAAAATCAAAGCGGTGTCGGGGGCATTGTCATCTTACAGTGACAGCTCTTGTTATTTTAGGTTACTTAATCACCTAATATCGAGAAAAATAATCTTAAAAAGATATGTCAAGCTAAATGGGCCAATTCGGTATTTATTTAGTGCTTTTTGACAGTAAAAACACCACGCTCGCGGGACAATAGCACCCATTTCTTGCATTTTTAGTCATTGAATGTGTGTCAGTGCCTTACATTCTTTGCATGCATATATTGCAAAATAGTTTTCTTTTAGTTTGACGGTCGATTTTTGTACCCAGAAGTAATTAGGACTATTACGTAATAAGATAAACTTAATCTTGGGCCGTCTCTAGAAGGAAAAATCTACTCCACTGGTTCGTCGTAACTTGATTTTGATTGGATATTTTTAAGTCACAAACAACAAAAATTTATTTTAAGGGTAGAACTAAAGAAAACCGAACAAAATCCGGTCTAATTTAACACTTTTTGACAGAAACGTTGGAAAAAAATAACATTTTTGACAAAAAATATATGAAAAAATAAAATTTCAACAAAAGATAAGGGTTAATTTTACAAATAAATCCGTGTTGAATTATATCGGATTTGCAAAATATGCGCTTTAAGTATTCATTGAAACAAAATAATAGACAATAGTGAAAAGAGAATGGTATTTTTGGAATATTTTTAGTTAATTTCGGCTTTTTTGCCGGGGGGGGGGGGGGTCAACCAAGTTGATGTTTGCCTGGCTGGAGTGAAAGATAAGCGCTAATTTTCAAAAACTACTCAACCAATTGCACTTTTTTTTCTTAAATGTGGCAAACAACATTTTTTTATGTTATTATATTCTTAATTTGGATTAGTTATACAGTAAAAATATATCATTAGCCCCAAAATAAGAGAAAAGAAGATTTTTTTGCACAGAAAGATAAGGGTTTTTTGATAATAATTTGCAACCGAAAACAAACATTTTGCGCGAGGTGTCTCAAAATAGTGCAATGCACTCTGGAAAACATTATCTTGTAAAGAAAACACAGTTTGAATGTTATGGGGCTATGTCCGGCGCGTTTTAACCGCTCAGAGAGATGGCTTTTTAACTTTAACAGGGTTAAGGGAGTTCGTTGATTTTTCAAAACCTATTCGACCGATTTCTTTGATTTTTTGCATGGTTATCAGGTATATGCTTGTGTAATATTCCATGTGTTACATTGAGGAATTAGCTGATAAACAAACACCGTGTAGGCTGAAAAAGGCGAAAAATCGTAAATTTCTTATGAAAGATAAGGGTTACGACAAAAGAAAATCCACGAAAAATAGAAAATGACAATTTTCACCCGCAAAACACCATTAAATGCATTGCAAAGAAGATATTTAATTAGATTGTGATGAAAAAGTACTTCTAAATAGAAAACAACCTTCAGTTTTTGTGTGTAGAAAACTCACGTTTTTCAAAGAACAAATTTACGCTTGGGACTATATTTGATGTGAATTTTTCCCCGACCGGGTTAAGGGTAACGACCATTACTCATTAACCATAACACGTAAGCGCCTGAAATTTTCAGATTTAATCCAAAAAAGGTAATTGTACGTAAATATGTGCAATTTTTATATTTCATTGGCAAAAAAATTCTTCTAAATGGTAAATATGCAAATAAGTGCATGTTCTCTTATTAATGGTCTTGTAAGAGTTACTTCGTCCGCTTAGAGTTTTTATTTTAGGTTACTTAATCACCTAATATCGAGAAAAATAATCTTTAAAAGATATGTCAAGCTAAATGGGCCAATTCGGTATTCATTTAGTGCTTTTTGACAGTAAAAACACCACGCTCGCGGGACAATAGCACCCATTTCTTCATTTTTTAGTCATTGAATGTGTGTCAGTGCCTTACATTCTTTGCATGCATATATTGCAAAATAGTTTTCTTTTAGTTTGACGGTCGATTTTTGTACCCAGAAGTAATTAGGACTATTACGTAATAAGATAAACTTAATCTTGGGCCGTCTCTAGAAGGAAAAATCTACTCCACTGGTTCGTCGTAACTTGATTTTGATTGGATATTTTTAAGTCACAAACAACAAAAATTTATTTTAAGGGTAGAACTAAAGAAAACCGAACAAAATCCGGTCTAATTTAACACTTTTTGTCAGAAACGTTGGAAAAAAATAACATTTTTGACAAAAAATATATGAAAAAATAAAATTTCAACAAAAGATAAGGGTTAAATTTACAAATAAATCTGTGTTGAATTATATCGGATTTGCAAAATATGCGCTTTAAGTATTCATTGAAACAAAATAATAGACAATAGTGAAAAGAGAATGGTATTTTTGGAATATTTTTAGTTAATTTCGGCTTTTTTGCCGGGGGGGGGGGGGTCAACCAAGTTGATGTTTGCCTGGCTGGAGTGAAAGATAAGCGCTAATTTTCAAAAACTACTCAACCAATTGCACTTTTTTTTCTTAAATGTGGCAAACAACATTTTTTTATGTTATTATATTCTTAATTTGGATTAGTTATACAGTAAAAATATATCATTAGCCCCAAAATAAGAGAAAAGAAGATTTTTTTGCACAGAAAGATAAGGGTTTTTTGATAATAATTTGCAACCGAAAACAAACATTTTGCGCGAGGTGTCTCAAAATAGTGCAATGCACTCTGGAAAACATTATCTTGTAAAGAAAACACAGTTTGAATGTTATGGGGCTATGTCCGGCGCGTTTTAACCGCTCAGAGAGATGGCTTTTTAACTTTAACAGGGTTAAGGGAGTTCGTTGATTTTTCATAACCTATTTGACCGATTTCTTTGATTTTTTGCATGGTTATCAGGTATACGCTTGTGTAATATTCCATGTGTTACATTGAGGAATTAGCTGATAAACAAACACCGTGTAGGCTGAAAAAGGCGAAAAATCGTAAATTTCTTATGAAAGATAAGGGTTACGACAAAAGAAAATCCACGAAAAATAGAAAATGACAATTTTCACCCGCAAAACACCATTAAATGCATTGCAAAGAAGATATTTAATTAGATTGTGATGAAAAAGTACTTCTAAATAGAAAACAACCTTCAGTTTTTGTGTGTAGAAAACTCACGTTTTTCAAAGAACAAATTTACGCTTGGGACTATATTTGATGTGAATTTTTCCCCGACCGGGTTAAGGGTAACGACCATTACTCATTAACCATAACACGTAAGCGCCTGAAATTTTCAGATTTAATCCAAAAAAGGTAATTGTACGTAAATATGTGCAATTTTTATATTTCATTGGCAAAAAAATTCTTCTTTAGGTCTAAGGGAACTAATTCATTTCCAACCACTCTGGTAGAAAACTTTAGGGGAACTCCGGTCCATATTCTCAAATGTTGAAGGAGATCTCTGATTGGTCAATATTATTGAAATCCAAAATTGTTTGTATATTTTTCAGCGATTATAATCCGTTGTTGAAATACAATCGAAAAATTAAAGATTTTAAACTATTTTCCGAGTCCAAAAGCTATTTTTAAACATGGGTATATTTTTTTGAGGGGCCGGTTAAAACAGCTTCGCAGTAAGGGTCATCTCAAAAATGGCCCGAAAAGTCGTAGAGAAAAGGGATCATGCCATACTAATTTTCAATTCATTTCATGCGCAAATGAACGGGCCTCAATTTAAGACAGGTTTGATCACTCTCGCAAACTCTTGGACTGAGCTATGACCGGAAAGGTTATAATGGCCGATAACAGAAAATGAATTAGTTCCCTTATACCTAAATGGTAAATATGCAAATAAGTGCATGTTCTCTTATTAATGGTCTTGTAAGAGTTACTTCGTCCACTTAGAGTTTTTATTTTAGGTTACTTAATCACCTAATATCGAGAAAAATAATCTTTAAAAGATATGTCAAGCTAAATGGGCCAATTCGGTATTCATTTAGTGCTTTTTGACAGTAAAAACACCACGCTCGCGGGACAATAGCACCCATTTCTTGCATTTTTTAGTCATTGAATGTGTGTCAGTGCCTTACATTCTTTGCATGCATATATTGCAAAATAGTTTTCTTTTAGTTTGACGGTCGATTTTTGTACCCGGAAGTAATTAGGACTATTACGTAATAAGATAAACTTAATCTTGGGCCGTCTCTAGAAGGAAAAATCTACTCCACTGGTTCGTCGTAACTTGATTTTGATTGGATATTTTTAAGTCACAAACAACAAAAATTTATTTTAAGGGTAGAACTAAAGAAAACCGAACAAAATCCGGTCTAATTTAACACTTTTTGACAGAAACGTTGGAAAAAAATAACATTTTTGACAAAAAATATATGAAAAAATAAAATTTCAACAAAAGATAAGGGTTAATTTTACAAATAAATCCGTGTTGAATTATATCGGATTTGCAAAATATGCGCTTTAAGTATTCATTGAAACAAAATAATAGACAATAGTGAAAAGAGAATGGTATTTTTGGAATATTTTTAGTTAATTTCGGCTTTTTTGCCGGGGGGGGGGGGGGGGGTCAACCAAGTTGATGTTTGCCTGGCTGGAGTGAAAGATAAGCGCTAATTTTCAAAAACTACTCAACCAATTGCACTTTTTTTTCTTAAATGTGGCAAACAACATTTTTTTATGTTATTATATTCTTAATTTGGATTAGTTATACAGTAAAAATATATCATTAGCCCCAAAATAAGAGAAAAGAAGATTTTTTTGCACAGAAAGATAAGGGTTTTTTGATAATAATTTGCAACCGAAAACAAACATTTTGCGCGAGGTGTCTCAAAATAGTGCAATGCACTCTGGAAAACATTATCTTGTAAAGAAAACACAGTTTGAATGTTATGGGGCTATGTCCGGCGCGTTTTAACCGCTCAGAGAGATGGCTTTTTAACTTTAACAGGGTTAAGGGAGTTCGTTGATTTTTCAAAACCTATTCGACCGATTTCTTTGATTTTTTGCATGGTTATCAGGTATATGCTTGTGTAATATTCCATGTGTTACATTGAGGAATTAGCTGATAAACAAACACCGTGTAGGCTGAAAAAGGCGAAAAATCGTAAATTTCTTATGAAAGATAAGGGTTACGACAAAAGAAAATCCACGAAAAATAGAAAATGACAATTTTCACCCGCAAAACACCATTAAATGCATTGCAAAGAAGATATTTAATTAGATTGTGATGAAAAAGTACTTCTAAATAGAAAACAACCTTCAGTTTTTGTGTGTAGAAAACTCACGTTTTTCAAAGAACAAATTTACACTTGGGACTATATTTGATGTGAATTTTTCCCCGACCGGGTTAAGGGTAACGACCATTACTCATTAACCATAACACGTAAGCGCCTGAAATTTTCAGACTTAATCCAAAAAAGGTAATTGTACGTAAATATGTGCAATTTTTATATTTCATTGGCAAAAAAATTCTTCTTTAGGTCTAAGGGAACTAATTCATTTCCAACCACTCTGGTAGAAAACTTTAGGGGAACTCCGGTCCATATTCTCAAATGTTGAAGGAGATCTCTGATTGGTCAATATTATTGAAATCCAAAATTGTTTGTATATTTTTCAGCGATTATAATCCGTTGTTGAAATACAATCGAAAAATTAAAGATTTTAAACTATTTTCCGGGTCCAAAAGCTATTTTTAAACATGGGTATATTTTTTTTGAGGGGCCGGTAAAAACAGCTTCGCGGTAAGGGTCATCTCAAAAATGGCCCGAAAAGTCGTAGAGAAAAGGGATCATGCCATACTAATTTTCAATTCATTTCATGCGCAAATGAACGGGCCTCAATTTAAGACAGGTTTGATCACTCTCGCAAACTCTTGGACTGAGCTATGACCGGAAAGGTTATAATGGCCGATAACGGAAAATGAATTAGTTCCCTTATACCTAAATTTATGGTATAAGGGAACTAATTCATTTTCCGTTATCGGCCATTATAACCTTTCCGGTCATAGCTCAGTCCAAGAGAATGCGAGAGTGTTCAAACCTGTCTTAAATTGAGGCCCGTTCATTTGCACATGAAATGAATTGAAAATTAGTATAGCATGATCCCTTTTCTCTACGACTTTTTGGGCCATTTTTGAGATGACCCTTACCGCGAAGCGGTTTTTACCGGCCCCTCAAACAAATATACCCATGTTTATAAATAGCTATTTGACCGGGAAAAAAGTTTTAAATCTTTAATTTTTCGATTTTATTTCATCAACAGATTATAATCGCTGAAAAATATTCAAACAATTTTGAATTTCAATAATATTGACCAATCAGAGATCACCTTCAACATTTGAGTATATGGACAGGAGTTTCCCTAAAGTTTTCTACCAGAGTGGTTGGAAATGAATTAGTTCCCTTAGACCTAAAGTAGATCTCCCTTTCATCTGAGATCAAGGCTGAAGAAAAAAGGTATCCATGAACATTGTTTTGTGATTGGAATTTGAATGGCATTTTGGTAATCAGGGGTGTGGAAATCTTAATTTTCACCACTTGTCCATAGCCAAGTAAAAGTCCATTTCTTACTCGTCCAGTATCAAAATTAACTTGTCTGCAAAATAATGGATTGATAAATATATAGAAACACTGTTTGTAATAAAAAGAAAAATGCTGCAAGCCAGGATTTTATTGATTAAAGACAATGTTTTCTACTATTTGATGCCAATTTAACACTTGGGATAATTTTTCTCCTAGATGATTTTTACTCCTGTTCCAAGCTTTGCTCTGATATTTACTTGTCTGCAGATAAGTGGCTAAGAAAAATGCACTTGCCTACATGTAGAAAAGCCAATGTAGGGCATGGGAATGTCACACCCCTGCTAATAGAACTGAAGTGTAACTAACTTTGTTCACAATCCAAATGGAATTCTTCATTAGTGTAAAACTTGAGTAAGTACTGCCCACCTGCCAGCAAAACGGTTCACAGTCAACTCAGCCTGTGAATAACTCGGCCCGTCAACTGGGCCTGTTAACTCGGCCCGTCAACTCGGCCTGTTTATATATTATATAGATACATGTATGACAATGCAATGTAAATATTTTGGGGAGATAATGTGCTTTTATTTAGATTAATAATCACTCGTTAAAAAGTTGGGTTTTTTTCAATAACAATCTTATTTTACTTTTATATGGCATTTGTGTAAACATGAGATAAAAAGATATAGGCCTAATTGAATACATAATTCACCTTTTATTCAAATCTATTTTTCTTTTTTTTTCTAAGCACAAAAGAAGATGAAAAGTTATATGTGTATTAAATATTAAGATCGTATCTGATAAGTTTGCTTATATATCTGTTTACTACGCTAAATAAGGCTATATAAGTTATATACAGGCTGAGTCAATGGGCCGAGTTTTACACAGGCCCAGTGTTATGGGGGTTGAGTTTATTTTTAGGCAGAGTTGACAGGACACCAACAAAACCCAAAAGGAGAATTAGGCAGTATATATAGATAGATAGACTTGAAGGTCCTTACTCTTTGAAAGCTTATATATATCCATATATACTGCCTAACTCCGCTTTCGGGTATTACTCAGGACTTGTGCTAGCAATTGAATTTCAGGGGTCATTGACCCCTTGACTATGATTTTTTATGGGTCAAAACTGCTGTTGAGGGGATCAAACCAATAGAATAAATGGATCATAAGTAAATATTTCTTGTTTATGCTTATTGACTTTTTCAACTGTCTCCTTCATATCTTTATACAAGATTCATACGGAATATAAAGGATCAATTCATAATTTGTAGCAATATCATGCTGAAAATTTAAGGAGTCAAAATGACCTTCCAGACTAGAAAATGAACGGGTCAAAATTGGGTTTCTTCATCAGGGTGCCCATTCACGTGCTGCAGTACGTAATTCACGTAGAAATGCATTAATTCACATACAGGTTTATTGGCCAGGAGTGCAAGTACGTAAAAAATAATTGATCAACATAGAAATATAATGACCATTACGTGAATGGTTTGAATGAAAGAGTATCTGGGTTGCATGCCTGATTATCAGTTGTAAATCCAATCATTAATTGGTCAGTCATTTATTTCATTCATTGAAGAAGCTGTGTGGCTTATCAATCAACAGGTAATTCTGATGTTGCAAACCTTGGCAGCCATGAAACTCCAATTATTCATGTCTGTGCTTATCAAAAGAATTCAAAAGATTCTTCAGTGATTCAACTGCCTCCTGTTATTTATATAATATTTAATATTTTATCTGAAAACTACTATCAGATGCATTTACTTAGAGTACTTTTCAGTAATGTTTATTCCATTATTGAACTCGGTTTAGATGCTTTTCACAACAAAATAGTTGTAGATCTTTTGGGCCTTAAATCAGTTTTACTCTAACAAGTAATATATAGAGCATCTTTTATAAGAATTATATATGTACTCATTACTCTAAATGTAAAGGGTTTGCTGTACCCTTAAATTTTTCTTTGTACCCTCAATTTTAAACTTAGAGGGTACATGTACCCCCAAAATGAAAACCCAGTGGGCATGCTGTGCATATTTTTGGGGGTCAAAACCCTGGCTTAAGGATCAAACACAAGCCTTGTTATTGGCAGGAGAGTTGACAGTTCTAATAACAGAAAGTCAATAAACCTCATGGCTTGTCCCACACCTGCTGGGCACCAGCAAAGATAGGTTACATATGCAACATATAATTAGAATGGTACCTTCTATAAAACACATAAATACTGTATCCCCTTTCACTACAAAACCTTCTATTAGAATCCTCATATTTCTATTATAAAGGGATGGACTTTTATTAGAGGCTACACTACATATTGATGGCTCAGTGCAAAACGGCTCAGTGCAAAACAGCTGTAACTGCCTAAAAACATATAGACAGTTTTAACTGTATCACACTGAAACATAAATATAAAGTGTATATCAAGTCGTTGAAAAAATGCCCAAAGATCAACACAATCCATCCAATGTATTATTAACAATTAATAGGGAAAGAGGTGCATAAAACTATTGTTGAATTTCTAGTGAAGTTGATTTTGTGGGCATAGGCCTTTAATAAGGGCTTCAATATTTCGAAAATCATATCAGAATTGGTCGAGTTCAACCTCTGAAAAGGGGGATGGGGTTTTATTAGAGCAATAGGCTCTATCATTGGAGTTTTTACGTATATTCCATATGACCCCCCCATTTTATAATCGTCACTGTATAATCCATACAGCATATTTTAGTATTACCCCCCCTGTGAAGGAAGCCAATGATTTTTGTAAAAACAGCTGTTCTCTCAATACATGGCGCTGCACTACCTTTTGTTTATCTATTGATATTTGTAAGTTGTTATAAGATCCTGAATTCAAGTGCCTATGCTCATTGATAAATATTTTCATTTTTTGTTGGAATTTACATTTCAGAATTTACATCACTACCTTAAAAATTCAATATCCTAATTCTTTAGCATGTGATGCATTTCCACAGCATAATTCTAAATCTATTCACCAAAAATGCTCAACATTTTTCCTTTAAAAAATTAGTCTCCCAGCTTGAAATTATCATTGAATTTTGTATCTCTTCCTCCAAATGAGGCTCTTTCCTAATTTTCTGTGAGACTGGTCAATCTTCCAATGACATATCCAACTTTGGGTTTTGAATTTACTTTTTTCTCATGTCTGAGAAATCTAAACTAACATCGGCCCACTGTGGGAGAATATCCATTATCTGCAACTTCTCTGTCAGAAATTTATAACAATTTTCAAAATTTATATCGCTATGATAAATATACACAGAAGACCTCCTACAGGTGCCTATGTTTGTATGTTCAGTGCTGGATAGTGGATAAAAGTCTGATTTTAGAAAGGGGCATTATTTGCACAAAATGCATCCAGAGTTACCCCTCCCCCCCCTCGGTAGCGTAGGTTGCTCTTTCGATGTTGAACATGTGTGCCAAGTTTCAAGTGAATGCCTTCAGTAAAAACAGAGAAAATGTCAAAGTTTTGGCATGAAGACAATTACACAAAGGCTAAAGTATTATCTTGGGTTTTCTCCGAAAACAGCCCAGCTAACAAGGTGGTCAGGTGCAGTTTCCATCTTTTCAGAGGAGGGGTGTTTCTACAAGCAATTTCAGTTTCAATTCCCATTAGTAAATACTTCATGTGCCAGAATCCAAAGATTCTTGTAAAAACATCCATGGCTGCATTATCTTATGTATTTTTATTATAGTTGTATTTGTACGTTGTTTCTGAATCCAAGTGTTTATGATTGTGTGTTTGATTCTTGGACTGGCACACTTATAAGCTTATTGTCTTTGAGCAACATTGCATATCTCAAAAGTACCTTTCTTGCGTATCCTTGCACTGTTCCCCATAACAACTAACAGTCTTCTAGGGGTCAGTCATACATATAGGTAAATGATAAGGAAGCAACTATAGATAAACAGATATACATAATTATGGCTAAATGCTCATACTATATGTACAGTGAACTTGCCAATTGCGTTACATATCACTTCAATTGGTGCCAATGTTTCTAGGATACGTATCTATGCATTACAAGCTTATTATTGCTCAAATTTATTTTGTAAATGATATTTTGTAAAAGTTAGTTACTTGCTCAAAAGCATTGATCCACTTTTCTTGATTAAAAAATGTTGCCAGGGAAATTTTGACATGACCTGTACAAGGAGTCATTCTTATTTTCCCATGCTGTTTTTCCTTCTTAAAGAATTATCAATTTCTTGTTCAACAATGAATATAGATTTCATGAAGGACCTGTTATTATGCATGGTGACTTGTAAGATATAGGAGTAAAGGACCAATAGGTCCTTCAGGCTGCTGATACATGTATAGCAGGGGTGTGGAATTACCATGCCCAACTTGTCGGAAGCAGGCTTTTCCACTTGTAGGCAAGTACATTTTTCTAGGGGGCCACTTGTCCATGGAAAAGTAAATACCTGAGCAAATCTTGATACAGTACTAAAACGATCTAGGAAAAAAGTCATCCTTTTGTTTAAATCAAAGCCTAAGGGGATAAAACATTGTCTTTAATAAAGAAAATGCTGGGTTACAGCATTTTCTTCAAACAATGTTTTTTATAAATTTAAATATTAATTCATTTTTAGTGGACAAGTTCATTTTGATCCTGGACAAGTAGGAAATTGAATTTTACTTGTCCATGGACAAACAGAGAAAAGTTGTATTTCCACACCCCTGTGTATAAGATACCTAGTGTTAAACCCCGACCCTGTTAAGGGTCAGATATGCAATAATTTCATTCATTTTTATGCACCCTTTGTCTCCCACCAATGGGTTGGTAATGGTAGACCTATGTGAGATAGTAGCTGGAGGCAAGGAAATAATGTGATGATATTACTGGTGTGAGAAATACCAGGAATCTATTGTTAGGTGCTTCACCCACCGCGATATAACTGAAAGATTGTTGAAAGCAGCATTAAACCCCTTTTAAACAAATTATGCACCAATTGGTATGTCCAAGCACTGTGCATTCCTATGTTTTACAGTTGTTTAATTTAAATTTTAGGACTAAATGATATCAACCTCCATTTGGCTTTGATGAGAAGAAGGGTATGATCTACCAACAATACTCATCATGGTGAATGTTATGAAAGGAATTCTAGTCGAATGTGATCCTGCCATGAAACAGTTTCTTGTTCACCTGGACGAGACCGAGGCCCTTGGAAGAAAGTTTGTTATTCAGGATTTAGACGAGACCCACGTATTTATATCTGCAGATATTCTTCCAACTCTTCAGGATAGAATAGACGGTTTAATGGACAAACTATCTTTCCCATTACAAGAAAAATAATAAGAAAAAATAGATGTACATATAGATTGGTGTTTCAAATTGATGTGCAGTAAGTGTTAAATACAATTGATTATTCTGACAGAACAATTTTGTGAATTTAATCATGTTAAAACATTTTATGACCACTCTGGCAAATTAACACATCATACTTTAATCATAAGTGAAGCTATTTCAAGGTGAAGGCAAACATGGAAAATACTAATATTGGACAGAGCCGATTTGAGAAGAAAATTGTTAAATGGTGTTGGCATCTTTTGAAAAGACGTTTCACTCCTGACCATGTGTTTTTCGAGGACGGAGATCATTATCTTAAACTGTCTTCACGGTATCTACCTCTGATGGAAAAGAGACAAGAAATTCAAAGGTATTTTTGCTGTTAGCCGCCACCATAGCGTAGTTGGTGAGGCATAAGACTTCAAATCTGGAAGTCGTTGGTTCGATCCCCGGTGGCAGCACATATCCTTTCCGACGTTTGTCTCTCACCAATGGGTAGATAATCGTAAACCTATGTGAGATAGCAGTCGGAGGCTAGGAAAGGGTGTAATGGTAGTACAGGTGAAAGAAATACCAGGAATCCCTTGTTAGGTGCTTCGGCCGCCATGATTTTGGTGTTTGTTCTTAACCCTTGTTACGCTGAATAAAAGCCATGGCAAAATTGCATTTATATCAAAAATCTATATCAAAAAGCTAAAAGTACTGGATGCACTGATTATGAATCAGTATTTGTTTTTGAATATACAGTAATCAAACTCTTCTCTTTCTCAAAGGAAAAAAAAGGTGGTAAAAACTAAGATCAGGCTGCATATACATGCAGGCTGATCTTTGTCTATACCTCCTGTCAAAGTAGGAATTTTTGCGGGTTCAGATTGACATGGGATTTTATGCCTTTTTCAATAATTTTTCAGTTAGCAAGGTTCAATCCTCAGGGAAGTCATATTATTTTTTTTACAAGCTAGGAGTCCAATGATCCCTTTGATCATTACATTAGAAAATTTCGACAGACAAATAGCAAGGGCAGTTTCCTTCCATATCAAATTTTAGATCCCTTCAAATCAAAAGCTTTTGCAGAGAACACTTATTTGTATCTACACGTAATTTTGTAAGAAAACCATCTTATACCAATAATTGGTGAATAATCATTTGTTTTCGAGTAAGATCATATGATGTTTCATTTTGTGAACGTCAAAAGCCATATTTTCACTTGTGACTCCACTGCTCTTGAAAATAATGCTTTTGTTGTTTACTCAACAAAGTATACATCAATCTCACACCAAAACAAATGATTATCCTTTATATATATTTTCCAGGGAGACAGAGTTCCCTTGTGGCCATGCTAGATGCACCCTGACTTTTAACAATCTGATGAAGTAAGTAGACTCAAATTGTTTACACCAATTCAACCAGGCATTACAAAAAATCCTTATTTTGACCCTCTATGAGAGCTCTGACTCTTTACCAAGCAACATTGGTAAGGAGTGACTTTTGAGCTAAAATGAGTATCACGATAGTATTGCGATAGTAAAGTTGCTATTGGAATAGTATTGTAATAGTCAGAAAACTATTGCAGTACTATCACAATATTTTTGTTACACTCAAAGTTAGACAATAATAAATGTTAAAGTGTCATACTTTTTATTAGGCAGTAACTTTGTATTTTTCTTGTAAGATGCAGTTTACCTTGTCATTGGCGAGTAAATGATCAAAAAAGTTAATTACAGATTTTACCTAAACAAGAATGGATTTGACTTCATTCTCTGATGAAAACATGCAGAAAGGCAGCATTGTTACTACATTTAGTTCCACTTTCATTTTCATAAAACTATTGTAAACAATCTATAGTCAGAGGAACTATTGCGATATTTATTGACTTGAAAAAATGCTATCAACCTATTGCTATTGCAAGGTAAAATATCACGATACATGGATAGTTACACCACTAACATTGATAACAAATGTGACAGTGCAATTCATAATGCAAATTTTCCAGCATATTATTAGGTTTGAAGCTAGTTTTGAAATGTTTGTATGAAATATTTCCGAGTCTCTGTTAGAATCAATACCCTTGTCAGTCCTTATATGCAATAAAAGTGTCAATTCACGTTTTTTTCTGGCAGTAACATTTACACTTCGCCTTTCGGTGTGAAACTCTGAAAGCATATTTGTAAGAGTTATGCCCCTTTTTAGCTCACCTGAGCACGAAGTGCTCAAGGTGAGCTATTGTGATCGTAGAATGTCCGTCGTCAGTCATGCGTCGTCCGTCGTGCGTCGTCCACAATTTCTTTAAACATCTTCTCCTCCTAAACCAGTGGGCCAATCTTGATGAAACTTGGCAGGGATGTTCCTTGGGTCAAGCTCTACCAAAGTTGTTCAAATAAATGAAATCCACCTTTAACTTTCCCTTTACCCTTAACAAAAAGGGTGAAAATATGAAAATCTTTAAAAATCTTCTCTGAAACCAGAAGGCAGACAGCTTTCATATTTGGTATGTAGCATCATGTAGTGTACCTCTACCAAGTTTGTTTATATCAAGACCCTGGGGTCATATTTGGGCTTTGCCCGGGCCCAACCCTTTTTAATAGAATGAAAGAGCGAACATCTTTAAAAATCTTCTTCTCTGAAACCAGATGGCACACAGCTTTCATATTTGGTATGGTGCATCACCTAGTGGGCCTCTACAAAGTTTGTTCATATCAAGACCCTTAGGTCATATTTGGGCTTTGCACGGGTGCACCCCTTTATCTCTTATGAGCACGAAGGGTAAAAAAATGAAAATCTTCAAAAATCTTCTTCTATGAAAACAAAAGGCAGACAGCTTTCATATTTGGTATGTAGCATCATCTAGTAGACCTCTACCAAGTTTGTTCATATCAAGACCCTAGGATCATATTTTGGCTCCACCAGGGTGCAACCCTTTTTACATAGAATCAAAGAGCGAAAATCTTTTAAAATCTTCTTTAATCAAAACCAGAGGGCACACTGCTTTCATTTTTGGTTTGTAGCATCACCTAGTAGGCCCCTACCAAGTTTGTTCATATCAAGACCCTTGGGTCATATTTGGGCTCCACCCGGGCGCATCCCTTTCAGCTCATCTGAGCATGAAGGGTGAAAATAGGAAAACCTTCAAAAATCTTCTTCTCTGAAACCAGTAGGCAGACATCTTTCATATTTAGTATGTAGCATCATCTTATGGACCTCTTCCAAGTTTGGTCATATCAAGACCCTGGGGTCACATTTAGGGTCCAGCCGGGTGCATCCCTTTTTACATAGAATCAAAGAGCAAAAAGGCATATCAGTCTTGCTCTTCGCTGAAAACGTTCCATGGTATTGATCTTAGGCAATTATCTTCTTTTTGACATCTGCCTATCTAATTAATGTGATGTCCCAGGGGTCAAAGAGACTCAGGTGAGCGATCTAGGACCATCTTGGTCCTCTTGTTTCATTATCCAGCACCTGCAGCTGGCCTTTGGCAACTATGGAAGGTGCTTTTATTTTGATGTCATACTTAAACCCTGTATTCATTTGGTTAAAGGTATGAGACCCACTATAACCTGGCTCATCGTAATGTCTGTGGAACTTGTCAACGGATATTTCCATCCGCCCATCTAATGGATATCCATATATTGGAGTCGCATGATGTCATGTTTAGCCTGCTGGCTCAAAAAAACAAGATGGTAAGTACCAGTGCTACAGATAGAGGGGGTAATTTGGTTTTCATTTTAAAAATTTTTATTATTCCTTACATAAACCCTATGTTATTGGTACTCATTTGAATCGTCTCACTGAGACAATTCAAATGAGTACCCAGAACATAGGGTTTTCATTGTGAAATCCAGATTTTAGACTGGCTTTACCCCCTCTTTTACCTGGACTTCTGAAGTACCATATATTGCATTTACTAAACATGTACTGCTTGGAAATGAGGGGAGATCCATTCCATTTGATGTTAAATAATTAGACCCCATGAAAATTATGATATTGTCATGTTGCAATGAAATTATTAAATAGAATGCCCTGTTTGGCCAGATTTTATCCAAAGTTTATCTTATTTTTCACATTTTTTTCTATTAAAAGAAATTTAATCTATTTATATTGTTCACTGGCATGCTCAACAAAACTTTCTTTCTTGAATGACAAAAGCTATATTTACAGTCTAGGGGCTGCTTGATTATAAACAGTTTTGAGTAAAGGTATAAATATATACAACAGTTAACAATAATCAACTATACCTTCTAAAACTGTCATATTTGGTAGTGTGTCAGACGATCATTCAATAGGTCCTGGGTTCAATTCCGAAAGGCTGCACTAATTCTATTGGTCATTCACCAATGGGTTGATAATTGTAGACCTATATAGGATAGTAGCTGAAGGCTAGGAAAGGATGTAATAGTAGTACTGGTGTGAGAAATACCAGGAATCTATTGTTAGGTGCTCCAACTGAAATGATATGACTGAATTAATGTTTTAAGAGACATAAAACCCCATTGAACAAACAAGCAAATACTTCAAAAATCTTCCTTGTCTCTTACATATCAGATTTGTGAGATACTTTTAATGGAACATGGAATTAAAATAAAATTGCAATAGATAATGTTAAGTATAAATACCATGAGACCTTTTTATGCCCCCGATAGGGAGGCATCATAAATTTGACTTGTCCGTCCGTCTGTCCGTCCGTCCGTCCGTCCGTCTGTCCGTCATTCCGTCCAAAAACTTTAACATTGGCCATAACTTCTAAATCAAAGCGGTGTCGGGGGCATTGTCATCTTACAGTGACAGCTCTTGTTTTAAATGTTGTATCATATTTATAATATGACCTATGTCGCAGGAGTGAAATAACCCCGTTGAATATTTTTATATTACACAGGTGTTATTACACTAGTGGAATAACTGTTCAAATGAGCTTAGAATTGCCATTAATGTTATTTTTTTTGTTGTGAAAATGATGTCATAATGGATTTGCTGATGTCATTAAGCAAACAGCTTTATATGTTTTGCGGAACATCTTGAATCGATAAATATCTTAAATACCTCGTTTTATCAAAAAAAGTAGAGTCATATTATAAATAGAATATCAAATTTGTGGTCATTTAATACTGAATTTATTTAACTTGTCATCTAAAATAGATAAAAACTTGGCACAGCCTAGTTTTTGTCAGTTTATAGATTACCCGTTTAATAAATTTAGTATTCAATGACCACTTATTCAATATCCTCTCTTTATAGTATCAGTGTCTGATAGAGAGTTGTACAGAGAAGTTTAGAGACGGGAGAGATAGACAACAACATTTGATCAAACAACATCATTATCCAGCTAATTATAGATACAGACATACAGAGGGAGGGTATGTAGATTATAATATGGTAGAACAGGGCTGGTGCTAGCTAGCTCGCTGTCAAGGCATCAATATTGCATTAACCCTTTCCTGTTTTACGAAATTTTAGACCTGTCCAAATTCAAAGGTTTTGCAGACGATAATCAAAAGTGGATTTAATTTGAGAAAAAAACATTCAGTAGGGTAGAAAATAGTGTGGAAAAAGGAGAAATTGCTTGTCAGAAGCAATTTCTTCTTTTTATGCCCCCGATAGGGAGGCATCATAAATTTGACTTGTCCGTCCGTCCGTCCGTCCGTCTGTCCGTCCGTCCGTCCGTCATTCCGTCCAAAAACTTTAACATTGGCCATAACTTCCTTATTACTTAACATATTCGCATCATACTTTACCACAACATTCCTTGGTACATTACCTTTCTGTAGGCACATACTTTGGTGACCTTGACCCCTGGATGACCTTGACCTTCAACATAGATTGGCCATAATTTAAAATCAAAGCGGTGTCGGGGGCATTGTCATCTTACAGTGACAGCTCTTGTTTCACAATGATTTCTCAATCATAAAATCACAGGCACGTAAAAGGCAGGGATTAAACAGCAAAGGGTTATACTTATGTTGATGGTGCTCATTTGAAACATCTCATTGAGATGATTCAAATAAGTACCCACAACAAAGGGTTTTATTTGGAAATAAAGATTACAGGCTTGCATTAAGGGTCACTTATTTGGACCCCTGGGTCAGATGGTGAAATGTTAACTATAGAATGCTGTTGTCACAATATATTTTACACTGAAAGAAGGCACCTTTTTCGATGAAGCAGCAAATTATCACTGAACAATCCCCAAATGGCAAATTTTATGCTTATGGTCACATGATGAGGAAATCTCTGTGAAAGTTTCATGCAAATTAATCCATAATTGAAGGAGTTATGTTCACAAGATATGGACATTTGATTGGACAGACGGAGATGATGGTATACGACATATGAAAATTCTTCTCTCAAACTTCTGGAAAGAATTCAATAGAACTTCACAGGAATGATACTTAGGAAATGCTCTTTTACAATTTTCTTCATGCTTGGATTGAGCTGTAAAAATATTAGCTCCTTTGGCCCTCATGTCCTAGTTTGAATGAAAATGGATGAAAAGGCATCACTAGTTTTGAAAAAAAATGTACAAATATTTAGTGGAATGAGATTTATCAATGAAATTCTTTTGCAATATGGCTATGCAATATATATTGTGAGCTTTTAAAACTCTGAATGACAGTGATTTAATGATTGAAGTCATCTAAGAGAGTGCATGTAACGTTTTCACTAATTTGTGTTGTAACGAAATTGGTTTGTAGGATTCCAGTCTATAAAAGACAGGATCAAAGTATCCACGTTCTCTTAGATCATTAGATGGACAGGTTGACATTGTTTGTGTTGTTGCCATGGTGGCGCGTGCAGGATGGCACGTGCACCTAGCATCAGGTATAAAAGGAGCTGATTTCTCTGAGATCACCCCAGACCGCGACTGTTCATTGAAGTGACAACATCTCCGAAAAGAAAGGCTATTTATTAAATTTAATATTTATATCTTGGTTTGGGTAAGTGGTGAAAAAGACAAAGTGCTGCCAGATATCTGAATTATTGCAATGCAGAGACTCTGGCAGAACTAGTTCTGTGCCGCCACCCCGAACCAGGTATAGTATTAATAGTTAAAAGGTGGTCCAGACCTTGTTCAGACCAAGTTCAAGGTGTGTCTGGAACCAAGTGTTCGGAGAGTTGCGGGTTTAAACAAGTGTTTCGAGCTGGTTCAGACCAAGGCTCAGAAAGTGTTTTGGGAGATCTTGGAATCAGATTTAGCGGGTTCCGAGGTCATATTGAAATCTTTAGTGTCTGTAATTATACGTTGATTAATAGTTAATTTTTTTTAGGCAGATAGCCATTTTATGAAAATCATTTCAAATCATTGTTTAAATCATCATTTTTTGTGTGTGTATATTTGTCTGGACTAAGTAGCCAGACCAGGTTTGAAGAAAAACGTGTAGTAAATCCTAACCGCTCGGGATTTACGTTACAGTGTGATGTCACACAGTCAGATCTGTCTGCACTATGTGTTCAATACAAACAAATGACGATAACAAGAGTATGTTTATGTGCAGGGGTGTGGAAATCCCATACCTGACTTGTCCTACACAGGCTATTCCACTTGAGGGCCAGTACATTTGTCTAGGCCACTTGTCCATGGACAAGTAAAAACGAGAGCAAATCTTGTAATAGTATGAAAAAGATCTAGGAGAAAAGTCATTCTAATGTCTGTATAAAAAAGGGAGAAAATATTGTCTTTAATAAAGAAAATGCTGGGTTACAGCATTTTCTTCATTAAAAACAATGTTTTCTCATTATTTATCAATTAATTTTTGCAGGCAAATTCATTTTGATCCTGGACAAGTAGGAAATTGACTTCCACTTGTTTATGGACAAATGGAGAAAAGTTGTATTTCGGAACCCCTGATTTCACTTTTTTACAGCAGTAAATCCAAGAGGTGTAACAATGAGAAGAGTTGCTCTGACAACACGGTGGATAATGGGATGGAAATAGAGACTAACCCTTTTCTGTGTCCTAGTTCACAGAACGCTAACATCTCAGACGTCTCCAAACCTAAACTTTCAGAAACCAAGTTTAAACCCAGGTCAGTCAAATTGTCAATCAATCTAACTTTAACTGTTTAAATGGTATACAGTCAACATTACTTGAGTGACCACTCTTATAAAGAGACCAACTTTATTAAGCGACCATCTTTAAAAAAGTCCCATCTCCATAAGCGAAATCCGTGAATAAGGGGACATTCTTGAACGAAAAATTGTGTTTTATTGAATCTTTATTGTTGGAACCCATTAGATCCATCTTCATAAGACAATTCTAATGGGTTTGAACATCAAAGGATTCAATAAGATGTATGCTACAATCTTTATATGCTATCAGAATGACATGTATTATCTATCATGAATTATTGTATAAAGTGACCAGCACTTTTTGGTGGTCCCCTAAGTCAGGGATATTTTTGGATAAATTTCATGATGGGTCATTAAAATGGGCCAATGGCCTATGTCCCATTCATTTACATGTAAAATCTAAGATTTTGATGGGCCATCTGCAAAATTGATGGGCCATTAAGAAAAAGTTGTGGGCCTAAGAATCCTTAATACCTATCCTATTTAAAAAAAAGCATCAGATTTGGATAGATTATATATGGGGCCCATCCAAAACTGTAATCAGATTTAGTCTACAACAAATAGTTTGTCCTCAAAGTCAGTACAGCCAATCCCAAAATAATCTCTGCTAAGTGGTCACTTAACACAAGTTCTACTGTACATATATGTAAGCAAGGATCAAAAATAGAATTATTTGAGGTGAAACATAATGGTTCTGCAAAAATGAATGAGCCCTGTTGACTTTTTTCATGGTGCTTCATAATTTTCGACTTTTGCTCACCTTATGATGATTGAGTAACACAGACTTTTCTCATGGTACTATAGAAAATGAGAAAAGCTATTTGGCATAAAACAAGAATAGCTAAGTGGCAAAAAAAAAAGAATATTTTACACAAGTTTACCCAATTTTGGACTAATCCAATATTGCATCATGACAATTATTCAGACCAAATTTGAGCTCGGCTGGGCACAAAATGCGATCCTTGTATGCGAGTGCATACAAGGGTTTAATTTTCAAATTTCTCCTAGTCTAATGGTCAGAATTTAATGAAATTTCATATTTGAGTAGCAAATCAGATGCCCTTTACTGTAAACAATTTGAAATTTACGTTTAAAAAATATATCATGGAAAAAAGGGGCTAAATGTTTGTACCTTTACCTTAGCTTGTAAAATACAGTTATTCTTTCATTTTTCCTAGTCTTATGTTCAGAATTGGATGAAATTTCACATTTGAGTCCCAAATCAGATGCCCTTTACCATAAACTATTTGAAATTTGCGTCTAAAAAAATGTCATGCAAAAAGGTGGTTTAATGTTTGTTACCTTTATGTTAGCTGTATATGAAAAGAACTTATTGGAGTCCTTGCAATCTGACCACAGAGCATATCTCCTAAAGTATAATAGCTATCAACTTGAAACTTTATGGGTGGATAGATCTTATGGGGGAGAAGTGCAGTGCACAAGAACTACAACTCTTGCTTGCATAATTTTGGAGTCATTGCCCTTTGTTATATTTGATACTTAGATTATTTCTGGGGCATATCTCCTAAAGTAAAATAGATATCAGCTTGAAACTTTATTGGTGGATAGATCTCATGGAGGAGAAGTGCTATGCACAAGAACTACAACTTTTGCTTGCATAATTTTGGAGTCATTGCCCTTTGTTAGCTCACCTGAGCACGAAGTGCTCAAGGTGAGCTTTCGGGGTTACTTGATGTCCGTCGCCCGTCGTCAACATTTGCCTTGTAGACACTCTAGAGGCCATATTCTTAGCCCAATCAACCTGAAAATTGGTCAGAATGATTATCTTGATGAAATGTAAGACAAATTAGAAATTGGGTCAAGTTGGGTCAAAAACTAGGTCACGGGGTCAAATCTTAGAAAAACCTTGTGGACACTCTAGAGGCCATATTTTTAGCCCAATCAACCTGAAAATTGGTCAGAATGATTATCTTGATAAAATGTCAGACAAATTTGAAATTGGGTCAAGTGGGGTCAAAAACTAGGTCACGGGGTCAAATCTTAGATAAACATTTTTAGATTGTTAATTCAGTTGAGCAATTAAGGGCCACAATGGCTCTCTTGTTTTATTTTGATACTAAGATATTGTCGGAGCACGTCTCCTAGAGTATAATAGATATCAACTTGAAACTTTATGGATGGATGGATCTTATGAAGGGGAAGTGCTGTGCACAAGAACTACAACTCTTGCTTGCATAATTTTGGAGTTATTGCCCTTTGATTTTTTTAGCTTAGATTTTGTCTGCAGCATATCTCTTAAAGTATAATAGCTATTAACTTGAAACTTTATGGGTGGATAGATTTCATGGAGGAGAAGTAAAGTGTTTAAAAACTACAACTCTTGCTTGAATAATTTTGAAGTTATTGCCCTTTGTTATTTTTGATACATAGACAATAAAACTCTTACAGTACAAAAAAATCCTTAAGCTATTAGGCTTCAGTTTACTATCAAGCTTTCACGGCGGGGGATGGCCATGTCCAACATAGCTCTTGTTTTTGTGACAATGCCTTATGCGGGGAACTTAATTCGTCACTGATGGCTCTTGTTTTTGCCCAAAGTTGACCCATTCTCCCTTACCAAATGTCAGGTTTATTGGGCAAAAATATGATCTTTAGAGTGTATACAAGGCTTTTCTAAGATTGGCCCAGCGACCTAGTTTTTGACCCCTTGTTGACCCAATATTAAACTCTCACAAGATTTCATCCAGACAATCTTCCTAACCAATTTTCAGGTTGATAGTTTAAACATTGTGGCCGCTAGAGTGCATACAAGGTAAATGTTGGCTATGTATGACACACGACGGACATCCTCAAAAGCTCATCTTGAGCACTTTGCTCTCAGGTGAGATAAAATGTCCATTTTTTTTTCAGAGTGCCCTCAACTATTTGTTTTGGTCAGGGTGTAGGACGAGGCTTTCAGAGACAGAAAAAGCCATACAAACATTGGCATAACCAGAAGAAGGGAAACAAGAAAACCACAGTGGATATAGAAAATATGGACTTGAAAGATATTTCAGATGCTTTAACAGATACCTGTGGCTGAAACTGTTCAGTGTGTTAATCCAAATCCTGTTTAATTAAAAAAATCAAAGGAATTGAAAAAAAATGAAAAAAATTGAGGCATTTCAATTATTTTGGTTCAAATTTTACCCACAATAACTAGTAGAACACATTGTAGGCTTAGATCAGACTGCAAAGCTGTGTAGGATGATCTTGACCTATACCACTTTTAAAAGGATTGTGTACAGTTGGCATTTGTTGTCAGCAGTCTAAGAAGGGTTTGTCCTTTTCTGTTTTTAGCTCCACTGATCTAAGGTCAGAGAGCTATTGTCATAGCAGTGCCTAAACTTTTCTTTAAACATCTTCTCCTCCTTAACCCTTTGGCCAGATTTGAATGAATGAATAAGTGGAGTTTTTAACGCCGCTTTGAATGATACTTGGCATAAATGATCCTTGGGTGACCCTCTTCTAAAGTTGGTCATAAATCTTGGATTGGCCCCTAAATATGGGCATGGCAGGACAGGCCTTAAATTCACTATAAAATCTTTAAAAATCTTCTCCTCCCAAATGATTAGCATTTCAATAAACTTGGCATGAATGATCCTTTGGTGACCCTCTTCTGAAGTTGTTCATGAAATTTGAATTGACCCCTATATATGGGCGTGGCAAGGGGGGGGGCGGAAGGACAGGGAGGGGTTTATTTTCGCTATGCAATCTTTGAAAATCTTCTTTTCCTAGACAAATGACCCAATTTCAATGAAACTTGACATGAATGATCTCTAGGTAATCCTCTTCTAGAGTTATCAAGAAATTTTGATTGATATGCATGTGGCAGGGCAGGGATTATTTTAACTTTAATATTTTTAGAAATCTTTTCCTTCCAAATGATTTGACCGATTTCAATGAAACTTGGCATGAATGATCCTTGGGTGACTCTTAACCTAAACTCTCAAAGAAATTTTGATTGGCTCGCAAAAAAGTGTGTGGCAGGTAGGGGCTTTTTTACACTATAAATTCTTTTAAAATCCCCTTTCAATCCATTCTTTTTGAAATTTTGCATGAATATTCCTTTGGAGCATCTTTTCTGTAATTGGTTATGAAATTTTGATTAGCCCTTAAATTTGGGTGTGGCAGGGTAGGGCCAATGTACACTTTGAAATCGCAAAAATCTTGGCAAGAATGTTCTATGAATGACCCTTTACTTAAATTTTTCCTGAAATGTGTTTAGAGCGGTTTACGTATTGCAATCACCTTTCTGTTGGCAATCAGATTGGTAAAGGGTATGCAGGTTGATTGAGTATTTTGATGCAATGTGGGTCAGACCAGTTAAACAGTTACAAAATATTTCTAAAGAGATGTCAACATGTTGTTTTCGATCAAAGTAAACTCTGTTTTATGAATGTCTGGAGATGTTAAAGCCAGTGAAGCGATACAGGCCCTCCTTGGCCTCTTGTTTGCAATTTTAGACTGTTCCAAGTTGGAATAGGTTATATACAACAGTGAAAATATTTGAAAAGAAAATTGTTAATCATTTATGAAGGAGCAAGAATGAAAGACGATAAATTTCTTGTTGACAGCAATTTCTCTTTTATACTTCCACCATTAAATGTTGGAAGAGTATTTTTGTTACCTTTGTCCATGTGTGAGAGGGTGTATCTCTTGGTGTGCATGTTTCCATTTTCTTTCTGCAGTAATATTTGTACATGATTTTCATAAATGTCTTTTGGACCCTTTTCCCTTTAATTTGAGGTGAATTTCCTCTAAACAATCATGTATCATTTATATGATTGTTTAGAGGAATGACACATCAAATTAGAAAAGAAGTCTCAAAATGTTCCTAAAATTTAGGCATTTGTAGTTGATTTTCTTAGTAAAACATGTAGCGATGCAGTTAATGGGATTGCAGCTGGAGGTAAGGAATAGAATGGAAGTACTGGTGTGAAAAATTCCAGGAATCCATTGTTTGGTGCTCCAACCCACACAATGACAAAAATTCTATCAAAAGTGGCATTAAACCCCATTCAAACAAAGTAATCCAACACATTGAAGGATTGGCTCACTAAAAGTTACCAATATTTGTTGATATTATGACTGTATTATATAATATAAATTCACAGTAAAAGATAACAAGATGTGTTTGTTATAAACCAATGCCTCCACAACTTCCATTTTTAGCTCCACTGGCTGAAAGCCACTGGGGCTATTGTCATGGTGTTGTGTCCGTCCGTCTGTGTGTCTGGTCGTAAACTTTTTCTTTAGAAATCTTCTCTGAAACTAATGGATGAATTTCAACCAAACTTCACAGGAATGATTCTTGGGTGACCCTCTTTCAAAGAAATTGTCCAAGAAATTTTGATCCAATGAAAAACATGGGTTTAATGGGGTTGGCTAATTTCCAAATATGTTAAAAAGTGAGTTTTCTCAGATTCTAATTAATGGATACCAATTAAATTTTATTGGGTGAGCCTTTATCAGTCTACCAAAAGTTATTGTGTTCGGATGAAAAATATGTATTTTATGGGCGGAGGTCATTTCTATATATCTTACATAGTGGAAACTTTGAAAATCATTTTCTCCGAATGTAACTGATGATAATCAAACTTCTTTGGTATGATCCTTGGGTGACCCATTATCATGCAGCCAAAAATTATTGTCATTGGATGAAAAATATGAAATAATGATGAATAATGAAATATGTCTTTTATGGGCGGAGGTCATTTCTCTATATGTTATAAAGTGGAAACTTTGATATTCATTTTGATATCAGTAGAACCCAAAATATCTAAAAATTTAGTCAAAACTTTGATTTGCTATTAAAAAATTTCAAGCCTGTGGAGCGACTCAAGCCATTCATGGCTTTCTAGATAACTCATCTGAGAACGAAAACCTTAATTTTATGCATGCACAGGTCTAGTCATGAGCTGTACACATATGAGACCCTGTAGGTCTATAACTTACCATTCAAAAGTTATGGCAAAAATGAGTTTTAATTTTTTTCAAAATTTGATCTTGAAATGACCTTGAACTCAACATATGACCTTTAAGATGGTGCCTACTGGAAGGTCTTGCCCCAAGCAATTATCATGTGAAATATGAAGGTTTTATCAAAGACAAATTTCAAAGTTTGACAGACCACCTGGACCTTAGTATTCACAGAAAGGTCTTGTCACAAGCAATGCACATGTGAAATACCAAGGCACTATCCCTTACCAATCCAAAGTTATAGCCAATTTCAAAGTTTTAATTTTTCACAAATTTGACCTTGAAAATTGACCTCAACCTTGACACATGACCTTTAGCTTGGTATCTACAGAAAGGTCTTGTCACAAGCAATGCACATGTGAAATACCAAGGCACTATCACTTACCAATCCAAAATGATGGCCAATGTTAAAGTTTTTGTGTTGCAAAAAGATCAATTGGAAAAATGACCTTGACCTTGACAGAAGACCTCGACTTTATTGCTCCAAGAAAATTCTAGCCACAAGCAATGCACATGAGAATTATCTTTACTCTATCACATACCAATCCAAAGTAATGGCCCATATTACAAGAGGACCATGAAGGTCCTATATCACTCGCCTTTGACTCTTTGACTACTCCATTAGCAAAATTAAATTCTGTAAATATCATTAAATACCATAATTTTTTTAAAGAAAGACATTATTCAAACGGTATTCCTATGATCCCTGTATAATTTTCTAGCCTTTTCTAAACAAGTTTCATGT